>OX451736.1:811219970-812419970 GCA_948472305.1 Vicia faba | reverse complement strand
GGATAAATGGGTTAAACGTAAAAGTATCAACAAAAAATAAATGTATAAAAAGGAATAACTTATCAAGCATGGATATATATTACTTCTCACAAACTTAAACCTATCGATCTATTATACTCAATCTACAATATTCATCAATTTCATCACGTGTCACTCTCAATCTAAGTCATTTCTAACCCAAATTGAGAGGATGACTACATCACCTCAGTAGCTATCTCTCAACCATATCAACAACACAGAAGTCAATTGTGCTCGCCTGCATCGACGATCTCTCAGAGCGACACAAACAACACAAGAGCATTAATCACAGATACCCTAAGTGAATAACAATGTTAAATTTATCTCTAGAATTCAGACACTATTAGATAATCATCCTAGATAAGAATCTAAGTAATATATGTCTGTAATAATTCAAATTCCTAGAACAGAGCAAAAAATCTAGGATAACAATCGATGAAGATTTGTAAAGCAAGTTTTATATAACGCCAAGGGCGACAAATATACATGAGATCAAAGTAAATACATATACAAACCCAACCAATAGAGAGTACACAAAGAAAAAGAGAACTAAACCGCAAATCTACCGGTTTATCAGTGCCAATCAATGAGCAATTCACCCCAGATCATCCGTATGCAAGCTCCATATTTGTTATCTAAGCTAATCCTGACAAAATTAAAGGTTTATGGAGTTGGGAGCAAAAACTTCCCCAAAACCATAACCTAAAAAATGAATGAAATGAAGTTATAAAACAAATCTCAGCAGACCGCACTAAGCAGGCCTGGCGCGCTAAGCGCGACTTCCTTATTTTACACACCAAACTGCCTTAAATCGCGCTAAGCGCGCTATTCGCGCTAAGCGGACTTCAAAACTTTGGTTCTGCCAAATTTTCAAATGCAAGCAGTGCGCTACATAATATGTTGAGCGCACTCGCGCTGAGCGGCTTCTGCGTGCTAAGCGGGCTCTTCTGGACAGAACGTCCAAAAACTGGACTTTTATTCTGAAGACATGTGTGATACGGTGGCAGAACCGACTGTTAATACTGGTTTGCGTTTTTTGTTCGCAAAATGTTGCGGTAAGCAAGAGTCGCCATCGAGTTTTATTTCATCCAATCGGAAAGGAAAAAAGCACAGAAAAATTCCTTTTTCGAGATTTTCTGAGTACGCGGGGTAGATTATAGAAAGGGAATGTATTA
The DNA here is from genome assembly GCA_948472305.1 of Vicia faba. Taxonomy (NCBI): domain Eukaryota; kingdom Viridiplantae; phylum Streptophyta; class Magnoliopsida; order Fabales; family Fabaceae; genus Vicia; species Vicia faba. Next base: position 812,418,777 of record OX451736.1, on the reverse strand, counting down.
ACACCCTTTCTATCCGTGGTTTTCCACGGGCTCTTAGGTACTTGCTCATCATTTTAAAATTGCTTCCGTGTTTGTGTGTTTTTGAAATTTTTTTGTTTTACTTCGATTTAAACCTTGCTTCTGTCTTTAAGAGTGTTACGAAGTGTTTTTGAAAACTTTGTTTGAAAAGTGTCTGGTGTGAAAAGTTTGATTTTGAGCAAGTACCTACTAGCATCTACCTACTCGAAAGGAGAACGTTTCTGTTCTTGTTTCCTTTAGACCATGTTATCCTACTATTAGTGAGTAGGTAACCCTGGTCGTTGGATGTTTGAGGGACTATCGAAAGGGACGTAATGGTCATTGAAGGCAACATGTAAGGATACCTTAGCGTTTTGAAGGGACTGTCATCATATATCCGTAGGCAACATCGAGGGACAAGATCATATACCGTAGGCAACTTCGAGGGATATCGAGGGACCATGATATTTATGATGATTTTAACCGAGGGTCTTTGCTAAGGGTATCCCTACGTTCGAGGGACATGACCATTGTTTTCCGAGGCAACCAAGTGAGGCATACCCTAAGAGTGAGCATGTGCATGTGTTTGATTTCAGTTATTTAATCTTTGCACAATTAAGATGATCTATTGTTTTAATTTTCAATTAGTCTTTTCATACAATCCTATTAACATACATCTAAGCAGTTTATAGTTTGCGAAATTAAAATGCGGAAAGTTTAAAGTCCTAGCTATTACAAGGCTTTTGCAGATACATAAATATTTTGGACTGAAAATAAAAATACGGAATTTAAACCCTAATTACTATTACATCCCGGAAGCAATTACATAATTAGAAAAAAAATGCGAGAAAAGATAAATCTATGTTATTACATTGATAATGCGACCTATACAATTTTTCTAGAAATTAAAATGTAAAAGAATAAATAAAAAGAAATTAAGGAAAAATTAAAACTTAAAATTCTAAGTTAATGTTTTTGGTGATTTTTTTTATGAAAAAGTGATTTAGGATAATTAATTAAACCTAAAAAAACCTAATTAATTTTAATTAGTAAAAAATATTAATTTTGAAAAAAAGTTAATTAAAATACTTAAATCCTAATTAATTTTAATTAATAAAAAAAGATTAATTTTGAAAAAAGTTAAAAAAAATATAAAATTAATTAACCTAAAAATTAAATTAGGTTTTTTTGTAAAAAAAAGGTTTGTGAAAAAAGCTTTGTGGTTAAGTGAATTTAAGATTAAAAAAGACAAATTGGTTAGAAATCAAAAACAAACAATGAAATTAAAAACCTAAAGTTAAATTAAAACCTAAAATTAATTATTCGAGTTTAGGAGGAACAATCAAAGGTTTGTGAAAAATGTTAAGTTTTATGAAAAAAAAAAATTTAAACAGAAAGAATAAAAATAGGTAAAAGGATAAATAGAAAGGAAGAAAATCAAAACCAATAGGGGTAGTTGTTGAACTCACGCCCTTAACCTTCTCAGGATGTCTGCCTTGTCATACATTGGTGTCATGTGCTGGTTGTTCTGTTTTGGCCATTTGTATTTTGGGCTCAACGTTCTATAACGAACCTGCATGGGATCCTGTCTAAATCTGCAGTGTTGAATCTCATGAACACATTAAATTAATTACTATATATCATGAAATACAAATAAAGCCAATATATGAAAAAATTTAATGTTAAAATCGATATGACATGTATGAATAATTATACTCTTTTGATCAAGGAGATCAAACCAGTCTTACCCTTACTGCAGAAGTAGTGAGATGTGGGTTTGTAACAGTGATGACTTGTTTGTAGTGAGATGGGGATTTGTAATAAAGATTTCAAGATTTTAGGGTTCTTGAAAGAATTTGATATTTTGACAGCGTTGTGGCAAAGGATTTTTTTTTGTCTCCTTTTCTATTTGTGTGAAAAGAATGAGATTATATAATAGAAATTAGAGGGGGGGAAAATTGACTTTGAATGTGCAATTGGGTCTCCAATGTTCACTTGAGTTCGTCACGTTCCAGGCTAAATCGCAGGGGATTAAGTGCAATTTTTGAAGTTAAAATGTGAAAACAAAATGTAGCCGACATCGAGAACTAACTCCTATCCGAAAATGGGATCAATCGGATAAACGGTGAATTAGTTATGAATTTTTGAAGTTTCAGCCCAGACAAACTTATTTTGGGCTCCAGTGTCGACTCTGACACGTTCTTCAATAAAAAAACTGGTATTGATCGGAGCATAATCTGGTCTCGACTTTGGAAGCAAAGTTGTAGATCTCTGAGTCAGTAACCTTGTGTAAAAAGATGGGCCCGATCTGATAAAAATTGACCGAGTTAGAAATTTTCGAAGTTTCGACACAGATAAAATAATATTCAGCATTCAGGATTTTCGGCACGTAACGCGCATTCTGAGTAAAAAATGAAGGCTTTTTGGATACCGTTCGAACTCGACACCTCCTGTGAAAACTTAGCCAACTTAATTTTTGAAATTTTGGCACCGGAACCAACTCGATACGATGAAAATCGACCAAGTTATGATTTTCTGAACATGACGCAAATAAACTTCTGTCACAAATTTTCTGTACGAAAATACTTGATAAATCCGCATTTTTGAAGACCTTCTGATCGAAATTGGCTTCCAGCCGTGAGAGATGAAAACGTAGATGACGTTAATACGGAATTTTGGCCACCAGAACGGGTTTAAAAAGAGTCACGATCTTCAAGTTATGAATTTTTTAGCGTGTAAAAACTGTACCTTTAGCATACTTTTTCACCATATTTCTTTGAGAAAACTCACACATTCGGATACCTTTTTAAAGAATTGACTCTTGAGCCGAACCTGAATTTGAGAATACGTTATCAGAGATATCTTGGCGAAAGAACACCTGAATATGACGCGCCGGGTTGGACTTGTGAATCTTTGAACCCCGAATCGTTGCAAAACGGCGAACCGATCTTCAGCACGGAAAATACTCTGAGAATATCCATTGACGAAATAAACGTCACTTGTAACCTGAAGAAGCTTGATAAATATACCTTTATTCCATAACCATAAAACTAATAATATGTGTGTATGAAAAGATGACAAATTTTGGGGTACAACAACGTGCATTCGGAGTCGTGCCTTCGGCGCCTTATTTCTCAATGCTCCAAAATGCAACAAATACGTACAAAATGAATGGAAAAATATCAAACAGTACACTATGTACACAAAAACACAAATAAATACAAATTAAACGTATTTACACCAAAGTCGAGTTTATTCAACGATATTAATTAATAATAAATAATCGATAAGTGCAACAAAAAATATATACAAAAATAATTACAATTTGCACTTATCACCTAGTAAAAAGAGAAAAATCAACTAATATTATGTGATAGAAGAAACTTTGCATTGAAAAGGATTGTGAACCCCTTTATTGAAATGTGAATATGAGTATTCTCTTACACCATAGCAACAATATACTCTTTTCTAAGAAGATAACATGCGCCATTTGAAGATATATTATTCAAATTGACAATATAAGTATTTCTAATTCTTTGACAAGTAAAAAGCTATGTTTGTTTTAGATTTTATGACCTTTGTATATAGAAGAATGAAATACTACTTCATTACCTTTATCACACATTTTAATAATACTGAGTTAATTGCATTTTAAACTTTTAACATGTAAGACATCTTTAAAGGTAGGATTAGGACTCTTACCAACAATACTATAACCAACAATTTCATCTTTGTTGTTATCACCATAAAAGACATAACCTCCTTTCTTAGGAGTGAAATATGAAAAAGTGTTTTTGTCTCTCCTCATATATTGTTCACAATCATTATTGAGATAGCATTTTTAGTCTGAGACGATAAAGCACGTCTGCACCACAAATTTAAGTCTTGATATTTTATACTCAAATTATTTTGGGTCCTTTAGATTTATTGTAAAACATGTTGCCTTTTGAAATTCATTTTCTTGTGACATTTGTTTCATGATATTTTCTATGCAACAAAAAGAAGAAGTGTGACCATGTTTACCACATTAAAAATATTTGGGCATAGTATGATTAGATGTCTTATTTTGGTGACTATAATTTTCTAAACAATTTAGCATTATTTTTTTTTGTTGATAGTCCATGTCGACTTTATTGTAAGTTCCTCTTTAATTTTCTAAAATAATTAAGTTTTCTCTCCCTCTTTGATAAATTTATCAAGAGTGTTATGCAAGTATTCAATTTTAGTTTTTAAGATTTTGCATTCTTTGTATTTGCTAGATTTTTATTTTTATTTTTAAAAAGAGTAGAAAGAGAGTCTTTACAAATAAAATTTGTTTCTCTATAAGAAGTTATAATTCGTTGATTAGATTTTCATTTTCAGTTTCAAGAGTGGAAATGATTTTTTTAGAGATAAAAACATTATTTCTTAATTTACTTGATTCATCGTATAGATCTTAGTAGATAGAAAGAAACTCATTATAGGTAAGTTAAGTTTCAAAATTATTTACCTCTTTTTCTTTGTGGTTTCTTATAGAACATAGGTTGGCTTCTTCCTCTTTTTAGTTTTATCTTATTAGTACATGTTGTAGTCATCCCGAGTTAAATAAGTTATTTCAGATTGTTTTTGTGGACTTTTATATATTTCAGATTTCCTTGGTTATGCTGTTGGTTTTATGGGAATTTTTTAGCCGCATTAAAAGCATGTCACAAAAAAAGGATGATATTTCTTAACTTTTTTTATAGAAATTTTAGTGGTTATTTATTCTACCTTATGATTTTTTTTTTTAATTTTTACATATTGGGTATTTTCATTAGGTTTCATTCTTAATAATTTATATTCGTGGATTAATCTATTCATCCTTATACTATGTATCTCTATACTATTTTCATGAGTAATTTAAAGGATATCTCACATTTCTTTAACAGTGTTACCGTGTGATACTCGAAAAAAAAAAACCAATTATAACTAAAAGATAGTGATGATAGTTTTTTATTTCAAACTATATTTCACTTTTTCTTTATTTTCTTTGATCTACAGATTTTCAGGTTTGTCCACTGCTATATCATTAAATTAATTAAAGGGGACAAAATGATTATTTTTAACATCATCCCAAATAATTCATCCCATGAATAAATAAGTTTCCTTTCTCTTTCTAATTAGAATACCATTCACCAAAGATGGAGGTTTGGTTAATGAAGATGGTTTTGTATTAGTTATGGACTTTGAACAATCACTATTGATATACAATTTTGAGTTCAAGATTGTATAAACCACCGCATTGCAAATTTAAGTTAAGATAATCAAATCGTTTTGGTTTTTTTTTAATTAATGTAAAACATAGTTGCCTTTATTGAAACCCATTTCCTTGTCACATTTGTTTCATGATATTTTCTTATATAACATAAAGAAGATGTGTTATCATGTTTATGACATTAAAAACATTTAGGTACGGTGTGATTAGAGGTTCTATTTGGACAAACCCTTAAGTGAAATATTATATAAATTATATTATATTTTTTCTATAATAAAGTGACAATCAACTAGAGGCTCGTTTTCAAACTCTTTCATTTAAGTCAAATTTCTATTCCATTGACATTTGAGTTCACATATTTCCTCAAGTTACAAAAAAAAGTTTCAAAGTACTCTAACATCAAATAAAAAAATTAAAATACAAATTCTACATGCTAATTTAAAATTGAACACAAATCGAAGTTAAAAAAAAAGTCAGAATCACTAGTACTCACTTCCTACTATAGAAGCTAACTAGGAAAAAAAAAAGTGCTTCTAAATCCTAATATGTAAAACTAAAAAGGACTAATTAAGTGTAACACTTGGTTGTTGTAGAATAATAACTAGAGGGAACATCAAAAGGACAAAATGAAGTATCCCAAAGCAAATTTGACTTCCATGCATCACCAATATTGAAATGCATCAATTCTTGTTCATCAATACGAGGCACATTCACATTGTAATAAGGAGCCTTTACCAATGCATTATTATCAAATTGGTTATCAAATGTACTTTGCATTTGCAATGAATAGTCACTAAATTGCTCTTGCAACCCACTATTGAAATTTGTAGTTGTAACCTCATCACATGTCTTGCTAAAATCACCAATCATTGAGGATGATGATGACATGCTCAACAACATTGATGAAACATCCATTGTGGATTTGGAAGTGTTATTAGATGTTTGTAGTTGAGATGGTGAGAATATCAAGTTTGTATTAAGATATTCATTTGAAATGGGTAAGTGGTGATTAGTTATGGATTTATAAGAGGTAAGATCAACATCAAAGTTTTGGCTATTATCATTGTTGTTAGTGAAGAAGTTGTTTGATAAGGTTTCTTTCTTTGTTTGTGACATGTTGTCTGAACGAAATTGGTTGATTTCTTGATTTTTGGTTAGGATAGAGGCTCTTGTTTCAGAAAGAGAAGAAACCCAAGAGTGCGATAAAGCTCTTTGAGTTGTAGAATTTGTTTTCTTGAATATTCTGCAGATAGCCCAAGATTCCTGAATGTTAATCAAAAGATAAGTTAAAGAGACGTTTATAATGAGACAAATGGAGTATCATCTACATGAGTCATTTTCTACCGTGATCTCTATAATATCAAATATTACATCGTGACTGTGACTATTATTTAAAAAACTCGTTTAAAAATGATAACTTTGCTACGATAAAAGTTGAATAAGTTAAATAGACATTTATAATGAGACGAATGACCAATGTTGACTTTGTATTAGTCATTTTCGACTACAAATCTCTACAATGTCAAATATCACATCATGACTTTGCTATGATAAATGTTGGATAGGTTAAAGAGACATTTATAATGAGACAAATAAAGTATCATGCAAGAAATGTTGACTTTGCGTGATTCACTTTCAAGCTGAATCTCCATAATAACAAATGCGTCTGTTATTTAAAACCTTGCTTGAAAATAACAACTTTTCGAAGATAGGGTTAAGTTTTTTTACTCACATTAGCAGGAATGGTTTTGTCGAAGTACTTCTTTGATGAAAGCGGATCTACGAGAGAAGGTAGCCTAAACTCATGCATCATCCAATCAGTTTTGAGTCCTTTAGCAGCTCTACCTTTGTAAAAGACTAATGATTTCTTCAAACCAATGCACTTGGAACCTTCTGAGGAATAGATAGGTCTATCAGTACCAGTAGCTTTCCAGAATCCAGCTCCAGTTACCCTATTTGGCCTTGCACTGTTTCTGTATTTTCTGTCTCTTGGACAGTAGAAATACCACTCTTTCTCTCCTGAACTAGCAAATTCTGCATACATAAAATCATAACTTTTAAACAAGTACTTAAGCTAAGTTGAGTTTGGAAAAAAGTGCTTATAGAGATATATTGTCTTACTTGGAAGATCCCAAGGATCATATTTATAGATATCAAGCTGCTTGATGAGCTCAATAGATAGAGGTCTTTGTTGAACTTTTCTCTTTAGGTAAAAACCAACAAGCTCTTCATCAGTTGGGTGAAACCTAAACCCTGGTAATATAACTTCATCAACTTTTTCAACATCATTAATCTCTTCCATGTTGTAAAACAAGACTGAATACAAGGTGGAAAAGTCTAAGATTGTTTCAAAGAGAGGGTTGAAAGTTTTGAAAAAAACAAGAACAAAAACCCTAGAAGTGCATGATAATGGAAGTTTTGTAAACTTGGAAGAGAATGAAGAGTGAAATGAGAGTCAAGTTATAGAGTTAATTTGAAGTGATTATATGCTTCCTGATAAGGGGTATGCCACCGAAGGATCAGCCACCTTTTCTGGTGACTTTTAAAGCATTGTGTGTCTTGCGAGGATCGCTTAGATTTGGTTCATCACAATAAGCAAAGGGCAATTACTCTTAATTAAATATGAACAATTACCAAGAAAATTAATTAATTAAAAGTACTTACTACTATTCAACTCAATAAGAGTTCACTGTACTAAAGATTTATCGTACTTAATTTATTTCTTTTGTAAGTTTTATATTTCAGTTGGATTGAAATGAAGAAAGAAATATATGTGAATTTTTTAATTTATTTATCAGAGGTAAGATCGTCACTTAAACCAATAAATATTATGTTGTATTATTAGATAGGAGGATAACATGTATGTATTGACTTGATTATAGTTTTTCTACTAGTGTGATTAAGAATCGAAGGTTTTATTATGAGACAGAGACGGTTTTCAAAGTCGTTTAAACTAAAATGGTAAAACATGAGAAAACATGTCAAAGGATCAATATATTTTTATATTATTTGTTTTTGACATTTACCTAGAGTCCAAATGTTCATGCATAGTAATGTTGTATCTTCTATATCAATAGATATAATTTAAAAAGATTGATTTTATCATTAAAAAAAGATAACAACGCATTTTGTTCTCGTTTTCCTTATGTTTATGTATAATATTTTTTAGTCAAGTAATCTAGTGGTTGAAATTTTGTAGTTTAATATCTTTGCATAACTATGGTTGAAGATCCACTAAAATCTACGATGAATTTCTATTAATTTTGATGAATAATTGTTATCACTCACACAATAACGATGAAAACAAAAGGAAATTTAAAGAAGAAAAAATTAGGGTTTCTGTAAAGTTTCTCTTTGTCCACAAACTGTAAAAACAAATTTATTCACTTGCAATTGCAAATACTGTGAATGAATGAATACAAGAATAAATATTACTCTCTCTATTTATAGTTTTTGGTTAGCTTATTATCTAAGCCAAAAAGTTCAAAACTATAAAATCTCAAAATACATATTTTAAAACCAAATCAAATTTGTATAAAATAACTACTTCGATACACTATCTAGATTAATTCGACACACATACATACCGAGTATTTCGACATATCTTGTGTCGAGCGATATCCTACTTCAACATAAAAAATTACACATTTAACGGTTATCAACTAAGTTGACATAATAAAAAATTTATATAACTTTATTATATAAAAAAATAGATTTAAATTTTCTTTTATTCCTCCATGTTGATGATATTTTTTAAAATATTTTTTTAATGTTGATTTGTGTATAAGTATGACTTTGGAAATGTGGAATCTCAATAAAATGACTAATTTGTAGGTTTGGGGATTATGAATCACTTAATAACCCTTTAAACACATTAATGTCATGAAATAGTCTATATCCAAAACTACAAGTCAAGACAGTATATCAAAGTTCCATGTAATGAATAATATTTATAATGTTTGAAACTTTGAAATAACATTTGGAAACGTGGGACTGAACCAGATTCCAAAGCAGCCTCAAATATATAATTGAACTACAAATTCCACTATGACACATTTTAGATTATATTATTATAGGCTTCTTGGCATACGAAAATCCCGTTTCTATTCCATTCTCAGAGTTTCTATTCCACTGATTTTACCAGGTTTGAATCAGTTGAATAATATTATTAATCTAAGATTTCAAATAAAAACAAGCGAGCGTGTGATCTAAGTCTAAAATATATGCTTGAGGGGACCGCTTTGCCCTTATAGGAACATTATGTCCAAACTTTAAGCTCAGAAATGCATTTAGCTATTTATATTTTAATTAAGATCAATGTGTCCAACATGAGAGTTAGGTAAAACCTGTTTTCAATGCGGTGTTTCACACTATTTTCTGAGAATTTTTTTTCACCGAGTACATAACAGTAATAAACTTCTTTGAGTTTTATTTCTCACTGTTTGAATGGAACCACTAGTTTTATTGACAAGGGGTATAACACCGAAGGATCAGCCACATTTTCTGGTGACTTCTTTGAGTTTTACAACTTACTAGTGTTTTGAGGCCACTAAAAGGTTCAATTTACTTCAAGAATAATTCTTTTTAACTTACTCCAAATCATAGTCATTAAATTAAATCTAATTTAATATTAATATGTTTGTAATTAGCATTTTTACTTAGTTAATCATTCGATTAAATCTAATTTAAAGGTTAGATTTGTAGTAAGTTAAAAAAACTTACTCTTGGATCATAATCAAATGACACCAAGATGTCAAACTTAATATTATGAAACTCTCAATAATTTTTTATCGGCATATTTGTATGACAAAATTCATCGTTGCATTGAAAGTTATTATTCTTGGAAATTAATGAACCATTAATATCCATGGGCCTGTTCAAATATGACAATGTTAAAGAGGATAAAAGTGTCCTATAAATATTTACTGGTGGAAGTTGTCTTTAAATCTGTCTAAAGGAAATTTTGGTTAGTTTTTGGACTAAACATCTACTAGTGGAAGTTGCTTTTAAATTTGTCTCGAGTTACTGAAAGTTTGAATTTCGAATTCAAAATATACTAATACAACACTTCATGAAGTGGTGCATAATGTAACTATAGGCGAACCATTGCAATCTTTTACTGAAAATGTGTTGTTTCATCAAGAGTTGCAGACTTGTGAAACAATACATGTATGACCTATAAATACATTATTTAGAATCCGAAAATCAGACAATCAAATCATAAATACACTTCATCATTCCAGACACTCTTCCTTGCATTCGAGTTCTTCACCAGTCATGTGCAGACTCGATTCAAAGGCAAAATTGCCCTGGGTATTCTTGTTTTCCAAACTCTAAGACAATAAAGAGAGTGCTTGAAATACTTATAATGAAAGTGATTTTGTTCACGTTTCTAGCCTCGACCCATTTGATTCATAATCAATTTTCTAACAATCTTATAAGTATTTTGTATAATGGCAATCGAGACTTCCGTTTCAAGTATCAAAGGATAAACTACCGTGTCGAGATGCATCTACCATATAAGAACTTTAGTGGTTCCGGAAAAGATCAAACTACCCTACTAGCTTCACAACCCTCCACGTCTTCATTTTGAAATCCCTCCATGTTATCTGATTTTTGAAATGCCTTATCTCTCTTGCTACATCATCTCTTTCTCTTTCTCTTCCTTCGTCATCTTTTCCCAATCTAACGCTTTCTCTTTCTCTTCCATCTTCATCTCTCAACCTAAACTATATGCATTTTATCACTTCCTCTCTGAACCTAACAAGATTTTTGTTGAAACCCTAAGTTTGCATCTGAAATGGCGGATCTAAAGTTTAAATCGACGGTGGCGTTATGGTTTTTCAGATGGATTCATGGTTACTATATGGTGATGATGGGGGAAGTGCGACTGAAGACGGCGTTGCTTTCGTAGTCGAAAAAGGAAGCCGGAATCAATAGAGGTGTGCAATTTAGTTTGTGGTGATGCGGCAGTTGAACTGGGTGAGACACGGTGGTTTACAGCAATAGATGAAGAATGGACGAATTGCATAATAACTATTCATCGCATACGAAAACGGTAAATCAAAAGCTTCAAATTACCTGAACAGAAATGGCGAGGTCGAGTTCAATCAGTGGCAGCGCGTAGGTATTGTTCCCTCTCACTTAGCTTCTTCTACTGATTATGGAATTCGTGAGTTCGCTACGAGCTGATGGAAGTTGTTTGTTGTTCTGCTATAGGTGTGTTCGATCTGTTGTGCATTATTGGTGTCGTTTCAATGGAATTCCTGAAAGATAAAGGAAAAATTATATGCTAATTTTATTATTATTTGTTTCATTTAACTGGATAGCATGGAGGTGAGCTCACTGGCTTGCACTGCTCTTCCTGAAGAACCTGGAGCAATACCGTCTACAAAGGGTGAAAATCTCAATGATAACGTCAATACTGATGCCTGAGCAAATAAGATGGTGCGTGAATCCTGTAAGCGAGCTTCTTTTTTGTATGGGATAATTGATGAGAAGAAGAGGAATAATGATCAAGTAAATCATTATTAGTTGTTTGAAAGATCATACTTTCAAGCTTGGTAGGAGCGCTCTAAATGAATCCAATGATGCAGAAAGTTTGCATTTCTCATTCCCAATGATTGAATCCATTCATTTTTATTCTTACTGATATAATTGATTGGCTCCCAATATTGTTCTGTAATAATATCTTTGTTTGTCTTTGGTTTTTAGGCTAGCCACCTCAAATTGATCAAGCCTTACATGATTGTCGTCCAAAGCAATAATGTATCTGCTGTCAATGAAGCTCTTAATGAAGTTTATGTTGAGGAAGAGGAATTGTTTACAGTGATTTCTAGTAAACAACCACTAGTCTTCTAATTTATTGATTATTATTGGTTACTTGCAGGATCGACTAGATTGATCCTAGAACACATGTGTCATAACTCATTTCTATGTTCATACCCATTATCTTGATAAACTTATATTGTATGTTAAGTTCAAATGTGAGATTCTTAAGAAAGATCTCTAAAATTGTCTATAGGAATAAACTAACTAAATGTAGAAAGGAAAGGCTTCGAATTAGACTTAGGATTTAATGCTTGAATGTAAAGATAAGGAGTTTCTGAGAAAGTAACAGTTTCTGGAAATATGAAGTGTTTGAATACAAGGATAAAGTAAAAGTGAAGTTTCTAACAAAATGATTGTGTTTAAAGGCAAGTAAAACAAGGAAATGCAAGGAAATCGAAGGATTTAAGGGCATAAATACTGTAATAGCGAACTAAATATAAAAAGACTTGTATTGAAATTGTAAAGAATGATGATGTTCAATACGTACATTGTGTCTTCTGACTCGTTTCCCTTAATTCACGGTAATTTGAGTGTTTTGAGATCTTTTTAGTACATGAAAATGAACATCCCAAATCTAACATAAGAACACCTATTTATAGTGTCTTGACCCTAACGGTCTTACTCTAAAATCACGCCATGTTCGAAGCATGCAGGCTTCCTACGTTTACTGACTTTCACGCGTCTTCTAAGAATGGCGCTCCCATTTTAAATTCGAAATCTATACCAATCGAAGCATCTTACTAATTTTTCTTCGTTTTTGAAATAACCCAATTACCTGGACCGTTTCCAATTCTGGCACCCTTGCATAAAGGAGCTCTTTATATTTTGAATACTAAAAATCCAAATCGAAATCTATCACCTATCACTGGAAATCGAATAATCCTTCAGCATAATGACTCCATATTTCTCACCAATATCCAATATTGATATCAATCTCCTTAGGTACTTATTCGAAATATTATTTTGATAATGGTTTCTTCTTTATTCGAAATAGCGAGCTAACAAATTACCCCTCAAGAACATGTATTTCGATAGATATAAAGAAATACTTGTTTTTGACTCATCTAGGCTATTTCGAGAGTATCAAAAACTAATGATGACCATACTGCACACGATGGCAGGGTAAGTGTCCAACTTTCTGCAAAACGTCCAATCACCATACCAAAACGTGCAATCACAACAGTTATAGCTAATAATTAGCAGCAAAAATGTCACTTCCCTAGGAAGTTAAAAAAAACCCACCTTTTCTCTTTCCAATGAGGGAGTTACATGTATCCCACCTTTTTCCAAAGGTCAAAAACTATTAAACTGTTGAGGAAGGATATAAAAATACTTTATCTTCTTCATCCCAACTTTTCCAATCTTGCTCATTCTTCAAACAAACAGATTTCTTATTTTCAGAAGAAAAAAAATTATTTTCACAATGTCTTCAGCGCTAACTTCCTCATCCAAGAAGTCTGGGAAATCCAAGCAAGCTTCTCCTTCCATTCCCAAACCAGCAAGCAAGATCATTAATCTTGATAATCAGGAGTTCATCTCAACCCCTAAACTCACTCAAGAACAAAAATCCATCTATGCTTCTCAGGTAATCATTCCTACTACTGTTCTTGATAAAACCCTAGGAGTTATGAGTCCTCTAATCTCAACGGATCATTTAGAAAAAACGAAGGGATTTTTTCCCGCGTATTCCAAAACCAAACCTATTGTTAATAAATCCATCCCCTTAACACTTAAAGAAGATGAATCAATTGTTAGGCTGTCCAAAACCTTAAAAGAGAAAACACATGACACAGAAACGTCAAAACCCACGAGGGACGTTTTTTGCATGGACTATGTTACTGGGAATTTCAAACCCTTTCGCTCATGTCCCTCATCAGATCAATTATACCAAGACTGGATTTCGAAAGTTGAACATACGAAATCCCAGGAATGGGAAAGTATAGGCATCATAAACTTGATTCGAATGTCAAAATTAGGTTTCAGTTACAACCAACCTTTTTTGCTAGCTTCTTTATACTTTTGGGATAACACCTATAATACTTTCCATCTCCCTTGTGGAATGCTGACACCTACATTCTTTGATATCGCTGCCATCACTGGACTCTCCCCTATTGGGGAAACTTTCGATCCAAACGAAGATGCGGATAACCTTATTGACTTCGATGTCAAGAATGCCAGTTTTTCAAAATACATCAATCTCTATCACTCTGCTGAGGAAGAGGTTTCTGATGTTGAACATATAACTTTTCTGGCGCTATGGTTATCAAAATATGTCTTCTGCAGCAAGTCTCTACAAGTTGCTAGCAGGTTCATCACCCTTGCAAATCAACTCCATCATGGTCGAAGGGTATGCATCAGTGAGTTACTGCTAACAAGCTTATATGAAAGCATAGGTGCTGCAATTTCGAAACTGAAAACTTATGAATCTGGAACTAACCTGCTTCTCGCTGGCCCCTTTTGGCTATTGCAGCTTTGGTTAAATGCAACTTTCGAACCATCTCTATCAACCTTTGGGTTTATTAACGAAGAACATCCTGACGTTGTAAATCGAAGCATTGAAGGCACCAAGTTGTTAAAACTAACCCCAAACGATGAAAGAGAAAATTTCAAAACATGCTTCATTAACTATACAATGATTTTCTCCAAAAGACATAGGTTTGACCCTTCAATGGCCCCTTTTGCCAATCGAAACTGTGGTCCAACTTGGTTTACCATGCCCCTTGAACAAGCTATTGAAGAAGAGATAATTAGGGACATTTGGTGTGCCTTTTTAAACCCTAGGCTTATTATTTCTAGGATCACGCCTGTGAAGAGCCAAGTGTGTATCCTTGCTTATCAACCTAATTTCGTGGCCCGTCAATTCGGATTATGCCAGATTCTACCTGAGCCTCTCTTCAACAAAAAAAGGGAGATATGTTTAGCAGGGGTGCCTTACTCCTTCAAGGAAATTGAAACTAGACAAAAGAAATATGCTAGCTTTGCTGACTTTTCACTAGTCCCCTTTACTCCTTCCTTTTACATGACAAAAGATTTTTATATTTGGTGGACAGCTTATTATTCGAAGAATATGTTCAGCACCATCCAAATTCAAAAACAACTGACGACAGCTTTTTCCTTTGTGCAGGAGCATGTCAAAAAAGGTATATTTACTCATGTCAAGGAAATTCGGGCCTTCCAAAAATATTTCGAAATTGTCTATAATCCTATGGAAATACATCGAACTGTCTGCGAAGCAGCAAGAACTTTGAAAGAAAAATTTGAAAAACAACTTTCAAAAATTCGATTTCCACCTTATGTAAAACCTGAAGATAGGTATTGGTGGGATTTTAAACATCAAACACCAAAATTTCCAAACCTACCTACTTCAGAGCTGGCTTTAGCCTTTTTTCCTCCGTATCTCTGGTGGTTCGTTTGTGGGAACATTTTTCATTTGTGTGAAAATGATGCCAAAAAACCTGCCCAAAGGGTAACGTGGGCTAAACGTGATTTAGACAATTTCAGGGGGCACCTTCTCTATGACTTGTCAGCCATGTCTATCACGTCTCAAAACGGCGAAGGTGCGGAACTGAAGAAATTTGAAGCTCCCTTATTCTTTCTAAACTTTGTTTTAAACTTGACCATTTCATATTCCTTTCAGCTGTTGATCTAAAATATTTGAAAAAGGATAAAGTTGTACCTAAGGCAGGTTCTACTTCTTCTTTGAAAGTGCCAATAACCAATACTGAAAACCCTCCTTCTGACCAAGAAGATGACTCCTCAAAAAAGAAAAAGGTAATACTTCGCTCACTCCTTTCTTATTGTCGAAATTACTTTTTAAATTGACTAATTATTCAAACCTATTTCTCCAGGCAAGTGGATTACCTCCCAAGTCTCCTAAGAAACGAAAACACGAAAGTGCCCATTCTGAAAATGAATTAGAAAAAGATGAAGACATTTCTCCTCTAAAACGAAAAAAGAAAAAGAAAGTCAACAAATCTGGCGAAGGTTCTCAACTTGCCAATCCTTCAAAAAGTAAAGTAAACGTGATTGCTCCCAAGGTCAAATCCAAAGGATCTTCGAAGTCTCAGTCTTCGAAGAATGTAATTTCAGAACGCATTGGTAGCAATGCAACTTCTGATGAACAAAAGGTAAATTTTACTCAATGCCTTTTTAAATTGACTATGTAATCTTTTTATGCTAACCCTTTGTTTCTGTGCAGAGAGTTCCTTTTGTTCTTTCTGATCCTCTGGCCATTCAAGGCCAAGCTTCCAAACTTGCAGCCTCTCCTCAACCAGAAGGTTTCAACGAAGCTGTTTTAAATAAAGGTTCGTCCACTGCTGCTACTCCTGCAGGGACCGTCGAAGTCTTGGATCAACAAGCAACCTCGCCTCCATTGGTCGAAGCTTTAGACCAACAAGCAACTTTGCCTCCCTTGACAGAGGGCCATGTAGCTGGCGAACCAAACACAGTGCTCGAAACTCTCATCAATGACAATCCTAGTGACTCTTCTCCCAGAAGGGTACATTTTGCTGACCAATCTGAAGAGGAAAGTGACACACATACTGTGAGTCGTTACTTCGCAGATGGTGACAAAGATGAGATGGTGCAAGAGGAGGTGGAAGTTCCCGTACCTACTGGGACTATTTTCACTAAAAACCCAGACCCTCCAATCTTGACTGGGGAACAGAAGGAAGAGCTAAAACGGAGTAATCCCCTGAAATATATCAAGCTAATGCTAGCTCAACGGGATTCTTCATCTAGCAAAAATCAATCTAAAGATTCTAGCCAAACAAAGGACAATGCCCCTCTTACTTCTCTTGATCAACTTCTTCAACAAGTCAACAAAACTATACTTGAGGATGACATTTTTACCATTCTAAAAGCAGATACTATAGCCTATTTTTCGATGAAGAAGTAGCTTTCTCAGATAGATCTCAGCATCTGTCCACTTGAAGTAAGTGAAACCATATATGATCTGCAAATTCTTCTCAATGAGGTTAGCAGTGAATATATTAGGGTTAATGATGCTGAGGCTAAGATTCGAAGCAAACAAGAAGCTTTGTCTAAAGCTTATGATCAAACTGCAATACTTTCTTAAGAAGCAGAGAAGTTGGAGCGCGCTAAAATCCAGGCCCAAGACAAGCATGATGTTTTGGCTCGATCAATCCTATTTTGGGAATCTCAGATTGAAGAACTCAAGAAGAAGATTGAGGGTGCTCGAAATGAGCAGGCAGCCTTAAAGCCTGTTGATGACCAAGAGCTTGAAAATCTTGTCACACAAAGTCTTTAACAGATGGAGGTGGCTGAAGGAATAAGTGAAGAAATCAAGGGGCTCGAAAACGTCAGAAATACTACCCAATGCAAAATCAACTTATGCAAGAGCAAGTTTGCTAAGTTGAAACGAAATGCCCCTTTCTGATTTTCGAATGTATTTTGTTAATGCTTTTATTGTTAATGATTAAACACAACCAATTTGGCATTTATATAATACCATTTTGGCTTCATGTTTATATATAGTTTATTATCCTGCAGTGATTCTAACCTCTTGCAAGCATGGCTTATAACTTTTTAGATATTTCCCATTTACCCTCAAGATTCTTCTATCTTCTGCTAATTCTTCTATTTCATAAGCATTATTCGAAAATGTTTTCAAAACACGAAAGGGTCCTTCCCAATGGGGTGACCATTTACCTAATAATCTATTCTTTTTATCCATAGGTAATATAACTTTCCATACCAGGTCATTGGTTGAGAACAACTTACTTTTAACTCTTTTGTTGTATGCTCTGGCTACTCTTTCTTTCTGTCTTCTCATAACTTCTAAAGCATGTAGCCTATCTTCATCCACGTCTACTAATTCATTCATCATCATTTCCCAATATTGATCAGCTGGTATTTCATTTTGTCTTTGGATTCTTACTGACTGTAAGTGTATTTCGACTGGCAACACTGCGTCGTGTCCAAATGTAATTCGAAACGGAGTAGTATTCGTTGCTTCTTTAGGAGATGTTCGACATGCCCACAAAGCTTGGTCCAAAGTATTATGCCAATTTCTTGGCTTTCGTCCTACATGTTTCTTTATCAAACCTATTATGACTTTATTGGCTGCTTCTACGTGTCCATTAGCTTGAGCATAATAAGGAGTTGACGTAAGTAACTTAAATCCCATTTCTTTTGCAAACTCTTGCATTTTTTGCCCTGTGAAAACTGAACCTTGATCTGTTGTGATACTTTCTGGTATTTCGAACCTGTAAATTATTTGCCTCTGGACAAATTCCATAATGGCCTCTTGATCAACATTCGCTAGAGGAATTGCTTCGACCCATTTTGTAAAATAATCTATACCCACAAGGATATATTTCTGTCCTTTGGATGATGCTGGTCGAATTTCACCAATTAGATCTAATGCCCATCCTCTAAAAGGCCAAGGCTTAACAATTGAATGTAACTCACTTGCAGGAGCATGTTGAATACCTGCATGAACTTGGCATTCCTCGCATCCTTTAGCAAATTCTATGCAGTCTTTGAGCAGTCTTTGAAGCCTGTTGATGACCAAGAGCTTGAAAATCTTGTCACACAAAGTCTTCAACAGATGGAGGTGGCTGAAGGAATAAGTGAAGAAATCAAGGGGCTCGAAAACGTCAGAAATACTACCCAATGCAAAATCAACTTATGCAAGAGCAAGTTTGCTAAGTTGAAACGAAACGCCCCTTTCTGATTTTCGAATGTATTTTGTTAATGCTTTTATTGTTAATGATTGAACACAACCAATTTGGCATTTATATAATACCATTTTGGCTTCATGTTTATATATATTTTATTATCCTGCAGTAATTCTAACCTCTTGCAAGCATGGCTTATACCTTTTTAGATATTTCCCATTTACCCTCAAGATTCTTCTATCTTCTGCTAATTCTTCTATTTCATAAGCATTATTCAAAAATGTTTTCAAAACACGAAAGGGTCCTTCCCAATGGGGTGACCATTTACCTAATAATCTATTATTTTTATCCATAGGTAATATAACTTTCCATACCAGGTCATTGGTTGAGAACAACTTACTTTTAACTCTTTTGTTGTATGCTCTGGCTACTCTTTCTTTCTGTCTTCTCATAACTTTTAAAGCATGTAGCCTATCTTCATCCACGTCTACTAATTCATTCATCATCATTTCCCAATATTGATCAGCTGGTATTTCATTTTGTCTTTGGATTCTTACTGACTGTAAGTGTATTTCGACTGGCAACACTGAGTCGTGTCCAAATGTAAGTCGAAATGGAGTAGTATTCGTTGCTTCTTTAGGAGATGTTCGACATGCCCACAAAGCTTGGTCCAAAGTATTATGCCAATTTCTTGGCTTTCGTCCTACATGTTTCTTTATCAAACCTATTATGACTTTATTGGTTGCTTCTACTTGTCCATTAGCTTGAGCATAATAAGGAGTTGACGTAAGTAACTTAAATCCCATTTCTTTTGTAAACTCTTGCATTTTTCGCCCTGTGAAAACTGAACCTTGATCTGTTGTGATACTTTCTGGTATTCCGAACCTGTAAATTATTTGCCTCTGGACAAATTCCATAATGGCCTCTTGATCAACATTCGCTAGAGGAATTACTTCGACCCATTTTGTAAAATAATCTATACCCACAAGGATATATTTCTGTCCTTTGGATGATGCTGGTCGAATTTCACCAATTAGATCTAATGCCCATCCTCTAAAAGGCCAAGGCTTAACAATTGAATGTAACTCACTTGTAGGAGAATGTTAAATACCTGCATGAACTTGGCATTCCTCGCATCCTTTAGCAAATTCTATGCAACCTTTGAGCATAGTGGGCTAATACATTCCATATTGAAACAACAACCATTTCATTTTGTGACCTGCTTGATGTGCCCCACATGCCCCACTGTGTATACTGGACAATGCTAAATATGCTTCATTTTCTCCTAAACATTTGAGTAAGATACCTTCTGGGGTTTTCTTAAAAAGTTCATTCCCTATTAAGACATAAGACAATGCCCTATATTTGATCTTTTTTTCTGTACTTACTGAAGGTTCTTTCAGGTAATTTACTATGGGACTTCTCCAATTTGTATCTGCCAAAGTATCAATATTTAGTACTTCGAATTCTTTCTGATCTGCATAACCCAGTTTCGAATTTTCCAAGTCTAATGGTGATAATTTGGTAGCCATTATTCTGCCTCTTGTTTCTATGAGATATTGGAGTTTTTCTCTAGATGTCTTATATCCTGAAACTATTTGAGCCAAGTCATTTGCCTCCTGATTATCAATTATGGGAATATGTTTTATATCCACATATTCAAATTTCTTGAGTAATCTGTTAGCATTAACGAAGTACATGATCAAATTTTCCTTGATACATTTGTATTCTTTGGTTATCTGTTTGATGACCAGCTCTGAGTCTCCCCTAATTTCGACTCTGGTTGCCCCCAATTCCAACAAAGCTTCAAGTCCAGCAATTAATGCTTTATACTCAGCTTCGTTGTTCGAACACGGAGGGCCTTCTAACTTGTACTTTAATTTTGTTGGAATTCCCTTAGGAGAAATTATAAGGACTCCAACACCACTCCCATATTTATGTGTTGACCCATCGAAAGATAATTTCCAAGGGTGGATCTCAACATAATCTAACGCGAAGTCCTCACTCACAGAGTGATCCACTATGAAATCTGAGACTACTTGTCCTTTCATAGTTTTTAAAGGCTTGAAGGTCAAATTATACTCAGTGAGCGCTAAAGCCCATTTTCCAATCCTGCTGTGCATAATTGGTTTTGAAAGCATATGTTTAATAACATCAAAGTGAGATGAAACATAAACATTGAAATTCTGGCTGCAGATACTCAATGTCACGTTCAATGTTATGACACCGTATCTGACTTACTATATGACAGTAAATGCAAAAGCAGTAAAGAACACAGTCAATTGTTTACCCAGTTCAGTGTGCAACAACACCTACTCTGGGGGCTACCAAGCCAGGGAGGAAATCCACTATAAGAGATGTTAATTCAGGAATAAACCAACCAGTTTATCTCCTTCACTTAAGACCTACCCAATGCAATTCCAATCTAAGTACAACTTAAACCTGAGTACCTACTCACTCCCCCTCAATCACAGCAGTGATACATAAACCAATTTGACTTAATAATTGATGAAGACACTCTTCAAAAACAAACACTTGATTAAGCTTCACAGCTTTTTAATCAAGCAACACAATCACTCTTGCTTCACAGCTTTGAGTGATGCACACAACTAACTTGACTCTGCTTCACAGCTTTAGTCAAGGAACATTCAAACACTCTTGCTTCAAAGCTTTGAGTGCTACACAACCCTTACAATTGGAAACCTATTCCAAGTCACTTATCACAATGATAATTGCTTGGAGTACAATAATCAAACCTATACAGATTACAAATGATCTTCTGATCAATCAAAGGGGATGCCTTGCAAAACAGCAGCTCTGTTGAATATATAGCAGCTGCAACTTCAGTTAGGGTTTCCACAAAAACCTAGGGTTAATTCCGTTTGACCTAAAGACCAGGTCACAGGACTTTATTAACCAGGTTAGGGATGAGCTAGATTACCCCTCAGAAAACGCAGGATTCTGTTCTGGAAAGACTGAGTTATTTTCCTGAAAAAACTCAGAATTAACCAACCTGCAAACCTGATGGTTCAGAACAGGATGTCTTAACATCTGTTATGACATCTGAGGAACCTGTTTACTGATTTAGGAAAATGTGATCATTTTGCAAAATGCTCAGATACACACTTATAAACATCAGTACCTGAATGACAATATTTTTCTGCAAAGGTACCTAATGAATCAGTACAAACTAAACTAGAATGTTATGACATCAGTCATGACATTCACACATACACACTTGGGTTTTACCAAAAATGCAAGCCAATAACTAAACAACTACAAACTCCCCCTTTGGCAGATTTTTGGCTAAAGACCCTAAGCAATCAGAGATAGATAGCAGCAGAAAGAAATGACTGCAGAAAAATAGAATGTCTAATTGAGCAAGTACTAATTAAGTAAGTACCCAAAATATTCTCCCCCTCTTTAGCCACAAATGGGCCAAAGATACATGTTCATAAAGATTATACAGTTATCTAAATTAATAATAGCAGCAGCAGAAAAAAAACTGAACACACTTCCAAACTCCACCAGATATCAGCACCAACCAGCAACACCACCAAACAGCAATCAACCTTCAAGCACTGTCATCAGACTCAGAGGAGCTAGTTTCAATGTTGAGATGACCTTCAGCTTCTACACCTTCTTCCCTTCTGTTTTCTTCAGCTTCCTCCTTTTCTAGCCTGGCAATTAGGATTTCTAGGGACTTTTTCCTAGCATCCAGCTCTTTGCAAGTCTCTTTTAAAACAGCTATGACATCTGATGTCTTGGACTGGGTCTTCACAAACGATGTCTCAGCTGATGTTATGACAATGTCTGGAGCATGAGATCCTTGAAACAGTTTGTAGTGCAAGCCAAGGGCAGGAGCTCTTTTGCAGACTGTATCTCTTGCCACAAGGATATCAGGGTATTGTGCAAGGATGATTCCACCAAGGAGGGAGGGAAAGGCTATTGGTCCTTTGACAGCATAACTACCAGCATGCTTTAAAGTTTGTTCAAAGATGTACCTGCCATAGTCAAAAGCAGTCTTGGTTCCCACAGCATAAATAAATCTCCCCAATCCTGTGGAGATAGTTGATTTATGATTTGTAGGCACCCAGTTGGCTGCACCTATTTTATGCAAGATGGCAAATTTCATGCTGAGTTTACTGGCATTCAGCTTGCCTTTCAAGGGCCAGCACTTTACTTGCCTGGCTGTGATGGTTTGACAAACTTCATTGTCAGTTGCCTCCAGATCAGGATAATCCTCATTTGTTCTTCCAAGAAACTTGTTGATTTCTGATGGAGAGAACTTGACCCTTCTTCCTCTAACAAAAACACTTTCAAAGTCAGCTGACCTTCCATCAGCACAATCATTAGACAAGTTCACCACAAACTCCTTGACCAGATTTTCATAACATTTGTTAAATTTTATCACTGTCTTCATTAGTCCAGCATTCTTGATCAGGTCCATGATGTCTTTGCACTCCAAGGCATCATTGTTGAGTTCTCTCTCTAAAGCTATTCTCTTTAAGCAAACATACTTCCATCTGTTTGCATTGTCAGGATGATGAAAAGAGATGTTATCTGTTGGGACTTCAGGCACTCTAGCAATTTTGCTGGAGGGGAGCTTCCTTCTGATAGGAATTTCTTCAGCATCAATCTCAAATTCTGATTCCTCATCAGAATCAGAAGATTCAGGTTCTTTTCTCCTTTTTGAAATTGGTTGTCTAGCAGTATGCACCTGGGCCTTCTTCCCTTTTGTCTGAATACTTTTCTCAGCCATGCCTTCAGCCTTGGATTTCTTGACAGCAGGTTTATCATTCTGATTACCTTTTCTTTTCATCAATCTCCTAGCTATGCTAGGGTTTACATTGGCAATCAGATCATTATCTGAGTAATCTTCATCCACATCAATGATAGGAGGATCAGCAGCCTTTACTGAAGGGTTCTGAATGTTGTCTTTTTGTGTCACAACATTCTCAGAGACATCTACATTCTCAGAGATGTCCACATTTGGGCTTTCTGATTGATTTAAAGGGACAGTAATCCCCGGTACAGGTTTGTTTCCGCTTAGTATACTAGTAACAAGCCTAGCAATAGCTTGATGAACTTGAACGGATCCTTCTCTATTTGGAACAGAAGAAGAAGGATGAGAAGGATTACCAGAGGCTGTAGCTTGAGCTCTTCCTGCATGTCTGGTTCTTAGCTTTTTGACTTTGGCTGGGTCAGATGCCATCTCTCTGAGAGGAGTGACCTCAAGAACTTCAGATTCTATGCATGTGGTGATTGCTCTAGAGTCTTGGTCAGATGATGAAGATGATGAGGATGATGAAGTTGCCTTGGTTGAAGACGATGTCTGAGACATCTTGATTGACTTTGAGTAACGGTAGCAATTTGAGAAAAATCTTTGATTGAGAGGAGGGAACAGGTTGCAAAGACGAGAGAGGTAGGAGGCAAAAGAGAGTCTTTTCAACTTCTTAAGGATTTTGAAAGAGATGGGAAAACATATGATTAACCCACTAACAATAGACTTAATAAAATTAACTCCTTCAACTCTTGTTTTAAGCAAAATTAATTGCTATAATTTCTCATGTTGGTAAATACCCATCCTGCCCCTCAAATTTTCAAGTTTATTTCCAACAAGAGCCTTGGTGGAAGAATCAGTCAGCTGAAGCTTAAGGATACCATGTTCCAGTTTAAATGACTTCCTCTTTACAAAGACAATGTGCTTGTTCCTGTTATGCTGAATAGGTTTTAAGGAGATATTGATTGTATTCAGATTGTCACAACCCAATGTCACAACATCTTGTGAGACATTATACTCAGTGAGCATCTATTTTGACCAGATATTTTGAGAACAGTTATTCCTTGCAGCAAATATTTCCGCACAGAGTTGGGAAGGCATTCTTTTGATATGAATCATAGTTTTGGTTGATTCTTGAATGATTTTCTTTTTGTTCAGTCCATTTTGATGGAGAGTTATAGGAGAGGAGACTTCAAGCCTCATTTCTTCAGGGAAACAGAATTTATTAGACTCGTTATTTCCAACAGCCTTGTCAAGATAACTTATGGTTCTGACAACACATCCTTCTTCAAGTTTATTTGCCACATCACAGCCATTATCAACCTGTAGTTTTGGAGTCCTTCTGACTGCTTCTACAGAAATAGCTCTTTTCATTCTTCTTAGATGAAGAGGACCAAGCTTATGCTGCCACAGTTTCATCTCTTTTTCTTCTTTGGTCATTGGACACATAGTGAAGATATCAGTGTTCTCAGGCTGCCACGAGTAGCAGTTATCTTTGGATCTGATTCCTCTCATTACAACTTCTAGTTTTTCATTAATTACTAGACATTCAGATCTTGAGAAGTTGACCTTGAATCCTAGATCACATAATTGACTGATACTAATGAGATTAGCAGTCAGCCCTTTTACCAGCAGTACTTTATTCAGACTTGGAACTCCAGGGCAGTCCAAATTACCAACTCCTTTGACTTCACCTTTAGCACCATCTCCAAAGGTCACAAAACTGGTGGTGTGAGGCATAACATTATTGAGGAGATTTTTGATTCCAGTCATGTGTCTGGAACATCCACTGTCAAAGTACCAGTCTTCCTTTGCAGAGACCCTCAGAGAAGTGTGGGCTATCAGGACAACAGCCTTTTTCTTCCATTTAGGAGCATGTGGTACCTTTTTAGACTTAGGTTTGACACCTGAGTTCTGATTAGGGTATCCATGCAATCTGAAGCAGAAGGGCTTTATGTGGCCATATCTCCCACAATGATGACATCTCCATCTTTGGTACCTTTTCTTCATATGTCTCTGTTCCTGATGTTGAGCGTTGTGTTGAGACATCTGCTTTGACATTTGCTTAACAGGCCTGATCTTCTTGTTTGTACCAGATTCCTTTGCTCCCACAAATCCTAGTCCAGATTTGTTTCCTCCATTTTGTCCAACCTGAAGTATCTCTTCCAGTTTGTCTGTCCCATTAGTCAGCATCTTGACAGATTTGGTCATTTGATTTAGTTGTGAGTTCAGCAATTGAACTTCTCCTTCTAGCTGACTTATAGTTTCAAGATCTGCCCTTTTTTCAGCCTCCAGCTTTATGATGAGCTTTGATTATTTCTCATTCTGCACACAGACTTCAGCACTTCTGATACACAATTTCTTGTAGGTATCAGCCAGTTCTTCAAATGTCACTTCTTCATCACTAGTGTCACTTTCAGAGGTACAGACACTAGTTAGAGCAGTAACTAGTTTGGCAGATTCTTCTTCAGAATTACTTTCTGAATCATAGTCAGACCAAGTAACCGTCATTCCTTTCTTTTGTTTCTTAAGAAAGGTAGGACATTCAGCTCGAATATGTCCATATCCTTCACAGCCATGGCATTGAATACCTCTGCCTTGGTTTCCCTTTTCTTCTGACCTTGGTCTTCTGCTGGAACTGTCAATGTCAGAGGGAATGTTATGAACATTAGACCTTGACTTTGGATCCATTCTTTTGATGAGCTTGTTGAACTGTCTTCCAAGCATGGCAATAGCTTCTGAAATATTTTCTTCTTCATCCTCCTTGTTTTCAACATCAGTGTTGGATACAAGTGCTATGCTTTTGTTCTTCTTGTCACCATTATCAGTGATCCCCATCTCAAAAGTCTGAAGAGACCCAATAAGTTCATCCACTTTCAACTTGCTGATGTCCTGGGCTTCCTCTATGGCAGTTACCTTCATTGCAAATCTTTTAGGCAAGGATCTGAGAATCTTCCTCACCAGTTTTTCTTCTGACATCTTTTCTCCCAGTGCTCCTGAGGTGTTGGCAATCTCCAAGATATTCATGTGAAACTCATGAATGGTTTCATCTTCCATCATTTTTAGATTCTCAAACTTGGTAGTCAACATCTGAAGCCTTGACATTTTTACTTTGGAAGTGCCCTCATGAGTAGTTTTGAGAGTGTCCCAAACTTCCTTGGCCAGTTCATATTGATGAACTAATCTGAAAATGTTTCTATCAATTCCATTGAACAAGGCATTTAAAGCTTTGGAATTTCCCAGGGCTAACTCATCTTCTTCTTTACTCCAATCTTCCTCAGGCTTCAGACTGATTGTCCCATCTTTCTCAGTTATGGTGGGATGGATCCATCCTTTGTCAGCAGCTCTCCAAGCCTTTTTGTCCAGAGATTTTAGGAAGGCAATCATACGAGGTTTCCAGTAGTCATAATTAGTTCCATCCAGAATGGGTGGTCTATTTCCAAAAACTCCCTCTTTGTCCATAGTGCCAGAAAGTGATATCCCTAGATCTCACCCAGTAATACAGGCAGGGTGCCTGCTCTGATACCAATTGAAATTATGGCTGCAGATACTCAATGTCACGTTCAATGTTATGACACCGTATCTGACTTACTATATGACAGTAAATGCAAAAGCAGTAAAGAACACAGTCAATTGTTTACCCAGTTCAGTGTGCAACAACACCTACTCCGGGGGCTACCAAGCCAGGGAGGAAATCCACTATAAGAGATGTTAATTCAGGAATAAACCAACCAGTTTATCTCCTTCACTTAAGACCTACCCAATGCAATTCCAATCTAAGTACAACTTAAACCTGAGTACCTACTCACTCCCCCTCAATCACAGCAGTGATACATAAACCAATTTGACTTAATAATTGATGAAGACACTCTTCAAAAACAAACACTTGATTAAGCTTCACAGCTTTTTAATCAAGCAACACAATCACTCTTGCTTCACAGCTTTGAGTGATGCACACAACTAACTTGACTCTGCTTCACAGCTTTAGTCAAGGAACATTCAAACACTCTTGCTTCAAAGCTTTGAGTGCTACACAACCCTTACAATTGGAAACCTATTCCAAGTCACTTATCACAATGATAATTGCTTGGAGTACAATAATCAAACCTATACAGATTACAAATGATCTTCTGATCAATCAAAGGGGATGCCTTGCAAAACAGCAGCTCTGTTGAATATATAGCAGCTGCAACTTCAGTTAGGGTTTCCACAAAAACCTAGGGTTAATTCCGTTTGACCTAAATACTAGGTCACAGGACTTTATTAACCAGGTTAGGGATGAGCTAGATTACCCCTCAGAAAACGCAGGATTCTGTTCTGGAAAGACTGAGTTATTTTCCTGAAAAAACTCAGAATTAACCAACCTGCAAACCTGATGGTTCAGAACAGGATGTCTTAACATCTGTTATGACATCTGAGGAACCTGTTTACTGATTTAGGAAAATGTGATCATTTTGCAAAATGCTCAGATACACACTTATAAACATCAGTACCTGAATGACAATATTTTTCTGCAAAGGTACCTAATGAATCAGTACAAACTAAACTAGAATGTTATGACATCAGTCATGACATTCACACATACACACTTGGGTTTTACCAAAAATGCAAGCCAATAACTAAACAACTACAAACATCAACTGGTTTAATATAATATTTAAGTTTTGTACAAGAGAAATACAGACAGAGGCATAGTTTTTCAATGCTACTATACTTAGTCTCTGCTTTATTTTGGACCCTACTAAGATAATAGATGGCTCTTTCGACGCCATCATCATTTTCTTGGGCCAACATACTACCTATAGTTACATTGGAGGCAGAGATATACAACCTCATTGGTTTATCTTTAGAAGGGGGTGCAAGTATAAGAGGATGCATCAAATAAGCTTTGATTTTCTCGAATGCCTCCTGATGTTGCACAGTCCATTAAAAATTCCCTTGGTTGAGACGGAGGAGTGGAGAGAAAGCCTGAGTTCACCCACTCAAATTAGATATGAATCTCCTTAAAAAGTTAATTTTACCCAATAGAGATTGCAACTCTTTCTTTGTTGAAGGAGGTTTCGTCTCCATAATAGCCTTCGTCTTGTTCAAGTTAATTTCGATCCCCTTCTTGTGGACCACAAAGCCTAGGAAATCCCCAGCCTGAACAAAGAAAGCACATTTAAGAGGATTCATTTTTAAGCCATGTTTTCTCATTCTTTCGAATGACTGGCAAAGGTGAGTCAAATGATCCTCATCAGAAACAGATTTGACTACTATGTCATCTATATAAATCTGCATAAATGACTCAATGAAATCATGAAAAATAGTGTTCATTGCCCGCTGATATGTTGCCCCAGCATTTTTTAGTCCAAAGGGCATAACTACCCATTCATAAGTGCCTAAGGCGCCTGGACATCTGAATGCAGTTTTGGGAACATCATCCTCAGCAATAAAAATCTGATTATACCCAGAGTATCCATCTAACATACTCAGGTATTCGAAACCCGCAGAAGAATCAATCAACATTTCTGCTATAGGCATGGAATATTCATCTTTTGGGGTGGCAGTGTTTAAATCCCTAAAATCTATGCAAATTCGTAAAGAGCCATTTTTCTTAATAACAGGTACAATATTAGCAAGCCATTCTACGTACCTTGTGGTCCTGATAAATTTGCATCGAAGGAGCCGTTCCACCTCTGCCTTTATTTTTGAGAGGATTTCTGGAGCGAATCGTCTAGGCATCTGCTTGATGGGCTTCTTGCCATCCTTGATTGGAAGCCTATGTTCTACCAGTTCCCTATTTAAACCAGGCATTTCATCATAGTCCCAGGCGAAGCAATCTCTGTTTTGTTTAAGCATTTCAACCACGTTGCCTTTTAGACTGGGACTAAGTTTCGCACTAATGTACGTAACCCTTTTTTCGACACTATCCCCAATATCAACTTCCTCCAAAGGATCTTGGGCCAGCATTTTAGCGTTTGATGACTCTGGATCCTTCTCGAACCCCAAGGGCTCTTGATCATAAATGGCATCTAGTCGTTGATCCACCTGTTCAGAAGTTTGTCCATCACATGGTGAGGGTGAATGGTTTCCTTCAGGATTTGCTATTTCTTTTTTGTCTATGGCTTCGACAGCCATGTTTTGTATTTCGGCTTCGAGAGCCGTTCTTCGTTTGTTCTCAGCCAGATAGGCCGAAATCTTTTGGTAGTAATTTGACTCAGTCATAATAACCTTCGCTTGCCCAGCCAGTTGGCCGTATCGTCGAAGTCTCTCCATCTTTCTCAGTCACCTGTCCATCCCACATGATTTCCCTATCCCATTGGAATCCATTGGGACGCAGGGTTAGGGAATAATAAGCGTTCTCATTGGGCTCGAAATATTCCTCAGGTGGGTGACATGGCCCTATGTTGGCCATATTTCGATCAAAGTTTCTTTTGTCCACATTGTTGATTTCTGTCATATAGTAACTTTGGTCTGCTTCTATGTTTTCAACAATTCCATCATCTCTCCACAACACCAACCTTTGATGCATTGAAGAAGGCACTGCGCCAACTCCATGGATCCATTCCCTACTAAGCAACAGCTTGTAGTTTGCCTTCGCAGCAATGACCATAAACATTGTTGGTCTTGTGAGGGAACCAACTGTCAAGTTAACTTGTATTACTCCCAAAGTCTGGCCAACCATTCCTTCATAATTCGAAAGCACCATGTTGTAAGGTCTAACATATGAATCCTGCATTCCTATCCTTTTTAGCATGAAATGAGGCATCAAATTGACAGCAGCTCCACCATCCACCAGAACCTTGTTCACACCATATTGTTCCACCTTTGCCCTGATGAATAAGGGTTTTAGATGGTTCCTCATTCCTTCGTTTGGTTTTTCTAAGAAAGCGTTCTGCTCTTCGACCGCCCCATTGTTCATCACATAATAGCATAATGGCCTATGTCTGGCCATTTCGTCCTCATCAGTCTCCTCACCAGCATAAACCTCTGTGTCCTGATTGTACTCACAAGGCAGCACCGAGACTACATTGCAGTTTGCATTAAAGAAGGATTCCCCTTCCGATTCGAAGTCATTAGTCATCAAGTCCTCTTCGTTTGCAGCCTCCTTCTGAGTCTTATTTTCTTCAGTGTCCTTCTGTGGTGAAAAAAGTTTCCTGGATACTGGGGGTTTGCCCCCAGTCTGGTTCACTGATGTTGGGTTATTGGTACTAGATTCTCCCATTCCCATAGGCTTCGAATCCCTTGTAGCTTTTTGGTTTCTCTGGTGGCTGCGCCATTGAGAGCGAGACATTGGATTTCTGCCTTTATAATTCTCCATTCTTATTTCTTCCCTCCTATTTGAATTGAATTGCCTCCTGTAAGCCATCACAGTCCTGCCTCCTCGGTCGAAGCTGCGCCACTTCCCTTTTCCCTTATTAGCATTCACCTACAGCCATCTGTCAGTGGGGATTTCTGCAGGTAGCCTAAAGGAAACTCTCTTTGCTCCCCTGGGGTAAGGGCTATCTGGCCTCCTTGGCATACTTCTTCCAGTGCTAACAAGATTCAAAGGCATTCCGCCTTGGTGCCCCCAGCCTGATGCAAACGAAATTCTCTCGAACGCTTCAGTCATCTCTTTATCATACACCGCTACACATCTGGGACATATTAAACATTCTGTTCCAATCTTGTTGCAACGAACCAGGAATTCGAGCAGACTTTCATCAGCTTTTGGATAAACTTTGTACAGTTGGTTGTCTTGCCTCCAGTTGACCCCTGTTCGTTCGCGCTGGGCCCTTTCGAACTCAGCAGCAATTCTGAGATTGCAGATGATGCTGCACCTTGGGCATAGCAACTTATCCTGATTTTTCTTATGACAATGGAAGAGGTATTCACACAAACCTGCGTCTTTTCTAGGTAGGTTCTCTCTTCTTTGCTCTCTCTCCCTCTCTAAACAGCGTTCCACTTCTTCCATTTCAGCGTTAGGCTGTTTGAAGTCCACCATATTCACTCCTAGCATTTGATCATCAGAATTTTTGACTTCTTCAAACTTCATCCTAAGACCCTCAGTGGCCTCAGTTAATTTTTTGTCACTTAATATCTTTGCTTTGAGTACCTTTGGGAGTCCATCAGTAGCCTCTGTTTTGTTTTTTATCAATGAGAGGCCATCAGTAGCCTCTCTTTCGTTTTTGATTAGGATGAAGTCCCCATCCTCTTCGAATTCCACTTTCGATTCAACTTTCCCCTCAGCAATTTCTACCATATTGATGTCTAGCGGTTCAGCATAGTTAGTCTCCACCATCAGCAACGGATCCGTATCAACTTTCATTGGATTCTTCCCCTTGTCTGAGAACTTCAGTCTACCATCTTTGATTGCATTCTGTATCAGATCCCTGAAAATAAAACACTGTGAGGTTTTATGGCCTAAAAAGTTGTGATATTTACAAAAGCCCCTCTTTTTCCTTTGTTCCAACAGAGGAACCTTAAGGTTAGGAGGAACTATTAACTGGCCATCTTTAACAAGAAGATCAAATATCTCATCACATTTAGTTATGTCGAAAGTATAGACTTTCTTAGGGAATTTATCATACCTTTCACTTTCGACAGAATCCTTTCCATTGGAAGGAAGCAGAACTTTGCAAGCATAAGGGGGTGCTTCCTTTAGTTCTGCAAGATCTATTTCGAACTGATCGAAATTATAAGGGTCTTGAGAATCATCTATGTTTTTCTCTTCAGCCTCCATGTAGGCTATTCTCTCTTTCTTATGATTTATACTAGCCCTGGCCTTTTCAGCTTTTAACCTTTCGACCTGACGAACTCTGTCTGCTAGTTGGGCCATATCTCTAAGATACTGTGTATCCAATTTCTTTCGAATGGAATAATATAGGCCCCCAGCAGCCATTTCGACCAATTCATGTTCAGGGACCACTGTGAAGCATCTAGATTTTAATAAACAAAACCTATTCAAATATTCATCTATTAGTTCCGTGAATTTTCTCTTAATGCTTGCTAATTCTTTGAGACTGATTTTAGATTGACCCGTGTAAAATTGTTCATGGAAAAGTCTTTCCAAATAAGGCCATGTGTCCATAGATCCAGGGGGCAAGGATGTGAACCAAGTGAAAGCGTTCTTTGTTAAAGAACTTGGGAAGTATTTTATCCTAAGATTTTCATTATTTTCTATATCTCCTGCTTCGGTTAAATATCTTGCTATATGTTCTACTGTTGATTCACTTGTATCTCCAACAAATTTCGTGAATTTAGGGACTTTAAAGCCCCTGGGTAATTCTGTTTGCAAAACATAATCTATAATAGGAGATGTGTAATTTGGCCTCCTAAATCCTGAATTTAAACCATTCTGGGCCATTATTCTTTCAATCATGGTGGTGAGGTTATCTTCTGCCACTAAATTGTCATTTCTAATTCTATAAACAATTTCGTCTGCATTTTGGTCCCTATTCACCATCATTATAGGTCTAGACTGTTCATTCTGAACTTCCTGAACTCCCTGGTCTCTTAATCTTACCCCTATATTTCTTTCTTCAACCACTTGTACAGGGGGTCGAATTTGTTCAATTATGGGTTCTTCATTTCGAAACACCACCGGGTTCTGCCTACGCCTTGCAGGCGCATTAGGAGCATCAAAAAAATCTGCTATTCTGGCCATCTGGGCTGCATTTTCTTGGTTTGTTCTATTTATATTATGGATTAGGGGATTGAAAATAACATTCATTTCGCGGGCTAGGATTCCTACCATATCATGATTGCTATCATCCATCTGTTGCCTAAGCGCTGCCTGACTATTAGTTGTAAGAGTAGGCAATTGGGCAAAGTTTCCTATATTCTGGAAATTTGTACCCAAATGGTTCATTCCTGAACCAGATCCTTGGAGTGGGGACGAAGTTGATGCATTATGTAACCCTGCCATAAACGAAGTTGGCATTCCATATTGAGGATTTTTGGGTCTCAAAGGTTCGAAACCTGGAGGCCTAGGGGGGGTCGAATACTGTTGATTCCATATGTGTGGCACAGTTTGCACTGAAGACACGTTTGATGGAATTTCTAATGTACTTACTGGGATCGTATTCGAACTGCCAACAGGGATGGCATTGGAGGCATCAATCGAACTTGAAATGATTGTTGCAGCCCCCTGTGGGGGATTTTGTACCCCATCTTGGTTGGTTGTGTTAACCATTGTTTTGATACGTTGTTTTCTGGGTATATCTGGATTATTATTCTTTATTTTGCCGCTTCGAAGGTTCGTGTACTGAAACGCGCTTCACACTCAGAAAATCCTAAAACTTCTTCTAATATATTTGATAAAACTTTTTGTTATGACACTGTCCCACCGGGTGTGCCAATTTGTTTACAGTGATTTCTAGTAAACAACCGCTAGTCTTCCAATTTATTGATTATTATTGGTTACTTGCAGGATCGACTAGATTGATCCTAGAACACATGTGTCATAACTCATTTCTATGTTCATACCCATTATCTTGATAAACTTATATTGTATGTTAAGTTCAAATGTGAGATTCTTAAGAAAGATCTCTAAAATTGTCTATAAGAATAAACTAACTAAATGTAGAAAGGAAAGGCTTCGAATTAGACTTAGGATTTAATGCTTGAATATAAAGATAAGGAGTTTCTGAGAAAGTAACAGTTTCTGGAAATATGAAGTGTTTGAATACAAGGATAAAGTAAAAGTGAAGTTTCTAACGAAATGACTGTGTTTAAAGGCAAGTAAAACAAGGAAATGCAAGGAAATCGAAGGATTTAAGGGCAGAAATACTGTAATAGCGAACTAAATATAAAAAGACTTGTATTGAAATTGTAAAGAATGATGATGTTCAATACGTACATTGTGTCTTCTGACTCGTTTCCCTTAATTCACGGTAATTTGAGTGTTTTGAGATCTTTTTAGTACATGAAAATGAACATCCCAAATCTAACATAAGAACACCTATTTATAGTGTCTTGACCCTAACGGTCTTACTCTAAAATCACGCCACGTTCGAAGCATGCAGGCTTCCTACGTTTACTGACTTCCACGCGTCTTCTAAGAATGGCGCTCCCATTTGAAATTCGAAATCTATACCAATCGAAGCATCTTACTAATTTTTCTTCGTTTTTGAAATAACCCAATTACCTGGACCGTTTCCAATTCTGGCACCCTTGCATAAAGGAGCTCTTTATATTTTGAATACTAAAAATCCAAATCCAAATCTATCACCTATCACTGGAAATCGAATAATCCTTTAGCATAATGACTCCATATTTCTCACCAATATCCAATATTGATATCAATCTCCTTAGGTACTTATTCGAAATATTATTTTGATAATGGTTTCTTCTTTATTCGAAATAGTCAGCTAACAGGAATATGACAGATTTTGAGAATCAATAGATCTGTATGACAACTTTGATCAAATAGGTCTTGCCCGGAAGGTGAATTTGAGAATCCACCAACCTATTTTCTGTCATATTTTGGAAGCTAAAAAATTTTGAATTCAAATGTTAGTGGGATATATATATATATATATATATATATATATATATATATATATATATATATATATATATATATATATATATATATATATATATATATATATATATATATATATATATATATATATATATATATATATATATATATATATATATTTCATGAATTGTTACTTATTGCCTTCTATAATCAAATGTGTAGATTGAGAAGCACGATAGTGACGGTAGCTAAGCCAAAATATAAGTCTATTTGTACATGGTCTGAACATGTAAATAGCAATGTTTTTTTTGAACTGCGTGGCTTTGGATTATGTTTTGGGACTGTTTTGTAGTGATTAACAGGTCTTCTTTTGAACTCTGTACTGATATTACATGTACCATATCTGGTCTATGAATCATGATGGTTTGATACAATTGTTTGATGCCTGCGTGTTGTTTCAGGTTACTACATCAATATACAATCTCATTTTGGGAAAGTTGTATTATGATCATTATGGTACAATGCACATTCAGGGAACAATCTACAATTGAATTTGGTGATTTTGAGATGATGAAGTGAAAAGTGCTTTGAAGTTTATGGAATTAGATTTGGTGTTGTTTTACTTTGACAGATGAACAAGAGAAATTTGATGAGTTGATTGAGGATAAGAGTCTCCAAAGACCTCATCAGAATCGAAAACGTTGTAGACAAGTTATCACCGCCACTCCTCCTCATTACATTTTTTGTTGTTATTGTTGGCGCTGTAGCCGTTGGACTCACTCCCGGTTCCAAGTTCGGTGTAGAATGTTAGAACATAGTTTAGTTCTACATCCCTGTAAGAGTTTTGATGATAACAAACACATGAAATATATAAAGAACATATATGCTCTCTAATAAAGTATTTTAATATGTAGAGAAGTTCTGATATAAGAAGCATAGAAGATGAGAAAAGATCTACTAGAACATAATAGAAGTTCTGATGTAAGAAGCATAGAAGATCTGCTAGAACATCTGGAAGTTCTGATGTAAGAAGATGGGAGAGTTTCGTTTTGAAGATATGTTCAGACACAACATACTTAGAAGCAAATTTGTGTAATACGCTAAATGAAGAAGTTCTGTGTTACAACTTCTGAATGCACCAATGCTGTGAAACAAGAACTCTGATATTCTGATATGTAAAGTTTTGGAAAGCAAAAGAGCCTCAACGGTAACATTCATCTTCTGAAGCAAGCATGTTCTGAAGCGTTACAATTCACTTAATACTATTCAAAAGTAACGGCTGAAAGGGGACAGGGATCTTTATTTTTGGAAAGCTCTTCAATTATCATTTATCAACATTCCAAAAGTTTTCCCTTGCGTTGCCTATTTAAACAATGTTTGAAGGAGAAATCGTTCACGATTTTTACACACAACAAAAGAGTTATCTTCATCACCTTCAAACGTACTAAATCTCAAATTGTGTAAAACATCACCTGTGTGATACTGTTTTTATTAGAAAATATTTTTGTACACTTTGTTCAATATTGTTTAGTGAAATTCCTTGAGAAAAACCGGATTGTGGTTTAAACTCAAGAAGACTTTGACGGTTGTCATAGTTGCTGTATAATCAAGTTTGATTAGTGGATTAAGACCTCGTTGAGAGAGGCGAAATCACCTTGGCGGGTGGACTGAAGTAGTTTGACTTCAAAAGAACCGGGATAACCAACGTGTTCTTTTCTTTAAGTTTTGAAAACCCCAATTCAAAACTCCCCTTCTTGTGTTTTTCCATTCTTCAATTGGTATCAGAGCACCTGGATCTGGGTGTAAATACTTAACCGTGTCAGAAAAAGATCCAAGCAGGAAAAACACTATGGTGGGACCAAGTCAGAACATCAACAATGATTATCATGATGAGAAAGACAAAATCATCTGCAGACCCCCAATATTTGACGGTGAAAAGTTTGATTACTGGAAAGACATAATCAAAAGTTTCTTTCTAGATCATGATGTTGATCTATGGGATATGGTGACCGATGGCTATATTCATCCTAGTGATGAAAACAGTCAGAAGATTGACAGAAAAAGAATGATAGAACATCAAAAGATAGAATTCAAAAATCATCACAAGACCAGAACAATTATCTTAAGTGATATCTCGTACGCAGAGTATGAGAAAATCACAAACAAAGAATCAGCAAAACGCATGTTTAACTCCTTGAGAATGACGCATGAAGGCAACACGCAAGTCAAAGAAACCAAAGCTCTTGCACTCATCAAGAAGTACGAAGCTTTCAAAATAGAAGAAGAAGAAACTATTGAGACAATGTTCTCAAGATTTCAAACTCTAGTTGTGGGATTGAAAGTTCTGGACAAATGGTACTCCACAATAGATCATGTAAAGAAGATCATAAGAAGTTTACCCAAACAATGGAGACCCATGGTCACAGCATTAAAACTAGCCAAAGATCTGGATAAAATTTCTCTTGAAGAACTTATCATCCCCCTGAGAAGTCATGAGATAGAACTAGAAGAAGATGAACCCTAGAAGCAAGGTAAGTCTCTCGCTCTTAAATCTAATAAAACTAAAGCTTTTCAGACAGAAGAAGAAAGTTCTGGAGGATCTGCATCAGAAGAAGATGAATTATCTCTCCTCTCCAGAAGGGTACAACAATTATAGAAACACAGACAAAAATTCAGAAATCCCAGAAGATCCAACAGTCATTCTGAATCAAACTCTGGGTACAAAAAGTCCAGAAGCAAAGACATTATTTACTACAAATGCAACGAAGCAGGCTATTACAAAAGCGATTGTCCAAATCTACAGAAAGAAATGCATAATAAGAAGTTATCCAAAGATAAGAAGAAAAGTCTTATGGCAACGTGGGATGACTCATAATCTTCTGAAGCTGAAACAGAATCAGAAGATGAATGAGCCAATATAGCCCAAATGGACAACGTATCAGAAGACACTGGATCATCTGGATCAGAATCAGACTCAGAGGCAGAAGAGGTATTCTCTAACTTTTCTAGATCTCAATTAGAAGAGAGTCTGTCATAAATTCTTGAAAGATATCAGAAACTTCGAGTCATAAACAAGAACCTGAAAAAGGATCTAGTTTCTACTCTGAAGAAACTAAGAAACTGAGATCAGAAAACTGAGCTGAAAGAAACAATTTCTAAACTAGAAAATAATTTACAAAATTCTCAAAAAGAAACCGTCTTAGAAGTTCTTAGTAACTCTGATAAGATCATAAAGGAATATGATCATAGCTTTCAAAAATTTCTTTCTAAAAACATAAATAGAAGCAAGATGACTTCAATGATCTATGGAGTTAGCAGAAATGGAAGAAAAGGAATAAGATACAAAGGTAAAGTATCTCAACCTAAGAAAGTTAAGGATATGATCATAAAACACACACCTCTTTATTCTCACTTCACCTACGGGCACACACATGATATAAAATATAATAGTAAGGCGTTTTCTGCTAAACTAAAATTCAAACAGAATTTTGGAAACTCTAACAATCATGGACCCAAAATGATATGGGTACCAAAAGATAAAATCATCTATGTTGCAAATATTTTTAACAGTAAAGTTGAAACACCAGTTTTAACAACTGGACTCTAGATGATCTCTACACATGACGGGAAGAAAGCACATGTTCCAAAGTCTGGAATTTAAATCTGGAGGATACGCAGGTTTCAGAGGCAATCAGAAATTACAAATTATTGGCTCTGTAACTATTGGTAACAATACTGAGGATACAACATCAGAAGAATCTCAGTCAAATACAAAAGATGATGTCACAAACTTTACAGAAACATCTGAAGATCCCTTCCAGAAAAGACAATTCAGAATATCTGAAAAACTGATTTGCTTTTTCTCGTTGCTTCATCTTAATCTTCTATTTTTCCCGTGTTGTTCCTACTTTTTGATTCTTGACAAAAAGGGGGAGAATGTAAGATATTTTGACTCCTTCTCAAAGCTCTGATCAGAAATTTTCAGGGAAGTATTTTTTTTCTTCATCTGAGTATCCAACTCAGAGGGAGACTTTTATGCTTTATGTTCTTTAAGTATTCTATCAAAATATACAAGTTTTTGTCATCATCAAAAAGGGGGAGATTGTTATAACATAGTTTGGTTCTACATCCCTGTAAGAGTTTTGATAATAACAAACACATGAAATATATAAAGAACATATATGTTCTCTAATAAAGTATTTTAATATGTAGAGAAGTTCTGATATAAGAAGCATAGAAGATGAGAAAAGATCTACTAGAATATAATAGAAGTTCTGATGTAAGAAGCATATAAGATCTGCTAGAACATCTGGAAGTTCTGATGTAAGAAGATGAGAGAGTTTCGTTTTGAAGATATGTTCGGACACAACATACTTAGAAGCAAATATGTGTAATACGCTAAATGAAGAAGTTTTGTGTTACAACTTCTGAATGCACCAACGCTGTGAAACAAGAACTCTGATATTCTGATATGAAAAGTTCTGGAAAGCAAAAGAGCCTCAACGGTAACATTCATCTTCTGAAGCAAGCATGTTCTGAAGCGTTACAATTCACTTAATACTATTCAAAAGTAACGGCTGAAAGGGGACAAGGATCTTTATTTTTGGAAAGCTCTTCAATTATCATTTATCAACATTCCAAAAGTTTTCCCTTACGTTGCCTATTTAAACAAAGTTTGAAGGAGAAGTCGTTCTCGATTTTTACACACAACAAAAAAGTTATCTTCATCACCTTCAAACGTACTAAATCTCAAATTGTGTAAAACATCACTTGTGTGATACTGTTTTTATTAGAAAACATTTTTGTACACTTTGTTCAATATTGATTAGTGAAATTCCTTGAGAAAAACCGGATTGTGGTTTAAACTCAAGAAGACTTTGACGGTTGTCATAGTTGCTATATAATCAAGTTTGATTAGTGGATTAAGACCTCGTTGAGAAAGACGAAATCACCTTAGCGGGTGGACTGAAGTAGTTTGAGTTCAAACGAATCAGAATAACCAACGTGTT
The DNA here is from genome assembly GCA_948472305.1 of Vicia faba. Classification (NCBI taxonomy): domain Eukaryota; kingdom Viridiplantae; phylum Streptophyta; class Magnoliopsida; order Fabales; family Fabaceae; genus Vicia; species Vicia faba. The sequence goes on along the minus strand of OX451736.1, from coordinate 812,378,834 downwards.
CTTTTCTTTAAGTTTTGAATACCCCAATTCAAACCCCCTTCTTGTGTTTTTCCATTCTTCAGAAAACGGTTTCGTCAGCTGGACTTTGCTTACGACACAACTATAATGCATTACTGATGCGATAATTTTTTGTAACCAAATGTATTCACATCTTACATTATGTATATTATTTTGGATAACCTATGACTATGGCTGTTACATTTTGGGTCTGCATTACTATGCGACAAAACTATTATCGTATTTTGAAGGTGCTGTTAGTGCCCTTAATATACAAAAACCTTAAAGGTTTTGTGGCAAGTTTCATATTCTTTGACAATTAATGTTTAACTCCAACAACAGGAAGAACTGAACTAAAGTTCCGCATAATTCTATTGTTTCCGTGAAAAGACATTTCAAATTTAACCTACATTTTTCCTTACTGAACAGCCATATTGAATATAAATGAAACCAAATTTGTTGACCTTTGACTAATCTGCCTTTGCAAACGTAATGAAAACTAATTTGGAGTCTGTCTCCTTCGTTTCCATGAATTTTAATTGAAAATGCCAACTTAATATATTAATCAACAATGTTTACAGTTTACAGTTCAAGTTCGTTTTTATTTATTGGTTTCAAATGTATACCCTTTGGATAACAGCCACAAAAAATTTAACTACTATAGATGCTTACTTGGATTGCTAACTTTGCAATTGTGAAAATGTCTATCACCTCAGAGTGGAGCAGAAATCCTTTCCTATCCATTGCAATTGAAAAATATTGGCCTGAAGAGATATATGGAAACGTTGTTGGTTATTATATTACTACACAAGATATTGGAAACTTATGTGGTATTACTATCACCACTGATTGCAATATATTGCAGCCAATACTTTGTCCACTTGCATTGCCATTCACGTGTGAACAGGAAAAATCTCCACTATTTGTGCCACAGTAATACCACTTGTGACTATTGGACTTTTATAGAAAACCTTTATTTGTTTGCCTCCAAAATCAAAATGGTCTTTAAGTCTCCAAATGTGTATGTTGTGGTCTTTTTTTAGACTTCTTTTGACTAGGTTAAATATTGACTTGAAATTTCAACTATTTAGTGTATTTTAAAGTTTTTATTTCTATTCCTGCATTTTTCTATCTATTTTTAGTTAAAATTTCAACTCTTTTGGAATGAATGCTTTTACATTTTTTTCTATAATTTAACTTTAATTAAATAAATATTTTATTTTTTCATATGTGGAAATTATATAAAATAGAGTAATCAGATCGAAATCTGTATTAAAGTATGGGTAATATAACAGTATCGTGTGAACGTACGGATAAACAGATTAAAATTTATGTGAACGCACGGATAACACACCAATATCGTGTGAACGCATGAGTTATTATAATTTTTGAACTATTAAAGAAAATAAAAGTAAATATATTAAAAATAATATATGAATCCAAACACAAGAAAAATGTGTTATTTTTTAATTATTTATATATCTATTATTTTGATTTTGAAATTATTTTTAATTTAAAAAACAATAATTTTAAAGATAATATATTAATTAAAATATATATTATTGATGTTTTTCTTTTAAAAACTGGAAAATTGATACAATTTTGATTTTATTTTATAAATATGTCTATCATTTAAATATTTATCTTTGATTAACTTATATATTTATCTTTGATTTTTTTTCCTTTTTTACAATTAAATTTAAATATTTTCTATTTTATTTGAATTTCAAAACTAAACTAAAGACAATTTCGCGGTCCACACTGATACTCGTTTGTAGGGATGTTCAAAACCAAACCAATCCAATAGAAAATCGTAAACAAAATCAAACCAAACTGAAACCGAAAAAAACCGATGTGATTCGGACTTGTTTGAGTCATCTCTTAATAAAATCGCATGATTTGGTTCAGTTTGCGGTTTGTATTTTGCAAACCGAACCAAATCGAGTCAAACCGCATTATGTTACCACCTAAATTTTAGGTAACTTACATCTAATCTGAACCTAAACCTATTATACATTAGCCTTATGATTACGAATAATTTTCTCATCCTTACATTTATGGTTTCAATTTCAGTCTTCTCAAATCTCTCCTAGCATTATCGTGACATCTTCACCACATACTTCTTGTCTCTTCTTCTTTAATCTCTACTTTCTTATATTCTTTCTTTTTCACCTTCTCATTTTTATGAAAATATTCCATCTTTCAATTTCGTTTCTATTGCGCATCTTCTTCTCTAATCTCCTCTCTTATGTTCTTTCTTTTTCATCTTCACTAATCTCTCATCTCTTCTATTTTTTATTTTATTATAACATTTTTTATATTTTTATTCAATTATTATATGTTTATTATTATACTTTTGTCTAATCTAATTTTTACATATTAAATAGAAAGTTATTATTCAAATATGATGAATTTTGTTGTTATTTGTTAGTGTATGAATGACTAAATACAAAGTTATATTGTCATATATATGTGTATGTTTGACTCAATAAAATATTTATAAAAAACCAAATAAACAGAATCAAACTGCATTTGTTTGATTTGGTTCAGTTTTTTTTCTAAAAGCAAACAGAACCAAACTAAATAGCACGTTTTTTTCTCTTGCGGTTCGGATGATTTTTAGCGTCAAAACCGTCCAAACCGCACTGCGAACACCCCTAATCAGTTATCTCTATGATATTAATGTGGAGTAAATTCTTTATTTTTATTTTTTGAAATTGGATGAGATTTTCCTTCATTGTAGAGTGAGTTTCTCCTCTTATGGGTATTTAGGCATTTTGGTGGGTGCGAATTCAAGGAAGGAGGTAACTCGGGAGTCATTGGCCAAAATTTCACTAAGAGACTTATTTCCTGAGGAATAACTTTGTCAACCAGGGCGAGAAGGTGATAGGTGTAAAATAGTCGTTATATTTGTGTACATTTTAGTGGCACTTATCGACTCATTTTATTGTAATCCTTTGAATAAACTTCAACTTGTGTGTGTATTTGTACATATTGAGTATAATCGTATTTTTGTGTAAATATTATATCCCTCAATAGTTTTTCATCTCTTTTGTAGGTATTCATTAATGTTTAGAGCATTGAGCAATAAATAGTCAGAGTCATAGCTTTAAAAAGGCAATTTTGAGCAATCCATCAAAGAATAAGACTCAAATCAAAGAATAGGAAATCATTAATTCCATTGATATTTAGTTATTGTTAGACAGAGCATTGAATAAGCTTTTCAACGCTTCCAACCGTGCATAAATCAGAGTTACAGTTCTCAAGTTATAGCGGAAACACAATCTGATTTTTTTCTCATGACAACAGGGTGCGCTTAGGGAAAAATCATATTTTTAGGTTATGGGTTGGGTATTTTTAGGTTACGAGTCGTGCGGATGCAAGGGCAAACACTAGTATTGAGAAATACATTTCACTTTATCTATTTCGCACAATTTTATCTATTTTATTTTATTTATGGTTTTATTTTATAATAACTAAATATTTTTGTATTTGTTGGTCCAACTATCTTGTTTTGGCTATATCTGAAGTTTTAGGTGTCCGATTAACATGATCTTTAATGTGTCAGAAAGTTAAGAAAATTATCTACAATTCATATGTTGGGGTCAAGACGAAATTAGGCTTTTTTATGGCTCGAAAATATTCATCAATAAGAATGAGAAGATGAAGGAAAGACAATGAATATTCATTTTGTACCTTTAAGTGTGTGATCTTTCTTTCTCGAACTATTATTAATAAGTTAGTGGATTGAAGTTGTAGCATTTCTTGAGTTATTATTATAAGCTACCCTTTACCTATAAATAGGGAGCTAATCATGAATGAAAAATAAAGTTGGATTTTGTTAAATAAACACTTTATGTTATTTGAGAGCATTGTTCTTTTGGTTCTGGATTAGACCATATTTTGATCTTATCAAGAAATCAAATTTCTTGTGGTGATCTTCACTCAGACTTATCATCCTTTCTTATTCATAGAAAGAGTGTGGTGTCCAATTTCTATCATTTTCTTAACTTTATTTTGTTTCAATTCTATCTAAATCAAATATTACTTGTAATTTTGTGATTTCTATTTTATATTATCATTATAAATCACAAGTTTCCTAAATATAACCAAGTATGAGAAAAATGACCGAATTACAAATCGATTAGCCATCAAGTGCTAATCAGAGCGAGGTTCTAAAAATGGTCAGATTTTGGTAATCAGTAGTGTTATTTTTTTCTTTGTCCGTACTTTTGTTCTTCATTTTGTATTGAAAAAAAAACAAAGAAGAAAAATATCGGGAAAAAAAAGAGAAAAATAATCAAAAGTTTTAATTTTATTTCTTTGTTTTTGGCAATGTTTGCCAAATTTTAGTTTCTTGTAGTGGTTCATTTTGGAAAACAAACAAAAAGGGAAAAGTTTTGTTTCAAGATGTCATATGAATTGTAAAGTTTTTGACTTGTTCATTTATAAAAAATATTGGATCAACATTACAAGTACAACTATGGTGGAGAAATTGGAGCTTCATGTTTTTGAGCATCCCGAGTCATATATACTTTATAGTCTTGAGGATCCAGAATTTAAAGATATGGCTGATGTTTTGGTGACCAAACAAGTAAGAGTCAAATTCATTCTTGAAGAATATGAAGATTGTTGGAAATCCACCAATACTTTATGATGAATTTCGACCACCACTGATGATTAGTTATGAGACAAACAAATAAAAGAACAATGAAGATATTTCTGCAGAATTTCTATTCCGCCCACAAACTGTGGAATCTTTATTAATTCACTTTGCAACTGCAAAATACTGTGAATGACTTGATTACAAAATTAGGGGTTACTCCCTCTATTTATAGATTTAGGTTAGCTTGCTCCCTAAGCTAAATCCAAGCCCAAAATATCTCTTTACTAAATCAAATCTAATCTAGATTTAAATTCAAATCTATTTAAATCTAAAAAAATCAAATCTTCTTTTGACACATATGAATTACAATTTAACACATCACCTAATTCATTGTGTCTAAACTGCCTATGTTCATCATGGCCCTTAGCTTTCTGAATACTTCGACTTGCACTCCCTTCGTCATGATGTCTGCAATCTGATTCTCAGTTCTACAGTGTTCCAAATTCATCTTCCCATCTGCTACCTGCTGTTGTACCCCAAAATTTTCCCTCCCATTTCATCAATATTTTCTCACCACAAGACCCTTGGAGCTCAAGAACAAGTTAGGGTTTACTCTGCTCAAGACCCCTCCTTGCACTGTTGACCCAAATTAGGGTTTTAGTTTGCACAAAAATGTTTTGACCTAAAATGCCTAAGATGACTTTCATGCTTCATGTTGGACTCACAAGTTTATCCATACCAAGTTTCAAACCTTGATTCCAATCTTTACCCAGTCAATTGGACAGTTGACCTAGAAATCAGCTGTATTGGGGAAAAAGTCAACCGTGGTCAATTGACAGTCAAACCTCATGATTTTTGACCCACATCAACATTATGAACTAATATGGACCATTTGATCAAGTTTGGATCACAATTCCACAAGAAATTTGATCAGATCACCAAAAGGGCAAAATGGTCATTTTTAGGGTTTTGACTGCACAAAGGCAATTTTTGACTGTTTGACCTAGCCAATGGCAAACCAAGCTCACATATGGACTCAAGGACCCCATGGAATTGTCTTGACATGTTCAACAAATTCAAAAGATCCCAAATACACAAGATTGACAGATGAATTTTCCAGTCAACTGAGCCAAATTTGACTGTATACTGAAAAGTCAAACTTTGACTTTTTGGTCAAAATCAAGTGTCAAGATTTCTTTTTTCATCAAGACATGTCAAATTATGAAACTTGTTCATCAAGAAATCAAAAATCACAAATTAGGGTTTGAAATGAAGAATTTTCATAACTTAGAATTTTTCTAAGTTATGAAAATCCCTAATTTTTTCCTAACTTTGTCCCATTTTTTCATCAAGATACATTTGGATTCAAGGAAAACTCAAAACATGAAAGTTATAGTCCATTGCAAAATCTACAACTTTGATTCACAAAGTTTCCTCAAAAGAAGCTTGTAGCTCAAGTTATGATTTTTGGAACAAGGGTGCAAAACATTCTTAACTTAGAAAACTTTTGACCTATTTTAGGCAGGATTTTTGCCCAACTTCATGGCCACTTTTCACATGCTTCCACTTGGAATTTCAAATTGCATTACAAAGATGTATTGTATTACACATTCCAAGCTTTCCAAAATGTCCAAGAACTTCTCAAACACCCTTGTGGTTAGGGAGAATCGAATTTGTGAAGATGGGCAAAAGTCACTTTGATTCTTGGCCAAATGCATGTTCATAACTTGTGCATTTTCAAACTCAGCATGTGCAAGCTACATTACAGGCCTCTAATCTCATTTACACTTAAAAATTAAATGCTAAACCATTGTGCCAAGACATTATTTTGTGCATTTGGTCATTGCATGAAGAATTAAGCCTTAATTAGAAAAAGCACATTATCCATTTTTGAAAAGGTGAACTTTATGTCAAGTTTGCAAATCAAGAGGTACAGGCCAAATCTTTTGGGCACAAGTTCATGAGCAAAGTCCACTGATCAAGAGTTATTTATGCAGCATACTTGAGGGGCCTGTGTGAGCCTAGAAACCAAGTTGACAACTCTTGCTTACATTAGAAGAAACATTGCATTTTGAAAACAACATCTCACATTCCTGTAACCACAAGCCAAGACAAACTTTCTCCACACTTTCCATACTCCCTAACAGACCTAAAACACGAGCCTTTAACCCTTGATCCCTCCTCATACAGAAAATCACCATTTTGCTGCACAAAACAGGGCATCCCTGCAGATTGAGTGGCACAGCTCATTTCCATCGTGCATTTTCATCCAAACCACTTCATACACCTTCCATAACATCCATACAAGCTATTACAAGCATTGAACTGGAACTGTAACACCTCTAATCAGTTTTGCCATTTTCACTTTTCTCTCTTGCAGGTTGACTTCTGTAGCTTGATACAGCAAGATTCAAAGCACACCAAGCATTGGAGAAGCATCCCTGAACTTCAAGCAAGCTATACAAGTCTTCACCTTGCCTTGAAAGTACCTCCATTGTCATACACGATCCAAGTTGAACAGGTAAGTTCATGGACTTCTATCTCTCAATCTAGGAAGAGTTAAGTTTAGGTTTATGAATGAAAAATGCTCTACTCATGGCCCTGAAGCTACACATATAATTACTTTGCATTTATGTTATGTGTGCTGAGAGAATTTGGAACCTGAATATTAGAAAAAACTTAGGTTAGGAATTAGGGATGAAGAAATTCTCTTTCGTTTCTTAGAGTTAAGTTAAGTTCTTTATATGTCTGGATTCGTCTCTTGATGCTCTACATTTTTGGTGTTATGAGTTTTGCTTGAAAGTCCAGGAATCAGGAGTTAGGAAACGCGTGTTGTTGTTGTTCAAACCAGTCTGGAGGTTGAAGACAACTCCTCTTGGGCTGGGCCTGAGTTTGACTTTCTATTTGCATCACTCATTTTCCACTTGCACCCCCTGGCCCATTTTGAGATATATTTGTTATTTTTGATTTTTTCCTTTTGATTCTGATTTTATATTTTTATCCAAACATAAAAAAACATTAAAAATATTTTTCTCACATTTTTTTGCATTTTATTTGGTATTTATTTTGTTTCATTTAGTTTATATGTAAATAAATATATAATATACTTTTGCTTAAAATACTTAAAATAATACAAAATACATTCTATTTTCTGATTTTATTTTATCTTTTGAAAACATTTTCTAAAAAATATACTTTTTTTGTAAATATTAAATATTTTATTTTTGTACATATTTAATATATTTAGTAAATATAATAAATACTTATATATTTATTAGAATATTTAGGATAAAAATACAAAATAATACATTTTTATTTTTATTAATATTTAACCTCAAAAACACTTTTTTTTACAATATACTTCCTTTTTTTTATTTATTTTTTGTACATAATTAATAAATATTGCATATAATATATAATAAATACCTTTTTATTTATAAAATTAGGTTTTTGCCCTAAACATGAAAAATACCCAAAATTATTCATTTTTATTTTTGTTTATTTGTCACATGAAAAATACCTTTTTACATACATATGGAAATCATTTTTGCATCTTGCATATTTATTTTATTTTATTCAATTATTGTGCAATTAAATAATTTGAGTATTCAATTTGGATGTAATAGCTTAGGTTTTAATTTCTTGCTAAAATATCCCCATTTGAACATTTGTACCCCCCATCCCATAATTGTGTTGTAATAATGTAGGACTTTAAATTTCGCATTTAAAAGCTTTCTAAATATGCCATGATAGATCTAGGATTTGTATGCAAAAATCAACCAAAACAAATAGTTTGACCTAATTCAAAGATAAACAAAGCATGAAAATGGACAACACCAATCACACTTGCACCCCTAGGGTTACTCCACTTGTTGCCTTCAATAATGGGTCATGTTGCATGTTAAGTTTCTTTGGCAAAAACAAAACAAATTCAAATGATCATAGTCCCTCGATGACGCTTTCAAAAGTTGCCTAAAAATGATCAAGTCCCTTAAAGGAAAAATTGCCCAAAGATACTTGGCACCATTGCAATCATGGTCTAAACGATGACCCGCGCCCATCCCGTTCACATCCTAACACAAGATTGTCCACCAAATACAATGGTGGAACAAAATTGTTAAAAGGGTTAAAAACATAGGAAAGATCTTTGAGTAAATTTAAGAGTAGACAACTCTTGGTTACTTGCCAACTTGCAAAACAAAAACACTTCCCTATTTTTCAAAACACACGTCACAACACACTTTCAAAACAACTTTCAAAAACATTGAAAACTTTTCAAAAGACATACACCTTTGTATACATCCCAACATGGATCATTACAAAGGTTGCCACCACCATTGGCCTCTTTTCAAAACATTTTCAAAACCCACACACAAAGCACCATTTCAAACAATTGAAAATCAAGGCAAGTTGATCTAAGCAAGTAACTAAGAGCCCATGGATAACCATGGATAGAAAGGGTGCTAATACCTTCCCTTTCTATAATCTACTCCCCGAACCCAAGAAAACATCTCAAAGGTTTTTGCTGTGCTTTTTAACCTTTCCTTAGGATAAAATAAAAAGTCGGTGGCGACTCTTGCTCAACCGAAACATTTGCGAAAACAAACGCAAAACCTCAAGTCAGTTCTCCCACCGTATCACACCTGCTCTCGAAGATAATGGAACCTCATTTCGATGTGCTTACTTCGACCATGTGCTATTGGGTTCTTTGCCAGATTGATAGCTGACATGTTGTCTATCTTCATGGTAATTGCTCCATGATTTTTCCCTGTTATCTCTTCGACCAAGTTCACCATCCAGGTTGCTTGACATGCACAGAGAGAAGCAGCTATGTATTCTGCTTCACATGATGATAATGCCACTACTGGTTCTTTTCTTGAACTCCAAACAATTGTTGCACCACCTAGCATAAACACATATCCTGCTGTTGTCTTTCGATCTTCAACATCACTACACCAACTCGAATCAGTGTATCCCACTAACTTGCATTCTTTTCCTTTATCAACTGTAGGAAACAAAATGCCATAATCGAAAGTTCCTTTAAGATACCTTAGTATCCTCTTCAAAGCTGCTAGATGTGATACCTTTGGCTTCTGCATGAATCTACTTACCATACCTACGTTGTATGCTAAGTCAGGCCTTGTATGACAAAGGTATCTCAATGATCCAATAAGTCTTCTGTATTGGGTTAGATCAACATCATCTTCATCAACATCTTTCGACAGTTGCAGTCTTGGTTCTGCAGGTGTCGAAGTTGTGTTGCATTCTTCCATCTCAAACCTTTTGAGAATTTCTCCTGCATATCTTCTTTGATGCATCATCAAACCTCTACTGCTCTTGTAGAATTCGATACCCAGGAAATATGAAATCTCACCCAAATCAGACATTTCGGATTCCTTGCTAAGGTCAACTTTGAAGTCTTCGATCTCACTCTTGCAGCTACCTGTTATCAACAAATCATCTACATAGAGATATAGTATAAGAAATTTACTCTTGCTTCTTCTTACATATACTCCATGTTCAGTTATGCACTTCACAAATTCCTTCTCCCTTAGAAAACTATCAATTTTCTTATTCCAAGCCCTTGGAGCTTGTTTCAAACCATACAGGGCTTTATGTAGCCTGTACACCTTTCTTTCTGCATCATGTTTCACAAACCCAACTGGTTTTTTAACATAGACTTCTTCATCTAAGGGTCCATTTAGGAATGCACACTTCACGTCCATCTGACATATGTGCCAACTGTTGATTTCTGCTAGACCAACAACCAGCCTGATTGTTTTGATCCTAGCAACAGGTGCAAAAACTTCGTCGAAGTCTATTCCTTCTTTCTGTAGAAATCATTTCGCCACAAGTCTTGCTTTGTGTCGAGTTACTTCACCTTTCGAATTAGTCTTCACTTTGTATACCCACTTGACATCAATTGCCTTCTTACCTTGGGGAAATTCGACAAGTGACCAAGTGTTGTTGTCTTCGATAGACTTTACTTCTTCGTTCATTGCTTTCACCCACTTCGAATCCTTTAATGCTTCAACTGCATTAACAGGTTTGACATCTGCATAGAAAGCATAATGTACCAGCTCACCTTCATCATTTATTACATCATCTGATGTAATCACACAATCTTGCAATCTTGCAGGCATGCGTCTTGTTCTTTGAGGTCTGCTTGTACTGGGTATATCTGCAAGCTCCTCTTGTCGAACTTCTCTTTCGACTTGAGTTTCTGGCTCTTCGAATAAGATTCCCACTGAATCTTTCTTGACATTTGCAGTCCAATCCCATTCTTTGAACTCATCTATGATCACGTCCCTGCTGATCACAATCTTCTTGTTCTCTGGATCGAACAACTTGTAGCCTCCTGTCGAATGATATCCAATTAGGATCATTTGACTTGACTTGTCATCAAGTTTCTTTCTCAACTGATCTGGAACATGTCTATGTGCAATAGATCCAAATACTTTCAGATGACTTAAGCTAGGCTTCACACCAGACCAACATTCTTCTGGAGTAATTCCTTCTACCTTCTTTGTAGGACTTCTGTTCAAAATGTATGTTACAGTCGAAACAGCTTCACCCCAGAACTCTTTAGGTAAATTCTTGCCTTTCAACATACTTCTCACCATGTTCATGATGGTTCAATTTTTCCTTTCTGCAATTCCATTTTGCTGTGGAGTATAGGGTGGCACCACCTCATGCACAATCCCTTCTTTTTCACATAATCTGTCGAAGTCTTTCGACAAATATTCTCCTCCACCATCAGTTCTCAAAACTTTGAGCTTTCAATCACTTTGTCTTTCGACCATGGACTTGAACTTGGTAAATACTTCGATCACTTCACTTTTCTGCTTGATCAGGTAAGTCCATGGCTTTCGACTGAAATCATCTATGAATGTAACAAAGTATTTGTTACCTCCCATCGAATCCACCTGAATTGGTCCACATACATCAGAGTATATGACTTCGAGATTAGCCTTCGATCTGCTTCCTGCATCCTTGCTGAAGTTGTTCTTGTGTTGCTTCGCCTGCACACATTCTTCACATACTTCGTTTGGAATGTCAATTTCAGGCAATCCTGAAACCATTTTTCTTCTCTTCAAATCTCTGATGTCTCTGAAGTTGAGATGACCAAGTCTATAATGCCATATCCATTCATCTCTGCTAGCTGCAGTCGAAAGGCACTTGTGTTCCATCACGTTTAGTTCAATCTTGAAGGTTCGATTCTGAGACATATGAGCCTTCAAGATTACTCTCCCATTTGCATCAACGACACTCATCAACTTATCTTCGATTGACACTTTATAATTCTTTTCGACCAACTGCCCTATACTGAGCAAATTGCTCTTCATGCCTGGTATGTACAATACATTCGAAATTACTGACCTCTTGCCATCTTTCCTCATGATCATAACATCATCAATACCTTCAGTTGCTAGTGTGTTGTCATTTGCAAATTTTACCATATTCTTCGTTGAGGGTTTTATATTGACGAACCAGTCTTTCCTTCCAGACATATGTGATGAACATCCTGAATCCAAGTACCATTGGTCCTTGAATCTGTCTTCATCTCTTGTTGTGACTATCAGCATCATCTCTTCTTCTTCTTCATGTTTTGCAAGCTTTGCATCAGTTTCTTGATTCTTTTGTTTTTCTGGACAATCACTCGAATAGTGACCATACTTCTGACAATTGTAACATTGAATGTGACTCTTATCAGGTTTTCGACCACCACCTATTCCTTTGTTTGCAGCACCACCTCTTTGGTTGCCTTGGTGTGGTCTTCTTTGATTCGACACGTCTCCTTCGATTTGGTTTCCTCTACCATTCGATTTGTTGTAGCCACCTTTACTTGTGTCGAAATACTTTCTTTGCCTTTGGTCTCTTTTACTGAATGTGCCTGCAAGGCCACATCACTCTTCGATTTTCCTGCAGCTCTTTCGTTCATTCTTTGTTCATGAGATTCGAGCGTCCCTTGAAGCTCTTCCTTTGTCAATTTCGACAAGTCTTTCCCCTCTTCTATCGCCACCACTATGTGGTTGAACTTAGGAGCTAAGGATCTCAGGATCTTCGAAACAACAGCTCTTGTTGTTAATGTTTCTCCACATGTCTTGATTTGATTCACTAGTTTTGTAACTCTAGTGAAGAAATCAGATATGTTTTCACTGTCTTCCATCTGAAGCAGTTCATAGGTTCTTTTGTGAGTTTGTAACCTCACTTCTTTCACCTTCTCAGCGCCTCTAAAAGATTTCTCCAGGATCTCCCAAGCTTCTTTTGCAGATTCTGAATCACTAATCTTTTCGAAATTGTCTGGGCTGACACATTGATGAATTATAAACAATGCTTTATAACTCTGTTTCTCAGATTCTGTATATTTCTTCTTTTCTTCTTCTGAAGTGTTTTTGCCAAGCGCTTCGACTCCATCTTTTACAAGGTCCCAAAGGCCTTGACACCTTAATAGGATTTTCATCTGTTTGCACCAATTCTCATAGTTGTCAACTTTCAGAATTGGCAGCGTTGCTGGATAGTTTGCATTCCCATAACTTGACATCATGAATTCTTCAATCGTTCTTGATTGACACTTCCCTTGAATCGAAACACAAGCTCTTGATACCAGATGTTGGAAATCCACCAATACTTTATGATGAATTTCGACCACCACTGATGATTAGTTATGAGACAAACAAATAAAAGAACAATGGAGATATTTCTGCAGAATTTCTATTCTGCCCACAAACTGTGGAATCTTTATTAATTCACTTTGCAACTGCAAAATACTGTGAATGACTTGATTACAAAATTAGGGGTTACTCCCTCTATTTATAGATTTAGGTCAGCTTGCTCCCTAAGCTAAACCCAAGCCCAAAATATCTCTTTACTAAATCAAATCTAATCTAGATTTAAATTCAAATCTATTTAAATCTAAACAAATCAAATCTTCTTTTGACACATATGAATTACAATTTAACAAAGATGAGGTGTTATGTGATGCGGTGCCTTCAAAAACGAGGGAATTATTACTAGGTCTTCTATGGCATAAATAACATCGACTAAAGTATGATCGTCTCACCAACACATACTCATTTTTATTTAAAAATTGTCAAATATCTCTTGTTTCAAAAGAAAATGATCAAGATCAAATCTTGAAAAGAGAAAGTGGAAAAAAAATAAATGTTGAAAGTTGTGTCAAAGAAGAAAAGAAAAAAATAATCATTGAAAAAATAGAGAGCAATAGTAAAGAAGTGGAAAGAAAAGAAAAAGAGAGAAAAAACATGTACGAGGAAGTGAAGAAGAAGAAAAATTGTAAGAGAAAAGATGGGGAGAGAAAAAAAGAAGAGAAGATTGAGAAAAAATATCTCTTTGAGAATATGGAAGTAAAAATGAATATATTCTAAAAAGAAAGAAAAGAGAAAAGGAAAATATTTTTTTTCAATCTACTAACTATTGATGCAGATTTAGATTTGAGGATAAATCCTCTTGAAGTTTGGGAGAATAATGAAATCATAAGTTCACTAAGTATCTGGAAGGAAACATACAAAAAAATGCTCCAAATAAAATAAATATTCTATTTTATTTATGATTTTATTTTATAATAACTAAGCATTTTCGTATTTGTTGGCCGACCTGTCTTGTTTTGGTCATATCTGAAGTTTTAGGTATCCGATTAACATGATCTTTAATTCGTCGGAAAGCTAAGAAGATTATCTACAATTCATTTGTTGGGGGTCAAGATGAAATTAGGCTTCTTTATGGTTCGAAAATATTCATCATTAAGAATGAGAAGATGAAGGAAAGACAATGAATATTCATTTTCTCCAGTATTTTTAAGTGTGTGACCTTTCTTTCACAAACCATTATTGATAAGTTAGTGGAATGAAGTTGTATCATTTTTTGAGTTATTATTGTAAGCTATCATTTACCTATAAATATGGAGTTAATCATGAATGAAAAATAAAGTTAAATTTTATTAAATTGCTTTGGATTGGACCATATTTTGATCTTATCAAGAAATCAAATTTCTTGTGGTAATCTTCACTCAAGCTTATCATCCTTTCTTATTCATAGAAAGAGTGAGGTGCCTCATTTCTATTCTTTTTCATCATTTTTTTTCTTAATTTTATTTTGTTTCAATTCTATTCAAATCAAACATTTCTTGTAATTTCGTAATTGCTATTCTATATTATCATAAATCACAAGTTTCCTAAATATAACCAAATATGAGAAAAATGATCGAATTGCAAATCGATTAGTCATCAATAACACGAAAATACAAATTAACACTATTTGCTATGATTTCTCAATGAAATGAAATATTCAAATGGCCTTACGTCACTGCTAAGTATCATGCTACATGAAACTTCATATATTTTAAATATATATATACCGTTAACAAATTCATACTTGATCTAGGAAGTTCAATAGATCTAATACATTCTTATAGACATATTTATGATAGCAAAATTAATGTACAGTATATAAATTTACTTTTCAAAGATAGTGTTGACATGAACAAAAATTGGAATATAATCGATTTTCAAACACACTGTATCAATGGTTTTATTGTAAAATTTTATTCCTTTTGGTTATTATCTAAAATTAATTTGCATAAAGGATAATAGTTGTGCACTGTTAAGTAAATCAGTTGAAAGATAAATTGAAATTGAAATTTGAAATTTTAAAGTATGAATTTGTTGATTATCAAAGTAGACATCTATTATACTTTATAATTTCAAATTATACTTGAATTTGATTTAGATGCTATGTGAATTGTTTGTGTTTAGTAAAATTTATTATTACAAGACTAAAAATAGATTTTTGAATTTGGAGTCTAATATAATGATTGAACTTTTATGGAATTTTGAGAATCTTATTATGGAGGATATGGTATTCGAGATTTCTATAAATGAAGAACCTTGTGAGAACGGTTCTCCACGGATTGTTGAAACACAAATCAAAAGGTTCGTCACAAATTATTGAAAAACAACCCAAACTTATAATAAGCAAGAAAGTATGAAAGACTCGGGATCTAAGACCGAACAAAATCAATTCTCAACTTATTACCTTTATTTAGTATAAGGAAATAATGAGAATTTTGTTCATAAGATTCCTATTATTCTTCAAGTGGAAGATGATCCTAAGATTTACAATGAAGAAGTAACTTCACGGGACTTTTTCGTGAAATAATGTTATTCAAAATGAAATGGATTCAATAATGTCAAACTACACTTGGGAAATAGTCGATCTATCCAAAGGATAAAGATTCATTGGATGAAAATGGATGTTTAGAAGGAAATAACATACTGATGGTACACTAAACACCTACAAGGATAGACTAGTAACCAAGGGTTTTAAACAAAAGGGTAATGTTGATTATTTTGACACATATGCGCTAGTAGCGAGCAAAAGGAAATTAGAGTTTCGTTTGTATTAGATTTCTTGCACGACCTTATATTTCATCAAATGGACGCCAAAACAATATTTCTTAATAGAGATCTCAATGAGGAGATTTACATGGAACAATCGAAAGGTTATGTGCTTCTGGGTAATGAATAAAAGGTGTGCAAGTTTGACAAATCCTTGTATGGATTAAAACAAGCATTGTAACAATGACATCAAAAGTTTGACTTTGTCATTGCAAGATTCACAACTTAGAGGAAGACTTTTCAATCTTATCAAAACATAGATTCAAAGAGATTTTGATCATCAAAAAGGTGGAGATTATGAAGAATACATCTTATATCTTATTTTGATGAAGACAAAGATTATCATAGAAGAAAATGATCAAAGGTGTCATGCACATCAATGATGAAATTGATCAAGAAGGTTTAGCATACAAATTCAAGTGAAGATTTAAGAGAAGTGAACATAACTAAGGTAATCATTACAATTTATATAATACTAATTTAAATTGCTCATAATTTCATCTTTCACTTCATCTAAAACCTTCTTGCATCATCATGCATCATCATACATGAAATCTTGCTATTAAAAAAATGATATTTTAAGGGCTGAAAGCAATGTGGTGTTTGAATACCAAGTATAAAAGTTGCAATATTGAGTTTTGAAACTAATTTGTTCCTAATCTTTGTGACAAGTGTTTGCATACAAATGTGCGTGAGAATATTGTGATATTTTGTCTCTATATTGATGATATGTTGATCATTAGTAACAAGATAAATGAAGTTTTAGAAATAAAGAGATTTTTAACTTCCACATTCAAGACAAAAGATCTTGGACTAATTGTCACTATTTTGGAATCAAACTATTATGAAATAGTGGGGGTTATGAATATGGTCAAAGTCACTATTGAGAAAACTTCCACAATCAAGATGAAAGATCTTGGACAAGTCGACGCTCTTTTAAGGATCAAAGTAATATGTAATAGTGGGGGTTATGAACTTATTCAAACACATTTTGTTGAGAAAGTGTTTGATAAGTTCAAACAATAACGTTTCAAGAAAGCAAATATTCAATTTAATCTTAGTGTGAAACTTCAAAATAATGACGGAAGAGTTGTAACTTAATTGAAATATGCAAGTGCAATTGGTTGTCTAAAGTAATTTATGTAATATACTAGACCCGATATAGCATTTGCAATTAGTAAATGAGTAGATTTACTAGCAATTAAAATAGGGAGCATTGGAAGGCCAACATAAGAATTTTGGTTATCTTTTGAAAACAAAAATTTTGGTCTTCATTATGGTAAGGTTTCTTGCCATACTAAAAGGATATACCAATGTAAGATGGATATTAAGTGTTGTAGATCATAAATATATAAATGGATGGATATTTACACTAGCTGAGGTACAATTTCTTAGAAGAGCAAGAAACAAATATGCATCACTTTTTCAACCATGTAATCAGAGTTTGTGCCTCTTGCTTCTGAAGGTCAAAAAGTTAAATGGCTAAGGGACCTTCTATTGGAAGTTCCATTGGTAAAAGATAATATTTCAAAGGTGTTGACACAATGTGATAGTCTAACTAATTTAACTAGAGAATTAAGTTGAGTGTATAATTGAAAGTCTAGGTACATAGGACTTAAACATTATTTCGTGAGAAATTGATTAAAGATGTAATCATTTCACTCACATATAAATGATTGATCAATAATTTGGCTGATACATTTACTAAGCCACTAGGCAGAGACTTAGTAAAGACAACGTAGAGAGGTATGAGGTTGAAACTCCTTGAATAAGAGTTCCAACAGCGGCAACAACCCAATCTTACGTTAACATAACATTAACCTCAAGATTCAATGGGTAACAACAAGTCGTTAATTTTGATATTTGTCGGATATTTGGTAATAATGTTGACTATTTTAAATTAAGGGTTGAGTTTTTTCAAACTCTTAATGAAGTTCAATATCGATGATAAGTATCTCATGGAAAAGGATACAATATGAACTTCACCTATGTGAATTTAGATATGGTGCTGTCTCAAAGTGAGAGTTGGAGTTTCTCATGAAAAATTCATGAAACAGGATAAAACATGACCATAAATAAGTGCTAAGCGATATATGTAGGGGAAAAACCCTTAAAAAGTGTGTGTAAGGTAACACCAGTCTAATCGTATGAGTTAATGATTTAAAAGCATTGCTACCTAACATTCTGATTAAACTTTGTGTTGTCCTCACTAAGGTTAATTTTTAAATCGAAAGATACCTAACTATATTAATACTTTTTATACTTTATTTTTCTGAAATTATACTTGTCATTATTAGAATAATTTGGGGATTATTGGAAATTAATAAACAATAAATGTCCATGAGTGTGTTCAAATATGACAATGTTAAAGAGGATAAAAGTGCCCCCATAAACATCCACCAATGAAAGTTGCCTTCAAATCTGTCTGAAAGCAATTTTGGTCATTTTTTGCATTAAACATCCACCAGTGGAAGTTGCCTTTAAATTTGTCTCTGACTACTGAAAGTTTGAATTTCGAATTCAAAATATACAACACTTCATAAAGTGTTGCATAATGTAACTATAGGCGAGTCATTGCAATCTTATGCTGAAAATGTGTTGTTTCATCAAGAGTTGCAAACTTGTGAAACAACACATGCATGACCTATAAATACATTATTCAGAATCCGAAAATCAGACAATCAAATCATAAATCCTCTTCATCATTCCAGACACTCTTTCTTGTATTCGAGTTCTTCATTAGTCTTGTGCAGACTCGATTCAAAGGCTAAATTATCCTTGGTATTCTTGGTTTCCAAACTCTAAGACAATAAAGAGGATGCTTGAAATATTTATAAGGAAAGTGATTCCGTTCACGATTCTAGCCTCGACCCATTTGATTCATAATCAATTTTCTAACAATGAACATATAGATCATGTCAATGAGATGCATAAAAATTAATACCTTAAAAACTTCATGAAAACCATTAATTTTGATCCTTCATTTTAACATATCAAATGCTTTTTGATTGATGTTAAATTTTATAGACATGATCTATATATATAATAGTATGTTTCAATTCAAAAGTGAATTTTATTACACGAATATGCTGTAAAGAGTTCTTAGAGGTGTCATAATATTAAATTTGACACATTGATGTCATTTGATCCAGATCATATATATATATATATATATATATATATATATATATATATATATATATATATATATATATATATATATATATATATATATATATATATATATATATATATATATATATATATATATATAATTGTATTGATGGTGGGAACCAATCTTTTAAAAATTGGACTAATGGATGAGACCTTTGGTTAAAAGATCAATTAGTTAAATCGATTAAATTTGGTTAAATTTTCAATCGAAGCGTTTATTAAACAAATAAAGAAATAAGTTAATAATATGAAACTAAATTTTATAGATAAGTCATACATAATCATAGATTCACAACTTAATAAAATAAATATTTCAAAAATTCATTAGGAACTTAATACAATATGATCATTGATACACTTAATAACACAACATAAATACACTTGTACAACAACAACCAAACCTTATCTCAATAGGTGGAGTCGACTACATAATTAACTTTTTCCATAATGTTCTATCAAGGACCATACTTCTATCCAAATCATTAATCTCGAGATCTTTCTTAATAATTTCTCTTATAGTCTTTCTGGGTCTTCCTCTTCCTTTAATTATTTTCCTTCTCTTCATCTGATTTACTCTCCTTACTACAGAATCTACAAATCTTCTCTCTACATGCTCAAACTACCTAAGTCTATTTTCCAACATCTTCTCTACTATAGGCGCTACCCCCGACACTCTCTCTAATAATTTTATTTCTAATTTAAATTATTAGAGAGAGTGTCGGGGGTAGCGTGTAATACCCTAACCCTAAACACTTAATTTATAAAAATAATGCGAAATAATTTACCCAAAAAGGGTGTCACATTTTCTCAGCATAACCTCTTTCTCAAATCATATTATTACAACATAAACAAATCTAAAAAAAATGT
Organism: Vicia faba; assembly: GCA_948472305.1. Lineage (NCBI taxonomy): Eukaryota > Viridiplantae > Streptophyta > Magnoliopsida > Fabales > Fabaceae > Vicia > Vicia faba. The sequence goes on along the minus strand of OX451736.1, from coordinate 812,358,773 downwards.
TCATTGTCTCACAAAAATAAATATCAACTTTATTTAATAACTTGCAGAACACAAAGCATAAAATAGTAATCTCATCCCAGTGTTACACTATCAGAGTGACACACATAATCTAAACAACTCAAAAATAATAAATAGCAAAGAAGGCCACTATGCTATCTTCCAACACAAGCAACAACTAAATCTCCCCTACCCTAGTATCTGCATCACAAGCATAAAAACATTACCAAAAATCAAACATGGGGTGAGAAAAGGTTGGTTTTAATTTGATTAAGAAAATTAGATTTTAATCATGGAAATAAGCTTGATGAAATGGTGCAATAGTATCGAAAAGTAACGTGATGTACGAATTGTATCAGAAAGAGGTACATAAACACACAATGAATGCTAGGAGGAAAATCAACACACATACACTATAATCACAACCAACACGCATATGATGCATTCATAGTAATCGAATTATGAAAGAAAACAAATCATTACACACAAATTAAGTAAACATATGGAATATCGTCACACGCGATTTGTCACGTAAGGACACACATTGAGTTCACATAACGCAGGGACGTGAATTAAGTTCACGTAACGCGATGAAACAAATTCAAAACCGCTAATAAAATAACCTACGCGCAACTTAGTTCAGTAAAACATACAGGTAATGTTCAAAACTTGAAACATTTGTTCGCATATTTAATATTCATTGGAAAATGAATCAACCTGCCTGTCTGTAAAACTAAAATTTTATTTTAAGTGCAACAAAATTAGTTGCTTACACTTTTGAAAAAGTAAGAACAAAATTGGGGTATGACAGATAGCAATATTAATGTGTATCTAAATAAGTGTATCATTGTAGTTGTTCCTAGCTTACGATTTTTTACTTGCCCCATAGCTTATCATCTTTTCTTCTTATTTACAAAAACATTGGCGTCCATCTGGGTTGTTGAGAAGAAATTTTGCCTAGGCAATAAGAAGGAGTGTCATGAAGAACAATGTATTGACAATTCAAAGAGTCATCCAGACGGCCTTATCACTAAAGGAAGTAAAAAGGGCGTTGAAGGAAGCAACTTTATTGATCCTTAACCCCTTAAAATCATGAAACCAAAGGGGCATGGTGGGAGTTCTTCTTCGGATCCGAGTCAGAAGGACAAAGTCATCTTCAACATTGAAGATAATGAAGAGGGAGAGTAACATAAGGGGTCGCCACATCTAGCTGACTACCCAAATGATTTATGTCCTCATTATGAAATGATGTGTTCAACATGTAGAAATATGTCAACGCATGACTCCCTTTCCCTGGAGACTTTCCCAAGGACTTCTAAGTTATCTTTCGATTGTGAACTCATAATATATCCAACATGGTGGAGAACCACCTACTGACGGGCCTGATGATGGAGTGAGTGTTCCTTAAGGCTCATGCCCGAGTAGTTAGGTCCTTGGGAGATTTTCAAGTTAATCTAACTTCTGTAAAGGAAGCATTGACTCAAGATCATGAGTTAGTAAATGTTTTATTAATGAGAAAGATGGGTTGGAGCATTCGAATGAGAAGCTTAAAGAAGTCCTTAAAAAAGCATATTAAGAGGCCAAAAAGCTTGCCTTATAGGAGAACATACTAAAGGAGTCTCTTGAGGTTGCCCTCCTCTCTAAGAAGAAGCTAGAGTATGATTTATTATCCTATAAGGATGAGTTGGTGGATACCTATGACTGATACTTTGAGTGGGCTGGGGAACATATGATATTAATTTATCTTGATTTGGATTTAAGCGACATGGACTTATTTAAAATGGTTTGAAATGGCCAGGTTATGGGTGAAGAGGATAAATTGCCTTCAAAGGTAGTTCATACTTCTTTTGAGGGGGCATTCTAATTTAGTAGGAAGGCACCTATGTTGTGACAAATGAGGTTTCTATTTAGGAAATTGTCTTGGAGGAGATCGTTTTAGGAGAAGGGCGACCACAAGAAGGCGACCAATATTTCTCCTTGAATTATACCATCACGCCCTTAATGGCTTTCAAGTAATATATCCCATAGGGTGTTTTATGCAATCACTCTCGCCTCTTGGGCCTTTTGTAATCCTTGCCTTCAAGGGCTTTATTGATACAATGTTTTGCACCCTTAGGCGTTTAGCCTATACTTTATGACTTCTTATTTACTTTCTTGATGTTTAGTCTATACTTTTTGAGAGCCTTTACGGCGACCGAAACCTCTCAAAAGAACGTAGTAATAATTCTATTTAGGGCTTATTGTGTAATTCCCTTCAAGGGAGGCCAGAATTCCCATTTAGGTACTACTACAAATAATGCATCTAACATCGAACACGAAACGCATTTTACCTCGGTAATAGAAGCAAGTTAAATAAGATCTTCATAAAAAGTAAAGACTTATCACCTCGGTGTTTAAAACACCGAGGTCTAATTTTATTAGCGCATGGGTTCGAACCCTAGCTTTTGCACTTTTATTATTTACAAAAACTAGATCTCGATTTATTATGAAACCCGATGGGTTATTATTATATTTTTTTAAATAAAACTCATTACATTACTTACACATAATATTAATAAAATAATTTGTTTACAAACTACAATATTTAACCAGAACATTACATTTTTTACACAAAAAAATTAATTGTCCATGAAGATCATATGTTGGATCTTCAATCCTTTGATATTCTAGGGAAGATCAAATGCATGGGAAAGTCCTTTCTCCAAACCAAAAAAAAGGCATTCTCTATGGCATTTGCTTGCATTTGTTTTTAATATGAACAAAAAAAGGGTTAGACAAAAAAGGGGTTAGATAAATAAATAATTTTCTGCTCAAATAAATACTTAAGATCACAAACCTTAAACCCAAATAATTGTCTGCTCTTGTAATCCATCATAGAGAACTATTAATGGAAAACACTCTTGCAAACCTTAAACTCTTCATGATGTTGGACATTCTGGAGAAGATCAAATGATGGGTGCATAATATTCCCTATGGCTTTTGCTTGCATTTGTTTATGATATGAACAAAAAAGGGGTTACACAAAAAAAGGGATAGATAAATAAATGATTTTCTTCTCAAATAAATATTTAAGAACACAAACTTTAAACCCAAATAATTTTATGCTCTTGCAATCCATCATAGAGAACTCTTCATAAATCTTAAAGTGATAGTTTCATAATGCTTTCATAATGGAAGTTATTTATGTTTCACGCAGATCACTAATGGTAATGTCTTGAGCGTTGATAGTCATGAAATAGACGGTAAGGATTTGATTAATATCTCAATTTTAATGCTATATGTTACCTCGGTTTTTAGGAAAATTGACGGGTTAGAAAATTTAATTTACAAATAAAAACTACAATTTTAACGCTAAATGTTCTCTCGGTTTTTATGGAAAATCGATGGGTTAGAACATTTAAATTACAAATAAAAAATACAATTAAAACAGAGGTTAGAACACCGACGTGATACGCATGCATTGGAATCATATATCACTTAGCTAGAATAGCAATGATCAGATATATTCAAGTCGTAACGTCTCTTTTGGATTATCAAGGAGGCTTTTGAGCTATTTAAATGTCTAATTACCAACTCGTTGTGTCTTTAAAAATTGTTTTAAAGTATTTTCCTATTCTCAATGTGTCATTACCAACTCTCTGTGCCTTGTTTCCTTGTTTCAAAGTCCTTTTTTTCTTATAAAAAATGGGTGCAAATATGTTGTTCATTATCTATGAAAAATATGTAGATTTCAATGGTTTTGATCATTTTGAACTAAGGAAAGTTGTTAAGAAACAAATGTTGAATGGTTACTTTCATATTCTTGATGGCCTTATATACACTAATCTTGTTTAAGAGTTCTGGATGAATACCTCTGTTGTTCTAGCTGGTCATGATAAATCTATCCAGTCCTATGACAATGACTGTCATTTCTTTATTACTCCATCACTGATTGCTATGCCAATCAACTTGAACACTATGAATTCAACAATTTCTACTCAACCCAACTTCACTGGATATATGCCAACCAAAATAAGCTCTCCAATCTTGCTTCTCTACTCCCAATTGCAAAATTTTGGTTTCAACTTCTAGTGGAAAATCTCCGCCCAAGAGAGAAAGACCTGGAAATGGTTACTTGGTATGACAAGCATATCTTATTATTCCTTACCTACAACATCAAAATTAATCTTCCTCTGGCCATTTTCAACTTCTTGAAGGAAATGATAAATACTTCTCGGGATGAAATTACTTTCCTCATACCTTATGGAAGAGTTCTTTATGAACTTTTTTATAAGTTAGGGATAGTTATGGGTAATGTTGAAGTTGAGTGGACTGAGAAGTTTGAATTTGTTGAGTAGTTTTCTTTGTTGTGTTGTTTTTTATTATCAATGAAATATTTCTTTTTTCTATTATTTCCTATTCTTGTTTATTGATAACAAAGTTTTTGAGCATTACTAATTAACAAAAAAAACATGGCATCTGGAAAAGATGCCAAGTGATAAATCGTTGAAAAAAGTTTTAAATGCGGAAACGTAGATTCGAAGCGAGGTTCCTTATAGCTATATTACCTCGGTTCTCAAGAAAACCGAGATAACAGGTTTATTAATTTTTTATGGATAAAAAAATGCGCTAACTTATAGTTATGTTACCTCGGTTTTTTATAACACCGATGTAACATGTTGTTTATCTTATTAAAAAATTAAAATGTTATGCTCCCAGGATATATCTCTTAGTTTTTAGCATGTTGGAGATGAATGTTTCGTCATAAAAAGTATTACATTGTAGTGAGGGATTCAGAATTTTACTGCCACTAGGAGGTAAGGATACTTCATTGTAGTTCTAACATTTAGTAGCTTGGTGGTAAACAAGGATATTTCATTAAACTTCCAATATTTAATGGCCTCGTGGGAAACAAGGATATTTCATTGAAGTTCCACCATACAATAGCCTCATGGGAAGAAATGATACTTCATTGAATTTCGAACATTCTATAGCCTCATTGGAGGAAATGATTTTTCATTGAAGTTCCAACATTTAATAGACTTGTGGGCGACAAGGATACTTCATTGAAGTTCCAACATTAAATAGCCTCGTGGGAGGAAAGGATACTTCATTGAAGTTCCAACATTCAATTTGTATATATCCTGCAAAGTTCAAGCAAAGGTGTATGCAAATTTATAAAGAAGGTGAGACGCCTCATTAAAAACCTTTATACATGCAGGGGAAATAGTGTTACTCTATTACTACAAGCAAACCATGTCTTTAAAATAAATTACACAACTTGTAGAGGTGGAACCTTGCCATAACTAACCAAATTAGTAACATAAGTGACTAAAATATGACATTAAACCTATGAAAACCTCTGAGTTCGTCGTGGCATCCTTACATGATACTCCCACAAACTTTTGGAACAATGTAGCTAACTCATTATCTTCAAGAGCCTTCATATCCTCCCCTCATGGCTCTTATCTTGACTTCACATCCATAACATTCACTTTTTTCACACTCGACTGATTAATATGGGCCACGACCATAATCACCCTCTTCAGCCTTAAGCTGTCTAGATAGCACCTTCGGGCGGTCTCCTGATCACCTTGGACAACCCCAACATGCATGTTGAGCAGTAGGTATTTAGTACATAAGTACAATGAGGATATGTAGGCTCAAGAGATTGAAGGTAGATCACCCTATGATTATATTGTACAACGAATGGCCATCTATCACGAGGTACTTTACCTTGATCATCATCACACACTTCTTGTTAGAATAAAATATGCTCACACTAATTGAGTGAATACTCCTTGGGTTTTGATGATAACAAAAGTACTTAAAGAATAATATGGTATACTAATGTGTGATTAAGTGTATAGGATCATTAAGCTTATATTTAACTTGGTTCTGACCTAGCTAAAGAGTTGTTAAAGAAGAAGCAAGTGAAACCAGATTGTATAGGATCAAAATTTGGGTTTCAAGCAAGACCTCAGCTCCATATTGAAGCTTCTGATATTTGAATATAAACTCAGTTGCTCGATTGACTTTGCCTCTGATGATTCTAATGGAACTTAAGGCCTTGCTGGATTCATAGTACAAAGCCCTTTTGTCTGTACTCTATGCAAAAGTAACTACATATTATCAACGACTTAAACTGTGGAGGAAGTTAACTAGAGGTTTTAGCACAAGGCTCAAGGCAAACTGATATTTATTTCTTCAGTCTACTACTTCATGCATATGAACGCCTTACTTGATAAAGACACAATGGATAATGCAATTATCCAGAAGATGAAGATCCTCATCGTACCAACTCCAACGTCTCTCTCTAGGAAATAACTTCTTCAGCAAAGACACTTGTGCAAGCAAGCTTCCAATGTATCTTTTGTTCCATCTACATAAAGGAGCTAAAGATTAAAAATAATTAACATGAATAATACAACAAGAACAACAACATGAAATCAGAAATTGCAAGAACTGTTTCACTCTTCTCGTTACAATTTATAGTTGTTGTATTGCACATAGACTTGTGAATATTCTTATACTTGTATATCTTAGAAATCTCAAGTATCAAGGTCTTTTTATGTGCTGCATTATTTGTACCTCTGATCATATATCAAGGTCATCTTGTTGTAATCTAAACATTTTGTTTAGAACTTGGAGAAGTCTCATTCTAGTTTGATTGAGCAAGAAAGTCCTAAACAGTTGGTTTAGGCAAGGAAGTCTCTTTCTAGTTTGATTGAGCAAGGAAGTCTTGAATAGTTGGTTTAGGAAATAAAGTCTCTTTCTAATTTGATTGAGCAAAAAAGTCATGGACAATAGGTTTGGGAAAGAAGTCTCTTTCTGGTGAGATTGAGCAGGAAGTCTTGGACTGATGTGTTTAAGAAAATTGTAATCATCTATTGATTATAGTGAAAAGTTATTGTGTGGCAAGGGGACTTTACTGCTGTCATTATAGAGGAACTAAGATACATTTTATGTGTGATTTATTTATAGCTTCTGCACTTTAAATATTCCCCACCTGCATACTCAAGCTTAGAATTTGAACTTGGCCAGATTCAGAAGTTATCATTTGAAAAAGCTTAAGTTATTAGTTACACAACTCAACCCCTCTTCTTGTGTATTTTCTCACCTTCATTTCTCTTGTCCGAACATGGTTTTTAAGGTGATGTAGCCCTTTACCATCACATGTTTTTATGGAAAAACCAACTAGTAAACCTTGGAAAGCTCTAATATTTTCTGGATCTAGGTAGAGTCTTTCAAAGGTGTCCTAATGGATAATGCTTGCATAATCCCCTTAGTTGGTTAAAACATGCTTGATTTCCCAATCGTCACACCTTATGGTTGTGACCATGGGATCATTGTCATGAGGATGAATTCCAGTGGTCTCTTCAATGAGAAGGTGATCTTTCGCCCCAAGATCAAGATTAAGGGGCAAACCTTCTACAATCATGAATTGGAAAGCATATCTCCTACGAGTGGAGCTAGTTTATTCGCCCCCAGTGAACCCTCGTGTTATAATGTTGAGGGTATGACACACATGCCCTTCTTCATCTCCTCCTCTTGGCTCATTGCCCTTCTTGAATCTGAGGCTCCTAGAGGAATCCATTCCTTGAGATCTAGAGTCTCCTGGTGATACGTGGTAGTCGCCTCGAATGTATTTTTTATCATGTGACCTTTGTGGATAAGGTGCTCAATCTCCTTTTGAGCTGGTAATAGTCTTTTATATGGTCCTATAATCTCAGACTTAGGGGTCAGAAAATGAGGAATATCATGGGTATGGAGGATTTCGTGCCATATTTGTTCATAACAAGTTTTTAAGGGCGTAAACTATGTTTTAAAACTCGGACCGATCATCGACTCAGTCAAGCTATTGGATGGTTACTAGTCGGACCAGTGGGTTACTAGTCGGACTATTGAGTCACTGATTGGACCGCATGACATCCAATTCAGTTTATACAAATTAAAAAAAATTCATAAAATAAAATTCTTGATATAAATTTCATAACTATAAAATCTACAAAAGAAATTTTTTATAAATTTATTCATGCAAATAAGTTGAATAACAATCTTAAATAAAATTCTAACTTCCAAACATAATAATTTTTTGATGCTTATAAATTGACAAAATTTGGAAAAGTAATTGTATGATATAATAATACTATAAACTAATAAATTAATATATAACATAAATAAATATTATAGTCTATATAAATAGTTTAAAATAAAAGATAGAGTAGAAAAATAGAAAATAATGTGAAAATTTAATTTCATATTTCTTTGCTAACATAAACTTTTTTTTTTCAATTACTGAGATTCATACTGAAAAATAATGTGAAAACATAATTTCATTTTTCTTTGGTTATATGATTTTTTTCAAATCTTTTGTAAATTTATAGTATGATTATACCGTATAATTAATTTTTTTACTTTTTAATTTATTATATTAATATATTATATGATTAATAATAAATAAGTTTAATGAGAATGAATTAGAGAGAAATATTACAATTATATATATATATATATATATATATATATATATATATATATATATATATATATATATATATATATATATATATATATATATATATATATATATATATATATATATATATATATATATATATATATATATATATATATAAGTCTTTTTTCTTTGACTAAATTAAACATCAAAGAAATTATTGATGCATTTGGTAAAATTACAATCCTAATAATTTTGAAAGGTTACATATTTGATTCTTAAAATTTGAAAAAAATTTATTTTTACAATTTTAACATCATTTAGTTATTATACATAATTAATATAATTATAAATATTAATAAAATCATATTTTAAAACTGAGGAACCAAAATTTAAGAAAAATGAAAATAAATTATCAAAATTATAATTAAGCTAAAAAATAAACATAAAAAGATCAATCCACTGGATCAAGAAACTCACTGGTTCACTGGTCTGACCAGTAGATTAGTCGGGTCACACCGGTTTTCACCAGGTCAATTGCAATTATGGTCTGATGACCTTACTAGACTGCTCTACCATATGGTTCACGATCTAACCGGCCAAAACTATCCAGGTTTTAAAACACTCTCATGAAGATATCCTTAGGCATTTAGCTTTGCTTAAAAGTCTCCATGTCCTTGACAAGCGAGGTCTAATGACTTATGCATCGCTATTGTGATGAATTAGGATTTCTAAACTCACGCTCCTTAGCATCTCTATCCTTTTTCTTCTTGTTTATCTTCTTGTCCTTTATATAATATCCAGCGTGTGTCACTACCTCCTCCATCGAAGTGATGGTCTCTAGGCGACGAATTCATTAAAATGTATGACCCTTAATCTTTTCTATAAGGCATGTGGTTTACATCTTCATGTTTCTGCTCAGCGATAATTGGTGGGCTAACTTCTCCACCAGGTCCTAATATCTACTGATTGATAATTGTGGTAGGTACATATACCACCTTAGTGCAGTGTCCCTGGAGGTACTAGAGAGGAGTTTTCACTTCAAAGAGTCTTAATATCTGATGATCACCATCTGTGTATTAATGGAGGTGACATGCTTTAAGGGGTCGCTAATTCTATCAAATTTTGTGAATGAAGGAGGCTTTAAACTTTCTGGTACAACCCCTTAAATCTCATCAGAGAGAGGTTGGAAGTCCATGATATTTGTCTCCTCAATGAGATTTGTCTCATGTTATTAATGTTGAAGGTTATGGATGTTATCATCCAATGTTTGGTTATGGCGATGCAAATCATCCATAACGGTGCACATCTTTGTTATGGCTCCATGGTCGCTGACGAAGCTACTTTCAGCTAACATCGTTGCTCGCCTGTTCACCTATTGAAAAGGACTAAGGCGACAAGCATTAAGTTGATCGTTGATTATAAGAGTGAACCATGCCAATTTTTCAAGGGCATCAATTGCACTTGTTAAAAGTACAATAAGAGACAAACCCTAGTTGTGTAAGATTGGTTGTGATTTTAGGGTTTGGAATGTGCTAAGAGCTCACCCATGTAAGGATCTTAGAGAGCTCTTGTATAATTTTTTTGGGGGAATTCCATGATCTATTTCTCCTTTTATAAACAAGGTATATATAGAAGACCCTTTGGGTCTGGATCTGAGGCCCAGAGGAGTAGTTTCTCCTTCTTTCACTAAAGGATGAATGTGTGAAAAGACTCAGTCCTCCCTGAAATCGTGGGAGAAGTAGTTATTCCCCCATTCCTTGAATTATTCCACATGCACCGTGTATATCGTCAACTATATCATTGTGAAAGTGTGGTCTAATTTGGGAGACTAAGCTTATTCCCAGTGTGACAGTCATCTTTAGGCGCCAATAATAAGCATTCAGTTTGAGAGGCCCGTAACACATTGTCGAGCGCTCGCTCAGTATTGGTGTAATTTCCTTGGCTTGTGTCCTTAAAATTATTCCTACCAGGGTCCAGTAAAATTATCTCGGTCCAACACTTAATTTCAATCTAAATTCAAGAAAAATTAGAATGAATAAAATAATTACGACAAAATAAGATAAAATAATTCAAACTAAAATTAAACATAGTAGAACATAATATCTAAAATAATTAAACAAAATAAAATACTTAAAACAAAGTTCAAAATACTGAGAATACCCTATAAAAATAGAATAAAATAACAAAAATAAACAGAATAATATATTAGAATAAATTAGATAACAATTAATTATACAAGAGATAGTTTATACATGATATCAATCATACATTACATGTAAAATAGAATATACAAATTACATGTAAAATAGAATATACAAATGAACATGCATACAATTACATGATCTACAACATATTTGTCTATGAGAAATGAGGCTACAAAATACATGTATCCATGGCGGTAAGTCTTTCAATAGTGATCTGAAACACTAAAGTATAGGGACAAGTTATTGACTCTTGTTGGCTTGTGGATCTTCCTCAAACAATATTCTTAATGCCTTAACCATTCTTCAGATGGAGAAAAGAGATAATACACTTTTGTAAGACACATTGAGACCATAACCTATATATAGGATGACGACTTAAATAACCTATATATAGGATGATGACCTATTAGAATTTCTATTATTTTGAAATTGTTCATTCTGACATCCAATCATATTTGATTAGGGGTGTTTGTGGGCCAGTTTGGTTCGGTTTTGAAAGAATCGGATACTCAAACCGACTAAAATTATATGAATTAGTTTAGATTGGATTTGCAAATTTTTGCGATAAATTCCAAACCTAACCGAACCGAGAAACAACAGGTTGGTTTAGATTGGATTGATCGAGTAGATAAAAAATGCAAAAATATTTGAAAAAAATAACTTATTTATGGAAATTAATTTTTCATAATAATATAAAAAATATAGTATTAATAGTGTTTAATCCTAAATATTAGACTAGCAAGTTTTTCTCTAATAAAATATCTAACAAGTAAAATATATAATATTAAGGCCTTTGAATCTATAATTAGTCACTTGAGTTAGTATGATAATGAATATGTTTCATAGCTTTACGCTCAGTTACTACAGTACACTAACAATTTTCTAATAACAAATTAAAATAGAATAACTTGTCCACATACAACATTTCACTTTTTTCTTCTTGAACTTGAATGATTGGTAGTAATTTTCATGATAATTACATATGATTGGTTCGGATTGGGTTTGCGGGTAGAAAATTGAAAATTCGATGCCCGAACCAATTGTCATTGGATTTCATTGGTTTGGTTCGATTCTTGTATGAACTGAAAAAAATATCCAACCCAAACACTATGATTTGGTTCAGATTCCGGTTTGGTTCGAATTTATCCGAACCAATGAACACCCCTATATTTGATTTCATACACAATTAATTAATTAATTTTAAATAGAAATTTAATTAGCATTTTTAACTTTATTTGATCACTTAATTGATTAAGGCTCTGTTTGATAAAAATAGTGGTTGGATGATAAGTTTGCTGATAGCTTATAGTTTATGACTAATGGTTGATGGTTGATGGATGATGGTTGATGACTGATAAGCTGATGGCTAATGACTTATAGCTGATAAGCTAATTGAAGTGTTTGGTAAAATTAGCGGTTCAATTAGTTGATAAATTAAAATAACATAAAAGACATTCAATGTATACAATTGTTTTATTTAAAATTAAAATAAATTATAAAGGATAGTAGTGGATTTAAGTGTGAGCCAAGGCATGATATTCGGCCTTAGTGTTTGAGCGTGCAACTAGTGGTTGTTTCTTCAAACTCCATGTGAAAATATTAGGGCCAACAAAAATGCATGATCCTAATATAAAACCCTGATCATCAAGATCACTCCCCATTCAGAATCACTATAGGCTCGCAGTGAGAGTTTACTTGCAGTGGGCGCTGAATAAAGCAAGAAGACTTGTTCAATCGTGCCACTAAGATACCATAATATTCGTTTTACAATGGACCAGTGAGTTTGCAAAGGTGATGTCGTGAATTGGCAAACTTTATTTACACTAAAATCAATGTATGGCCTTGTAAGTATGACATACTGAATTGCTCCAATCATTGATCTATAATTATGAGGCTCAGAAAGATTAGTGCTACCATGCCTGCTTAGCTTGCAACCTGTCAACATCGAAGTGGAGACCCCCATTTGAGTTATTCATGTTGGAACGATTAAGAAGATCTCAGATATTCTTGGACTGTGTATGGAGAAGACTACCAGAACACATGCAGTTAATCTCAATGCTAAATAAATACAAAGGGTATCCGAGTTTCTTTGGTGCAAATTTGTCATAAAGAGAATCAATAGGTTTATGAATCAATATTGAGGAAGAGCATGTTATTAAAATGTTATCCACATACATAAGGGGAAATAAAGTGATGCCTTGATGTTTGTAGATGAAAAAAGAGTAAACATATTTATTATGTGTGAAACCAAAGTGAACAAGGGCCTGAGTCAATTTCTCATACCAAGCACAAGGGGCTTGTTTGAGTCCATATAAAGCCTTGTGGAATTTACATACAAGGGATGAATCTTGCTTTTCAAATCTAGGTGGTTGTGTCATATAGATATCTTCTTGCAATGAGCCGTTGAGAAACACATTGTTCACATCGATTGTTGAAGTTCCCACTTGTTAGTGAGTACCAAAGTTATAATGACACGAATGGTGGATGATTTGACAACTGGTGAGAATTTCTCATTGAAGTCAAAACCAAATTGTGTGTGATAACCCTTGGCCACTATATGTGCTTTGTACTTATGAACAGTTCCATCAGAATTTTTTATACCTTAAACACCCATTTGTAACCCACGAGTTTGCTATGAGGTAGGAGAGATGTTAAGGACCACATGTTGAAGGGGTGAAAAACACAAGAAGGGGGGGTTGAATTGTAAAACTGAAATCTAAAGCAATGAACACGATATTTTTATCCTGGTTCGTTTGATCTCAAACTACTCCAGTCCACCCGTCAAGGTGATTTCGCCTCTCTCCAACGAGGTCTTAATTCACTATATTCAACTGAATATTACAGACTGCTTTAACAACTGCTAAAGCCTTCTTGATTCAAACCACAACCCGGTTTGTCAAGGTAACACTTTCTTACAAAGAGATAAACTGTGTGTGTGGATGTTTTCTACAAAACTTTATCACAACTGTGATGTATACACAAATGAAGCTTAGAAACTAGATTGCTAAACAATAATGGAGTATAAGAGTTTGTGGTTTAGCAAAACTATTAGAAAGAAGATTATGGTTCAGCTTTGTGTGTGTAGAGATTTGGAGAGCATTAGCCATTATAATCTTCGAAGCCTTGTTTATATAGCACTTGAGAAGATGAACGTTGAATGCAATATTCTTGATTCAATGCTAATAACAAGCTTTCCTTTTTGAGCAGATCTTGTCTAGAATGAAGCCGTTGGAATTAATTAGCGTTCAATGCACAGTACCGTTGCTTCTTCAATGCACGTTCTGGCTTGGCTCATTTTGATTCTGCTTCGCTGCTGATGAACTATTGTGTTTCTGTATCAGAGTGTTTGAGCGCAGTCTTGTTCATCAAGCTTTAGCATGTACGTGAGTTGATCATCTGATCTTGACGTTCTGATGTAGCAACTTCTGATGCTGGTGTATGAAATCAAATTCTGATGCTGAATAAACGTGATCTTGCTTATGTCAATCAGAGTATCTGCAAGTCAGAACATAATAATTTTAGGCAGCAGATAGTTCATTCATGAAACTTATAAATACTATATCTTTTCACTTTGTTATCATCAAAACTTAAATATAGGGTAGTAGATTCAAACATTGTTCTAACAATCTCCCCCTTTTTGATGATGACAAAAACTAGATATTTTAAATGAAAAATAACGTGAAAAGGTATCAGAGTTAAGAAGTACGGAGAAGTCAGAGTTAAGAGATACTCCCCCTGAGTTGATTACTTCCCTTTGATTATACGTGTTCTTCAGGATCAGATCTCTTTCTTTCTTTGAACATCAGATTATCAGAGTCTTTGACTTATCAGAGAGCAGAGCTTCAGAGCTTTTCTTGTCAGAGCTTTGCTTTGGATCAGAGTATTAGGACGATCAGAACTTCATATTGATCAGAGTAACATTGATCAGAGCTTCTACATTTTGATCAGAGCTTCTAGTCTTCAGAGTGTCCAGGAGCTTCCTTGTGCCTGTAGACTTTAAACAAAACAGAAAAACATTTCAAGTAATAGAGTTAGAATGTTTGAGAGTTTCTGTCTAGTTAGCCGTTATTGATTTAAATATCATTCTTGTTCTCCCCCTTTTTGTCAGCAATCAAAAAGTGTTGGTGATGTGCTAAAACAATTAAGATCAGAAAAACAAATTATATTAAGATAGTTCAGAATCAGAGCAAGAAAATATTACAAAAACTTAATAAAAACAGTACATCAGAAAATGAAGAAAACATGAAAAAGGTCATGCATGAAAAAGATTTAAGGTTGAGGAGGCATGCGTGTGAACAGGCTCTCCAGCATCGCTTGAATTTTTTCAGAAGTTTCATTTTGCTTCTGCACCATGCTGACAACAGAGTCAATCTTGCTGTCCTCCACATCCATTCTTGCTTTCATCTTCTGATCATTTTCTTCCATCCGCTGCTGTAGACGCATGTCATTCAGCCTTAATTCTTCCAGAGTCTGCCTGTCCAAGGCAGCTTGAGAAGCATCAGAAGGAGGAGGCTTCTCAGAACTTTCAGCAGCATCTTCTGCTTGACTTTCAGCCTGAATGGTCTTGTCTTCTGATGGTTGCACCTTTGCAGCTTGCTGTTTCTCAGACCAAGATTCACTGTCCAGAGGGAGCACAACTTCCTGAGGCAGCTGACTTTCAACTTCCTTCAGCAGCTTGCTGAAGTTCTGTTGTGCCTGCTCATAGTTGATATCCTGCAACTTGAGGGCTTCAGCACGTACCCATAGTCTGAACTGTGACCAGAGCTGATCAGAAGCAGCTGGGTCAATCATCCTAGGACAGACTTGCTTCAAGGAAGCAATCCATTGCAGCACACCTGTTTCAAAATTCAAAATACCAGAGCCAACATCTGGTTGCTTTGGTTTTGGGATGGCAATTTTGTGTCTTAGATCAGCAAGACGTTCAAGACTGGTTAAGTCAATGAAGGTTCTGCTGGGGTTTTCAGCGGTTTTCTGAGAGGCTGTTTGTTTTGGAGGAGGGGAGATGGAGGTGGAATCTCTGATTGCTCAGGGATCAGAGGTTCTTCTGAGAGTGGTTGTTGTTGTGGTTCTGGTTCTGGTTGTTGTTGTTGTTCTGGTTGTGGAGGAGGAATGTTTTGTGGTTCAGAGGTTGGTTTAGCAGAGGCATGTTCACGCTCAATATCAGCCAGCACTTGGTCAAGTGCTGTTGTTGTTGAAATTGATGGTTGTTTGGGGAGTTTGGTTCTGGGTCTTCTGAGTAGTAAGGCTTCAGAAGGGTCTTCTGGTATGGTTTCATCAATGGTAGGGATTGGGATTGATATTCTATGGGAGGTTTGAGGAGCAGCAGATGCTGGAATAGTAGATGAAATTAAAACAGGGGCAGCAGATGAAATACCTCTTTTCTTTGGAGTCTGATGAGATGATCCTTCTGACGGCGCTTTCCTCTTCTTTGTCTTCTTCTGAGTCACTTCTGGTTGGGGTTGACTCAGATCTTTGATTTTCAGCTTTGAACCTGTATCTTCTGCCTTGTACGCATCTGGGTACCTGAGAAACATCTCTGGTTTGGATTCCATTTCAGAAAATATTGGAAAATCACTCAGAGGCACTCTTCTGCTGGAGATATCAGCAGTGGAAGTAGCTCTGGGTTCCTTCTGAATATTTTCTATCAGCTTCATCTTTTTCAGATTCTTTGCGTTCAGAGGTTTCCCAATAGTTGGTTCAATAGTGCTCAGCTCCTGAGCTTCAATCAGATGTTCAATCAGTCTATTCTCTGTCAGAATATCTGATATTAGCCTTCCAAACGGTATCCAGTCCCTCTTGGTCCTTTCTTCTTCCCTTGTCTCTTTCACACTGGTTTTGAGATGGTTGAACAGGAAGTGTGCCAGATTGATCTTTACCCTCTGATCAATAAAGTAGATCAGAAACTGCTGATCCACGTTTATATAATCAGGAGAACTTGTTGGTTTCCTGTGGTTGAAGCATCCCAGAACAATCTTAGCCCATACTCTGCAGTGGTCCTTCAGATCCTTAATCTTGCTGCTGGGCATTCCAAGAGTGAAAATCCTGTTGGCTACCACACCTACATCAGGGCATCTTTCAGCCATGTCCACACAACGGACTCCACCACCACTTTGACCGATTAGCCTTGCAATGAGATCTTCAGAAATCACAATCTTCTTTCCCATGACAGAAGAGATGACTAGATGTTTAGAAACCTTGGCGTGAATCCAAAATTCCTTGACTAGCGCTGGGAATGTTGGTCCAACCAACCTATCGAAATACCTTTCCCACTTTTGAGCCCTAATTTCTTCAGTTAGGTCAAATCCATTTTCCTTCAAACTTTCAAAGTCGATGATTAACTCAGAGAGCACTTCAAGGTTCTTTACCGGAGTGAGGAGAGTTCTGAGTGGCACCTGATATTGCTCAGAAGTTGCTTTCTTCTGATTGCCTGCAGAAATGCTGGAGGATGCCATTGTTCACACTAAAAAGGTTTTGAGAATGAGTTGAAGAAAAAGTTTGCAAGAGATGAACTCAGTAATATGCAGAAAATGCTTGAGTGATAGTGAGAAAGCGTAAAGAATAAGAATAAAAGATTAATGTGCTTAAATAGAGTTTTCAAAATTATTTTGAAAAGTTAAACGTTTTTAAGAGAGAGAAAAATCATGATTGCCATTTAAAAGCATGATTACTTTTCATTAAATGCTTGCTGATTTTGGGGGATTTGAGAAAGATACTTAAAAACGGTTACCAGACATGTGTCTCAATGCACCCAATCAGCGCTTTGCCTTCTCAGAAGCGTGCACGCGTTCTGCTTCAGAGATTTGCTGATGATTGGATGACACTTGTTTGATGTAGTGATCAGCACGTCTGTCTTTGAGCTTAAACTCTCAGATCTTTAGACTTGCATCTGATACAATCTGCATGTTCTATCTTTCTGAAAGGAGATTGATCAGAAGTTCACAGTGAAATAATTACATTCTGAAGGTAAAAATATGGAATTAAAACGTTTTCACTCTGGGCATACTTTCATGCTGAGATGTTTCAGAATGAAATTGAACCTATCTTCTGAAAGGGGTTTAGTAAAGATATCAGCCCATTGATGGTCTGTATCTATAAATTTTAAGTTCAAAATACCTTTCTGAATATAGTCCCTAATGAAATGATGTTTTATTTCTATATGCTTAGCTCTAGAATGTAAAATAGGATTCTTACTTAAGCAAATAGCAGACGTATTATCACAAAGTATAGGAATGTTACTCTCAAAAATCTGGAAGTCTTCAAGCTGACTTTTCATCCAGAGCATTTGTGTGCTACATCCTGCTGCTGCTATGTACTCAGCTTCTGCTGTTGACAGAGCAATTGTTGATTGCCTTTTGCTGGACCAAGAGATCAGATTTTCTCCCAGAAACTGGCAGCTTCCAGAAGTACTTTTACGTTCCACTCTGTCTCCAGCAAAATCAGCATCACAGTAGCCTACTAAGCTGTAATCACTAGATTTTCTATAAAACAAACCCAGATTAGTAGTACCTTTCAGATACTTGAAAATTTGCTTAACAGCTGTTAAGTGAGATTCTCTAGGATCTGATTGGAATCTAGCACAGATACAAACACTGAATAATATGTCAGGTCTTGAAGCTGTCAGATAGAGGAGAGAACCAATCATACCTCTGTAGACTTTCTGTTCTACGCTTTTGCTTACCTCTTCTCTTTCCAGAATGCACGTGGGATGCATTGGAATCTTTGATGGCTTACATTCTAAGAGGTCAAATTTCTTCAGAAGATCTCTGATGTATTTGCTCTGATGAATGTAAGTTCCTTCTGGAGTTTGATTGATCTGAATTCCTAGAAAGAATTTCAGTTCCCCCATGAGGCTCATCTCAAATTCTGCCTGCATACACTTAGCAAATTTTCTTCCAAGAGAAGGATTAGTAGAACCAAAAATGATATCATCAACATAAATTTGACAGACTAAGATGTCACTCTTAACTGTTTTACAGAATAGAGTAGTGTCCACTTTCCCTCTGGTGAATTCATTTTCAAGCAGAAAGTTACTTAGCCTTTCATACCAAGCTCTGGGAGCTTGTTTCAGACCATACAGTGACTTCTTTAGTTTGAAAACATGTTCTGGATGTTTTGTATTTTCAAAACCTGGGGGTTGGTGAACATAAACTTCTTCTTCTATATAACCATTTAAGAATGCACTTTTGACATCCATCTGATACAGAGTGATGCCTCTATTAACAACAAATGAAATTAACAGTCTGATAGATTCTAACCTGGCGACTGGGGCAAAGGTTTCTGTATAGTCTATCCCCTCTTGCTGACTATAACCTTGTGCAACCAGTCGTGCCTTGTTTCTGATGACTTCACCTTGTTCATTTAGCTTGTTTCTGAACACCCATCTTGTTCCAATGACGTTGAATCCTTTTGGTCTGGGAACGAGATCCCATACGTCGTTTCTGGTGAATTGATTCAGCTCTTCTTGCATTGCCAGAATCCAGTCATTGTCCAGAAGTGCTTCATCAATGGAAGAAGGTTCAATCAGAGACACAAGTCCCATAAGAGTTTCTTCAGAGTTTCTGAAGCTTGCTCTTGTTCTGATTGGATCTTCCTTTCTTCCTAGGATAGTCTCTTCTGGGTGATCCAAACTGCTTCTGGGTAATCTCTTCTGAGGTTGATCAGCAGCTGTTGTAGGATTTCTAGCAGTGCTCCTTTCAGACGTTGAAGGAATGTCTGTGTTGAGAGCTTCTGATGACTTGTCTTCAGAACCTGCAAATTCAATTTCTATACCTGCAAAAGTTTCATTCTGCTTTGACTTTTCAGAGTCAAGCTTATCATCAAAACGAACACTGATTGATTCTTCCACAATCTGTGTTTCTGTATTGTATACTCTGTACCCTCTTGAGCGTTCAGAGTATCCTAACATAATACACTTCTGTGCCTTAGAGTCAAACTTGTTCAAATAATTCTTTGTATTCAACATAAAGCAAGTACATCCAAATGGATGAAAATATGAAATGTTGGGCTTTCTGTTCTTCCACAATTCATATGGAGTCTTTTCCAGAATAGGTCTTATTGAGATTCTATTCTGAATGTAACACGCTGTGTTTATTGCCTCTGCCCAGAAAGTCTTAGCAACGTTTGTCTCATTGATCATGGTTCTGGCCATTTCTTGCAATGTTCTGTTCTTTCGTTCTACAACTCCATTTTGTTGGGGAGTTCTAGGACAAGAGAAATCATGCAGAATGCCTTTGTCATTAAAGAATGACTCAAAATCTTTATTTTCAAATTCTCCACCATGATCACTTCTGACTTTAACGATTCTAAGATCTTTTTCATTCTGAACTTGGTTACAGAAGGTAACAAACACAGAGTGTGACTCGTCCTTGTGTCTTAAGAACTTTACCCATGTCCATCTGCTATAGTCATCTACGATTACTAACCCATACTTCTTACCACTGACTGAAGCAGTTTTAACTGGTCCAAATAAGTCAATGTGCAGAAGTTCTAATGGCTTAGAGGTGGAAACAACATTTTTGGATTTAAAAGACGGTTTTGCAAATTTGCCTTTCTGACATGCTTCACACAGAGCATCTGAATTGAACTTCAAATTAGGAAGTCCTCTGACCAGATTGAGTTTGTTAATCTGAGATATTCTTCTCATACTAACATGCCCCAATCTTCTGTGCCAGATCCACTGCTCATTGTTAACAGACAGAAGACATTTTACATTCTGACTCTTTAGTTCAGAAAGTTTGATTTTGTAAATGTTGTTTTTCCTCTTACCATTAAACAGGATAGTCCCATCTTTCTGACTAACAACTTTACATGATTTTTGATTAAAGATTATATCATAACCGTTATCACTTAATTGACTTATGGATAACAGATTATGCATCAATCCATCTACTAGCAGAACATTATTAATAGAGGGAAGATTTCCATTACCTACAGTTCCAGAGCCAATGATCTTTCCCCTCTGATTGCCTCCAAAGCCAACGTGGCCTCCAGGCTTAAGTTCCAGGCTTTGGAACATATGCCTTCTTCCCGTCATGTGTCGTGAGCAGCCAGGGTCCAGGTACCATGACTGGTGTTTCTGACTTGCTGCTAAAGATATCTGCAACATGTATTATTTTGTCCTTAGGTACCCAGATTTTCTTGGGTCCTGACTTGTTAGTTTTACCAAAACTCTGGTTGAATTTTGGTTTCACAGAGTGCTTACTGCTAGTGTATTTGATATCATGTGTGTGACCATACACAAAGTGTGAATTTAAAGGAGTGTGTTTAATGGTTAAGTCCATGACATTCTTTGGTGTAGGAACCTTACCTTGGTATCCTATTCCTTTCCTGCCGTTTCTGCTAACTCCATAGATCATTGAAGCCATTCTGCTTCTATCTATGCTTTTAGCAAGGAACTTCTGGAAACTGTGATCATACTCCTTGATGATCTCATCAGCGTTGCTGGGAGTTTCAGAAATTGGGTCCTTCTGAGAGTTTTGTAAAGAGTTTTCTAATTTTGAAATTTTGTCTCTCAGCTCAGAGTTTTCCAATTTGAGACTCTCAGACTTATTAGAGTCAGATTCAAGATTCCTTTTCAGGTCTCTGAATTTAGCTCTAATCTGCTGATAACGTTCCAGAATTTCATTAAGGCTTTCAGCAAGTTCAGCCTTTGTAAAATTAACAGCGAAGTTAGGAAATACCTCTTCTGTGTCTGATTCTGAGTCTGATTCAGAAGCTTCACTATCTTCTGAAATGTTAGCCATGAGCGCTATGTTTGCCCTTTCATCATCTGATTCTGAGTCAGCTTCAGACGAGTCAGAGTCATCCCATGTGGCCATGAGACTTTTCTTCTTCTCTCTTCCAAACTTCTTTTTGGGCTTTTCCCTCTGAAGCTTTGGGCAGTCACTCTTGTAGTGTCCTTGCTCATTGCACTCGTAGCAGATGATGTCTTTGGTGTTTGGCTTCTTGCTACTGGAGGAGCCTTCAGATCTTCTGTATCCAGAGGAAGAATCTGTCCTTCTGTATCTGGAAGAAGACTCGTTCTGATCAGATCTTCTGGGATTCCTGAACTTCCTTTGTCTTTGCTTCCACAGTTGATTTACTCTTCTGGAGAGAAGTGAAAGTTCGTCTTCTTCTGATGAGGATCCATCAGATGTTTCTTCAACTGCCTGCAAAACTTTAGATTCAAATTTTTTGTTAGATTTTAATGCTAAAGGCTTACCTTGCTTCTGAGGCTCGTCAGCTTCTAGCTCTATCTCATGACTTCTGAGGGAGCTTATAAGTTCCTCCAGAGTGATTTTGTTGAGATCTTTAGCTAGCTTCAGAGCAGTAACCATAGGCCTCCACTGCTTGGGTAAACTTCTGATTATTTTCTTGACATGGTCAGCAGTAGAGTATCCTTTGTCCAGAACTTTGAGACCAACTACCAGAATCTGGAATCTAGAGAACATAGTTTCAATGGATTCAGATTCTTCCATTTTGAACGCCTCATACTTCTGAATGAGCGCCAGAGCTTTTGTTTCTTTGACTTGAACGTTGCCCTCATGCGTCATTCTGAGAGAATCAAAGATGTTCTTCGCTGTGTCTCTGTTGGAGATCTTTTCATACTCAGTATAGGAGATGGCACTGAGGAGGATGGTTCTGGCCTTATGGTGATTATTGAAGTCACGCTTTTGTTGATCAGTCATTGATTTTCTATCAATCTTCTGACCACTTGCATTCACAGGGTGCGTGTATCCATCTGTCACCATATCCCACAGATCAGCATCATGTGCTAGAAAGAAGCTTTCAATTCTGTCTTTCCAGTAATCAAAGTTTTCTCCATCAAAGACTGGAGGTTTGCCGCTGAATCTGTCTCTGTCCTCGTTATTGTCATTGCTGAAGTGAGAATTGTTTCCTGCCATTGTGTTTTTCTGACGCTGGATCTTGTACTGACACGGTTAGGTGTTTTAGCTCAGAACCAGGCGCTCTGATGCCAATTGAAGGGGTGAAAAACACAAGAAGGGGGGTTGAATTGTAAAACTGAAATCTAAAGCAATGAACACGATATTTTTATCCTGGTTCGTTTGATCTCAAACTACTCCAGTCCACCCGTCAAGGTGATTTCGCCTCTCTCCAACGAGGTCTTAATTCACTATATTCAACTGAATATTACAGACTGCTTTAACAACTGCTAAAGCCTTCTTGATTCAAACCACAACCCGGTTTGTCAAGGTAACACTTTCTTACAAAGAGATAAACTGTGTGTGTGGATGTTTTCTACAAAACTTTATCACAACTGTGATGTATACACAAATGAAGCTTAGAAACTAGATTGCTAAACAATAATGGAGTATCAGAGTTTGTGGTTTAGCAAAACTATTAGAAAGAAGATTATGGTTCAGCTTTGTGTGTGTAGAGATTTGGAGAGCATTAGCCATTATAATCTTCGAAGCCTTGTTTATATAGCACTTGAGAAGATGAACGTTGAATGCAATATTCTTGATTCAATGCTAATAACAAGCTTTCCTTTTTGAGCAGATCTTGTCTAGAATGAAGCCGTTGGAATTAATTAGCGTTCAATGCACAGTACCGTTGCTTCTTCAATGCACGTTCTGGCTTGGCTCATTCTGATTCTGCTTCGCTGCTGATGAACTATTGTGTTTCTGTATCAGAGTGTTTGAGCGCAGTCTTGTTCATCAAGCTTTAGCATGTACGTGAGTTGATCATCTGATCTTGACGTTCTGATGTAGCAACTTCTGATGCTGGTGTATGAAATCAAATTCTGATGCTGAATAAACGTGATCTTGCTTATGTCAATCAGAGTATCTGCAAGTCAGAACATAATAATTTTAGGCAGCAGATAGTTCATTCATGAAACTTATAAATACTATATCTTTTCACTTTGTTATCATCAAAACTTAAATATAGGGTAGTAGATTCAAACATTGTTCTAACACATGTGGTTAGCCAAAACTGCTTCATACTCATTTGGATGAGCAAGGGCTTATTTGACTTAAGTTGGCTCAACATGTGCAAGAAGTGCTTTAGGCTTGAAGTGACTTATTTTATCTCTAGTCATCATTGGATGCTCATTAAGCTGATTGACACGTGGAACAAAAATATCTATGAAAAGAAGGATATCTAGAATATGTGGAATTAGAAATAGAAAGACTTGAGGTGGTAGAGCTAATAGGAATTACTGCAGAAGTTTCACTAACATATATAGGTGGTGACAAACTTGAGGTAGGGCTAGGAGTCATGACAGAGTGGGAACTTAATGAATCACTAGGTTCAGAGGCATTTGGAAAATTGCTTCAACTTTAACTAGTGAGACCACATGATCAATTATACTATTTTGTAGCACACTCCTTGTATTGTCAATAGAAGGTGGTCGAACCTCGGGAAAAGTGGTCAATGAAGAGAATAAGAGTGATTAAGATGGGATGAGTTGAAATTTATATGCATCATGAGTAAAGGAAAATATATTTGACTAGGGAAAAATAACTTTCATGGAATATGGCATCTTTTGAGATATAAATCCTGCCAGTCTTACTTAAGCAGTTGAATCCTTTATGTTGAGAAGATATACCTAGGAACACACACTATTGGCTTACGAAATCAAGTGTGTGCTTGCTGTAGGGCTTGATGTAAGGGAAGAAAGCACATCCAAACACCTTAAGTGAGTTATAATTTGGAAGCTTGTGGTACAAGACATGATATGGTGATTGAAACTGTGTAATACCAGTTGAAGGAATTTTGTTGATCACATGTACTTCTATTACAAAGCTATGATCTCAAAGCTGAAAAGGCATAGATGCATGGGATAACATGGCGAGGTTCATTTCCATAATGTTCATGTGTTTCCTTTCCACTGTGCCATTCTGATGAGAAGAATAAGGGCAAGTGAGCCCGTGTGAGATACTTAACTCAGTGGGATATTGGGTGAAGGGCCTAAATTCCCCCCCCCCCCCCCCCCCATAATTAGACTGCACTACTTTGAATGTTGTATGGAATTGAGTTTAAACAAAGCTTGCATAGATCTTGAAAGCATATAGTGCCTTATATTTGTGCTTTAAGAAATATATCCAAGTAAATTTAGTGAAGGCATCTACAAAAGCAATATAAGATAACCAGAAGAAGGAAATGGGGCATGTTCCAAAAGGTTAGTGTGAACAACATCAAATGGAGCATGTTAAATGGTGGAAGATAAAGGAGCATGAAATTTATGAGACTTTCCTATGCAGAATGACTTGTAAATCAAGGAACTAGTTTTATTGAAAATTGACACATTACAATGTTTAAGAGTCATTTGAATAGCTTTAAAGTTTGCATGACCTAGACTATAATGTCGTAAGAGACTAGAATTATGCTTATTTACATCAGATATAATAGAGCATGAATGGAATTAGTAGTAGAGCATAAGGAAGTTGAGCTTGAAACAGGTGGAGAGTGATATCTTGAAGGCTTCATGATCAAGTGTGGGAAACAATATAGTCCACATGAATCAAGAAAGCCTTCAATTAAAGTAACTTTAGAAACCCGAGATTTAATAAAGCACTTGTTAGCACAAAACTCAAATACAACATTGTTATCTTTTGAGAATTTTGAAACTGATAACAAGTTACGTGTAATGCAAGGTACTAGAAGAACATTATTATGAGTCATACCAATTGAAGGACAAGAAGGTGCATTAACATTAGCAGAGCCTACACATTGAATTGGTAAAGACGGGAAATTTGCTACATTGACACGACTAAGACCATTATAAGTTTGCTTAGAATGTGAGAATTGAGGATTAGAGTTTAGATGGTGTGAGGATCCCGAGTCAGTGAACTAAACTTGGATTTAAAGGTCCTTAGGTAATGAATATTCATGAGCATGAGCCATTAAAGCCATGGCTTGAGGGTCTGTTCTCACATCAACATGTTTATTTATAGAGGTAGCAGGCGACTCAGGGTCATTGGCTTGAATTGGTGCAGGTATATAGCTCTCATCAAACCTGTGCCAGCATATTAACCTCTACCCAGAATCTAGATCACCCGACCTAATATATTTTCCTCCCCCACATTACACTTAAAGAGGAGCTCATAGGTGAACCTCACAGAGAACTTTCCTTTCTCATCAAAATCCCAAACAACTCAAAAAATCTTTTTCCCAAACAAATAGTTTGTGCCTCCACTTGAAATCTCACACCCAAACATCCTTAACTCTAGTTCCCAAAAGCCCAATCACCTAAAATTTTTGCTAAAAAATAAGGAATGTCGTTTCAAGGACTCACTTAAGTAACACCAGTCCTTCTATACATCTAGCCTAAATCAATTTTGTTACACGCTACCTTACTAATACTATTGACATACAACTAGTCGCATCATTCTTCTTGGAGCCAAGCACAAAAATGTCTCTCCGCCAATACATAACAACAATCTTCCTTTAGATCGAAATTGACATCTTCATGAGAAAGATACAAAAGATAAAGATAACATTCAAAATTGAGTTAAGAAGATTGTCCTTCTATTGAAGCAGTAAAGCGGCAGCAAAAAGTAAGTATTTATTTAATTTTATCGTATCGTCTCCATAGGGATTAGTGGTTACTGAATTGGCATTCGACAAGTCTCGCGTTTATGAGTTTGGTTTTAAATAGTTTGTAAGGAAATGGTAAAAACTACTGACAAGAAAATAAATACATTCAATGAAAAGGAGAAACTTATCAGGCATGAATCTACATTACTCGTCACAAACTTAAACCTATTGATCAGTTGCACTCAACCTACTCTATTCATCAAAATCATCACAAACACCGCGAGATATACCCACAATAAATGTTATGTCTAACGCCGAGTCGCGAGACCAACCGTATTACTCTATCAGTAATGTCTTGCACGCTACAACAAAACGGAGGTGTAATACGGTGGGAGAATTGACTTTACTGGTTTTGCGTTTTATCGCAAATGTTGCGGTTAGCAAGAGTCGCCACCGACTTTTCTTTTATCCAATAAAGGAAAGGGTTAAAAGAATAAGAAATAAATTTTGAGAATATTTTCTATGTAAAGTGGGGTAGGTTATGGAAAGGGAAGGTATTGGCACCCTTTCCATCTGTAGTTATCTACGGGCTCTTAGTTTCTAGCTCACTTTTGAAAATGCTTTATGTTTGTGTGTTTTTAAAATATTTTGAAAAGATGCATTAGTGCGGCAAACTTTGTAATAATTCTCGTATCGTTGAGAATGCATACACAATGTCTTTTGTCTTTGAAAATATTTAGAAAAGAGAGTGTATGTGTGAGAAATTTGTTTTGTTTTATGAGCAAGCAACTACAAGCTATCTACCTACTCAAAAGATCTTTGTTCTTTTCCTCTTTTCCTTTAGATAGTGCGATACTACCATTAGTTGGTGGGTAGCCCTATCATTGGATGTTTGAGGTACAGGCGCGGGTCATCATACAGTCACGAAGGTAACTCGTAGGACACTTTAGCAATTACCCTAAGGTACTAAGATAATTTACCGGGGCAGCATCGAAGGGTCGTCGAGGCACTATGATCTTGTAACCAGAGTGTCTTTGCTAAAATTTCTCACGTTCAAGAGACGTGACTGTTTGTTTTCCGAAGGAAACAAGTGGAGGTACCTTAGAGGTGCACGTGTGCAAAGTGTGTTGTGTTTCAATTATTTATCTTGGATATTTAGGTTTTCTACCATTTGCTTTTAAATCTTGTCATGTAATCCTATTAAGCATACATCTAACAGTTTAATATATACAAGTGCGGAAAAATAACAATGCGGGAATTAAACTACGATATTACATCGCTTCAGGATGGGGGAAATACAAACCAAAAATGGGGGGGGGGGGGAAATGTAAATGTCCTAAATTAAACTATTACACCCCTTTAAGCAATTATAACTATTCATGAAAATAATGCGGAAAAAAAAGTAAACAAACGCGCAAAGAATGGAAAATAGGTAATATCAAAAACCCTAAAAAATTCTAAGCGTAAAAAAAGATATTTTTGTTATTTTTTGGTTTAGAAAAAAAATTTAATTAAATTTTAAAACCTAGTTCTAATTAAATTTTAATTAGTAAAATAAAAATCAAGTGATTAAATTAATTAATTTATTTGTGAAAATTAAATTTTATTAAGAAAAACCTAACCTAATCTTTTTTGATATTTTCTGATTTTTTTTATTGATTAAAAAAAGATTAAAAATTTTAATTAAAAAAACAAATAGATAATAATAAAAAATGAATAATGGGCCACGCTGCAAAAAGAAAATGGGGACGTGAGCAACAGTAAAACGTTAGGCCCAAAATAACTGAACCCAAGGGCTTGTACTAGATCCTGTGTGGCTGGTATTGGGAAGCTTATGGTGGAACACGCGTCTGAGGCCTTCAGATCTAGCTTGATGAGATCTGATGGGGGACAGCTAGAGTTGCACCATATGCATGCTGGGCTTTGCTTGTATTGAATTTGTCATGAAAATGTAAGAAAAATAAAACTCCCTCACGCCTGAATCGAACCCAGGACATGGGGGAGGTATGCCTTTAAGACGCACGTGTTGCCACTGGGCTATCTGCTCATTCATTAATTTAGATACAAACGAATATATATATATATATATATATATATATATATATATATATATATATATATATATATATATATATATATATATTATAAAATTCAGTCATTTTTATTTCAAACAAAAATGCGCGCGCTGAGGTTTGAATGGACCACTGAGAGGATGACACGCCTGCCACCAGACTCAGCCCACCGGAGTCAACTTTCCGATTGTCTTCTCCGGTTGGCTCGAAAACCATCCCTGCAAAATAACAACAATTAAGGATCTAAAAAAACCCTACCCTCCTTAAAAAAATCCCCCTGAGTTCAAATCTGGTGTTATTTTGGGCTAAAAGTTCTTGAATCATGCGTTTTGGATCAAAATGCACAGATCGGAGGAAAATGGCATCTATCGAATTCGCGTGCATGGAAGCGTATCAATGGTTAAAACTTATTCATTAAGTACTCAAAGACACGTTAATAATAATAATAATCATTAAGCTCAAAACAAATCAAAACAAAAGAACATGAATCACAAAACGTTATGCAAACAAAAGTGTATGTTATGCCTTTCTCACGTGTTTTGGACCATGGTGACTGGTCTAAACTCACCCTTTAACGTTCAGGAAGAGAAAATTATTAGAATTAGGGAGTGAAAAGGGATTATGGACAAAATTTGAGAATCAGGGGCTTCTTGAGAATTTTGAGTAGTTTTGCTAGTTCTCTCTATGCGTGTTCTTTTGTTGTGCTTTGCTTCAGTATATATAGAGGGAGAAGAGAGGAGTACACATGTATGGAAACAAAACAAAGCATTCATGGATTTAGGGACAAGAATAAACACATTAAAATGCTTCCAAACTTGAGGTTTCTTTTCTCTTTCCATCATCACACGCTTATGGAAGGCGGTTGGCTTGTATTTGGGCCTCAATGTTGACCAAAAGCCAGGCCCATGCACACTAACCCATAGTTTCATAATTTTATTCAATTTATTTAAATAAAATGTAAATAAAATAATGAGAAGATATAAGCGAGGTGTGAGTGAGTTTAAGAGTCTCTCATGAGGCCATGAATATGTTCAAAGCTCAAAGAATTAAGCCATAGGTCCAAAATTTCAAATTTGCATTTCTTGCATTTCATGAATTTCTTCAAAATTTCCCAACTTGTGAAACTCATAACTTGCTCAATTTTCATCTTTTGAAGATGTTCGTGGACTTTTTAGAAAGCTCAAGATGTACCCTACAATCTCTATGTTGACGATTTTTGCTTTTGAAGAAATTATCTTAATGTAAGTTTCCTTGACAAAAAATGTCTTTGTTGACTTTTGAAAATGACCTATAATATATTAGCTCATATCTTTCAAATGAAGCATTTTTTGGACTTGAGAATAAAAGAAAATTTATAGAGAATTGAATTTTATTCAAAATGATATTTGGTTGGGGAAAATTTAATGAAGTATGTGAAAGTTATGCCTGGTCAAAGTTTAGTTGACTTCTCCTAAGGAAACCCTAATTTGACAATTCTTGACTTTTGATGATTTGAGAGCTTTCCTTGGGGAATCTTGATCAACACTTGATCAAATGATGAATACAACTTCAAAATGTTGATGTTGACCAAACATCTTGAGGTTTGACTGTATGTTGACCATAGTTGACTTTTTGACCAATACAGTTGATTTTTCAATCATTTGAGCCATTGACTGAGCAAACTTTTGATGTAGGGCTTGAAAATTGACATGGACCTTTTTAAGGACCTATGAAGAACCATGTAAGTCACTTGAGACTTTTGCAACCCAAATTTCCTTGATAAACTCAAAACCCTAGTTGTAGACCTTTTAGCTTAGGAGGAGCATGGACTGGTCAACCCTTGTGTATCTTGAGCATTTGAGAAGCTTTAGAAGAATTTCTTGAGAAAGATAGGGGGGGGGGGGAATTTTGGGGTACAATAACTTCCCCTGTTAAATCTTCTTAAACCTTAAGATTTAGATTGGCATGTTCGCCATTTGTGACTTGAAGGTAGAAGATGATTGAACACTTAAGTGCCCAGAAATTTGCACTCGCCTGTGCAAGAGGTAACATTGTTGGTTGATTACATCAGGAATGGGCTTATAGATGCCATTTGGAAGGTGACAGAGAGTTGTCGAAGATGGGCTTATAGATGTCATCCAAAATAATTGTTGACTTTGACTGGAAGAAGTATTAGAATAAATCTTTGGTTGATTTAAACTGAACCAGAGAAAGGTCTACTGGAAAAGCATCAGGATATATCATTGGTCAATTTAAACTGAACCAGCAGATGTTTGTAATTACCTTTAACTGGATAATAATTAGAATAAATCTTTGAGCGATTTAAGATGAACCAGAGAAAGGTCTTGATTATCTTCAACTGAATAAGAATCAGAATAAATCTTCGGGCGATTTAAACTGAACCAGAAAAAGTGTCTACTGGAAAAGAATCAGGATAAATCATTGGTCAATTTAAACTGAACCGGAAAGAGGTCTATGATTATCTTTAACAGGATAAGAATCAGAATAAATCTTTGAGCGATTTAAGCTGAACCAGAGAAAGATCCTGATTGTCTTCAACTGGATAAGAATCAGAATAAATCTTTGGTTGATTTAAACGGAACCAGAGAAAGGTCTACTGGAAAAGCATCAGGATAAATCATTGGTCGATTTAAACTAAACCAACAGATGTCTATAATTATCTTTAATTAGATAAGAATCAGAATAAATCTTTGGGCGATTTAAACTGAACCAGAGAAAGGTGCCTACTAGAAAAGCATCAGGATAAATCATTGGTCGATTTAAACTGAACCAGCAGAGGTCTATAATTATCTTTAACTAGATAAGAATCAGAATAAATCTTTGAGCGATTTAAGCTGAACCAGAGAAAGGACTTGATTGTCTTCAACTAGATAAGAATCAGAATAAATCTTTGGTTGATTTAAACTGAACCAGAGAAATGTCTACTGGAAAAGCACCAGGATAAATCATTGGTTGATTTAAACTGAACCAACAGATGTCTATAATTGTCTTTAACTGGATAAGAATCAGAAATAAATATTTGGGCAATTTAAACTGAACTAGGGAAAGGTGCCTACTGGAAAAGCATCAGGATAAATCATTGGTTGATTTAAAATGAACCAGCAAAGGTCTATAATCATCTTTAACTGGATAAGAATCAGAATAAATATTTGAGCGATTTAAGCTGAACCAGAGAAAGGTCTTGATTGTCTTCAACTGGATAAGAATCAGAATAAATCTTTGGTTGATTTAAACTGAACTAGAGAAAGGTCTACTAGAAAAGCATCAGGATAAATCATTGGTTGATTTAAACTAAACCAAGAGATATCTATAACTGTCTTTAACTGGATAAGAATTAGAATAAATCTTTGGGTGATTTAAACTGAACCAGAGAAAGGTTCATATTGGAAAAGCATCAGGATAAATCAGGTCGATTTAAACTGAACCAACAAAGGTCTATAATTATCTTTATCTGGATAAGAATCAGAATAAATCTTTAAGCGATTTAAGCTGAACCAGAGTGTTGTACCTCAAAATTTATCCTCTCATGTTTTCCAAGATCTTATCTTACATGGGTGGTTACAAACACTTTCTTAAAGAAAATAAAACTTTTGAAGATAATCAAGTGTCTTTCGATTGGCATCTGAACAAGGTATTTCGATTGGCATCTGAACAAGCTTCAATTGGGCGCTGGACCTCCTTCGATGCAAGCATGATTCACAAGCTTCGATTGGGTGATGGGCCTCCTTCGATCAAGTTCAATTCACAAAGCTTTGACTGAGCATTGGCTTCTTCAGGCTTGCCTTCAATTCACAAGGCAAGAACTTCCTACATGCCTGCTTCGATTCACAAAGCAGTAGTCCCCTGCAGGCAAGCTTTGATTAGACATCTAAATATCCTTCGAGCAAGCTTTGGTCCACAAGCTTCATTCCAGCAGTAGCCCCTACACACTTGCCTTTGATCCACAAGGCAAAGGCCTCTTCATGCTTGTCTTTGACTCACAAGGCAAAAGGCCTCTTCATGCTTGCCTTCGATTCACAAGGAAAGAGCTTCTTTCACGTGTGCTTCGACCCACAAGGAAATGGTTTCCTTTGTGCGTGCCTTAAGCGTATACGGAAAATATATCCTTTGTGCCTGATTCGATTCACTAGGCAATGGCCTCTTTTGTGCTTGCTTCGACTGGGCAATGGCTCCCTTTGAAATGAATTGCTTCGATTCCACCTCTAAAATATTCAACACACAGTTTTCCACATTTTGACACCTAGTAAGGTCCATTCGAAGGACACACAAATGGTGCCTTCAAAGGACATACACGTGGTCCATTCGAAGGATACATAATTGTGGGAAACAAGATTGTTTTTCCTTTTGATGTGTTTGGTTCAAGATGCTTGCTGGCCAAGGTCCTACATGCTGCCAGGCCCAAGCCTCCTGCATAATCACATTCATGACAAAAGAAGCTTCGACTGGCCAGAAAAGAGTTTTCGATTGGGTTAGTTGAAAAGTTTCAGATCAAGCTACCAAAGAAAATATGGGCTCAATCGAAGAAGCCCCAATGATGAGGATTTTATCCATTCAAAGGAGGAAACTATGGGCCAATCGAAGAGCAAGGCTTGAGGGTATTCGAAGGAGTCAAACACGTCCAGGTTCATCCCAAAGCTCAAAGGGGTAGGAATTCATCAAAAAAGGCAATCCTTTAATGTGTCTGATTTTTCCTTCAAAGCTTAGATAATGGATGTCCATTGCCATTTCCATGCTATGACCCTCTCTCCATCTCCTATTAATACACAAAACTTATACAAGCCAAGGACACGCACATGCTGACACTACCCGAAGAAACCCTCTCAAAATCATCAATTTTTCAAAGGAATTACAAAAATTTGAAACTCTCATCCCAGTCCATATTCATCAAGTCTAAGCCTTGTGTTGTGCTCCTGAGACTCCCAAGAGTCTACTCCAAGACAATCCACACCCAGAAGTGCCAAATCGAAGCATCTCATCTTTGGTAAATTTTCAAATTCATATCTATGATTTCATGATGTTGAGATGGCGAGGAGGAATACATGGTGAGCCACCTGAACTCTTTCAGGTATGTTAAGATGGACGGCGAGTTCACTGAGACCCCCTGTCATAACTTTGAGGAGCTTCCACAAACAGTTGTTGCAACCATGACTGCTACTAATGTCCCGAAGACTACCAGATCTCCGTTGAAGATGGCTTATGTGAAGGACGCCAAAGCAGTAGTTGAAGAAGGTGGGTGTACCATATGGGGTCAACTTCCGGATATTCCCTATAAATCTGACAAGTTTGGTTTGGGTTTTACTTCAGGGGCCCAAAGAGCTGTTCGTCGTGCTCGCACAGGGGGACCACCATTACAGATCAGCAACCATGGAGTCAATGCTCTAGAAGACAGTGATAGCGATTATGACATGGATAAGTGGATCTTCCCAACTACCAGCGGTGGACTCAACAATTGGGAGGCCAAATATTTTGTTCCTATTACTTTTATTCAAGAGTAATTGTCTTTTTGTTTTTTGGGATATGTAATATTTGAACAATTGAAACTTTAAAGCCTTGTGTCTTACCTGAGGTACAATGGTCTATTTGTGAGGTTTATTACTTCATATTCATATGTCATTAATAAATCATTGGATGTTTTGAATACAAATTTTATGCTATCTATTTTTTTTTACCTTTTACTTTATCAAAAACATCTATGCTCTTACACACACCCACATATCAAACTGCAGATCCACATCCACTCTGGATCCCATTGATAACGGTTATGCTATTGCCAATTATGACTTTGAAAATCCGATCTAACAAGCCGAGGATGAATGTGAGGAAGATTGTGAAGTATCAGGAGAACTTGCCAGACTGTTACAACAGGAGGAAAGGGCAATACATCCTCATGAAAAGCCGGTTGAGACAATGAACTTGGGTACCGACGAGGATAAGAAGGAAGTCAAAATAGGTGCCGATCTGGAGCATAGTGTTAAAGAGCGGTTAATTAAGATGCTACACGACTATATTGAGGTCTTTGTCTGGTAATACGAAGACATGTCGGGACTTGACAATGATATTGTGGTTCATCGCCTACCGACAAAAGAGGACAACCCTCTAGTGAAACAGAAGGTCTGTCGCATGTGGCCAGAAATGTCAGAAAAGATCAAGGCTGAAGTCATGAAACAGTTCAACGCTGGTTTCTTATTTGTCATCTCTTATCCATAATGGGTTGCCAATGTTGTTCTAGTACCTAAGAAGGACGGTACAGTACGTATGTGTATGGATTACAAAGACCTGAATAGGGCAAGCCCCAAGGATGACTTTCCGCTTCCCCATATTGATGTTCTGGTTAACAACACCGCACAACATAAGGTATTCTCCTTCATGGATGGTTTCTCCGGGTATAATCAGATCAAAATGGCACCTGAGGACATGGAGAAAACAACCATCGTCACGCAGTAGGGCACTTTCTGCTACAAGGTTATGCCATTTGGGTTAAAGAACGTCGGGGCAACCTATCAGCGTGTCATGGTAGCTTTGTTTCATGATATGATCCATCACGAGATAGAGTTCTACGTTGATGATATGATAGCCAGGTGTAACACGGTGGGAGAAATGACTTGGGATGTTTTGCGTTTGATCGCAAATGTTGCAGTTAGCAAGAGTCGCCACTAACTTTTCTTTTATCCAAAAGGAAAGGTGGAAAAGAACAGGAAAGATCTTTGAGATTATTTCTTGAGTTCGGGGGGTAGATTATGAAAAGGGAAGTTGTTAGTACCCTTTTCATCCATAATTATCTATGGGCTCTTAGTTGCTTTCTAGATCACTTGCTTTTGTTTGAAAATGTGCTTTGTGGTGGTTTTTGAAAGTATTTTTGAAAAGGCGCCTTTGTTTAGGCAAGCTTTGTAATAGTTCTCGTTCGTAAGAACGTATACAAAGTGTTGGACTTTTTGAAAATATTTCATGTTTTGAAAGTTTGTTTTTGAAGTGTTTGGTGTTTGTTTTAAAAATGAGCAAGGATGTTTGTTTTGAAAGTGAGCAAGCAACTAGGAAAAATCTACCAACTCAAAAGTCTTTGTTCATTTCTTCCTTCCTTTGATATTGCTATCTTACCATTGATTTGGTAAGAAGCCTTATCTTTGGATGTAAAGGGACGGGCGTGGGTCATCGTATAGTCATGATAGCAATGTTGTGAGATATCTTAGCATTTCTCTTTGAGGGACTAAGATCATTTGAAAGGCAACATTTGAAGCGTCATCGAGGGACTATGATCTTGTATTTTGATTTATTTTTACTAAGACATCTCACATGCATAACATGACCATTTTTAGGCAACAAGTGGAGTTAACCTTAAGGGTGCATGTGTGAATAGTATGTTTGATTTGCATGCATTTAATCTTGGATTAGGGTTTGCTACTTGTTGATTTTATCTTTCCATACACACCCTAATTACTAGCATTTATATGAAAGCGATAAATTGCGGAAAGTAAAATTACTACGCTATTACATCATTAGGGGGATGAGGTATACAAATTTAAAAATGGGGATTGCAAGAAATTAAACTTAATTATCTATTACAACCATATTGAATATTGTACAAGAAATGAATGCATAATATAATGTGCAAAGATGTAAATGAAAAGGAAATGATTTTTGTTTGGATTCTGAGGAAAGGATTTTAACCTAATTATCTAAAAGAATTAATAATTAAATATTAACCTAAACTAATTAAGGAAAAGAAAATTAAGTTAGAAAGTCTTTTTTAGGTTTTTTTAGAAAAAAGGTTTAAAGTTTAATAAAAATGGTATGGAATTTAATTAACTAAAAGAAACCTAAATTCCAAGTTAATTTTAAATAAAAAGAAAAACAATTAAAATTAAATCTAATTATTAATTTATTAATAAAAATAAATTAATTTGTTAAGAAAATGTTTTTTGTATTTTTGTTTTATAAAGAAAATAAAAATATAAGTGTGTAAATAATAAATAAAAATATTTTTGGATTTTTTTTATTAATAATAATAATAATAATTAAAATAATAAAGAAAAATAAAATAAAATATAAATATAAAAATAAAAGTCAGGGGGTTTGAAATGAATTTTGGGAGTATATTAGAAATAATAGTCTTATTAGGCCCACTAATGAGATTTTTGTAATCAGAAAAAAAATAAAAAAAAATAAAAACTTGGGCCTGTGTGTGATAAGCAGGCAAGGGGGTGGTGCAGCGAAATGGAAAGGCCCAGTGATTAAGCCCATGCGCTGGTTGTGTCAAAAGAGAGAAAAATGTGGAAAAATATGAAAAGTGGCAGCGCTGGGGCTTGAACCCACGCCCTTGACATGAAACACGCGCTGCCTTACCACTGGGGTGGCTATACATCTGTTAACTTAAACAAAAAAACAAATACATAACATAAATTCAGTCCTAAAAATGACTTCATCTTCAACCTTCAACCATGATTCCTGTAACTCACTCATTTCTCAACAAAAATGAAAGATGTAAACATGAAAGTTGCTCTATTTTTCCATACGAATCCAGCCATATAAATATCATAAGCTATAAATCAAAGATGAATGAGAATTTCTAAAAGTACCAATTTCTGACCTAACTTTTTTCAGAGATTCAAACCTAAAATTCTCTAAGCTCAATCAATATAAATGAAATCTATGGACATGTACAGTTTCAGGGTAATGATATCTACATTTTATCTTCACAAATGCAAGCTTAACAATGCCTAAATGAAAAGATAGAAGTTCAGAAAAGATACCTCAAAACTGGAAATCGTGAAATGATTTTGAGCAACTTTCAAGGAGTTGTGATGATCAGGTTAGCTTCAGTGAACCTCCAGGAAGCTAATGCAATGATTAGTTTGGAATGAGGATGGCTGAAATGGCTTGGAGAAGTCAACTTGCAGACTCTGTTTTTTGGTTATGGAGGTTGATGAAAATGGTGTTACAGTTCTGGAACAAGGACAATGATGGACTATATTTGAGGTATAGAACCTTTTTATTTGATTAGGAATGAAAACACACGAGGGAAATGTGAGTTACAACTTCAAAGTCAGAAACTATGCATCAATGGTGTTTTTGGACAATTTATGGCTTGCAAGTGTTTGAGAGAGTTTCAGGGTGCTTGAGCTCCTGTATTAGCTTGCAAATAGCATCCCTATTTATAAGCAAATGGTTTTGAGACTTGTAGTTGATCAAAATTCAAATTCACATGTTTAAGCTCAACATGTGATTTCGTTGACAAAACAAGTTTCCATGCCTTTGTACTTGCTATTGTAGAGTGGTTACACTTTAAACAAACTTGATTCTGACTTTATAGATGGAGTGTGATCAGAGGGAACAAGTGAGAGGCTCAAGAATTGACTTTGTGCATAAAGCTTGTTTTTCAAGAATGGCAATGTTAACTTTCTTCCCAAAATGGCAAATTGACTTGGACAATTCTTAAACCACTTGGATCATAGCTCAAAAGTTTGTGTAATCCATTAATTATGGACAGATACACAAGTTAGAATGCCTGCAAAGCAAGATTATACAACATAACATTGAGATTGGATTATGTGTTCATCAAGCAAATGGCTTGTAATTCAAGTTGGAAACCCTAGCTAACTTCTTGCTTTCAATTCTCTTAGCTCAAGTATGATCTCAATGAGTTCTTTGACATTTTGTAAAGCTTGTAACATCCTATACAACCTTCATGTTGGACATTTTTGAAAATTCTAATTGGAACTAGGTGAAAAGTTGCCATGAAGTTAGGTCAAAATCCTGCCTAAACTAGGAAAAATTTCACTAAGCCTTTTAAGTTTTATGAACATGTCTTCACAAAATCATAACTTGAAATCTAAGCATTTCTAGAAAAATTTATACCCTAAAATGTTTTATATCTCATTGAGATCTACAGATTTCATGTTGGAAGTTCCCCTTTAATCATCTTGCATCATGGTGGAAATTTGGCTCAAAGTTATGAAAAAAAGTGAACTTTTCAACACTTAGAAAAAATTCTAACTTTTAGAATTTTGACTTTTCAAAGATGAATCTTTACTTTTTGATTTCTTGATGAACAATTTTCATACTTTGACATGTCTTGATGAATTGTAATCTTTGAAACTTGATTTTGATCAAAAAGTCAAAGTTTGACTTTTTAGTGTACAATTGACTTCTCATCAGTTGACTGAAATTCAACTATCAATCAATTGATATTGAGAAATGTTTTGAGCCATGCCATTAAGTCAAAATGGAGAACTTGTATCCTTTAGATCATGCCTTAAACCAATAAGTCATTTGTTAGGTCAAAAGTCAAAAATTGAACTTCTTCAGTCAAAACCCTAATTTTGACCATTTTGCCCTTTTTATGATCTGATCAAATTTCTTGAGGAATTATGATACAAACTTGATCAAAGGACATATATGAGTTCATAATGTTTATATGGACAATAAATTATGAAGTTTGACTGTAAATTGACCATATTTGACTTTTTCCCCAATACATCTGATTTTAGGTTAACTGATCAATTGGCTGAGCAAAAATGTGATCCAAGACTTGAAACTTGACATGAAAAATATTGAGGATCCAAAATGATCCATGAAAGTCACATGGGGCATTAAAAGTCCATTTGACCTTGTGCAAACTCAAACCCTAATTTGAGTTAATAATGCTTAAGAAGGTGTTTTGAGCTGATCAAACCTTGTGTAGTCTTGAATCAATGGAGATCTTGTGTGAGATTTCTTGAGAAATGAGAGGGAAAATTTTGGGGTACAACAGCTGCCCCTGTTCAATCTTCTTAAACCCGACGAGTTAGATTGGTGGATCCGCCATTCGTGACTTGAAGGTGGAAGATGATTGAACACTAGAGTGCCCAGAAATTTTCACTCAAAGATGTATTTGGAATGGGCTTATAGATGCCATTTGGAGGAATGATGGTAAATACTGGAAGAATTATCAACACAAATCTTTGGTCAATTTATACTAAAACTTAATGTTTTACCTGTGGGAAAAAGGGTTAGTTAAATGCAGATGTATGCGTGATGTTCACAAGATGAATGGGATTGTGCTAAATGCATTTTGTATGTATATGCTATGATGTATGAATGTGGGATGCACATTTTCCCGGGAAAATAGATCCCTGACTACTGTAGAGGAGTTCTGGGAAGCTGAATCCTGGATTGCTGTTGGGGATAAAGAGTATACATATCTTCAAACTTTGTTGACAGGATGCTTCTGCCGGGGATTATCTCTTGAATGTTAGTTGTTATCTGGTCGGGTCCAGGCTTCACAAAAATTTGCCGAGGATAAGGAAGTCAACTGCTATCTGGTCGGATTCCAGGCTTCACGGTAACTTACTGGGGAAGAATAAATTATCTGTTATTTGGTCGGATTCCAGGCTTCGCAGAAAATTTCTTGAAATTGAACTGTTATTTGGTCGGATCTAGGCTTCGCAGATTTCTTGAAGTTGAACTGTCCTCTGTTCGGATCCAGGTTTCACAATAAACTTGAAGTGGTAACTACTATCTGGTGGGGTCCAGGCTTCATGGTTTTTGAAAAGTTATACTATTATCTGGTCGGGTCCAGGCTTCATCGTGTCTTGATGGGGATTGTATCTAGTTGTTATCTGGTCGGGCTCCAGGCTTCACAATAACTTACTTGAATAGACGAAGTTGAACTGATATCTGGTCAGATCCAGGCTTCACAGATTTTGAGGTGGATGAAGTTAATTTCTATCTGGTCGGGTCCAGGCTTCACAATAAACTTGTCTGAAGAGATATAGTTAAACTGATATCTGGTCGGGTCCAGGCTTTACAATAACCTGTTTGGAACTTAGTTGTTATCTAGTCGGATTCTAGGTTTCACAACAAATTTCTGAGGGGAATTGCTATCTGGTCGGATCCAGGCATCACAATAACTTGCTTGAAAAGATGAAGTTTAAATGATATCTGGTCGGATCCAGGATTCACAGTAACTTGCTAGGGTAGAGGCAAACTCTACTGGGGAAAATAAGTTAAACCCTGGTTTGGTTGAGTCCAGGTTCTTCAATATCTCGAAGAGTTAAACTATTATCTGGTCGGGTCCAGATTTCATAGTATTTGAAAGTTGTACTATTATTTGATCGGGTCCAGTCTTCATAGTATTTGAAAGGTTACACTATTATCTGGTTGGGTCCAGGCTTCATAGTATTGAAAGTAGTACTATTATCTAGTCGGGTCCAGACTTCATAGTAGCTTGAAAATTGTACTATCATCTGGTTGGGTCCAGGCTTCATAGTATCTTTTGGAGATAGTAAAAGTTTTATTGACGAATTTACTAGGGATTAGGGGTTGTGGCCCTCTGATTTGTAATAGTCTGAAAGGCAAACTCAAGCTGGAGAGGATAGACTCAGTCGGGGAAGACAGACTCAGCCGGGGAAGATAGACTATGCTGGAGGAATTTTGCTGTTCGTCGATTGTTGTATGTCGTATGTGATACGGTGGGAGAACTGACTTGAGGTTTTGCGTTTTTTATTCGCAAATGTTTCGATTGAGCAAGAGTCGCCACCGACTTTTTATTTTATCCTAAGGAAAGGTTTAAAAAGCACAGCAAAAACCTTTGAGATGTTTTCTTGGGTTCGGGGAGTAGATTATAGAAAGGGAAGGTATTAGCACCCTTTCTATCCATGGTTATCCATGGGCTCTTAGTTACTTGCTTAGATCAACTTGCCTTAATTTTCAATTGTTTGAAATGGTGCCTTGTGTGTGTGGGTTTGAAAATGTTTTGAAAAGAAGCCAATGTGGTGGCAACCTTTGTAATGATCCATGTTGGGATGTATACAAAGGTGTATGTCTTTTGAAAAGGTTTTCATACCCACACACACAAGGCACCATTTCAAACAATTGAAAATTAAGGCAAGTTGATCTAAGCAAGTAACTAAGAGCCCATTGATAACCATGGATAGAAAGGGTGCTAATACCTTCCCTTTCTATAATCTACTCCCCGAACCCAAGAAAACATCTCAAAGGTTTTTGCTGTGCTTTTTAAACCTTTCCTTAGGATAAAATAAAAAGTCGGTGGCGACTCTTGCTCAACCGAAACATTTGCGAATAAAAAACTCAAAACCTCAAGTCAGTTCTCCCACCGTATCACAGAACTGGCGACTCTGCTGGGGATATGAATTCCACTTTCCTGGGGAAACCTTCAGACTGTACTGGTAAATGGTTCCACTGGAGTGTCTGTATTCCGCCGGGGAACAATCTTAGGTCAAGACTGCCGGGGATGCTTGCTGTTGAATGCCTATACTCCGCTGGGGAATGTTGATATCTTCTGGGGATACCCAACTTCCTTTAAGCTGACCGTAGACTAACTCTTCTGGAGGATAGTATTGCTGACTTGCTAGGGGAACAGGGTGCCTATTGTAGGGCTGATGATAGACTAACTCTTCCTGGGG
Source organism: Vicia faba (assembly GCA_948472305.1). NCBI lineage: Eukaryota > Viridiplantae > Streptophyta > Magnoliopsida > Fabales > Fabaceae > Vicia > Vicia faba. The sequence goes on along the minus strand of OX451736.1, from coordinate 812,317,180 downwards.
AGAGTATTGCTGAATCTTGTCCTACTCTGTGGGGAGTTGAGGTAACTTGGTCACATTCTTCAGTTAAATCTACCTTGGTACCTTGGCGGACAAAGAAACTAGACTGCCCGGACAATTCTACATTGCCCCTGTTTCTGATGTCACCTGTAATTAGTCTTTTGTTTCATATGCAAGTATTTATGAATTAGCAATTTAATGTCAAATGCATATATCAAAAATGAACATTGGACGTTCTTCGCAAGACAAAACAGAAAAAAGAAAAACAATTGGCAATTTGTTTGGAAAAGTGAACTTGTATTGATTTTGAAATTTGCCTGTAAATAGGCATTTTTTGTACAAGAGGCTGACATCCTAGTAAGAGAATGCCGCCGAATAACACAAAGTTTATACAATTTTGAAAAGGAAACAAAACAGCTATGTGAACAATATTCCCACTGGGTTCCAACTCTGCTATTGCCTTTATGTCTTCAAGCGTCTCATCACTTTGCTGCTTAGTTGAAGATGAAGCTGATTGATCGATGCCGAAGTCTGAGCCAGATAGTTGATGCCGAATTCTGGATGTAAAGGTGATCCAATGAGACATAGTGTTACGCTTTATCCCTAACTTTTGCCTGGACCGCCCTTTCGGGTTTTCAGTCCACCGGGATACCCATTTTTGCCCAAGCCGCCTTTTCAGGTTTTCGACTTGCCGGGTGTACAAATTTTTTTCATTTCATCCCTTATTTTTGCCCGAACCCTTTTGGTTCGCCGGGAAGCCCTTATTTTTGCCTAGGTATGTCAACCTAGCGGGTCTTTTATTCATGCGTAGTATCTTTTTACTATGTCTGCATTGGCGGGGTGAGGAAGGTCGTCACCATCCATGGTGGTTAGAATCATGGCTCCTCCTGAGAACACATGTTTAACCACAAATGACCCTTCGTACGTAGGGGTCCATTTGCCCCTGGGATCACCTTGAGGAAGGATGATGCGTTTGATTACCAGGTCCCCAACTTGATACTCTTGTGGTCTGACTTTCTTGTTAAATGCCCTGATCATCCGTTTTTGGTACGTCTGGCCATGACAGATAGCGGTGAGTCTCTTTTCATCAATTAGGTTTAGTTGATCAAGTCGAGTCTGGATCCAATCATCTTCATTCAAGTCTGCATCCTTCATTATCCGGAGAGAGGGTATCTGGACTTCAATTGGCAAGACTGCCTCCATGCCATAGACCAAGGAAAAAGGAGTTGCCCCGGTTGACGTCCTTGCTGAGGTACGGTACCCATGAAGAGCAAATGGTAACATTTCTAGCCAATCTTTGTAGGTCACTGTCATCTTCTGCACAATTTTCTTGATGTTTTTATTAGCCGCTTCGACAGCCCCATTCATCTTCGGCCGGTAAGGAGAAGAGTTGTGGTGCTGTATCTTAAATTGTTCGCAGAGCTCAGTGATCATCTTGTTGTTGAGATTGGTACCATTGTCTGTAATGATTCTTTCTGGGACTCCGTACCGACAGATCAGGTTATGCCGAATGAAACGTGCCACGACGCTCTTGGTTACGGTGGCGTAGGAAGCTGCTTCTACCCACTTCGTGAAGTAATCAATTGCTACCAAGATGAAGCGATGCCCGTTGGATGCCGTCGGTCGGATCTCGCCGATCATATCAATGCCCCACATTACAAAAGGCCAAGGTGCCGTCAGGACGTTCAGAGGAACCGAAGGGATATGCACTTTATCAGCATAGATCTGGCATTTATGACAAGTTCGAGAATGTTGGTAACAGTCGGCTTCCATTGTGGACCAGAAATATCCCGCCCGAAGGATTTTCTTTGCCATGGTATGTCCACTGGAATGTGTTCCGAATGTACCTTCATGTAGCTCTACCATGATCTTCTCTGCTTCAGTCTTATCCACACAACGCAGTAAAGTTGAATCATGGTTTCGTTTGTAGAGAATGCCGTTGCTGAGGAAGAATTTTTCCGCAAACCTTCTTAGGAACTTCTTGTCATTGACAGACGCACCTTCAGGGTATTCCTGGGCTTCCAAGTATCTCTTCACCTCATGATACCAGGGTTTTCGGTTACCTCTTTGGCCTCAAGATCGCAGCAGTATGCAGGTTCGTCCAACTTCCAGATAAGAATCCGGGGAGCCTCGTTGTCCCATTTGACTTTGAACATTGAAGACATCGTAGCCAGTGCGTCCGCTAACTGATTCTCCTCTCTTGGGAAGTGTTCAAAAGTTATCTCTTCAAAGTGGGGCAGCAAAGTCAACACATACTCCTTGTAAGGAATAAGATTTGGGTGTTTCGTATCCCACTCGCCTTTGATCTGATTGATCACGAGAGCGGAATCTCCGAAGACACTCAGAAACTTGATCCTTAAGTCGATTGCAGCTTGAAGACCCATGATGCATGCCTCATATTCTGCCATGTTATTGGTGCAGTTGAAACACAGCCGGGCGGTGAGTGGAGTATGAGTGCCTTTGGGGGATATGATTACAGCGCCGATGCCGTTACCCAAAGCGTTGGAGGCTCCGTCAAAGTGCATATACCATCGGGATCCTTCCTCAGGTCCTTCATCCGGTCCAGGTACTTCACAATCAGTTACTACCATGATATCTTCGTCTGGAAATTCAAAGTTCAATGATTGGTAATCATCCACAGGTTGGTGTGCCAAATGATCTGCCAATACACTTCCTTTGATTGCTTTTTGAGTTGTGTACTGGATATCATATTCTGTCAAGATCATTTGTCATCTTGCTATTCTTCCAGACAGAGCAGGCTTTTTGAATATGTACTTAATTGGATCCATTTTTGAAATCAACAGAGTAGTGTGAGTCAACATATACTGTCTCAGCCGGCGAGCAGCCCATACCAGAGCGCAGCAAGTTTTCTCGAGTAGTGAGTACCGAGACTCACAGTCGGTAAACTTTTTGCTCAGGTAATAAATAGCGTGCTCTTTTCGGCCAGACTCGTCATGCTGCCCCAGCACACACCCCATTGAGTTGTCAAGTACTGTCAAATATAGTATTAGAGGTCTCCCTTCCACTGGTGGCATAAGAATGGGTGGCTCTTGGAGATATTCCTTTATCTTTTCGAAAGCGGCCTGACATTCATTGTTCCAACGTACTACTTGATCTTTCTTCAGCAATTTGAAGATTGGCTCACAGGTAGCCGTTAGATGTGAGATGAATCGGGCAATGTAATTCAGTCGTCCTAGGAAGCCTCTGACTTCTTTCTATGTCTTAGGAGTTGGCATCTCTTGTATGGCTTTTACCTTGGCAGGGTCCACTTGAATACCTTTGTCGCTTACAATGAAACCCAACAATTTTCCAGACCTCACCCCAAAGGTGCATTTGTTTGGGTTCAACCTCAGCTTGTACAACTTCAGTCGGTCAAACAGCTTCCGCAGATGGTCAAGGTGTTCCTCCTCAGTTTGGGACCTTGCAATCATATCATCGACGTACACCTCAATCTCATGATGAATCATATCATGAAATAAAGCAACCATGGCACGTTGGTAGGTTGCCCCAGCATTTTTCAACCCGAATGGCATGACCTTGTAGCAGAAGGTACCCCACTGAGTTACAAAGGTAGTCTTTTCCATATCTTCAGGAGCCATCTTGATCTGATTATACCCTGAAAAACCATCCATGAAGGAGAACACCTCGTGTTGAGCAGTATTGTCAACAAGAACGTCGATGTGAGGTAGGGGGAAGTCATCCTTGGGGCTTGCCCTGTTTAGATCCCTGTAATCGACACACATTCTGACTTTACCGTCTTTCTTTGGCACCGGAACCACGTTGGCCACCCATTGAGGATAAGAAGTCACTGCTAGAAACCCGGCATCCAATTGCTTCATAACCTCAACTTTGATCTTTTCGGACATCTCTGGGCGCATGCGGCAGACCTTCTGCTTTACCGGAGGGCAGTCTTCCTTGGTAGGCAGGTGATGAACTACGATGTCGGCATCCAAACCAGGCATCTCTTCGTAAGACCAAGCAAAGATCTCCCTGTAATCATGCAGCATCTGGATCAATCGTTGCTTCACGCTGAGCTCTAGATTGGCACCAACCTTGACTTCTTTTCTATCTGTCTCAGTACCTAGGTTCACTGTTTCCACCGGCTCTTCATGCGGCTGAATGGCCCTTTCTTCCTGGAGTAGCAGTCTTGCGAGTTCACCAGGCACTTCGCAATCATCTTCACCTTCGTCTGCGGCCAAGTTGATCGGATTTTCAAAGTCATAACTGGCAGTAGCAGAGCTGTTACCAGTGAGATCCAGAGTGGATTGGAACCTGTATAAGTGAGTGTGTGTAAATATAGCTGTTTTGCAATATATAACACAGAAAGAAAAAGAGCACAAGATTTGAAATGCAACAAACGTCCAATGTTTTGATTGATGATATATGGAAATGTCATACAAAAAGCCCTCACAAATGGAGCCACGGTGCCCCGGGTAGGACACCGAGCCAATAAAAGTTTCAACATATTGTTTGTTACAAATTGAAAATCAAAAGAGTTAATTACTGCGTGACAAATGTAATAGGTGTAAAATCCTTGGCCGTCCAGTTGCTTGGTCCGTTGCTGGTTGTAGGATAGATCCAACTGTCAAATTATGCTTCCTCTACGTCCTCCTCGATAGCATTCACCCTTGGGTTGGTGATGAACACCGGAGCCTTTCTGATCTTTTCTTTGCGAACAACCCTCTGAGCCTCTGCAGTAAAGCCCAGCCCAAACTTGTCGGTCTTTTGAGTGAAGTCAGGAAGCTGACCCCAGTTTGCACACTTGCCTTTCTCGATTACAGCCCGGGCATCCTTCAAGGAAGCCATCTTCAAAGGAAAGTCTTCTTCAACCACTGTTTCACCTGACGCCAACGTTGGAGGTACCTCCTCAAAATGTTGAAAGGGGGTTTCAATAAACTCCCCGTCCATCTCGATATACCGGAATGAATTCAAGTGACTAACCATGTATTCCTCCTCACCCTGCACAGTAACAATCTTCCCTTTGACAGGGTATTTGAGCTTTTGATGTAGAGTGGATGTTACCGCCCCAGCCTTGTGAATCCAGGGTCGACCCAGCAAACAGGAATAAGATGGACGAATATTCATTACATAGAACGTTGAGTCAAATACTTGGGAACCCACACGAATAGGAATGTCTACCTCACCATGCACCATCCTCTTAGAACCGTCGAAGGCTCTAACAATAATGTTACTAGGTTTCAATTCCATGCCCTCACAATCCAACCGATCCAAGGCCTTCTTGGGCAATACATTCAGGGAAGAACCGGTATCCACCAACACGTGTGTGAGAGTAGTGCCCCTGCATTCTATGGAAACATGCAGGGCATCATTGTGGTTTTTTCCCTTGGCGGTCAGGTCTGCATCCGAGAAACCCAAACCATTGTCAGCCGTCAAATTAGCCACACAGTCAGTGAACTGATCTGCAGATGTCTCTTGCGGCACATGGGCCGTTTTCAGAAATGAAATCAGGGCCTTGGCGTGGGCCTCTGAGCACAGCAGCAATGATAGCATAGAGATTTTGGAGGGGGTATGCCCCAGCTGTTCAACGACATTGAAGTCACTCTTTTTAATGATTTTAAGGATTTCCTCCATCTCTTGCTGGGAGGTTTCAACAGCGGTCTTTTTTGGTGCCTCCGTCCGGGCAGGCAAATCGGTAGCAACTTCTTTGCCCCGAGTATCAGAGGACTCGGCGGCAGTAGTAGACACAGGAACTTGATTTGAAACATGCACAGTTACGGGTGTGATGATAAGAGGTTTTCGGATAACTGGTGGTGCAATGTCAGGCGAGAAAAGCCTGCCACTGCGAGTAATCTTGGCGGGACCAGTGATGTTACTGATACTGGTACCGGTGTTGAACTCCTGCTTCACTCCAAGCACATATACGTCTGCCCCATAGTGCCATGGGACAGCCTTGTCAGATTCATAGGGGAGGGGCCCCAGAACAGTAATGGTAATGGGTGCAACAGACATAATTTGGACTGGCTTCCTCGGGGGAGCCTTGGTAGGATTGTTGAAAATTGTGACGACAGATACTTCTTCAGCAGAAACAAACGGAACAACAGTTTTCTTGAATAGAATTTCTTTGCTATCCATCAGGCTTTGGATGCCTGATTTCAGCAGCGGACAACCGGTAGGGATAACAACACACAGGAGGCAACCCTTGCTACAACCCGGAAATAAACCGGCCAGCAGTAGGTTCCTCTTAACAGTCAATAGAGGGGTAGCAACATCATTCACCGAAACAGCATACAAATCTTCCTCAATGGCATTTACTCTATGCTGGGGCATAGGAGCAGTTACAACATTTGGCCTCTCAGGCGCTTCAAACTGAATTTCCTTTACATCGATAAGGTCTTGAACTTTATTTCTCAGGGCCCAGCAATCATCAGTAGTATGCTTGGGGCTATCAGAATGATAAGCACAACAGGCATTTGGGTTATACTTAGGAGATGCAGTATTCACGACCTTCAGAGCTTCTTTGGTGGTCACCAAGTTGGTTGATAGCAGTTGCGGTAAGATTTGTGACAATGTCATACTCAGCCGAGTGTATTGCCTTTTGGGCCTCTCACCCCTTTGTTGATTGTACTGCTGAGGAGCAGCAACAGGTTTTGAAATTACCAAGGCATTGACGGCTTGGCGGCTTTCTGGCTTGACTTGTCTTCTAGGACCATAGACTGCACTAGCTTCCTTCTTGAAAGGTCTCTTCTCAGTACTTGCGGCGGCTCCTTTCTGTATCTTTCCTGACCTGATGCCAGCTTCTATCCTTTCACCCGTCAGGATCAAATCTGTAAACCCAGCGGAGGAATTACCAACCAAATGATTGAAGAATGGACCAGACAAGGTCCCTAGAAACATGTCAACCAGTTCACGATCAATTAATGGAGGCTGCACCCTGCCAGCCAAATCTCTCCAGTTTTGCGCATATTCTTTGAATCCTTCACCCGTTCCTAATGACATACCCTGAAGTTGGGTACGCGTAGGAGTGAGGTCAGAATTGTATTGATATTGTCTATAGAAGGCGGTAGCTAAATCCTCCCAATGTCGGATACTGGTTCCATCTAGCTGATAGAACCACTCAAGCTGTGACCCCGAAAGGCTATCTTGGAAGAAGTGGATCCAAAGATTTTTGTCTGCCGTGTAAGGTTGGATCTTCCTTACGTACGATCTGAGGTGCAGCTTTGGACAGGAAGTCCCGTCGTATTTGGCAAAGGCAGGCGCCTTGAACTTGTGTGGGATTACCACCCCAGAAGATAACCCTAAATCTCCGAAATCCAGCCCCAGTATATTTTGAATCTCCATGGCACTCAAGCGGTCCTCTAATTGCTTGTATCGGTCAGCAGCAGGTGGGTATTGTTCGTCATTGTAATCCGTCTCGTTGTCAGAGACTGCAGGACTAGGAGCCCCTCCCCCTTGGGGACTGTCTTTCTCTGCAAAGGAAGTAGTTGGATCAGCCTCGTTATGGAGTGTGTTCCCAAACCTGCGTCCAGTGTTGAATAACGCAATCCTCTTCTTCTTCTTCTTCTTCAAGAGCAAAGCCTTCAACTCTTGTTGACCTTGAGCCAGGTTCATGAACATCTCTTGAAACTGGGCACTCTGGGCCTGGAGAGCCTTGATTGCTTGTTCACTGGATGATTCTGGATTCATGATGACTGTTCAAATAAACAGCGAAGAAGATTAAGCAACCTGTAGAAAAAGGGGTACCTGTTATGCACATGATGCATGAGATGCGATCTATGCAATGCATTCAAGGATTTTAGAAATTCACAATTGTTGCAAACAAAAAGAACGCACGTCATATTAATAAGAAAAGATTTGTTAGTACATAAATGCCCCATGGGCCAAATATTACAAAAACAACTTCTCAAGGAAAAAAGACGTTGCGCATCCTCTTTGGCGCAATGTAGGTGTTGAGGGCCTCTTGCTCATGGAGTCGGCGGGTGAGCTCTAGAACCTTCTTTTCGCTGGCGTAGAAGCTAGCTTCAAAAGTGTTTCGTTCCTCCTTGAGCTGGATCCAACTCTTCTGCATCTCCTCCCACGATGTAGGCATGTCAGGATGTAGGATGGTGTAGGGAACCTCTCCTTCCTTGACGGGCTCTTTAATCACAGGGAGAACATGAGGATAAGGCATCATTAGACTCTGGGCTCGGGCTCGTACCCACTTGAGATAAGGCTCAAGAGGGATGGAGTTCTTGTGCCCCAGTGTCTTGCTATCAACCTTGTTGGGCCTCCCCCAAGCTCTGATGAATCTTTGGCGAAGTCCTTGCGCATCGTTGTCGAAGTCAAAAACTAGGTCAGGAATCAACATGTCGTGAGGGCCATCTCTTCGTGCATATCCAAATTTCCTCAAAGCTAGGCAAGGGTTGTAGGTGATACCTCCTCTGATTCCAAGTAAAGGAACATTAGGAAACTCTCCACAACGATCGGCGATGATGACATTTTCTCTGGACCGAGAACACCAATGTACATCAGAGTGAGTAAGAGTCATCAACCGTTGGGACCACCTTGAGCCTTGGTCATTCTTCAAGACAGATTGTGGAAGGTGCGAAATAAACCACCTTGCAAGGAGAGGAGTACAACACATGAGAACACCCCTCTTTCTCATTGTTCGTGTGTAAAATGAGTGAAGGATGTCCCCAAGTAATGTTGGTATTGGATTTCTGGACAAGAAGATTTTGACGGCGTTGACCTCCACAAGCTGGTCAGGATTTGGGAACAAGACCAACCCATAGATAAGGAGTGCCACAATTTCTTCAAAGGCTTGTAGGTCCAATGAATTCCAACATTCTTGTGCCTTCTCAAACAAGAATTTTGCTAGGAAACCTTTGACGCCGCTTCTAGTTTCCCAATGCCCCTTGATGTCAGAAGGCTGTAGATGTAATGCTCGAGCAACATCTTCCGGCTTTGGTTCCTTTTTCGTACCGTTGAAAGGTAGTTGATTAAGGATAGGAATTCTCAGGAGTTGAGAAAACTCCTCCAAAGTGGGCACCAACTGGTAGTCGGGGAAAGTGAAACAGTGATGAAGAGGGTCAAAGAACTGGAATAGCACTTTCATCATGTCCTCTTCAATGTTGGTGTTGACTAGGCTGTGCAGTCTACCATGTCTTTCACTGAAGAAAGAGCTTTCCGGAATCCTTGATGTGAGCTCCTTGAGTTGAGGAGGGATTCTCACAAGGTTGACTTGGATGGTTTTCCTGCGAGGAATTTCCATGACCTACAAAACAAGAACAAAGATGAAGATCTAAACCCTTGAAGTGGTTAGTAAATGCATATGATGCTTTATGATGTTCATGATGTATGCACAAACATATGTACAAGCAATTCAACCAAACCCTAGTTTCAAGCTTGCATGGGGTTTCATAGGTAAGTACCCTCTTGAGTGTAGTTGGCTTAAAAACTTGTCCTATAAATAGTAACCGGGTTCTAAGGAGCTCAATATCACTGGATTGTTTTCATTGTTCATTGTTTTGGTTTAGCCACTTAACTAGCGACTAAAATATTCCAAGAAAACAACCCTCAATGAGTGTAGTATCGAGTATCTACCAACTTCGGACTGCACCAAAGCCGGTCATCTCACTACCCCTAATAAAAGGCCAAGATGGTCAAGTAAGGTTCTAGGTCATTAGTGCTTAGTGACATCACTCAGCGGCCCCGTACTCTCCTTGATTGAACTCAAGGGTTACCGGTACTCACAAATATGTCGCACTAATATAGCTATTGCTTCGACCGTGTCGGTATACCCCGCACAGTTTCCACAACGTATTGCTATCTATGAATGTTTCCCAAAATCCGGGTGTAGGATTGCAAACCCAAACAAGAGAGCCAAGATATAAAGCAATCAAGACAAACAATTAATCATGCAAGAGGGTGATCTAAGCCCTAAGGTTACTCCACTTAAAAGCAATCCCCAGCAGAGTCGCTAGTTCTGTGATACGGTGGGAGAACTGACTTGAGGTTTTGCGTTTTTTATTCGCAAATGTTTTGGTTGAGCAAGAGTCGCCACTGACTTTTTATTTTATCCTAAGGAAAGGTTTAAAAAGCACAGCAAAAACCTTTGAGATGTTTTCTTGGGTTCGGGGAGTAGATTATAGAAAGGGAAGGTATTAACACCCTTTCTATCCATGGTTATCCATGGGCTCTTAGTTACTTGCTTAGATCAACTTGCCTTAATTTTCAATTGTTTGAAATGGTGCCTTGTGTGTGTGGGTTTGAAAATGTTTTGAAAAGAAGCCAATGTGGTGGCAACCTTTGTAATGATCCATGTTGGGATGTATACAAAGGTGTATGTCTTTTGAAAAGGTTTTCATTGTTTTTGAAAGTTGTTTTGAAAGTGTATTGATGTGTGGTTTAGAAAATAGGCAAGTGTTTTGTTTTGCAAGTTTGATTCAAGTAACTACGAGTTTGTCTACTCCTAAATTTCTCAAAGATTTCTCCTATGTTTTTAACCCTTTTAACAATTTTGTTCCACCATTGCATTTGGTGGACAATCTTGTGTTAGGATGTGAAAGGGACAGGCGCGGGTCATCGTTTAGACCATAATTGCAATGGTGCCAAGTATCTTTGGGCAATTTTTCCTTGGAGGGACTTGATCATTTTTTAGGCAACTTTTGAAAGCGTCATCGAGGGACTATGATCATTTGAATTGTGTTTATTTTGCCCAAAGGGACCTAACATGCAATATGGCCCATTATTGAAGGCAACAAGTGGAATACCCTAGGGGTGCAAGTGTGATTGGTGTTGTCCATTTCCATGCCTTTGTACTTGCTATTGTAGAGTGGTTACACTTTAAACAAACTTGATTCTGACTTTATAGATGGAGTGTGATCAGAGGGAACAAGTGAGAGGCTCAAGAATTGACTTTGTGCATAAAGCTTGTTTTTCAAGAATGGCAATGTTAACTTTCTTCCCAAAATGGCAAATTGACTTGGACAATTCTTAAACCACTTGGATCATAGCTCAAAAGTTTGTGTAATCCATTAATTATGGACAGATACACAAGTTAGAATGCCTGCAAAGCAAGATTATACAACATAACATTGAGATTGGATTATGTGTTCATCAAGCAAATGGCTTGTAATTCAAGTTGGAAACCCTAGCTAACTTCTTGCTTTCAATTCTCTTAGCTCAAGTATGATCTCAATGAGTTCTTTGACATTTTGTAAAGCTTGTAACATCCTATACAACCTTCATGTTGGACATTTTTGAAAATTCTAATTGGAACTAGGTGAAAAGTTGCCATGAAGTTAGGTCAAAATCCTGCCTAAACTAGGAAAAATTTCACTAAGCCTTTTAAGTTTTATGAACATGTCTTCACAAAATCATAACTTGAAATCTAAGCATTTCTAGAAAAATTTATACCCTAAAATGTTTTATATCTCATTGAGATCTACAGATTTCATGTTGGAAGTTCCCCTTTAATCATCTTGCATCATGGTGGAAATTTGGCTCAAAGTTATGAAAAAAAGTGAACTTTTCAACACTTAGAAAAAATTCTAACTTTTAGAATTTTGACTTTTCAAAGATGAATCTTTACTTTTTGATTTCTTGATGAACAATTTTCATACTTTGACATGTCTTGATAAATTGTAATCTTTGAAACTTGATTTTGATCAAAAAGTCAAAGTTTGACTTTTTAGTGTACAATTGACTTCTCATCAGTTGACTGAAATTCAACTATCAATCAATTGATATTGAGAAATGTTTTGAGCCATGCCATTAAGTCAAAATGGAGAACTTGTATCCTTTAGATCATGCCTTAAACCAATAAGTCATTTGTTAGGTCAAAAGTCAAAAATTGAACTTCTTCAGTCAAAACCCTAATTTTGACCATTTTGCCCTTTTTATGATCTGATCAAATTTCTTGAGGAATTATGATACAAACTTGATCAAAGGACATATATGAGTTCATAATGTTTATATGGACAATAAATTATGAAGTTTGACTGTAAATTGACCATATTTGACTTTTTCCCCAATACATCTGATTTTAGGTTAACTGATCAATTGGCTGAGCAAAAATGTGATCCAAGACTTGAAACTTGACATGAAAAATATTGAGGATCCAAAATGATCCATGAAAGTCACATGGGGCATTAAAAGTCCATTTGACCTTGTGCAAACTCAAACCCTAATTTGAGTTAATAATGCTTAAGAAGGTGTTTTGAGCTGATCAAACCTTGTGTAGTCTTGAATCAATGGAGATCTTGTGTGAGATTTCTTGAGAAATGAGAGGGAAAATTTTGGGGTACAACAGCTGCCCCTGTTCAATCTTCTTAAACCCGACGAGTTAGATTGGTGGATCCGCCATTCGTGACTTGAAGGTGGAAGATGATTGAACACTAGAGTGCCCAGAAATTTTCACTCAAAGATGTATTTGGAATGGGCTTATAGATGCCATTTGGAGGAATGATGGTAAATACTGGAAGAATTATCAACACAAATCTTTGGTCAATTTATACTAAAACTTAATGTTTTACCTGTGGGAAAAAGGGTTAGTTAAATGCAGATGTATGCGTGATGTTCACAAGATGAATGGGATTGTGCTAAATGCATTTTGTATGTATATGCTATGATGTATGAATGTGGGATGCACATTTTCCCGGGAAAATAGATCCCTGACTACTGTAGAGGAGTTCTGGGAAGCTGAATCCTGGATTGCTGTTGGGGATAAAGAGTATACATATCTTCAAACTTTGTTGACAAGATGCTTCTGCCGGGGATTATCTCTTGAATGTTAGTTGTTATCTGGTCGGGTCCAGGCTTCACAAAAATTTGCCGAGGATGAGGAAGTCAACTGCTATCTGGTCGGATTCCAGGCTTCACGGTAACTTACTGGGGAAGAATAAATTATCTGTTATTTGGTCGGATTCCAGGCTTCGCAGAAAATTTCTTGAAATTGAACTGTTATTTGGTCGGATCTAGGCTTCGCAGATTTCTTGAAGTTGAACTGTCCTCTGTTCGGATCCAGGTTTCACAATAAACTTGAAGTGGTAACTACTATCTGGTGGGGTCCAGGCTTCATGGTTTTTGAAAAGTTATACTATTATCTGGTCGGGTCCAGGCTTCATCGTGTCTTGATGGGGATTGTATCTAGTTGTTATCTGGTCGGGCTCCAGGCTTCACAATAACTTACTTGAATAGACGAAGTTGAACTGATATCTGGTCAGATCCAGGCTTCACAGATTTTGAGGTGGATGAAGTTAATTTCTATCTGGTCGGGTCCAGGCTTCACAATAAACTTGTCTGAAGAGATATAGTTAAACTGATATCTGGTCGGGTCCAGGCTTTACAATAACCTGTTTGGAACTTAGTTGTTATCTGGTCGGATTCTAGGTTTCACAACAAATTTCTGAGGGGAATTGCTATCTGGTCGGATCCAGGCATCACAATAACTTGCTTGAAAAGATGAAGTTTAAATGATATCTGGTCGGATCCAGGATTCACAGTAACTTGCTAGGGTAGAGGCAAACTCTACTGGGGAAAATAAGTTAAACCCTGGTTTGGTTGAGTCCAGGTTCTTCAATATCTCGAAGAGTTAAACTATTATCTGGTCGGGTCCAGATTTCATAGTATTTGAAAGTTGTACTATTATTTGATTGGGTCCAGTCTTCATAGTATTTGAAAGGTTACACTATTATCTGGTTGGGTCCAGGCTTCATAGTATTGAAAGTAGTACTATTATCTAGTCGGGTCCAGACTTCATAGTAGCTTGAAAATTGTACTATCATCTGGTTGGGTCCAGGCTTCATAGTATCTTTTGGAGATAGTAAAAGTTTTATTGACGAATTTACTAGGGATTAGGGGTTGTGGCCCTCTGATTTGTAATAGTCTGAAAGGAAAACTCAAGCTGGAGAGGATAGACTCAGTCGGGGAAGACAGACTCAGCCGGGGAAGATAGACTATGCTGGAGGAATTTTGCTGTTCGTCGATTGTTGTATGTCGTATGTGATACGGTGGGAGAACTGACTTGAGGTTTTGCATTTTTTATTCGCAAATGTTTCGGTTGAGCAAGAGTCGCCACCGACTTTTTATTTTATCCTAAGGAAAGGTTTAAAAAGCACAGCAAAAACCTTTGAGATGTTTTCTTGGGTTCGGGGAGTAGATTATAGAAAGGGAAGGTATTAGCACCCTTTCTATCCATGGTTATCCATGGGCTCTTAGTTACTTGCTTAGATCAACTTGCCTTAATTTTCAATTGTTTGAAATGGTGCCTTGTGTGTGTGGGTTTGAAAATGTTTTGAAAAGAAGCCAATGTGGTGGCAACCTTTGTAATGATCCATGTTGGGATGTATACAAAGGTGTATGTCTTTTGAAAAGGTTTTCATTGTTTTTGAAAGTTGTTTTGAAAGTGTATTGATGTGTGGTTTAGAAAATAGGCAAGTGTTTTGTTTTGCAAGTTTGATTCAAGTAACTAAGAGTTTGTCTACTCCTAAATTTCTCAAAGATTTCTCCTATGTTTTTAACCCTTTTAACAATTTTGTTCCACCATTGCATTTGGTGGACAATCTTGTGTTAGGATGTGAAAGGGACAGGCGCGGGTCATCGTTTAGACCATAATTGCAATGGTGTCAAGTATCTTTGGGCAATTTTTCCTTGGAGGGACTTGATCATTTTTTAGGCAACTTTTGAAAGCGTCATCGAGGGACTATGATCATTTGAATTGTGTTTATTTTGCCCAAAGGGACCTAACATGCAATATGGCCCATTATTGAAGGCAACAAGTGGAATACCCTAGGGGTGCAAGTGTGATTGGTGTTGTCCATTTTCATGCTTAATTATCTTTGAAATTAGGTCAAACTATTTTGGTTAATTGATTCGCATACAAACCCTAATTCTAACATGGCATAATTAGAAAGCATTAAAGTGCGAAAAATAAAGTTCCTAAGTTATTACAACACAATATATGGGAAGGGGGGTACAAATGTTCAAATGGGGGTATTTTGACAAGGAATTTAAACCTAGACTATTACAATCCAAATGGAATTATACAAATTATTTAATGTGCAATAATTAAATAAAAAAAGATAAATATGCAAAGATGCAAAAAATGATTTTTTATGTGTATGTAAAAAGTGTTTTTTATGTGTCAAATAAACAAAATAAAAAGTATTAATTTTTGGAGTTTTTATGTATTTAGGGCAAAACCCTAATTTTATTAAATAAAAGGTATTAATTATTTAATATATACAATATTTATTAGTTATGTACAAAAATAAAATAAAAATGAAGTATATTTGTAAAAAAGGTATTTTTAGTGTTAAATATTAATAAAAATAAAAATGTATATATTTTGTATTTTTTAACCTAAATATACTAATATATATATATATATATATGTATTTGTATTATTTACCAAATATATACAAAATAAAATATTTAATATTATATATAAAAAAAAAATGTATTTTTATTATAAAATGTTTTCAAGAGATAACATGAAATAAAAGTCAGAAAAATATGTTTGTATTATTTTTAGCTATTTTAAATAATAGTATATAAGTATTTATTTATGTACAAAAACTAAATAAAGACTAATAAATATCAAAATAAATGCAAAAAATGTGGAAAAAATGATTTTTATATTTTTTCATACTTAAATAAAAATATGGAAATAAAATCAAAAGGAAAAAATGGAAAATGATAAATAAAAATCAAAATGGGTCAGGGGGGTTCAAAAGCAAAAACAAGGTGCAAATAGGAAAAGTGGAACAGGCCCAGCCCAAAGACCAGCTTCTTCAACCTCCAGCCATCTCTGTTTGAAAAACGCGCGCCTTCTTGCTTCAACATCAAGATCCTGATTCTTTGATTTTTAATGAAAACTTACAACACAAAAAATGTAAAGCATCATCTCACGATTTCATACATATAAAGAACATGATCTAACTCTCAGAAATGAGAGAGAATTTCTTCTCCCCCAATTCCTGACCTAATTTTTGTTCTAAGTTCAGACCTCAAATTCTCATAGCATACATAACATAAATGAAAACTAATGATATGGGCAGATTCAGGGCCATGAATGTGACGTAATTTCTTCATAAACCTAAAGCTAACAATGCCTGGATAGAGAGATACGAGTTCATGAACTTACCTGTTCAGTTGGAATCGTATCTGGTGATGGAGGTGCTTTCAATGCAAGGTGATGATTGGTACATCTTCCTTGATGTCCAGGGATGTTATTCCAAGCTTTAGTTTGTTTGGAAACCAAGAGAATCGTGCTATGGTACTTCAACTGCAAAACAGAAAAATGAAAATGGTGATGTTAGCTAGGGATGTTACAGGTCGTGTTTGAGGCTTGGAATAGTTTCAAGGGATGATGTAGGATGTGTTTGAAGTGGTTTTAGCAAGAATGCACGAAGGAAATGAACTATGCCACTCAAACTGCAGGGATGCCCTGTTTTTGTGCAGTTCAATGGTGATTCTGTGAATGGAGAGGTATTGGAGGTGATGGGCTTGTGTCTCAGGTCAGGATGGAGGTTTAGAATGTGTTTTACAAGTTTGCTTAAACTGGTTTTTGCTGAGATGAGAGTTGTGTATTGTTATGCAATGTTTCTTCACACTTAAGCAAGAAAAGGTCAAGTTGAGTTTTAGACTGATGGAGGCCCCTCTATTGTGCTGCTAAGCATGCCCTTGATCAGTGGGATTAGTTCAAAAACTTGTGCCAAGGAGATTTGCTGTGTACCTCTTGATTTGCTAATTGACATAAAGTTCTACTTTTGCAAAAATGGACATTATGCTTTTTCTATTTTAGGACTAAACCTTCATGTAATGCTTAAACACATGATGCAAGGCTTGAACACAAAGGGTTTGCATTTAATTTATGAGTGCAAATGGGATATAGGACCTGTAATCAAGTTGTGCAAGCTGATTTCAAAATGGCCTAGATGTATGAACATGTAACTTGGCCATAAACAAAGTGACTTTTTCCCAACTTGCCAAATTCGATTCTCCCTAACCATGAGGTTGTTTGATGAGTTCTTTGACATTTTGGAAAGCTTGTAATGTGTACTACAATCCATATTTGAAATGCAAATTGAAATCCCAAGTGGAAGTATGTGAAAAGTGGTCTTGAAGTTAAGCAAAAATCCTGCCTAAAATGGTTCAAAATTTCTCTAAGTTAAGAATGGTTTGGTACCCTTGTTCCAAAAATTGTAACTTTAGCTACAAGCTTCTTTTGGGAAAACTTTGTGAATCAAAGTTGTAGATTTTGAAATGGACTACAACTTTCATGTTTTGACTTTTGCTTGAATCCAAATGAATCTTGGTGAGAAAGTGGGACAAAGTTAGGAAAAAATTAGGGTTTTTCATAACTTAGAAAAATTCTAAGTTATGAAAAATCTTCATTTCAAACCCTAATTTGCAATTCTTGATTTCTTGATGAACAAGTTTCATGATTTGGCATATTTTGATGAAAAATGAATCTTGACACTTGATTTTGACCAAAAAGTCAAAGTTTGACTTTTCAGTATACAGTCAAAATTGATCAATTGACTGGAAAATTCAACTGTCAATCTTGTGCATTTGGGATCTTTTGAACTTGTTGAGTATGTCAAGACAATTCCATGGGGTCCTTGAGTCCATATGTGAGTTTGGTTTGTCATTGGCTAGGTCAAACAGTCAAAAATTGCCTTTGTGCAGTCAAAACCCTAAAAATGACCATTTTGCCCTTTTGTGATCTGATCAAATTTCTTGTGGAATTGTGATCCAAACTTGATCAAATGGTCCATGTGAGTTCATAATGTTGATGTGGGTCAATTTTCATGAGATTTGACTGTCAATTGGCCACAGTTGACTTTTTCCCCAATATAGTTGATTTCTAGGTCAACTGTCCAATTGACTGGGCAAAATTTGGAATCAAGACTTGAAACTTGGTATGGATAAACTTGGGAGTCCAACATGAAGCATGAAAGTCATCTTAGGCATTTTGGGTCAAAATATCTTTGTGCAAACACAAACCCTAATTTGGGTCAACAGTGCAAGGAGAAGTCTTGAGCAGAGGAAACCCTAACTTGATCTTGAGCTTCAAGGGTCTTGTGATGAGAAAATGTTGAGGGAATGGGAGGGAAAATTTTGGGGTACAACATCGTACATTTCTTGTTGGGGAAATAAAACCTGTTGGTGAATACTTGATGAACTGATGGCGAGGTGAGTTCTTTTTAGGAAGAGACCCGCAAGGCTTCTTCTTTCAGGACCAACTTAGCTGGGGAAAAAACTGCCAAGAGATTGAGACTCTGGCTGGGAATCAACCTATACAAAGGGACTTTGTGGGTAACTTTGTTTGAGGAATGGTTTATTGTAACCGTCCTTGTGGGGATAATGCTAATGAAATAACTCCGTGGGGATATTCCATATACATTAAAGAGATGCTTGCTGCTGCTTAGCAGGACACATGTGCCAAATAGTTTTAATTATGTTCACATGCATATGTTCGTTCAATTTTAGTCATTGGACATTTTTGCATTCAAAACAAAAAACATAAATTTTGTACTTCAAAGTATATTTGTATTGATATTTTTCCCGTAAATAGGCGTTTTTGTATAAAGAGACGGAGATCCTAGTAATAGGAAATTGTCAAAAGGAAAACAAAAATTGAAAACAAAAACAAATAGCCATGTGGAAACGATCTCATAGCATTCCAACTCTACTATTGCCCCAATGTCTTTGAATGCCCCTTTCCGTTGACAAAAGTTGTTTGGATTAATCTTGGACCGTTTGAACTCGGACCTTGGTAATAAAGTCGACTGTGGTGATTCCACGGGACATAGTCATACGCTTTCAATCCTTAACTTTTGCCTGGACCGCCCTTTCAGATTTTCAGCCCATCAGGATACCTATTTTTGCCCAAGTCGCCCTTTCGGGTTTCAACTTGCTGGGTGTACAATCTTTTGCATATATCCCTAATTTTTTCCCAAACCTTTTGGTTTGCTGGGATGCCCTTATTTTTTCCTAGGTGTGTCAACCTAGCGGGTCTCCTATGCGTAATACTTTTTAACTATGTGTGCGTTCACAGGATGCAGGAAGTCTTCACCGTCCATGGTAGTCAGCATCATGGCACCGCCAGAGAACACTCTCTTGACAACAAATGGCCTTTCGTAGGTGGGAGTCTATTTGCTCCTGGGGTCGCCTTATGGCAGAATGATGCGCTTTATCACCAAGTCACCAGCTTGATATACTCGAGGCTTGATCTTTTTGTTGAAAGCCTTGATCATGCATTTTTGGCACGTCTGACCATGACAAACAACAACCAGTCGCTTTTCATCGATCAAGTTCAACTGATCCAATCTTGTATGAATCCACTCGTCTTCGCCTAGGCCTGCTTCATTCATAATACTTAGTGAGGGAATCTGAACTTATACTGGCAAAACAACTTCCATGCCATAGACTAAAGAAAAGGGAGTTGCCCCAGTTGGTGTCCTAGCTGATGTACGATAGCCATGAAGACCAAACGGTAACATCTCATGCCAGTCTTTGTAGGTTACTACCATCTTCTGCACAATCTTCTTAATGTTTTTGTTGGCCTCTTCCACTGCTCCATTCATCTTAGGTCTATAAGGAGAAGATTTGTGATGCTTGATTTTGAACTGAGTGCAAATTTCCATAATCATAACATTGTTGAGGTTAGTCCCATTGTCGATGATGATCCTTTCGGGGATACCATAGCGACATATGAGGTTATGTTTGATGAATCTGGCTACCACATTCTTGGTGACTGAGGCAAATGAGGCGGATTCGACCCATTTGGTGAAATAATCAATAGCGACAAGAATGAACCAGTATCGATTGGAAGCAGTAGGCTTGATCTCTTAAATCATGTCAGTGCCCCACATTGCAAATGGCCATGGAGCGGTCATGACATTCAGAGGGATAGGAGGCACATGGACCTTTTCAGCATAAATTTGGCATTTGTGACAAGTTCTTGAATGTTGATGGCAATCAGTCTCCATCATTGACCAATAGTAGCCAGCTTTCAGGATCTTCTTGGCCATAGTATGTCCGCTAGAGTGAGTTACAAAGAGACCATCGTGCATGTCTTCCATAATTTCCTCTACCTCCTTCTTGTCCACACATCGGAGTTGAGTAGAATCATGGTTGTGCTTGTACAATATTATGTTACTTAGGAAGAATTTGGCTGTAAATCTTTGTAAGAACTTTCTTTCATTGATGGATGCTCCTTCAAGGTATTCTTGTGCTTCAAGGTATCTCTTCACCTCACGGTACCATGGCTTTTGTGTGTCAGTGTCAAGCTCACAGCAGTGTGCAGGTTCGTCGAATATCTCAATTGTAATCATAGGAGCTTCGTTGTCCCATATGACCTTGAACATAGAAAACATGGTGGCCAAAGCATCGGCTAACTGATTTTCTTCCCTAGGGAAGTGTTCAAAGGTGATCTCTTCAAAGTAAGGAATCAGAGATAGCACAAACTCCTTTTAAGCGATGAGATTAAGGTTCTTAGTGTCCCAATATTCTTTTACTTGGCTAATCACTAGAGCGGAATCCCCAAACACATTCAAATACTTGATCCTCAAATTGATGGCAGCCTTCAGACCCAAAATGCATGCTTCGTACTCAGCCATGTTGTTCGTACAATCGAAGCATAGTCTGGAAGTGAAAGGAGTGTGGCAACCTTCAGGGGAGATAATCACAACACCAATTCCGCTACCCAAAGCGTTGGAAGCCCCATCGAAGACCATAGTTTATCGGGATCCTTGTTCAGGTCCGTCATACGGTCCAGGTTTCGTGCAGTCGGTCACTAGCATGATGTTCTCATCCGGGAAGTCAAAGTTCATAGACTGATAATCATCGACAGCTTGATGGGCCAAATGATTTGCTAATACACTTCCTTTTATGGCCTTTTGTGTTGTTTATTGAATTTCGTACTCAGTCAAGATCATTTTCCATCTGGCTATCCGTCCAGAAAGAGCAGGTTTCTCGAAGATGTACTTGATTGGGTCCATCTTAGAAATCAACAGAGTGGTATGAGTCAACATATACTGTCTTAGTCAGCGAGCAGCCCATGCCAGAGCGCAGCAAGTTTTTTCGAGCAGTGAATATCTGGTTTCACATTCGCAAACCTTTTGCTCAGGTAGTAAATAGCATGCTCTTTTCGTCCAGACTCGTCATGTTGGCCCAAAACACACCCCATAGAGTTCTCTAGCACTGTCAAGTACATGATCAAGGGTCTTCCTTCAACTAGAGGCATGATAATAGGAGGTTCTTGCAAATATTCTTTGATTTTGTCAAAGGCAGCTTGGCATTCATCATTCCATCTGACTACTTGATCTTTCTTCAAGAGTTTGAAGATTGGCTCACAAGTAGCAGTCAAGTGAGATATGAAGCGGGCGATGTAATTGAGACGACCCAAGAATCCTCTAACTTCCTTTTTAGAATGGGGGATTGGAATTTTTTGGATGGCCTTCACCTTGTCAGGGTCGACTTCGATGCCTTTACCACTAACAATAAAACCTAGAAGCTTTCCAGATCGTACTCCAAATGTGCACTTGTTAGGGTTTAACCTTAACTTGTACTTTTTCAACCTTTCGAATAGCTTGTACAGGTGATCGAGATGTTCCTCTTCAGTTTGTGATCTAGCAATCATATCATCCACATATACCTCTATTCCATGATGAATCGTGTCATGAAACAAAGCTACCATAGCTCTTTGATACGTTTCCCCTGCATTCTTTAATACGAACGACATGACCTTGTAACAAAAGGTGCCCCATTGTGTAACGAAAGTAGTCTTCTCCATGTCTTCGGGAGCCATCCTAATTTGATTATAGCCAGAGAAACCATCCATGAAAGAGAAGACTTTATGTTGAGTAGTGTTATCGACTAAGACATCAATATGAGGTAGAGGGAAGTCATCTGTGGGGTTTTCCCTATTCAGATCCCTATAGTCTATGCACATGCGAACTTTTCCGTCTATCTTCGGTACTGGCACCACATTTGGAACCCATTGGGGATAAGATGTCACAGCTAAGAATCATGCGTCAAATTGTTTCATCACTTCAGCTTTTATATTTTCAGACATGTTAGGCCTCATACGTCAAACTTTTTGTTTGACAGGAGGACAATCTTCATACAATGTCGGTATCCAACCCTGGCATATATTCATATAACCAAGCAAACACTTCCACATAATCATGAAACATCTGAACCAATATGCTTTTGACACTTCTTTCTAGATTAGCGCCGATCTTAACTTCTTTCTTGTTTGTCTCGGTACCCAGATTGATGACTTCAGCTGACTCTTCGTGCGACTGAATAGCTTTTCCTCTTGTAATAGAAGTCTGGCTAGTTCTCTCGGTATTTCAAAATCTTCCTCACCTTCTTCTTCAGCTTGGTTAATTGGACATTCAAAGTCATAGTCGGAAATAGTAGAGTCATTGGCAATAAGATCCAGAGTGGATGAGGACCTGGAAGTGTGTGTGAGTGTGCATTTAAGATACATGGCTATTTTGAAAAATGTATTTGAAGAAAAAGAAAGACAATGAGCACAAAGATTTGAACTAAAAAGAGTCCAATGGTTTGTATTGAATGATCATATGATAACATGAACATAAATAAAACCCTTGACAAATGGACCATAGTGCCCCGGGCCAGGTATATGGCATAAAAGTCATAGTTTAATATTATAGACAAAATGTTCTTAAATTAAAAGAGAACAATAAACAAGTGATTACTCCTCAATTAAGGAGATGGGAACGAAGTCCTTTGCTTGCCAATTGTTGAGCTTCGTTGTAGTAGGATACACCCAATCTTCAAATGCACATTCATCATCAGAATCACCTACAGCGTTGACTTCCTTGTCATGATTTGGCATAGGCGCGGTGATTACATTCAGAGTTGGAGGAGGATCAAATTCAATGGTCTTATTGTCTATCAAGTCTTGAATTTTATTCATCCGTGCTCAACATTAGTCAATCTCGTGCCTGGAACTACTTGAGTGATATGCATATTTGGCGTTCGAATTGTACTTTGGTGAAGAGGTGTCTGAATTGGCCGGAGGATCACGCAGTGTCACCAAATTTGCCTTTAACAAGTGTTGTAAGGCTTGGGATAGTGACATGCCTATCCTTGTTGTGATACGGTGGGAGAACTGACTTAAAGGTTTTGCGCTTGATCGCAAATGTTGCGGTTAGCAAGAGTCGCCACTGACTTTTCTTTTATCCAAAAGGAAAGGTGAAAAAGAACAGGAAAGACCTTGAGATTATTTCTTGAGTTCGGGGGGTAGATTATGAAAAGGGAAGGTATTAGCACCCTTTTCATCCATGGTTTTCCATGGGCTCTTAGTTACTTGCTAGATCACTTGCTTTTGTTTGAAAATTGTGCTTTGTGTGGTTTTTGAAAGTATTTTGTAAAGAGGCCATTGTTTAGGCAATCTTTGTAATGATTCTCGTTCGTAAGAATGTATACAAAGATGTTGATCTTTTGAAATGTTTTCAAGTTTGTAAGATGTTTTGAAATGTGTAGGTGTTTGTTTTTTCTTAAAATAGCAAGGATGTTTATTTGAAATTGAGCAAGTAATTAGAAGCATTCTACCTACTCAAAAGTCTTTCTTGTACATTTCCTTTTTCTTTGACATTGTTATCTTACCATTGATTTGGTAAGTAACCCTATATTTGGATGTAAATGGGACGGGCGTGGGTCATCCTATAACCATGATTAGCAATGTTGCAAGACATCTTAGCATTCTCTTTTAGGGACTAAGATCATTTGTAAGGCAACTTAGATAGCGTCATCGAGGGACTATGATCTTGTATTCGTTTTTTTTGCTAAGATACCTCACATGCATAATATGGGCATTTTGTAAGGCAACCAAGTGGATTTTACCCTAGGGGTGCTTGTGTGCAAGTGTATTATTTTCATGCTTGTTTTTGTATTGAATTAGGGTTTTCTATTTGATTGATTTTATTCTTTCCATACAAACCCTAATTAATAGCATGTGAATATAAAGCATTTAAATTGCGGAAAATAAAAATACTAATCTATTACATGATTTATGGGAAGGGGGGTGTACAAAGTATAAGTGGAGATTGCAAGAAATTAAACCCTAATTAATCTATTACAACCATATTGAATTGAATAAATAAATGTAAAAAATATGTAAAGGGATAATGTATAAAGTAATGAATAAAAAAGAAATGGATTTTATTTGGTTTTGTCCTTGTTAAAAAATGTTTTTATTTTTTAACCTAATGAAATAAAAAATGCTTAATAAAAAAAATAAACTAATTTAATTTAAAAGAAAAAATATTTTTAAGTTTTATGAAGAAGATTTTAACATTAAACTAAATAGTATGAAAATTAATTAAATTAGGAAAAGTATAAATTCTATGTTTATTTTAAGAAAATAAAATAAGCCTAAATCTATTTAATTAAAAAAACGTGCCCTGACTGCACTTCATCTTCAATCTCCAGCCAAAGGATCTGTAACTTGCTCATTTCTCAACCATTTGCAAAAATGTAAACATGAAAATTGCCTAATTTTGTCACACGAATCCAACCATATAAATATATTAAATTATAAATCAGAAATGAATGAGAATTTTTAAAGTACCAAATTCTGACCTAAATATTTCAGAAATTTCAAACTCAAAATTCTCCCAGCTCAATCAAAATAAATGAAATCTATGGACATGAACAGCTTCAGGGCAATGATGTCTACATTTTATCTTCACAAATGTAAGCCTAACAATGCCTTAGTAATGAGATAAAAGTTCAAGAAAAATACCTCAAAACTGGAAATTGTGAAATGGATTTGAGCTTGTTTCAGGCAGTGCTGATGATCAGGTTAGCTTCCTTGGACCTCTAGGAAGCTAATGTAATGGCTGGCTTGAGCTGAGGGTGGCTGGAATGGTCTGGAGAAGTCCAACTGTGATGCTCTATTTTTGGTTATGGAAGATAGGGTAAATGGTGTTACAGAAGTGAAACAGGTACAAGGATGAGTTACCCTTGACGCAAGGAAGCTTTAGAAACTAAAAATCCAAGAAACGCACGAGGGAAATGTGAGTTTGAGGTTCAAGGTCAGAAACTGTGCAACAATGGAGTTTTTGGGTGATTTATAATTTGAGAGAGCTTTGGTGTATTTCAGGGTGCTCAAACTCGTGTTCTAGCTCACAAATAGTGCCTATATTTATAACTAACAAGTTTGGAGACTTGTTGTTGATCAGAATTCGAAATCACAAGTTTATGCATAACATGTGATTTTTGAGAATTTCAAGTTTCCAAGCATTGTGTACTTGCTAAGATAGAGTGGTTATGCTTTAAACAAGCTTGCTTATGACTTTGTGAATGGAGTGTGATCAGAGGGAACAAGTTAGAGGCTCAAGAATTGACTTTACACAAAAGCTTGCTTTTCTAAAATGGAAGTGTTCACTTTGTGCCATTAATGGAAATGTGGATTGGATAAAGCTTAAACCACTTGGATTAAAGCTTAAACGTTTATGTAATCCATTAATGATGGATAGATACACAAGTTAGGAGGCCTGAAAAGAAATATTATACAGCCTAGCATTGAAATTTCACTTGTGTTCATTATGAAAATGACCTATAATTCAAGTGACAAAACACCAATTTCATCTCTTCGATTCTCCCTACTCAAGAATGATCTCAAGGAGTTATTGGACACTTTGGAAAGCTTGAAATGTGATCTACAGCCCATCTTTGAATTGCTTTTGAAGATTCCACCTGGAACTATATGAAAAAGTGCCATGAAGTTAGGGCAAAATCCTGACCAAATTAGGACAAAATTTCACTAAGTGTTTAGTTTCATGACCCTATGTTCTTGAAATTATAACTTGAGATCCAAGAACTTTTGGAAGAAGTTGTGTGAAGAAAAGTTGTATATTTCATGGAGATCTACAACTTTCATGTTGGGAGTTTCTCTTGAATCATCTTGTATCATGGTGAAAAATTGGCTCAAAGTTAGGAAAAAAACATGAATTTTCAACACTTAGAAAAATTTCTAAGTCGAAATTTTGACTTTTCAAAATAAAATCTTGACTTTTTGATTTCTTGATGAATAAGTTTCATATTTTGACATGTTTTGATGAATTATGATATTTGGCACTTGAATTTGACCAAAAATTCAAAGTTTGACTTTTCAGTATACAGTTGACTGCAAAATTCATCTTTCAATCCAATGGATTTGCAATGTTTTGAATCATGTCATTAGGTCAAAATGATGCAATTGGACTCTTGAGATCATGCATTAAACCAATTGACTATTTGCTAGGTCAAAAATCAGAAATTGCCCTTTCCTAGTCAAAACCCTAATTTTGACCATTTTGCCCTTTTGGAGATTTGATCAAATTTCTTGAGGAATTATGGTCCAAATATGATCAAATGATACATATGAGTTTAAAATGTTTATGTGGATCAAAGTAAATTGGCTATAGTTGACTTTTTCCCTAATACAATTGATTTTTAGGTCAACTGTTCAATTGACTGATCAAAAGTGTGATCCAAGGCTTGAAACTTGACATGAGTAATCTTAGGGGTCCATAATGGTCCATGAAAGTCATATGAAGCATTGAAAGTTCAAAAATCCTTGTGCAATCTCAAACCCTAATTTTGGTCATCAGTGCATAAGGAGGTGTCTTGAGCTGATCAAACCCTAGTGCAGTCTTGAGCTCAAGGAGATCTTGTGAGAAGATTCTTGATAAGTGGGAGGGAAATATTTGGGGTACAACAGCTTCCCCTGTTCAATCTTCTTAAACCTGAAGAGTTAGATATGCATGTTTTGCCATTCGTGACTCGAAGGTGGAAGATTCTTGAACACTAGAGTGCTCAGAAATTTGCACTCGGCAATGTGATGGTAGAGGGAATGGGCTTAAAGATGCCATTTGGAGAGGTGATAGAAAGTTGTTAGAGATGGTCTTGTAGATGCCATCCAAGAGTGATTGTTGAATTGTAATTTGTAAGCTGGAAGAATGAGTATCAGAATGGCGTCCGTGTCTAGAGCGTATCTGTACTGTATCTGAAAGTTGAATCTTAAGTTAGCATCAGAGTGTATCTTAACTATATCTGAAAGTTGAATCTGAATGAGTATTAGAATGGAATTCGTGTCTGGAGCGTATTTGTACTGTATCTGAAAGTTGATTCTGAATGAGTATCAGAATGGCATCCGTGTTTGGAGCGTATATGTACTGTATCTGAGAGTTGAGTCTGAATGAGTATTAGAATGGCATCCGTGTCTGGAGAATATCTGTACTGTATCTGCAAACTTTGAACATTGTTAATGGTAGCTGTTAACCTTATCCTGAAAAGGGTAAAATATTAGCTAAAATGCAAAGTCATGTTGTATGAAATGCATGGTATGATGCATTTGTGTTAACATTGTTTATGATATATGGATGCGATGTATGCGTATGTGACCTAATCTGTTGCACTGCTGTTGGATTGGAAAATAAACCCCTGAATGTTGCTGAGGGTATGTAAGTCTTCATGTCTTGAAGTCGAAGTTTTGATGAATTTCCGTTCAGAGAAATAAAATTTGTTGTAAGAGAAATGCCATGTACTGCTTGCAAAATCTGTTTGGCGGATCGGGAGAAATTGGATGATTTCTATCGGGGATTGATAATTGGAAGTTTGTTCCGCTAGGGATTAAACTGTACACTGCAGGGGATTTTTATGGAAAATAACTTAGAGAGATTTCCATATCTCTTAAAGCCATCAATAATTGTCTTTTATTTTGTTTATTTGTAAACAGTAATTATGTTCAAATGCATATGTTCAACAATGAATCATTCGACGTTTTTGTTAACAAAACACAAGAGTAAAAAACAGATAGTTTTTCACTTTCAAAGGAATATTTTTGTATTGAATTTGAGTAAGTATTTTTGTACAGTGAGACAAACATTCTAGTAAAAGAATGTCGTCGTAAAAAATGAAGTTTTTAATACAAAGAAAAGATAACTATGTGTAATAATCCCGTGGGGTTCCTATTCTGCTATAGCCTTTGTATCTCTGAGCATCTTGTATATTTTCCTTGTCCGAAGATGATTGAATTGGTCAGGAATCTCGAGTTTGCAAGTCGTCCGTAAGGTGATCCAACAGGACATAGTCATACGCTTGAATTCCCTAACTTTTTCCTAGACCGCTCTTTCGGGTTTTCAGTCCACCGGGATACCCTTTTTTGCCCAATTCGCCCTTTCGGGTTTTCAACTTGCCGGGTGTACAAATTTTTTGTTTTATCCCTAATTTTTTCCTGAACCTTTTTGGTTCGCTGGGATTCCCTTGTGTGATACAGTGGGAGAACTGACTTGAGGTTTTGCGTTTGTGTTTGCAAATGTTTCGTATTAGCAAGAGTCGCCACCGACTTTTTATTTTATCCAAAGGAAAGGTCAAAAAGCATAGGAAAGACCTTTGAGATGTTTTCTTGGGTTCGGGGGGTAGATTATGAAAAGGGAAGGTGCAAGCACCCTTTTCATTCATGGTTATCCATGGGCTCTTAGTTACTTGTTTAGATCACTTGCTTTTCCTTTTCAATTGTTTGAAATGGTGCTTTGTGTGTGGTTTTGAAAATGTTTTGAAAAGAGGCCATCGTTGTGGCAACCTTTGTAATGATTCTTGTTTGAATATATACAAAGGTGTATTGTCTTTTGAAAATATTTTTCAATGTTTGATTGTTTGAAAGCTTGCTTTTGGGAAATGTTTTGAAATTGTGTTGTGAGGTGTGTTTGAAAATAGCAAGGATGATTTTACAAGTTTGGATCAAGTAACTAAGAGTTGTCTACCCTATCTACTCAAAGGTATTTCCTACACATTTTTAACCCTTTTGAAAGTGTTGTTTTACCATTGCATTTGGTAAACAACCTTGTATTAGGATGTTAAACGGGACAGGCGCGGGTCATCGTATGGACCATGATAGCAATTGTGCTAAGTATCTTTAGCAAATTTTTGAGGGACTAGATCATTTTGTATAGGCAACCAAGATAGCGTCATCGAGGGACTATGATCTGTTGTTTTGTTTTTGTTTTGCCAAAGTACTCAACATGCATAACATGGCCCTTTTAAAGGCAACAACTGAGTGAAACCCTAGGGGTGCAAGTGTGCATTGTGTTGTCAATTTACATGCTTTTTGTCTTTGTATTAGTCAAGCTATTTGTTTGATTTTGGATTTTCGCATACAAACCCTAATCTCTAATCATGGCATAATTGAAAGCATAAATACGTAAAATAAATCTACACGATTACAACATTAGATATGGGAAGGGGGATACAATTTTGAATGGGGATTATTTGCAAGAAATTAAAACCCTAATATTTACTATTACATCCAAATTGAATAAATGGTACAAATAAATAAATGGACAAATATTTAAATGATCAATTAAATAAATATACAAAATATTATGAATTTGCAAAAAGATGTTTTTTGTTTATTTTTTTTATGTATGTAAAAAAATATTTAATGTATATATGAAAAAGAAATAAAGGATTATTATATTTTATTTATGAAGACTAAAACCCTAATTTTCTTTAAGAAAGTATATACATATATATATATATATATATATATATATATATATATATATATATATATATATATATATATATATATATATATATATATATATATATATATATATATATATATATATATATATATATATATATATATATATATATATATATATATATATATATATATATATATATATATATATATATATATATATATATATATATATATATATATATATATATATATATATATATATATATATATATATATATATATATATTAATTTTAAAAAATATAGAAATGAATGAAATATATACAAATGTCACGAAATGAAAATGTATTAAAAAAATATTATTTTTAATAAGGGTGGAAACCCTAGTTTTCTTTTAAGAAAATAAATATATATTAAATATATTATTTATGTATGATAAAATAAAATAAAATATATACAGAATAAAAATATATTAAAAAAAATATTATTTAAGTATAAATGATAAAAAATAAAGGTATAATATTTTTTATGTTTTACTTTCAAGTTTTTATTAAATAAAATAAAAGTATATACTCACTAAATTATTTTTATGTTAGAAAAAATAAAATAAAAAATAAAAATAAAAGTGAAAATTTATAAAAATATTTTTGGTATTTTTTATGTTTGGAAAATAATAAAATAAAATCAGAAATGAAAAATAAATACAAAAATATAAAAATATGAAGAAATGGGCCAGGGGGTGCAATCAGTAAAAGGGAGGTGTCAAAAACAAGGCCAGAAGCAAGCCCAGCCCACTGACTTTGTCTTCAACCTTTGTCAAGAAAAAACGCGCGCCTGACTTCAAACATGAACAACCTGCATACGTGCTCTAATGCAAAAACCCATAACATCAAAGTTGTAGCATTTTTCAAGACGAATCCAACCATGTAAAGAACTCATTCAAACTCTCAAAGACCAAAGAGAATTTCTCTGGCCCTAAATCCTAACCTAATTTTTTCAGGAAGTTCATGGATCAAATTCTCTTAACATGATTAACTTAAATGAAAACTGAGCATATGTACAGCTTCATGGCTATGAATACTACATTTTTTATTCACAAACCTAAGCCTAATGATTCCTAAATAGAGAGATAGGAAGTTGACAAAAACCTGTTTCAATTGACTTCGTGTATGGCAATGTGGAGCTTTTCAGTGAGGCCTGAGATGTTTGGGAGCTTGCTTGAACTTCCTCTGACCTTCTCTATTGCCTAGCTTGCCTTGAATGTGCTTGAACAAGCTTGTAGAACTCAACCTGCACAAGCTGAAAACAGAAATGGCAAACCTTGTAAAGGGAGTTACAGTCAGTGTTTAAGGGTTGGGATAACTTGGATAGATTATATGGAAGGTGTTTAAACAAGTTTGAGGCAAAACGCACGAGGGGTTTTTGCTATGGAAGTCAAACTGCAGGGAGTGCCCTGTTTTGCCAATGGAAGGTGATTTTGTGCTATGGAAGGTTTGAGGGCTCAAAGACTCGTGTTTTTGGCTCCAAGGGATGTGTGAAACTTGTCTCAAATGTTTTCAAAAGTTGGTTCTAACAGATGTGCAAGATGTGTGGTATTTGACATGTTTCTTGTATTTTAAGCAAAAGCAAGCCATGATGCAATACAAGCCTGTACAGGCTATCTATCAGCCTGCAGTCTACAATCTTGGCCCCCTCAATTGGTGGATATTGTGTGCTATACCAGATCTTGTTCAAGGCTCAAGAGATGTGGTTTGACATAAAGCAATTTTGACAAAAATGGCCATGTTACCTTTTACTATTTTTGGATTAATCTAATGTATAATCCTCTAATGACCAAAACAAAGCCTTAGACCAATGGATTTACATTTAATTATTGAGTATGGAAGGGTTTTGAGACCCGTAATCAAGGACAAACAAGGCTGATTAGAGTTTGTAACTTGTATCAATATGAACATGCCATGGATCAAAAGTGAGTTTTTGCCAACTTCAAGCCTTCGATTCTCCCTAACCACAAATGATTTTGGAGAGTTCTTGGACATTTTAGAAATCTTGTAACATTCCCTACATTCCATATTTGAAATGCATTTTGAGATTCCAAGTGGAACTATGTGAAAAATGGTCATGAAGATAGGTCAAAATCCTGCCTAAACTAGGGCAAAATTTCACCAAGTTAAAAGTTTCATGGACCCTTGTTCCAAAAATCATAACTTGATATCCAAGCTTCTCTTGGGAAAACATTGTGAATCAAAGTCGTAGACTTTGTGGAGGACTAAAACTTTCATGTTGTAAGTTTTGCTTGAATCCAATTGCATCATGGTGATAATGTTGGGCAAAGTTGGGAAAAATTAAGAAAATTTCATAACTTAGAAAAATTCTAAGTTATGAAATTTTTCAATCTTAAACCCTAATTTTCAAAATTGGGTTTCTTGATGAACAAGTTTCATGTTTTGACACATATTTATGAAAAATGACCCTTGGCACTTGATTTTGACCAAAAAGTCAAAGTTTGACTTTTCAGTGTATAGTCAAATTTTGATCAGTTGACTGAAAAATTTATCTGTCAATCCAATGCATTTGAGATATTTTGAACCTTGTGAATAGGTCAAGATGATGCCATTGAGTCCTTGAATCCATGCTTGAACCTAATTTGCCATTGGCTAGGTGAAAAATCAGAAATTGCCCTTATACAGTCAAAACCCTAAAAGTGACCATTTTGCCCTTTTGATGATCTGATCAAATTTCTTGAGGAGTTGTGGTCCAAACTTGATCAAATGGTTCATATGAGTTTATAATGTTGAGTGGATCAAAAATTGTGAGGTTTGACTGTAAATTGGCCACATTTGACTTTTTCCCCAATACAGTTGATTTCTAGATCAACTGTCCAATTGACTGGGCACAAATTTGATTCAAAGCTTGAAACTTGGTAGATGTAATCTTGTAAGTCCATCATGAAGTATGAAAGTCACTTTGAGCATTGAAATTCCAAAAATCCTTGTGCAAACTCAAACCCTAATTTCAGGTCATCAGTGCAAGGAGATGTCTTGAGCAGAGCAAAAACCCTAATCCTGTCTGGAGTTCAAAGAGTCTTGTGAGGGGAAATCTTGATATAATGAGAGGGCAAATTTTGGGGTACAAAAGCTGCCCCTGTTCAATCTTCTTGAACCTGAAGAGTTAGATTTGCGAGTTTGCCTTTCGTGACTCGAAGGTAAAAGAGGATTGGACACTAGAGTGCCCGTAAATTTGCACTCGTCAAAATGTAGTTGAGGGAATGGGCTTAAAGATGCCATTTGGAGATGGTAGAATCTTGCTGGAGATGGGATTAAAGATGCCATCCAAGACTTGTTTGTTGAGAATCAGGAGAATGAATATCAGAATGGTATCCGTATCTGGAACGTATCTGAGTTGTATCTGGAGATTGGATTCGTATGAGCAAAGGAATAGCGTCCATGTTTGGAGCGTATCCGAGCTGTAACTGTATTTCATTCTTGAATGAATATCAGAATGACTTCCGTGTCTGGAGTGTATCTGTATTGTATCTGAATTCTGAATGGGCGATAGAAAAACAGCCGTGTCTGGAGTATCTATGGGCTGGGGAATAGGTTTGAATGAGTGACAGAATGGATACCGTGTTTGGACTGTATCTGAAGTTGAGATCTATATGAGTAGCAGAATGACTTCCGTGTCTGGAGTGTATCCGTACTGTAACTGAGATCTGGACGAGTGACAGAATGACTTCCGTGTCTGGAGTGTATCTGAACCTGAAGTTGATAGTTGAATCTGAATGAGAAATATAATGGCTTCCGTGTCTGGAGCGTATCTAGTCTGTATCTGATTGCTGAATTATGAATGAGTAATAGAATGACCTCCGTGTCTGGGGTGTATCCATATTGTATCTGAATAAGAGATCTGAATGAGTAACAGAATGACTTCCCTGTCTTGGAGCGTATCCGTACTGTATCTGAAATCTTTGAACATTTGTTAAAGGTAGCTTTTAATCTTATCCTGAAAAGGGTAAAATGTTAGCTAAAACACAAAGTTATGTTGCATGATATGTATGACGCAATAAAATGTGATTTATTAAAGTTCGTGATATATGAATGTAATGTATGTGTATGTAAGCTGATCAACTGTCTTGCTGAGGAAAACAAATCTTTGACAGCTGGAGATAATGAAATCTTTGACTGTTGCTGGGGAAAATAAATTCTTGACCGCTTGTTGGGGATAGAAGATCCTTGGCAACTTGTGGGGATTAACAAGAACTTTGACCACTTCTGAGGGGATGTGAGAATCCTTCACGACTTTCCTTGAGGAATAAGGAAAACTCTGACGATCTCTATTGGGGAACTGAAACCTTGGAGGCTTCCACTGGAGAAATGAGAACAAGAATCTTCGTTCCGCTGGGAAATAAACCTGTGGGGAAAAGCTTATTCCTGTTTGGAAAAAGTTCAGGAGTTTAGGTTGTATGCCACTTTGAGAATGAGAATCTTCATTCTGTCGGGGATATCAGGAACTCGGGTTATATGCCACTCTACTGGGGAAGCAAGAATGAGAATCTTTATTCAGGTGCTTGGGTCAGGAGGTTGTAAGTATGCCAATCTTCTGGGGTTTCAAGAATGTGAATCTTCATTCTGTTAACGGTATCAGGAGTTTGGGAGTATGCCAATCTTCTGAGGTTTCAAGGATGAGAATCTTCATTCTGTTAAGGGTATCAGGAGCTTGGGAGTATGCAAATCTTCTGATGTATTATCCTTGGTTGGGGATAAAACAAAAGTTAACTGTTATATGGTTGATTTCCAGGCTTTAAGATAACCTGCTGGGGGATTTGGAGAAACCAGGTGATTTCCACTGTGGTTTAAAGGTTGAAGTTTTGGGCTCCATTGGGGAAGAAAGTTTTATCTTCACTGAGGGTTTGCAGTTTAAAGTTTTGCTGGCTCCGTTGGGGATCGGGAGTTTGGAAACTAAAATCTGATGGGGATTTTGAAACTTAACTCCGCTGGGGATATGTATTTCAAGGCTTCATCTCTGTTGAGGATCTGGATGATGTACTACAGGGGATTTCCTCTGGAATAGCCTAAAGACATTTTCCTATACTTTCAACCTATCAATAATTATCCTTTCTCATTTCGTTTTATTTGTAAGCAGTGATTATATTCAAATGCATATGCTCATTTAATAAATCATTGGACGTTTTCAAATAAAATACAAGTGTAAAAAGAAAGAAAAGGCAAACAAATTTCTGCACTTTGAAGTATCTTTATATTAACTTTGTGTAAGTATTTTGTACAAAGGAGACAGACATCCTAGTAAGAGAATGTTGTCATAAAAATGAGAAAAATTTTTATACAAAGAAAGATGGCTATGTGAAACAATTCCATGGGGTTCCCATTCTGCTATAGCCTTCGTAACTCTGAGTATCTTGTCCATTCGTTGCTTCGTTCGACGTTGATTAGGTTGATCAGAAGCCCCAAGCTTGTCTGTGAAGATATTGTCCTTAAAGTGATCCGACGAGACATAATCATACGCTTTAATTCCCTAACTTTTGCCTGGATCGCCCTTTCGGGTTTTCGATCCACCGGGAAGACCTTTTTTGCCCAAGTCGCCATTTCGGGTTTTCAACTTGCCGGGTGTACAGATTTTTATTTATCCATGATTTTTGCCTGAACCGCCCTTTCGGGTTTTCGATTCACCGGGATGCCCATTTTTTCCCAAGTCGCCCTTTCGGGTTTTCGACTTGTCGGGTCGTTTTATGCATAGTATCTTTTGACTATGTCTGCGTTCACAGGGTGCGACTGGTCATCACCGTCCATGGTGGTCAGGATCATTGCCCCACCAGAAAAGATGTTTTTGATCACAAATGGTCCTTCGTAAGTAGGAGTCCATTTTCCCCTGGGATCACTTTGCGGCAAGATGATTCGCTTGGCTACAAGGTCCCCGACTTGATATACTTGTCTCTTGACTTTCTTGTTCAAAGCCTTTATCATACGTTTTTGATACGCCTGACCATGACAAACAGTAGTAAGCCGTTTTTCGTCAATCGAGTTAAGCTGATCGAGCCGGGTCTGAATCTAATCGTCTTCACTCAAACCAGCATATTTCATGATTCTCAAGGAGGGAATCTGAACCTCGATAGGTAAAACAGCCTCCATGCCGTATACCAAAGAAAAGGGGGTTCCCCCGGTTGAAGTACGTGCCGTAGTACGATACCCGTGCAGAGCAAACGATAACATCTCATACCAGTCCTTGTAGGTGACTGTCATCTTTTGAATGATCTTCTTGATATTTTTATTCACGGCTTCGACAACACCGTTCATCTTAGGCTGATAGGGAGATGAATTGTGATGTTGAATCTTGAAATGCTCGCACAGATCGGTGATCATAGTATTGTTAAAATTTGTACCGTTGTCAGTGATGATCCTGTCAGGGATACCATACCGGCATATGAGGTTCTTCTTCATGAAGCGGGCAACCACATTCTTTGTAACGGACGAGAACGAAGCTGCTTTGACGCACTTGGTAAAGTAATCAATGGCCACCAGGATGAAACGGTGTCCATTGGATGCTGTAGGCTTGATCTCTCCAATCATGTTGATTCCCCACATCGGGAATGGCCAAGGAGCTGTTAGGACATTGAGAGGAATTGGAGGAATATGTACCTTGTCCGCGTAGATTTGGCATTTGTGACAAGTACGAGAATGTTGATGACAATCCGCTTCCATGGTAGACCAGTAGTAGCCTGCCCGTAGAATCTTCTTAGCCATCGTATGACCGCTTGAGTAGGTGCCAAAGGTGCCATTATGTAGTTCAGCCATGATCTGCTCAGCTTCAACCTTGTCCACACAATGGAGTAGGACACAATCAAGATTGCATTTGTATAGGATACCATTGCTCAGAAAGAACTTGGCCGCGAACCTCCTTAAGAACTTTTTGTCGTTGACTGAAGCTCCTTCAGGGTATTCTTGTGCTTCGAGATGCCTTTTGACGTCATGAAACCAAGGTCGGTCCACCACTTCTTCAGTATTAATCTCGTGACAATGTGCAGGTTCTTCCATTCGTTCAATGGTGATTTGAGGTGCCTCATTATCCCAATTAAGTTTAAACATGGATGACATTGTAGCTAACGCATCCGCCAACTGATTCTCTTCTCGCGGGAAGTGCTCGAAGGTGATCTGCTCGAAATGTGGTAACAATGTCAAGACATGTTCTTTGTAAGGGATGAGGTTGGGGTGCTTAGTATCCCACTCTCCTTTGATTTGACTGATAACCAAAGCTGAGTCCCCAAATACAATCAAAGATTTGATTCCCAAGTCAATAGCAGCCTTGAGACCAAAGATACAAGCTTCATACTCGGCCATGTTGTTGGTGCAGCTGAAGTAGAGTCTAGCAGTGAAAGGTGTATGGAAACCTTCCGGAGAGATAAGTACCGCGCCGATACCGTTCTCAAGTGCGTTGGAGGCACCATCAAAGTACAGAGTCCATCGGGATCCTTGTTCAGGTCCGTCATACGGTCTGTTTTCTTCAATGTTTCTCAAAGTCATGATATCCTCGTCGGGAAAGTCGAACCTCATGGATTGGTAATCTTCGACAGCTTGATGGGCCAGATGATCGGCTAGCACACTCCCCTTTATAGCTTTTTGGGTTGTGTACTGTATATCATACTCGGTGAGGATCATCTGCCATATAGCGATTCTTCCGGATAAAGCAGGCTTCTCGAAGATGTACTTGATCAGATCCATCTTAGAGATAAGTAAAGTGGTATGTGTCAACATATACTGCCTTAGCCGGCGAGCAGCCCATACCAAAGCTCAACAAGTTTTCTCGAGCAGTGAGTAGCGAGTCTCACAGTCGGTAAACTTTTTGCTAAGGTAATAAAGGGCATGCTCTTTTCGGCCAGACTCGTCATGTTGGCCCAATACGCACCCCATTGAATTCTCCAGGACAGTCAGATACATGATTAGAGGCCTTCCTTCGATGGGTGGCATCAAGATAGGAGGTTCCAGCAAATACTCCTTGATTCTATCGAAAGCAACTTGACAGTCATCATTCCATTTAATCACCTGATCTTTCTTCAACAGCTTGAAGATTGGTTCACAGGTAGATGTTAGGTGAGAAATGAACCTTGCAATGTAGTTTAGGCGTCCCAAGAAACCTCTGACCTCCTTCTCAGTGCGAGGAGCAGGCATTTCTTGTATAGCTTTGACTTTGGTAGGATCAACCTCGATGCCTTTGTTACTGACGATGAATTCCAAAAGTTTACCGGACCTGACTCCATAAGTGCACTTGCTAAGGTTCAGTCTGAGCTTGTATTCTTTTAACCTTACAAATAACTTTTGCAGATGGTAGAGGTGTTCTTCTTTTATTTGTGAACGGGCTATCATGTCGTCTACGTAGACTTCGATCTCATGATGTATCATGTCATGAAACAAAGCTACCATGGCTCGCTGATAGGTTACCCCGACATTCTTCAGTCCGAATGGCATCACTTTATAGCAGAAGGTACCCCACTGCATAACAAAAGTAGTCTTCTCCATGTTTTCAGGGGCCATTTTGATCTGGTTGTACCCTGAAAATCCATCCATGAAAGAGAATACCTTGTGTTGAGCTGTGTTGTCAACCAAGATGTCAATGTGTGGTAGTGGAAAGTCATCTTTAGGGCTATCCATGTTTAAGTCTCTGTAGTCCACACACATTCTGACTTTGCCGTCCTTCTTAGGCACTAGCACAATGTTAGCAACCCATTGTGGATAAGAAGTAACAGCAAGAAAGCCTGCATTGAACTGCTTCATCACTTCAGCTTTGATCTTTTCAGACATATCGGGCCTCATCCGGCGGACTTTCTGTTTGATTGGTGGACAATCTTCTCTTGTAGGGAGACGGTGAACCACAATATCTGTATCTAGTCCCGGCATGTCTTCATAGGACCAGGCGGAAATCTCAACATATTCATTCAACAGCTGAACTAAGCGCTCTTTGACATTTGGCTCTAGGTTGGCACCCACTTTAACCTCTTTTCTGTCTTCCTCTGTTCCCAAATTGATAGTCTCTAACAGCTCCTCGTGAGGTAGGATAGCCCTTTCTTCCTGTTGCAAAAGTCTAGCCAACTCTCCAGGCACTTCACTGTCTTCATCACCTTCGTATTCGGCGTGATTGACCAGATCTTCAGAGTCACTGAAGGCCATAGCAGAATTGTTACCCATGGAATCCAGAGTGGATGGGTACCTGCATTTTGTGAGTCTGGGTGTGTGTAAGGGATAGCCACCTTTAAACAAAATAAAATGTAAAAAGAAAGAAAATGAACACAAAAGTTTATAGATGAAAACGTCCATTATTCATTAAAAATGGCATATGAAAATGTAGAATCAAAACCCTTACAAATGGACCTATATGCCCCGGGTAAGGCATAAGGCGAAAAGAGTGTACGAATTGTTTAATAATTATTACAGACCAAACAGGAAATGTTCAAAAGAAAAATTACTGATTGATGAAAGTAATGGGAATGAAGTCTTTCGCCTCCCAGTTGTCCAGTCCTCTTTCAATGGTTGGAAAGATCCAGTCTTAAAAATTTATTCCTTCTTCATCATCCCCTAAAGCATGAACTCCATGGTGAGTGATTTTCAATGGCGGTCCTCCATCCCGGGAGCGACGCACATATTTCTGACTAGCAGCAGTGAAACCCAACCCGAACTTATCTGTCTTATAAGGAAAATCTGGCAGTTGACCCCATATTGTGCTTCCTCCTTCCTTGATCACAGCCTCCGTATCTTTAAGGGATGACATCCGGGACACAGATTTGGTGATGATGGGCACAACAGTCATTGTCTTGGCTACCGCAACTTCAGGAGAAACCTCTTCAAAGTGTTGGAAAGGTGTTTCTATGAATTCACCATCTAACTCCACGTAGCGGAAAGAGTTAAGATGGCTTATCATATACTCCTCCTCACCATGAACTGTTATGATTTTACCCTGAACTGGGTATTTGAGCATCTTGTGTAGAGAAGAAGTGACTGCCCCAACGTAGTGAATCCAGGGCCTTCCTAACAAGCATGAATAGGAGGGACGAATGTCCATGACGTAAAATGTGGAGTTGAAAGTTTCCGTACCCACCTTAATTGGGATGTCCACCTCCCCGTGGACCATTCGCTTAGAACCATCAAAGGCTCTAACAATGATATTACTGGGCTTTAAAGTCAAACCTTCACAGTCCAATCTGTCCAATGCTTTCTTTGGTAGGACATTTAAAGACGACCCAGTATCAACTAGAACGTGAGCAAGTCTGGTGCCTCTGCATTCCATCGAGACATGCAGCGCATCATTATGCTTTCTTCCCTTAGATGTTAGATCGGCATCAGAGAATCCAAGACCATTGTCGGCTGTAAGGCTAGCTACACACTCTTGAAACTGATCCGCAGAAGTTTCTTGAGGCACGTGCTCCGTATTCAGGAATTTGATCAAGGCTTTGGCATGAGCCTCAGAGCAGAGCAATAGAGCCAACATAGAGATTTTTGAAGGGGTTTGCCCCAGCTGCTCTACAACATCATAATCACTTTTCTTAATTATCTTTAAAATCTCCTCCATTTCCTTTTGGGTGGTTTCGAGGATAACCAAAGTCTGAGCCCTCGTCCTGACAGGCGCTTCTTGGATCCCCTTACCTTTAGCAGTAATAGCAGAGGGTACATCTTCGGGAGTAACAATTTCTTCAATCACTGAACTTTGCACATATATCTTAACTGGCACAGGAGCACTTGAGGGTCCAAAGATTACCCTTGGAGGAGAAATCTCCAGAGAGAAGATTCTTCCGCTATGAGTGATCTTACTTGTCCCCGCAATATTTCCTATGTCAGGAGTTTCTTCATCGGAACTTTCTTCAACTGATTCGGTCTGCTTAACACCGTGGTAGAAAATCTCTCCCCCATAATTCCACGATATTGTCTTGTTGGAATTGTATGGGATAGGCCCCGGCATAGTAATCTTCAGCGGTACAAACTTTGGATCAGGTGTAATCTTAACAGGTCTTTTAGAGACCTTGG
The DNA here is from genome assembly GCA_948472305.1 of Vicia faba. Taxonomy (NCBI): domain Eukaryota; kingdom Viridiplantae; phylum Streptophyta; class Magnoliopsida; order Fabales; family Fabaceae; genus Vicia; species Vicia faba. The sequence continues at coordinate 812,276,703 of OX451736.1, read as the reverse complement.
AAAGATTGTCGGAAATGGTGATTATAGCAACATCATTGATTGGAGTAACAGGAGTAACATGAGTTTTCTTGAAGAGGATTTCTTGAGTATCCATCAGGCGTTGGATGCCTGACTTCAATAGCGGACAGTCGGATTGCAAGGTTAAACAAAGGTAACAATCTTTTTCACAGCCCTGGAAAATCCCGACTTTTAACAGATTCATCTTGATCATTGGCAATAGAGTCCTTAAGTCTTCAACAACAGCAACATAAAGATCTTCTATAATAGCATGGACGTTGTGACCATGTTTTGGCATTGGAGCGGATATCACATTAGGTTTTTCAGGTGCATCAAACTCTACCTCCTTGGCATCTATTAAATCTTGGATCTTGTTTTTGAGGGCCCAACAGTTGTTGGTGTCTTGCCCCACACTGTCCGAATGATAGGCACACTTTGCATTTGAATGATAGTAGGGAGAAAAGGTATTTGGGTTATTCGGCGCCTCTTTTAAGCTGGTAAGGTTTAACTTCAACAGATGAGGGAGAACTTGAGCAGGTGTCATATTAATCCCGGTGAACTGCCGTGCAGGACTTTCCACCTTGGTTTGGTTAGCTCTGGGTTGACTGCTTCGAGGTTGATCGGCTGCGGAATTCCGAATCATCACAGTCCCCACCACTGGTCGGTGCTCCATTCTTCCTTGATTACTATGGGTGTAAACAGTAGAAGCTTCTTTCTTGGCTGGAAAGGTCTTCTTGATTGCGGCGGAAGCAGATGCATCCTTCTGAATTTTACCGCTCTTAATGCCAGCTTCGACCCTTTCACCTGTCAGAATTAATTCGGTGAACCCTGCAGATGAGCTCCCGATCAAGTGATTAAAGAATGGACCTGACAGGGTCCCCAAAAACATATCAACAAGTTATCTTTCAGACAATGGTGGCTGCACCCTTCCAGCCAAATCCCGCCACTTCTGGGCATACTCCTTAAAGGCTTCATTAGAAACCATACCCATACTCTGTAGTTGAGTACGAGTAGGCGCTAAATCTGCGTTATATTGGTATTGTCGGTAGAAAGCAGCAGCCAAATCCTCCCAGTTATGTACATCAGATCTCTCAAGCTGGTAGAACCAATCCAATTGCGTACCCGGCAAACTATCTTGAAAAAAGTGGACCCACAGATCCTTATCAGAAGAGTGAGGTTGGATCTTTCTGACGTAAGACCGCAGATGCATCTTCGGACAAGACAAACCGTCTTATTTAGCAAATGTAGGCACTTTGAATTTAGGGGGAATGACAATCCCAACAACCAACCCTAGTTCTTCGAAATCCAGCCCAGGTACTCTTTGTACCTCCATGGCTGCCAACCGGTCTTCCAGATTCTTATACTTGTCGTCCGCAGGAGGGTACTACTGCTCAGAGTAATCTCCATCCTTTTCTTCTTCTTCCTCTTCCTCAGACTTGGAGGGAACTGCAGCTCCCTTTCCTTTACCAACCCCTTCATCAGAGGTCGAGGGGAAATCCAGGACTCTTCTAGCTTGATTCTCAAATCTTCTTCCCATAGTGATCACACCAACTCTTTTCTTTTTCTTTTTCTCCTTTTCTTTCTCCTTTTACTTCTCTAACAGTGCTTTAATGTCCTCTTGACCCTTTGCCAAGGTCATGAGGAGTTGTTGGAACTGCGAATTCTGTGCTTGTAGATCTTTGACCGTCTACTCTATATCCATCTTGCTGAAATAAACAGCAGAGAGATAAGGAAACCTGGTGTGAAGACCTGTTTATGCGTATGATGAATGATATGTATTCATGTAATGCATTCAAGGATTCAGAAATTCAAATTTGTTATAAACAAAAAAGATCGCACGTCATATTAATAAGAAGAAATTTGTTAGTACATAAATGCCCCATGCGCAAAATATTACAAAATTCTAATGGAAAAAGACGTTGCGCATCCTCTTTGGCGCGATGTAGGTGTTGAGAGCTTGCTCTTCATAAAGTCGACGGGTAAGCTCCAAAAACTTCTTCTCACTGGCGTAGAAGCTGGCTTCAAAAGTGTTCCGTTCTTCCTTTAGCTGTATCTAACTCTTTTGCAATTCTTCCAATGATGTTGACATGTCAGGATGTAGGAGGGTGTATGGAACCTCTCCTTCCATAACAGGCTCTTTGATCATAGGCAGAATGTAGGGGTAAGGCATCATAAGACTCTGGGCGCGGGTTTGTACCCACTTGAGGTAAGGCTCAAGGGGGATGGAATTCTTGTGTCCCAGTGTCTTACTGTCCACCTTGTTGGGCATCCTCCAAGCTCGGATAAACTTTTGTCGAAGTCCTTGAGTGTCGTTTTCGAAGTCAAAAACCAAGTCTGGAATCAACATGTCATGAGGGCCATCCCTTTGGGCATACCCAAATTCTCTCAGAGCTAAACAGGGGTTGTAGGTAATGCCTCCCCTAATGCCAAGTAATGGGACATTAGGGAATTCCCCACAACGATCAATGATGATGACTGTTGTACCCCAAAATTTGCCCTCTCATGTTTTCAAAGGTCTTCCCTTACATGGTTGGTCACAAACACTTGCCTAACGAAAATAAAGTTTTTTGAAGATGAACAAAGTGTCTTTCAATTGGCATCTGGGAAAAGTATTCGATTGGGCATCCAAAATCCTTGGATACAGGCTTGACTCACCAGTCTTCAATTGGGAATTTGGCACTCTTCGACCGGGCTTTGATTAGTAAGCTTCGATTAGGTGTTTGGAACCCTTCGATCAAGCTTTGGTTCGCAAGTCTTCGATCGAGCGCTGGACCCCCTTCGATCAAGTCAATTTCACAATGCTTCGACTATGCATTAACTACTTCAGGCTTACTTTCGACTCACGAGGCAAGAATCTCCTACAAGTTTGTTTCGATTCACAAAGGAAAAGGCCCCTCAACTTGCCAGCACACCAGGCAAGAGGCTCATTCGAAGAATATGTAAATGACTCAATTCGAAGAACATTCAAAAGGTCCATTTGAAGAAGCATTCAGAAGGCCCATTCGAAGGAGGCAACTCAAGACCAATCGAAGAGCATGGCCTGGAGGCATTCGAAAATCAAAGGTGTCCAGGTTCATTCAAGATTCCAAAGAGACATGAATATTTCAAAAAAGGAAATCTTTTAATATGTCTGATTCTTGTCTCATGGCTTTAAAGGCCTGGTTAAATGGTTGTCCCTTGCCATTTTCATGCACCCTCACACTCCTATAAATACGAGGCCAATGACACATTACGAAAAGGAGGAAGAAGAAAAACAAGGATTTGGAGATACGCTGCCCACAAACCCACCAAAGGTTATCAACATTTTCATAAGTAATCCAAGCCAAAGCAGCAATTCAACAAAAGTATCCACGCCCAGAAATCCCATATCGAAGATACCCACATCTAGAAAGTTCCAAATCGAAGGTTCCAACTACTGGTAAGAGAGGGTAAAATGTAAAACCTTGTATTTACATAACACATCCATATTTGTTGTTTCATTCGATTGTCATTCTAGACAGAATCAAAGGGCTTGGGTTTGGCACCAGGTCATGTTTTTTTTGTTGCTAACACTTGCTACAGATATAGCCTGAAAAGACCCAGCGCGCGCAGGATCGATGGACCTGGGTTTCGATACCCAGGTCATGCGTTTTATTTTGCTAACATACTTTTGCAGATGCAGTGCCTCCACAGGTGATCCTTCAGGCCTTTCCAGCAACACCCTTCATAGCATCGAAAGGCAACCGTCTTCCTCTGAATCAAAGCCCCCCCTTCTCCATGCAATCGAAGTTTACCCATATCCTTCCCAAACCCAATCGAAGGAGTCAGGAAAGGGTGCAAATCGAAGCTTTCCCCATCAATTCTCAAGCCCAATCGAAGGCTACTCACACCCATTCCCTAGCTCAATCGAAAGAAGGCCAAAGAAGGGTGAATCGAACGAGTCCATGGCATGGATCGAAGAAGTCTTTTCTCTTCTTTATTTTTACTTTTTACTTGTCTTTCAATTTAGTCGTAATAGTTAATTAGGTCTTTACTTTTATCGCTTTATTTTCAATGGGTTTGTTTTTGGCGATGTAAATACCTGACGCCTTGTAATAGCTTAGCTTTATTTTCCGCAATTTATTTTCCGCAATCATTAACTGTTAGATGTTTGAATAATAGGCTATGCATGACAAGATTAATCTTTAATTTAAAACCAATAGTAGCTCACCACAACATGTACAAAGATAATATAAACTGAAAAACAATACACTCGCACATGCCACTCTTAGGGTACGCCTCACTTGGTTGCCTCGAACATGGTCATTGAGTATAGGATGTTTTAGAGGTCGCTCTCTTGTCCAAAGATCATAAGTTGCCTCGAAACGGTTGCCTCGGAAAAATGATCTAAGACATTAGGGTTACCGCTAAGGCGTCCTAACATTGCTTTAGTGACCACACGTCCCTTAAATCGAATTGACCCGAAAACTCCAACGACGATGCTACCTACTCCTCAATAGTGGGATAGCATTGTATAAAGGACATTAGCACAATTTAATTCCTTTTTGAGTGGGTAGATGTTCTTAAGTACTTGCTCCTTTGAAAATAAAACAAAAACTTTTCGCACTTACACTCCTTTCAAACAAAAACTCTTTTCAAACCCACAAACACAAAGAAAAGCAAACTTTTGAAAACATAATGAGCAAGTACCTAAGAGCCCGTGGATAACCACTGATAGAAAGGGTGCTAACACCTTCCCTTTCTATAATCTACCTCCCGAACCCGTGAAATATCTCGAAAAGGAATTTTTCTGTGCTTTTGTCCTTTCCTTGTTGGATAAAATAAAAGACGGTGGCGACTCTTGCTTACCGCGACATTTTGTGAAAACAAACGCAAACGCGAACCAGTATTCTAAAACAGTCAGTTCTCATTCCCACCGATCACAGAACTGGCGACTCTGCTGGGGAATAGATATAAGTGAGGTGTACCTTAGGATTAGATCACCATGTTTTCAATTGTATGCTTTGTATGCTTTAATTTTGTGGGCTTGTATCGGAGTTCTATAGATCCTAACTCGGATCTGGGGATACCCTTTAGGTAAGTAGCAATAAACTGTGAGGGATCTGTCCGGCATAGACCGACACGGATGAAGCAGTAGCTACGTTGGTGTGGCACCTTAGTCTGTACCGATATCCCTTGTGTTGGAACGAGGATAATATGGGTCTTCTAAGGAGTCATTAAGCACCAACTGACCTTAGAACCTTAAATTGACCAACTTGGCCATAGAACAGTGGCAGTATGCTACACTCATTGAGACTAAACTCTCGCGATGATTCCGGCTGCAAGAAAAGGTTGCTAAACTGGAATTATGACCGATTGAGGGTAGTCAGTGATATTGAGATCCTCTAGAACCCGGTTACTATTTTTAGGACAGGTTTAAACCAACTAAACTGAAAGAGGGTAATGCCTAAACTCCATGCCAGCCTAAACTTAAGGCTGTTTGTGTGACTTGTGTGCCTTCAAACTTGAACTACTTGCACATTCTTGTTATCTGACAACATGAGTTCCTTGCAGGTTTTGTTTACAGTCCTTATCCAATAATTTGGATTTATTGCAGGGTTTACTTACATCACTTCACACTTTTGCTTAAACGCATAACATACACATCATAACATCATGCCTTAACATTTCCTTAACCATTTCAAGGATCTCAAGGGCTTGTGATGCAGGTTATGGTAAATCAAATGTCTAGCAAGGGGCAAAAGGGATTTATTTTCCTCTAGCCAATGCCGTCTAGAGATCAAAACACAATAACTTGAGTCAGGGGCTATGACCCACTCGATATGGTGAGCTTGACTCTTGAAGAAGGACTCTTAACGACACGAAGTTTCTTCTAACAAATTCTAACAAGTTTCTTGTTTACCCCGCGAGATCCTTGAAAACATTGCATACATATATCATACATATCATTGCATAATAGGTCTCCCAATACAGGTCTCTCATGTTCTCGCTGTTTATTTCAGCAATGGCTTTCCAACCAGACAATCAAGATCTTCAAACTCGAGAGACTCAGTTCAGGGAAATCTTCCTAAACCTATCCAAGGGACAGGAAGAGTTGAAAACACTCCTCGTTGGGGACTTGGTCAAGAAAAGTCCTGAAGACAATAAGGACGAATGGCTGGAACAACTACAAGCTGAGTTCAGTGCCATGAAAACCCAGATGCTGGGGCAGATGGCTCTTATCCAAGGCTTAGCTCGGGAACAAGAAGCATTGAGAATCATTGTCAACCAGCTTCGTCAAGACAGAACGACATGAAGAAAATAGTCAAGGACGGGGACCCGGTCATTAATCAACTTCCGAGAAGTCAAAGATTTGGTTTGACGAAGAATAGACCTCTCGAAGTTGTTACTACCTCACAGGTCCAACAACGACCTTGCCAAGAACAATGGTTTGATCAGAGTAAGCCAAATATGCCCAGGAGGAAATTTACCAAGCTCAACATGTCGCTGTCTCAGGCTTTACAACACCTGTTGAGATTGAATCTGGTGACGTTAAGGGAGCCTCCTAAGAATCCCAACATAGCCTCCCCAAGGTATAATCCTGATGAAAGGTGTGCATACCACTCTGACAGTCCGGGACATGACACAAACAACTGTTGGGCTCTGAAGAACAAGGTCCAAGACATGATTGATGCCAAGGAGATCAAGTTTGACCCTCCGGAGACTCCAAACATAACCACTGCTCGTATGACGAATCATTAAAAGCTTTTGTTCATTTGAATTTTCAAGTTGTAATCTCTTTGTTATTCGAACAATTATCTATTAATGTCAAACTCCGTTTCATTAATGCATTGCATATGTTTGTCTTGATTTGATCCACTCATTTTCATTACATTTAAACTATGTTTTTTTTACTCACTTTATGACATTCAACTCTTGCTAAAAGTTACAAGCCTTTAGAGGGAGGATGACGAAACAATGCCATAATGTCATACAGTATGCTTTTGGACAAACCTTGCTGACGATGTACAAGCGTTTCTTTCAAATCCTAAACACTGGAGTTATAAGGAAGATAATCCCTAGTCAACCCCTTCGAGCCAAAGAAGTAGGAGTTTTCTGTTTTAAACACAAATTGAAACCTTTAATTTAAACCTGGGGCAGGGTAGTCTCTCAGTTAATTCAAAAGATGCGCATTGAAGTCGGAAAAACTCTAAGTTCATAATACAACGAACGACATCAAAAGCATTCCTCTAGAATCAAAAGACAGTGGTGGTTCCTTATCTCATAGGCAGTCAATCTCTCAAAAGAGAAAAGCCCACTGAGCCAAAACCTATAAAGGAGGCTTAAGCAAGATGGGGCATCTCGCTGACTGTAATCTCGAAAACAGAAACAGTCAGGCAAAAGTTAGGTATAACAAATCAAAAGAACGAGGTCGCTACAAATCCTCAACAACATGAAAAATGTTGCAAAAATGACTGCCTTCCAACAAATTCAACTTGTGTGAACCATCACCAAAAACGTCGTTCCAGACTCATTAGGAGTTCAAATGCATAATTAACTGAGTTTAGGATTGAAGAACATCACGAAGAGCGGGTGGGTACAAATATACTTTGAGCCTTTATCCTTTGCTTCTTAAACCGTGAACCAAGCCACGTTACAACCTTTCAAAAGTACTAATTGAAGCATGGGTTAGTTTGAAAGCATACTGTTACAAAAGGTATCCTGACTCCTGTAAGGCTTTACTCTAAATCCTAAGTTTGAATTTTCTTAGCAAAATTTCTTTACTCGCTAAAACGCATTTTCAAAAAAAACTTCAAGACAAACATAAACTTTGCATTACTTGAATATCATTGTTTGCATATGGCTATTTGTTTAACAGCGGAGAAATTCATACAATGAATATCCAGTGAACAAAATCTCTCTCAGTGAACAAAATCAATTCAAGAAGGATGACACTTCCATTGACGAATCTCCTATCAACAGGGGGACTTGACATGTCACTATCCAGCACACCTGGGGCAGTCCAGTCAAGATTTCAAGAAATCTCTGAAGAAGTGCAGAGTAACCAGGGGCAAGTCTCCATCTCCGTCACTTGGGGCATTGAACATCAATCTCAATGAAGGGTTACGTACAATTAAACATTTTCTGGCAATGTCACAAACACTTGCTACTAGGGGCAATGACAAATCTCCCCAAAATCCTTCTCATAGGATGACTCCTAGCAAGGGTTTAATCTCTGAAAACCTTTCCCCAGCTGAATCAACCTCAAGAATCCTCGAGGACATCCCCCAACGAAGATGTCACCTCTCTAGCGGACTAACGACAGGGTTTATTTCCCCAACAACACCAGGATTCCCCAACTTGAGTTTGCCTCTCCGACTACTACAAATCAAAGGACCACAACTCATCTTCCCCAGTAGACTACTCTACAATCCCCAACAAGTTACTGCGAAACCTGGACCCGACCAGATATCAGTTCAACTTCGACTCCCCAGTAGAGCAACGGACGACTAAGACTCCTAAACTCTTTTCCCAAGCAGAAATAAACATACTCCCCACATAGTTTTCAATATCCCCCAGCGGAGTTCTCCTCAAACAACAAAGCAGGGATCCCCGGTGGAAACATTTTGAGCAAAGTCAAAGACAAAATTACACTTCAACAACATTCATAACATATGCATACAAAATACATATGACACAAATCTCATTTTATTTTGAGAACATCATTACACAATGCATACATCGTGACATTGCATACAACTAACTCTTTACATTTTCAGGAAAGATCAATCAACAGGCAAAGATCATCATCTTCTAAGATCCCTTCTAGAGACAGTTCAGATGCGATCCAAATATGGCTGACATTCTAATACTTATTCCAGATTCCTTCTAGAGACAGTTCAGATGCGATCCAGATATGGCTGACATTCTGATACTTATTCCAGATTCCTTCTAGAGACAGTTCAGATGCGATCCAGATATGGCTGACATTCTGATACTTATTCCAGATTCCTTCTAGAGACAGTTCAGATGCGATCCAGATATGGATGACATTCTGATACTTATTCCAGATTCCTTCCAGAGACAGTTCAGATGCGATCCAGATATGGCTGACATTCTGATACTTATTCCAGACTCCTTCTAGAGACAGTTCAGATGCGATCCAGATATGGCTGACATTCTGATACTTATTCTAAATTCCTTCTAGAGACAGTTCAGATGTGATCCAGATATGGCTGACATTCTGATACTTATTCCAGACTCCTTCTAGAGACAGTTCAGATGCGATCCAGATATGGCTGACATTCTGATACTTGTTCCAGATTCCTTCTAGAGACAGTTCATATGCGATCCAGATATGGCTGACATTCTGATACTTATTCCAGATCCCTTCTAGAGACAGTTCAGATGCGATCCAGATATGGCTGACATTCTGATACTTATTCCAGATTCATTCAAAATACAGTCCAGATACGATCCAGATTCGGATGTCATTCTGTCACTCATTCAAAATACAGTCCAGATACGATCCAGATTTAGATGTCATTCTGTCACTCATTCAAATTACAGTCCAAATACGATCCAGATTCAGATGGCATTCTGTCACTCATTCAAATACATTTCAGATACGCTCCAGATGCAGACGCAATTCTGACAATCATCCAGATTCAACTCTCAGATCCGGTTCAGATACGCTCTAGATACGGATGCCATCCTGATACTCATTCAGATTCAGCTTTCAGTTACAGCTCAGATACGCGCCAGACACGGACGCCATTCTTTTGCTCATACAAACTCAGTCCCCCGATACAGTTCAATGGCATTCCAGACACGAATACCATTTCGATACTCATTCTTTTGGCCTACAGCATTGCGGGTCAACAAACATTCTTGGATGGCATCTTTAAGCCCATCTCCAGCAAGACTCTACCGTCTCCAAATGGCATCTTTAAGCCCATTCCCTAATCTATGTCTTGACGAGGGCAATCTTACAGGCACTCTAGTGTCCAATCCTCTTTTACCTTCGACTCGTGAAAGGCAAACTTGCCAATCTAACTCTTCAGGTTCAAGAAGATTGAACAGGGGCAGCTGTTGTACCCCAAAATTTGCCCTCTCATGTTTTCAAAGGTCTTCCCTTACATGGTTGGTCATAAACACTTGCCTAACGAAAATAAAGTTTTTTGAAGATGAACAAAGTGTCTTTCGATTGGCATCTGGGAAAAGTCTTCGATTGGGCATCCAAAATCCTTCGATACAGGCTTGACTCACCAGTCTTCAATTGGGAATTTGGCACTCTTCGATCGGGCTTTGATTAGTAAGCTTCAATTAGGTGTTTGGAACCCTTCGATCAAGCTTTGGTTCGCAAGTCTTCGATCGAGCGCTGGACCCCCTTCGATCAAGTCAATTTCACAATGCTTCGACTATGCATTAACTACTTCAGGCTTACTTTCGACTCACGAGGCAAGAATCTCCTACAAGTTTGTTTCGATTCACAAAGGAAAAGGCCCCTCAACTTTCCAGCACACCAGGCAAGAGGCTCATTCGAAGAACATGTAAATGACTCAATTCGAAGAACATTCAAAAGGTCCATTTGAAGAAGCATTCAGAAGGCCCATTCGAAGGGTACATAAGAAGTCCATTCGAAGGAGGCAACTCAAGACCAATCGAAGAGCATGGCCTGGAGGCATTCGAAAATCAAAGGTGTCCAGGTTCATTCAAGATTCCAAAGAGACATGAATATTTCAAAAAAGGAAATCTTTTAATATGTCTGATTCTTGTCTCATGGCTTTAAAGGCCTGGTTAAATGGTTGTCCCTTGCCATTTTCATGCACCCTCACACTCCTATAAATACGAGGCCAATGACACATTACGAAAAGGAGGAAGAAGAAAAACAAGGATTTGGAGATACGCTACCCACAAACCCACCAAAGGTTATCAACATTTTCATAAGTAATCCAAGCCAAAGCAGCCATTCAACAAAAGTATCTGTGATCGGTGGATCTGGAACTGACTGTTTAACGCTGGTTCGCGAAATGTCGCGGAAGCAAGAGTCGCCACCGTCTTTTATTTTTCTCCAAATGGAAAGGACAAAAGCACAGAAAAATTCCTTAAAGAGATTGCTCTCGGTTCGGGAGGTAGGTTATAGAAAGGGAAGGTGTTAGCACCCTTTCTATCCATGGTTATCCATGGGCTCTTAGATACTTGCTCAATGTGTTTTCAAAATTGTTTGTTTGCTTTTCAATGTGGGTTTAAAAGTTTCTTTGAAAAATTTCAGTTCGACTCGTGCGTCAGAGTGTTTGAAAAATTTGCTTTGAAAGCTTTTGGAAAGTGTTGGTGTGAAAAGTATTTTTGTTTGAAATTAGAGCAAGTATCCTTGAGAACCTACCTACCCTAAGGAATTCGTCTGTGTAGATGTCCTTTAAAGTAGTGCCATCCCACCATTGAGAGGTAGGTAGCACCACCGTTGGAGGTATTCGGGTCAATTCGAGTTTGTAGGGACATGGTGATCACCAGAGCAATGGGAAGACACCTTAGAAGCTACCCTCATGCCAGGTTCCCGGATCATGAGGACTTACTAAGACGCCCTCTACTCGACGATCACCTTTCGAAGGCAAGGCAACAGTGAGGCGTACCCTAGGGGTGGTGTGTGCGATTCGTGTGTCGTTTTCATTGATATCTGTCTTGTCATGTTAATTGTGATCTACGCTTGATTTTATTATGTCCATTCATTCTTGCATGCTTTTTGTTAACAGTTAAAAGTTTGCGGGAAAGTAAATTCTAAAGCTATTACAAATGGCGCGGGTCCACATCGCCAAAATTAAACCGGACCCGATTTGACGGAAAGTAAAGAAATTAAAAGGGCGGAAAGTTAAATTGTCCGAGTTACATGGCTTTGGGAGAGATACATAATCATTTAAGCAAAATAAAAATAAATATGCAAATTAAATAAATTACGAACGAGGGCGTTGGACCCTTTTGCAAAAAATTAAAGTTAATAATGGAATTAAAATTAAGAATTAAAAGAAAATGTTTTTTTTTAGTATTTTTGTGTTTTTTAAGACTTAAAAGAAAAAATAATTAATTGAAATTAACTAACCCTAATTCTAATGGTTTTTAAGTTTGTTATGAAAATGTTGAAAATTTTAACTAAATGAAACCCTAATTTTTGTGTACAATTTAATCATGAAAATAAATAAATAATAATATTATGACCAAAAGGAAAAATTAAAAGGAATGAAAATTGTCAATTAACCTAATTCTACCTTTTTTATATTTATTATGAAAAGAATTAAAATTGCAAAAATCCTAATTAAAACTAAATTCATTACATGTTAATTTATTTACAAGAAAATGTGAAAATTAAATATTTTTATTATGTTTTGTCCTTTTGAGTTTTTATGTATTTTTTTGTATTTTGTAAGAAAAATAATTAATTAAATTACCAAGAAAGCAAATAAAATAACAATTAAAATAAAACATAAAAATAAAATAGACTTTGCAAACCAGGGGGGGTGGAAGTCCCCAATATGGAGGTGTGGACTTAGCAAATCTGGCCCAATGACCTTCAGAATTTGTTGACTTTCTCAGGCTTTATGTGGCACGTTGACTGGGGTTTTATGATGTTCATCCCACCTATGCCCTTGATCTGAGCATGCTAGACACGTGGACGCTGGGATGATGATGGAGTATGATACGCTTCAACGTTGTGCCTGCATGGGAACTTGAATTGAAAAATAATATTGAAATTGCACAGACCTGGGGTTCGAACCCAGGTCTTGGACGTCAATGCCTTGATAGTTTGCCAGCTGAGCCATGAAACATATGTTAACATATTATAATAAACAAATAACAAAAGGAAAACCAAGGCATTAGTGGTTGGAGCGCGCGAAATTTAAAAACAACGAATCACAGTTTGCCATGTCTTCATCTTCCTCGCGTGCCTGAAAAATAAAACACAATAGAAACGGTTTTAACGCGTGGTTTTAGGGGTGTTTCCAGAAAATAGCGACTAGCCCCTCAACGCTCATAAATTGAGCGCGAGGGTTCCATCATCTTCGTCTTCAAGCGCTGAGTCCAATGGTAGTGGCCTTGAGGCTTAATTTAGCCTTATTGCAAAAGCCCCAAATCAAAGTCCTGTAAACCCTAGTTTTCAAGTATGGTGAAATCGCGTGTGGTGCAGAAAAAAGCAATTGAATACATGGGTTAGCTTCAAAACATTATAATGAGCATGAATCCATAAACAAAAAATGCAAAAGATGCTTAGATCATGATGCACGACTCTGAGATTTTCCTTGCACAGATACGGTTTGTTTTACCAGTTCTTGGAGTTTTGATGGTGGTTAATGAGTGAGAATCGTTCAGTGAGACTTGAGGATGCTATTGGGATCAAGATTAAGGCTTGAATCGTCCTCTATCAATGAATTCAGTTTTGAGTTTTTATGGCAATTTCTCAAGTTTGCAAATTGGTTTCTAGCGCAGCATTCAGTGTGTGTGCATTAGGGTTCTCTTTGTGCTTATGTAATGAGGCTATTAGGTTAAGAAAATTGATAAAAATCCCTTGTAATCTTTGATTGAAGATTTGATTTGCTTAAGGATCTTTTTTGAATCTTTTTCATGTGTATTTTGCTCTCAATCATGCCAATCAGCTCCAAATCTTTCCCCATTTGTACTTACACGAAATATTGAGTATCAAACATGCATAAAAAGATTGGTTAAGGCAAGTTAGATATTTTTTCACGTATTTAAATAATTTAAATGAATTAATATAAATAATAATTCAAATAAATAAATAAAAAATGAGAAAATACTTCCCTTTGGGCCAAGTGGTCGTGCATATGCTTAGAATGATGAATCATGGAAGAAAAATGGGCCCATTAGCAATTTTAGGTCATTTGAAGTAAAGTTGACTTTTCAAAATTCCCAAAAATTTCCCAACTTCCACAAGGCATAACTTGCTCAATGTTTAAGCTTTTCTCATGTTCTTGGACATTTTGGAAAGGTCTTTGAGTTCTCTAACCGATGTCTTTGGTCCCATGTCATTTTGATTTACCAATCTCAAGTTATGGCCTTTGACTTAAAGTCTCTTTTTGTTGACTTTTGAAAATGACCTATAATGTTGAAATTGATAACTTTTTGTGAGAGCATTTCTTGGACTTGAAGTATGAAGATGCGTTGTAGGAAATGTCTTTCTCTTCAAAATGAGCTTTGGATGGGATTTTTCTGATAATCCATGTGAAAGTTATGCCCTGGTCAATTTCAGTTGACTTTTTCAGCTGTCCAAATATAGCAACTTTTGCATCTTGATGATTTTGAGCCAAATTTTGAGAATCATGATCAAGCATTGATCAAATTATGTTTGTGGCTTCAAAATGATATGTTGACCAAAAATTTGAACTTTTGACTGTCAAATGACCATTTTGCCCCTACAGTTGACTGTAGTGCAATTTAGGGTTTTGACTGTGCAATTTTGTGCTGAATGCCTTGAAATTTGATATGAGGATACTTGACCATATTTGTAGGCATGTGAGACTTGATTGGGCCTTTGAAACCTTCAATTTCTTGATCAGAACACAAACCCTAGTTTTGACTGTATAGGAGCCAGTTGGACTATGCAACCCTTGGGGAATTTTGTGACTTGGCTTGGCAATTTCTTGAAGAATATGGGAGGGCAAATTTTGGGGTACTTGATAACCAGATCCCCGACTTGATATTCCTGTGGTCTGACCTTTTTATTAAATGCCCTGATCATCCGTTTTTGATACGTCTGACCATGGCAGATAGCAGCAAGTCTCTTTTCATCAATGAGGTTGAGTTGATCAAGTCGCGTCTGGATCCAATCATCTTCGTTCAGATTTGCATCCTTCATTATCCGGAGAGAGGGAATTTGTACTTCGATTGGCAAGACTGCCTCCATGCCATAAACCAGAGAGAAAGGAGTTGCCCCGGTTGACGTCCTAGCTGAGGTTCGGTACCCATGCAGAGCGAACGGTAACATCTCGTGCCAATCTTTGTAAGTTACTGTCATCTTCTGCACGATTTTCTTGATGTTCTTATTTGCTGCTTCTACAGCCCCATTCATCTTCGGTCTGTAAGGAGAAGAATTGTGGTGCTGTATCTTGAAATGCTCGCAGAGCTCAGCGATCATCTTGTTGTTCAGATTGGTACCGTTGTCTGTAATAATTCGCTCAGGGACACCGTATCGACAGATCAGGTTATGCCGAATAAACCGTGCCACGACAGTCTTGGTTACCGTAGCATAGGATGCTGCCTCGACCCACTTCGTAAAATAATCAATCGCCACTAGGATGAAGCGATGTCCATTAGATGCCGTAGGTTTTATCTCGCCGATCATGTCTATGCCCCACATTGCAAACGGCCAAGGCGCAGTCAGAACATTCAGGGGAACCGGAGGGACATGCACCTTTTCTGCATAGATCTGGCACTTGTGGCATGTCCTGGAGTGTTGGTAACAGTCAGCTTCCATTGTGGACCAGTAGTATCCTGCCCGTAGGATTTTCTTAGCCATGGTATGTCCACTGGAATGCGTACCAAAGGTCCCTTCATGTAGCTCTTCCATGATTCTTTCTGCTTCAGTCTTATCCACACAACGCAGTAAGGTTGAATCATGGTTTCGCTTGTACAAGATGCCGTTGCTAAGGAAGAACTTTGCTGCAAACCTCCTCAGGAATTTCTTATCATTGACAGAGGCACCTTCGGGGTATTCCTGAGCTTCCAGATATCTCTTCACTTCGTGGTACCAAGGCTTCTCAGTCACCAATTCAGTTTCGAGATCACAACAGTATGCCGGTTCGTCCAGTTTCCAGATGATGATCCGGGGAGCTTCATTATCCCATTTGACCTTGAACATTGAAGACATTGTAGCTAACGCGTCCGCTAACTGATTCTCTTCTCTCGGAAAGTGTTCAAAGGTTATCTCTGTGAAGTGGGGAATCAGGGTCAACACACATTCTCTGTAAGGAATCAGGTTTGGATGTTTCGTATCCCACTCTCCTTTGATCTGATTGATCACAAGAGAGGAATCTCCGAAGACACTTAGAAATTTGATCCTTAGGTCGATCGCAGCTTGAAGACCCATGATACACGCCTCATACTCCGCCATGTTGTTGGTACAGTTGAAACATAGCCGGGCAGTGAGTGGAGTATGAGTACCTTGAGGAGATATGATTATAGCGCCGATACCGTTTCCCAAAGCATTGGAGGCTCCGTCAAAGTGCATAGACCATCGGGATCCTGGCTCAGGTCCTTCATCCGGTCCAGGTACTTCACAATCTGTCACTATCATGATGCTTTCATCCGGAAACTCGAAGTTCATTGATTGGTAGTCATCTACAGCTTGATGTGCCAGGTGGTCTGCCAATACACTTCCCTTGATGGCTTTCTGGGTTGTGTACTGAATGTCGTATTCGGTCAAGATCATTTGCCATCTTGCAATTCTCCCAGACAGAGCAAGCTTTTCGAATATGTACTTTATAGGATCCATCTTTGAGATCAATAAGGTAGTGTGAGTCAGCATATACTGTCTCAGCCGGCGAGCAGCCCATACCAAAGCGCAGCAAGTTTTCTCAAGCAGTGAGTATCGGGTCTCACAGTCGGTAAACTTTTTGCTAAGGTAATAAATGGCATGCTCTTTTCGGCCAGACTCGTCATGCTGCCCCAGCACACACCCCATTGAGTTGTCAAGCACTGTCAGGTATAGGATCAGAGGTCTCCCTTCAACCGGTGGCATAAGGATAGGTGGTTCTTGGAGATACTCTTTGATTTTGTCAAAAGCAGCCTGACATTCATCATTCCAACGTACTACCTGATCTTTCTTCAGCAGCTTGAAGATTGGCTCACAGGTAGCGGTCAGATGTGAGATGAATCGAGCGATGTAATTTAGACGTCCTAAAAAGCCTCTGACTTCCTTCTCTGTCTTAGGAACTGGCATCTCTTGAATAGCTTTGACCTTAGCAGGGTCCACTTGAATACCTTTGTCACTGACTACGAAGCCTAGCAACTTCCCAGATCTTACCCCGAAGGTGCACTTGTTCGGGTTCAATCTCAACTTGTATAGTTTCAACCGGTCAAACAACTTCTGCAGATGATCTAGGTGCTCTTCCTCAGTCTGGGACCTAGCGATCATGTCGTCCACATACACTTCGATCTCATGATGGATCATGTCATGAAATAAGGCAACCATGGCACGTTGGTAGGTTGCCCCAACGTTCTTTAATCCAAATGGCATGACCTTGTAACAGAAGGTGCCCCACTGAGTAACAAATGTAGTCTTTTCCATGTCTTCAGGTGCCATCTTAATTTGGTTGTAACCTGAGAAACCATCCATGAAAGAGAACACCTTGTGTTGTGCGGTATTATCAACAAGGACATCAATGTGAGGTAAGGGGAAGTCATCCTTGGGGCTGGCCCTGTTCAGATCCCTGTAATCGACACACATTCTGACCTTACCGTCCTTTTTAGGTACCGGCACCACATTAGCAACCCACTGAGGGTAAGAAGTCACTGCAAGGAACCCGGCATCAAACTGCTTCATAACCTCGGCCTTAATCTTCTCAGACATTTCTGGACGCATCCGACGGACCTTTTGCTTAACTGGAGGGCAGTCTTCCTTAGTTGGCAAGTGATGAACCACGATATCGGTATCCAACCCGGGCATGTCTTCGTAGGACCAGGCAAAGATCTCCACATAATCATGTAACATCTTGGTTAACCGTTGCTTCACGCTGAGCTCTAGGTTGGCGCCAATCTTTACCTCTTTTCTGTCTGCCTCAGTACCCAAGTTTATGGTTTCCACTGGCTCTTCATGGGGTTGAATTGCCCTCTCTTCCTGAAGCAACAGTCTTGCAAGCTCGCCAGGCACTTCGCAATCATCTTCACCTTCGTCTTCGGCTAAGTTGATCGGATTTTCGAAGTCATAATTGGCAGTAGCAGAGTTGTTATCAGTGAGATCCAGAGTGGATTGGAACCTGTATGAGTGAGTGTGTGTGTAAATACAGCTGTTTTGAAAATTTTATGTAAAGGAAAAGAAAGACAGAAAAGGAACACAATATTTGCAATGCGAAAAGTACGTCCAAGATTTTCATTCATATATGAAATGACAGTTTGTATGCCCTCACAAATAGAACCAAAGTGCCTCGGGTAAGACACCGGGCCATAGAGTTTATCATTGTTTATTACAAAATAACAAAACATAGGAATTCATTACTTAGTAACAAAAGAAACAGGGAGATTGTCCTTTGCGCTCCAATTGTTAAGTCCACCGTCAGTTGCCGGGTAGATCCAGCTATCAAACTCAGCTTCATCAACTTCCTCTTCATCCCCGATAGCATTAACTCCATGAGCAGGCAAGGGAGCTGTCACTACGTTAGGCTTGTCAGATGCCTCAAACTGTACCTCCTTAGCGTCAATGAGATCCTGCAGTTTGTTCTTTAATGCCCAACAGTCATCGGTAGAGTGCCCCGGGCTATCTGAATGGTAAGCACAACGAGCATTCGAGTTGTACTTGGGGGATGCAGTATTTGGAAACTTTGGCGCCTCCCTGACAGTCACTAAATTGGTTGAGAGTCGCCAGTTCTGTGATCGGTGGATCTGGAACTGACTGTTTAAAGCTGGTTCGCGAAATGTCGCGGAAGCAAGAGTCGCCACCGTCTTTTATTTTCTCCAAATGGAAAGGACAAAAGCACAGAAAAATTCCTTAAAGAGATTGCTCTCGGTTCGGGAGGTAGGTTATAGAAAGGGAAGGTGTTAGCACCCTTTCTATCCATGGTTATCCATGGGCTCTTAGATACTTGCTCAATGTGTTTTCAAAATTGTTTGTTTGCTTTTCAATGTGGGTTTAAAAGTTTCTTTGAAAAATTTCAGTTCGACTCGTGCGTCAGAGTGTTTGAAAAATTTGCTTTGAAAGCTTTTGGAAAGTGTTGGTGTGAAAAGTATTTTTGTTTGAAATTAGAGCAAGTATCCTTGAGAACCTACCTACCCTAAGGAATTCGTCTGTGTAGATGTCCTTTAAAGTAGTGCCATCCCACCATTGAGAGGTAGGTAGCACCACCATTGGAGGTATTCGGGTCAATTCGAGTTTGTAGGGACATGGTGATCACCAGAGCAATGGGAAGACACCTTAGAAGCTACCCTCATGCCAGGTTCCCGGATCATGAGGACTTACTAAGACGCCCTCTACTCGACGATCACCTTTCAAAGGCAAGGCAACAGTGAGGCGTACCCTAGGGGTGGTGTGTGCGATTCGTGTGTCGTTTTCATTGATATCTGTCTTGTCATGTTAATTGTGATCTACGCTTGATTTTATTATGTCCATTCATTCTTGCATGCTTTTTGTTAACAGTTAAAAGTTTGCGGGAAAGTAAATTCTAAAGCTATTACAAATGGCGCGGGTCCACATCGCCAAAATTAAACCGGACCCGATTTGACGGAAAGTAAAGAAATTAAAAGGGCGGAAAGTTAAATTGTCCGAGTTACATGGCTTTGGGAGAGATACATAATCATTTAAGCAAAATAAAAATAAATATGCAAATTAAATAAATTACGAACGAGGGCGTTGGACCCTTTTGCAAAAAATTAAAGTTAATAATGGAATTAAAATTAAGAATTAAAAGAAAATGTTTTTTTTATAGTATTTTTGTGTTTTTTAAGACTTAAAAGAAAAAAGAATTAATTGAAATTAACTAACCCTAATTCTAATGGTTTTTAAGTTTGTTATGAAAATGTTGAAAATTTTAACTAAATGAAACCCTAATTTTTGTGTACAATTTAATCATGAAAATGAATAAATAATAATATTATGACTAAAAGGAAAAATTAAAAGGAATGAAAATTGTCAATTAACCTAATTCTACCTTTTTTATATTTATTATGAAAAGAATTAAAATTGCAAAAATCCTAATTAAAACTAAATTCATTACATGTTAATTTATTTACAAGAAAATGTGAAAATTAAATATTTTTATTATGTTTTGTCCTTTTGAGTTTTTATGTATTTTTTTGTATTTTGTAAGAAAAATAATTAATTAAATTACCAAGAAAGCAAATAAAATAACAATTAAAATAAAACATAAAAATAAAATAGACTTTGCAAACCAGGGGGGGTGGAAGTCCCCAATATGGAGGTGTGGACTTAGCAAATCTGGCCCAATGACCTTCAGAATTTGTTGACTTTCTCAGGCTTTATGTGGCACGTTGACTGGGGTTTTATGATGTTCATCCCACTTATGCCCTTGATCTGAGCATGCTAGACACGTGGACGCTGGGATGATGATGGAGTATGATACGCTTCAACGTTGTGCCTGCATGGGATTTTGAATTGAAAAATAATATTGAAATTGCACAGACCTGGGGTTCGAACCCAGGTCTTGGACGTCAATGCCTTGATAGTTTGCCAGCTGAGCCATGAAACATATGTTAACATATTATAATAAACAAATAACAAAAGGAAAACCAAGGCATTAGTGGTTGGAGCGCGCGAAATTTAAAAACAACGAATCACAGTTTGCCATGTCTTCATCTTCCTCGCGTGCCTGAAAAATAAAACACAATAGCAACGGTTTTAACGCGTGGTTTTAGGGGTGTTTCCAGAAAATAGCGACTAGCCCCTCAACGCTCATAAATTGAGCGCGAGGGTTCCATCATCTTCGTCTTCAAGCGCTGAGTCCAATGGTAGTGGCCTTGAGGCTTAATTTAGCCTTATTGCAAAAGCCCCAAATCAAAGTCCTATAAACCCTAGTTTTCAAGTATGGTGAAATCGCGTGTGGTGCAGAAAAAAGCAATTGAATACATGGGTTAGCTTCAAAACATTATAATGAGCATGAATCCATAAACAAAAAATGCAAAAGATGCTTAGATCATGATGCACGACTCTGAGATTTTCCTTGCACAGATACAGTTTGTTTTACCAATTCTTGGAGTTTTGATGGTGGTTAATGAGTGAGAATCGTTCAGTGAGACTTGAGGATGCTATTGGGATCAAGATTAAGGCTTGAATCGTCCTCTATCAATGAATTCAGTTTTGAGTTTTTATGGCAATTTCTCAAGTTTGCAAATTGGTTTCTAGCGCAGCATTCAGTGTGTGTGCATTAGGGTTCTCTTTGTGCTTATGTAATGAGGCTATTAGGTTAAGAAAATTGATAAAAATCCCTTGTAATCTTTGATTGAAGATTTGATTTGCTTAAGGATCTTTTTTGAATCTTTTTCATGTGTATTTTGCTCTCAATCATGCCAATCAGCTCCAAATCTTTCCCCATTTGTACTTACACGAAATATTGAGTATCAAACATGCATAAAAAGATTGGTTAAGGCAAGTTAGATATTTTTTCACGTATTTAAATAATTTAAATGAATTAATATAAATAATAATTCAAATAAATAAATAAAAAATGAGAAAATACTTCCCTTTGGGCCAAGTGGTCGTGCATATGCTTAGAATGATGAATCATGGAAGAAAAATGGGCCCATTAGCAATTTTAGGTCATTTGAAGTAAAGTTGACTTTTCAAAATTCCCAAAAATTTCCCAACTTCCACAAGGCATAACTTGCTCAATGTTTAAGCTTTTCTCATGTTCTTGGACATTTTGGAAAGGTCTTTGAGTTCTCTAACCGATGTCTTTGGTCCCATGTCATTTTGATTTACCAATCTCAAGTTATGGCCTTTGACTTAAAGTCTCTTTTTGTTGACTTTTGAAAATGACCTATAATGTTGAAATTGATAACTTTTTGTGAGAGCATTTCTTGGACTTGAAGTATGAAGATTCGTTGTAGGAAATGTCTTTCTCTTCAAAATGAGCTTTGGATGGGATTTTTCTGATAATCCATGTGAAAGTTATGCCCTGGTCAATTTCAGTTGACTTTTTCAGCTGTCCAAATATAGCAACTTTTGCATCTTGATGATTTTGAGCCAAATTTTGAGAATCATGATCAAGCATTGATCAAATTATGTTTGTGGCTTCAAAATTATATGTTGACCAAAAATTTGAACTTTTGACTGTCAAATGACCATTTTGCCCCTACAGTTGACTGTAGTGCAATTTAGGGTTTTGACTGTGCAATTTTGTGCTGAATGCCTTGAAATTTGATATGAGGATACTTGACCATATTTGTAGGCATGTGAGACTTGATTGGGCCTTTGAAACCTTCAATTTCTTGATCAGAACACAAACCCTAGTTTTGACTGTATAGGAGCCAGTTGGACTATGCAACCCTTGGGGAATTTTGTGACTTGGCTTGGCAATTTCTTGAAGAATATGGGAGGGCAAATTTTGGGGTACAACAGTTGCCCCTGTTCAATCTTCTTAGACCTGAGGATGTAGATTGGCTGACGTGCCTTTCGTAATCCGAGGGTAGAAGATGATTGGACACTAGAGTGCCCAGAAATTTGCGCTCACATAGTAGCAGTGATGGGGGAATGGGCTTATAGATGCCATTTGGAGATTGTTGGGTAGGATGATGGGCTTACAGATGCCATCTGAGTGTTGATTGCGTAGGAGATTCCTTAGCGAGAACCTGCATACCTGCAAAAGAACAAATGAGTACCTGACACGTTGCAGGAGCTGGTTTTCAGATGCTTGGTGTAGATATGTCCTGACTGGTTACAGGAGCTGAATCTGGAGCTTCAAACGGCGATGAATGAACCAGGGATGGTTGCTACCTTAGCATGAACGGTGAGAGAACCTTGAGTGATTTTAACTTCAACAACGCCCGTTGAGAAAAATCTTGGGTGACTTTAACTTCAACAACGCTCGTTGAGAAAAATCTTGGGTGTCTTCTACTGGGATAAGAATCAGGGAGATCTTAGGGTCGATCTGACTGAACCAGAGGAGGCCTTTGACTGGATAAGCATCCGGAAAATCTTAGGGTCGATTTAACTGAACCGGTCTAGGTCTTGAAATATCTTCAACTGGATAAGCATCAGGGAGATCTTAGGGTCGATCTGACTGAACCAGAGAAGGCCTTTGACTGGATAAGCATCAGGAAAATCTTAGGGTCGATTTAACTGAACCGGTCTAGGTCTTGACATATCTTCAACTGGATAAGCATCAGGGAGATCTTAGGGTCGATCTGACTGAACCAGAGAAGGCCTTTGACTGGATAAGCATCAGGAAAATCTTAGGGTCGATTTAACTGAACCGGTCTAGGTCTTGACATATCTTCAACTGGATAAGCATCAGGGAGATCTTAGGGTCGATCTGACTGAACCAGATAAGGCCTTTGACTGGATAAGCATCAGGAAAATCTTAGGGCGATTTAACTGAACCGGTCTAGGTCTTGACATATCTTCAACTGGATAAGCATCAGGGAGATCTTAGGGTCGATCTGACTGAACCAGAGAAGGCCTTTGACTGGATAAGCATCAGGAAAATCTTAGGGCGATTTAACTGAACCGGTCTAGGTCTTGACATATCTTCAACTGGATAAGCATCAGGGAGATCTTAGGGTCGATCTGACTGAACCAGAGAAGGCCTTTGACTGGATAAGCATCAGGAAAATCTTAGGGTCGATTTAACTGAACCGGTCTAGGTCTTGAAATATAGTTGAGAATTTTAACTGCATCTTTCCTGAAAGGTGAAAGTCAGTCATATGCAATGCATGATATGGATCAGGCAATGATGTTGTCAACATAAATGAGATTTGTATGATACAATGCGTTATGCATGCTATAATGATGTATGTGATGTTTTACGTATGTTTTTGTCTAGGAAAGTGAGTCCTTGACGGGTGCCGGGAAGTCATATCCTGGGCTGATGTTGAAAAATAGATTTTGCTTCCGCTGGGGATGATAACTGCAAGAATACCGGCAGGAGAAGATGACTCCGTTATGGAATAAACTTGGCAAATGGAGGATTCTGCGGGGAGAAAAGATACTCTAGCGACCATGCTGGGAAGCAATACTCTGTGGGATGAGGGATGCCTTGCTGAGTGTTGATAACTTGCTGAGGATACCCTTGTTGTTGGAAGTATTGAGGTCTTCGCTGGGGATAGGAAAGAACTATGCTGACGACGACCTTTCCGTGGCTTTTGGCTGAGGATAACCCAGTTATATCCTGTTAAGGAAATAACTCTTTAACTCAAGCCGGACGACGCGCTCGTGCTCTGCGAGGGGATAAGCTTCCAGAATATACTGGGGATAAGCTTACTGCTTGGGGATATGTGGATTCCAACCTTCCTGGGGAACTGGATTGGATTCTTCTGGGGAAGTTTTGATATGCGGGGGAAATGATTCCTTTGAATATCTGGTATGCCGCCGGGGAACAATCTTTAGAGCGAGACTGCCGGGGATGCTTGTTAAGAATATATGCTGCTGGGGAAGTATTGAGGTCTATGGGAGGATACTCAATTTCCATGAGACTTGGTAACTCTGCTTGGAGAAGAATGTACTATCTGCTGATTCACTCTCTGGGGGATTGAGATATACTGGTTATGTTCTTTAGCTGAACCTACCTTGATACCTTGGAAGATAGGACAATTAGACTGCTCAGACAACTCTTTTGTTGCCCCTGTTTCTAGTGTCACCTGCAATTAATTCCTTTGTTTCGTATGCAAATATTTATGAGTTAGCAAATTATTGTCAATGCATATATCACAAATTGAACCTTGGACGTTCTTCGCAAAACAAAACAGAAAAAGAAAAACACTTGGCACGTTTAACTGAAAATATATTTGTATTGATTTTGAATGGCCTGAAAATAGGCGTTTTGTGTACAAGAGGCTGACGTCCTAGTAAGAGGAATGTCGCCGAACAAGAGAGTTTATACAAATTTTGTACAAAAGAAAATAAAACAGCTGTGTGAAGTGAATGATCCCACTGAGTTTCAACTCTGCTATTGCCTTTATAATTCTGAGCGTCTCATCACTTGATGACCTTGACGAAGAATGAAGCTGACTGATCGATGTCGTCTGAACTTGATGTAGATACCGGATTCTGGATGCAAAGTGATCAACGAGACATAGTATTACGCTTTTATCCCTAATTTTTGCCTGGACCGCCCTTTCGGGTTTTCAGTCCACCGGGATACCCATTTTTGCCCAAGCCGCCTTTTCAGGTTTTCGACTTGCCGGGTGTACAGATTTTTCATTTTCATCCCTTCATTTTGCCCGAACCCTTTTGGTTCGACGGGAAGCCCTAATTTTTGCCTAGGCATGTCAGCCTAGCGGGTCTTTTTTCATGCGTAGTATTTTTTAACTATGTCTGCATTGGCGGGGTGAGGAAGGTCGTCACCATCCATATTGGTTAATATCATTGCTCCTCCTGAGAACACATGCTTAACCACAAATGGCCCTTCGTACGTAGGGGTCCATTTGCCCCTTGGATCACTCTGAGGAAGGATGATTCGCTTGATAACCAGATCCCCGACTTGATATTCCTGTGGTCTGACCTTTTTATTAAATGCCCTGATCATCCGTTTTTGATACGTCTGACCATGGCAGATAGCAGCAAGTCTCTTTTCATCAATGAGGTTGAGTTGATCAAGTCGCGTCTGGATCCAATCATCTTCATTCAGATTTGCATCCTTCATTATCCGGAGAGAGGGAATTTGTACTTCGATTGGCAAGACTGCCTCCATGCCATAAACCAGAGAGAAAGGAGTTGCCCCGGTTGACGTCCTAGCTGAGGTTCGGTACCCATGCAGAGCGAACGGTAACATCTCGTGCTAATCTTTATAAGTTACTGTCATCTTCTGCACGATTTTCTTGATGTTCTTATTTGCTGCTTCTACAGCCCCATTCATCTTCGGTCTGTAAGGAGAAGAATTGTGGTGCTGTATCTTGAAATGCTCGCAGAGCTCAGCGATCATCTTGTTGTTCAGATTGGTACCGTTGTCTGTAATAATCCGCTCAGGGACGCCATACCGACAGATCAGGTTGTGCCGAATGAACCGTGCCACGACAGTCTGGGTTACTGTAGCATAGGATGCTGCCTCAACCCACTTCGTAAAATAATCAATCGCCACTAGGATGGGGCGATGCCCATTAGATGCCGTAGGTTTTATCTCGCCGATCATGTCTATGCCCCACATTGCAAACGGCCAAGGCGCAGTCAGAACATTCAGGGGAACCGGAGGAACATGCACCTTGTCTGCGTAAATCTGGCACTTGTGGCATGTCCTTGAGTGTTGGTAGCAGTCAGCTTCCATTGTGGACCAGTAATATCCTGCCCGTAGGATTTTCTTAGCCATGGTATGTCCACTGGAATGCGTACCAAAGGTCCCTTCATGTAGCTCTTCCATGATTCTTTCTGCTTCAGTCTTATCCACACAACGCAGTAAGGTTGAATCATGGTTTCGCTTGTACAAGATGCCGTTGCTAAGGAAGAACTTTGCTGCAAACCTCCTCTGGAATTTCTTATCATTGACAGAGGCACCTTCGGGGTATTCCTGAGCTTCCAGATATCTCTTCACTTCGTGGTACCAAGGCTTCTCAGTCACCAATTCAGTTTCGAGATCACAACAGTATGCCGGTTCGTCCAGTTTCCAGATGATGATCCGGGGAGCTTCATTATCCCATTTGACCTTGAACATTGAAGACATTGTAGCTAACGCGTCCGCTAACTGATTCTCTTCTCTCGGAAAGTGTTCAAAGGTTATCTCTGTGAAGTGGGGAATCAGGGTCAACACACATTCTCTGTAAGGAATCAGGTTTGGATGTTTCGTATCCCACTCTCCTTTGATCTGATTGATCACAAGAGCGGAATCTCCGAAGACACTTAGAAATTTGATCCTTAGGTCGATCGCAGCTTGAAGACCCATGATACACGCCTCATACTCCGCCATGTTGTTGGTACAGTTGAAACATAGCCGGGCAGTGAGTGGAGTATGAGTACCTTGAGGAGATATGATTATAGCGCCGATACCGTTTCCCAAAGCATTGGAGGCTCCGTCAAAGTGCATAGACCATCGGGATCCTGGCTCAGGTCCTTCATCCGGTCCAGGTACTTCACAATCTGTCACTATCATGATGCTTTCATCCGGAAACTCGAAGTTCATTGATTGGTAGTCATCTACAGCTTGATGTGCCAGGTGGTCTGCCAATACACTTCCCTTGATGGCTTTCTGGGTTGTGTACTGAATGTCGTATTCGGTCAAGATCATTTGCCATCTTGCAATTCTCCCAGACAGAGCAGGCTTTTCGAATATGTACTTTATAGGATCCATCTTTGAGATCAATAAGGTAGTGTGAGTCAGCATATACTGTCTCAGCCGGCGAGCAGCCCATACCAAAGCGCAGCAAGTTTTCTCAAGCAGTGAGTATCGGGTCTCACAGTCGGTAAACTTTTTGCTAAGGTAATAAATGGCATGCTCTTTTCGGCCAGACTCGTCATGCTGCCCCAGCACACACCCCATTGAGTTGTCAAGCACTGTCAGGTATAGGATCAGAGGTCTCCCTTCAACCGGTGGCATAAGGATAGGTGGTTCTTGGAGATACTCTTTGATTTTGTCAAAAGCAGCCTGACATTCATCATTCCAACGTACTACCTGATCTTTCTTCAGCAGCTTGAAGATTGGCTCACAGGTAGCGGTCAGATGTGAGATGAATCGAGCGATGTAATTTAGACGTCCTAAAAAGCCTCTGACTTCCTTCTCTATCTTAGGAACTGGCATCTCTTGAATAGCTTTGACCTTAGCAGGGTCCACTTGAATACCTTTGTCACTGACTACGAAGCCTAGCAACTTCCCAGATCTTACCCCGAAGGTGCACTTGTTCGGGTTCAATCTCAACTTGTATAGTTTCAACCGGTCAAACAACTTATGCAGATGATCTAGGTGCTCTTCCTCAGTCTGGGACCTAGGGATCATGTCGTTCACATACACTTCGATCTCATGATGGATCATGTCATGAAATAAGGCAACCATGGCACGTTGGTAGGTTGCCCCAGCGTTCTTTAATCCAAATGGCATGACCTTGTAACAGAAGGTGCCCCACTGAGTAACAAATGTAGTCTTTTCCATGTCTTCAGGTGCCATCTTAATTTGGTTGTAACCTGAGAAACCATCCATGAAAGAGAACACCTTGTGTTGTGCGGTATTATCAACAAGGACATCAATGTGAGGTAAGGGGAAGTCATCCTTGGGGCTGGCCCTGTTCAGATCCCTGTAATCGACACACATTCTGACCTTACCGTCCTTTTTAGGTACCGGCACCACATTAGCAACCCACTGAGGGTAAGAAGTTACTGCAAGGAACCCGGCATCAAACTGTTTCATGACCTCGGCTTTAATCTTCTCAGACATCTCTGGACGCATCCGACGGACCTTTTGTTTAACTGGAGGGCAGTCTTCCTTAGTTGGCAAGTGATGGACCACAATATCGGTATCCAACCCGGGCATGTCTTCGTAGGACCAGGCAAAGATCTCCATATAATCATGCAGCATCTTGGTTAACCGTTGCTTCACGCTGAGCTCTAGGTTGGCACCAATCTTTACGTCTTTCCTGTCTGTCTCTGTACCCAGGTTTATGGTTTCCACTGGCTCTTCATGGGGTTGAATTGCCCTCTCTTCCTGAAGCAACAGTCTTGCAAGCTCGCCAGGCACTTCGCAATCATCTTCACCTTCGTCTTCGGCTAAGTTGATCGGATTTTCGAAGTCATAATTGGCAGTAGCAGAGTTGTTATCAGTGAGATCCAGAGTGGATTGGAACCTGTATGAGTGAGTGTGTGTGTAAATACAGCTGTTTTGAAAATTTTATGTAAAGGAAAAGAAAGACAGAAAAGGAACACAATATTTGCAATGCGAAAAGTACGTCCAAGATTTTCATTCATGATATATGAAATGACAGTTTGTATGCCCTCACAAATAGAACCAAAGTGCCTTGGGTAAGACACCGGGCCATAGAGTTTATCATTGTTTATTACAAAATAACAAAACATAGGAATTCATTACTTAGTAACAAAAGAAACAGGGAGATTGTCCTTTGCGCTCCAATTGTTAAGTCCACCGTCAGTTGCCGGGTAGATCCAGCTATCAAACTCAGCTTCATCAACTTCCTCTTCATCCCCGATAGCATTAACTCCATGAGCAGGCAAGGGAGCTGTCACTACGTTAGGCTTGTCAGATGCCTCAAACTGTACCTCCTTAGCGTCAATGAGATCCTGCAGTTTGTTCTTTAATGCCCAACAGTCATCGGTAGAGTGCCCCGGGCTATCTGAATGGTAAGCACAATGAGCATTCGAGTTGTACTTGGGGGATGCAGTATTTGGAAACTTTGGCGCCTCCCTGACAGTCACTAAATTGGTTGAGAGTAACTGCGGCAGGATCTGCGACAAAGTCATGCTTAAACGGGTGAATTCTCTCTGGGGTCTTTCCACCTTCTGAGTATTGTTTGGCCGAGGAGCGGCAGCAGGCTTAGCAATCATTACCGCACTAACAGATTGGCGGTGCTCATGTCTCTCTGATCTCCTGGAACCATATACGGCGCTAGACTCCTTCTTGAAGTGTTTCTTCTCAGAACTAGATGATGCGCCCTTCGCAATCTTTCCAGACTTCAACCCGGCTTCAATCCTTTCTCCAGTCAAGATTAGATCAGTGAACCCTGCAGAAGAATTTCCAATGAGATGGTTGAAAAATGGCCCAGATAGGGTCCCCAAGAACATGTCTACCAACTCCCGATCAGTCAATGGTGGCTGCACCCTGCCAGCCAGGTCTCTCCACTTCTGAGCGTACTCCTTAAAACCTTCGCTTGCACCTAACGACATACCCTGGAGTTGGGTACGTGTGGGGGCAAGGTCGGCATTATATTGATACTGCTTATAGAAAGCAGTAGCCAACTCCTCCCAGTTACGAACCTTGGTCCCATCCAGCTGATAGAACCATTCGAGATGAGTCCCTGAAAGACTCTCCTGGAAGAAGTGGATCCACAAATTCTTGTCCGCAGAGTACGGCTGAATTTTCCGAACATAGGACCTTAAGTGCAGCTTGGGACAATACGCCCCGTCATATTTGGAGAAGGATGGTGCTTTGAACTTATGCGGGATAATCACACCAGTTGACAAACCCAGATCTCCGAAATCCAGCCCAGGTACCTGCTGAACCTCCATAGCCTTCAACCTGTCCTCCAGTTGCTTATACCTGTCATCTGCAGGAGGGTACTGCTCTTCATCAAAATCCGTCTCGTTGTCGGAGACTACCGGACTAGGAACCTTTACTTCTGCCTGAGAAGGACTCTTGCCAACAGAAGAACCAGCCTCTTCATGCTGCAGAGTATTGCCAAACCTTCGGCCCGAGTTGAACAGCACGGTCCTTCTCTTCTTCTTCTTCTCCTTCTTCAGGAGCATAGTCTTTAATTCTTCTTGGCCTTTAGCCAGACCCTTGATTAGTTCTTGAAACTGCGCATTCTGCGCCTGGAGAGCCTTGATTGATGTCTCAGTTGATGCAGATTCGGGATTCATGATGCTGAAATAAACAGCGAAGAACTGTAAGCAACCTGAAAAGAGGGAAAAACCTGCTATGCGCATGATGTATGAAATGCGTATGAATTATGTTTTCAAAGACAATCGGAAATCAACTTTGTAAACAAAAAAGAACACACTTCATTAGATTCAACTTTGCAACTGAAATTATTCAACAAGTTGCCCTTAGGCGTTACATGAAAGGAAATACTGGAAAGGAAATAAAACTGTAAAAACACATCTGGAGCTCCTTATTGATCCCATGGTCTCCTCTTCTCAGTACGGATGTAGGCATTCAGAGCTCTCTCATTCTCCAACTGCTTTGTCAGCTTCTGGATCTTTAATTCCTGCTCGTTGAACTTTTCCCGGTAAGAATCCCGCTCTTCTTGCAGTTGCGACCAAGATCTCTTCAATGTCTCATAATCAGTAGGTATCTGAAGAGGAAGGACAGTTGGAGGAACACCATCTTTGTCAGGATACTCAAGAATGACGGGTCTGACAGCTTCATACGGCATACCTAACTTCTGAGCACGGATGCGAACCCATTTGTAGTAGGCTTCCATAGGTAAAGAAGTCTTTGGCCCTAGCTCTTGTGGGTCAGCTTTATGAACCTTGTCCCAAGCCTTGATGAACCTACGACGTAGCTCGTCACTATCCACTTGAAACTCGAAACTGATGTGAGGCACCAACATCTCATGGGGGCCTGCTCTTCTTGCTCTTCCAAACTAACGGAGTGCTAGACATGGATTGTAAGAGATCCCTCCTTGAGTACCAATCAGAGGAACATTAGGATACTCCCCGCATCGATCAATAATAGCTATCTCATCCAAACCCCTGCAAGTCCAAATGATGTCTTCATCGGTGAGAGACATTAACCTATGAGCCCAACCTCTTCCTTCTTGGTTCTTTAGTACGAACTTGGGGAGGTGTGAAATAAACCACCTCACCAACAAAGGGATACAACACCATAGGGTTCCTCGTCTTCGGGTAGTACGGGCATGAAGTTGTTGCAAGATGTCACCCAAGAGAGTGGGCACAGGATTCTGAGACATAAAGATCCTTATGGCGGTGACATTGATGAAGTTGTCAGGATTGGGAAACAGGACTAACCCATAGATTAGGAGAGCCAAGATGTCTTCATATGCCCTAAAGTCCAGGTCATTCCAGAAATTGTTAGCTTTACCAATCAGAAATTTGGCCAAGAAACCCTTAGTTCCACTTCTAGTTACCCAGTTGTCTGTTACCTCTTGATGGGTCAGAGGAAGAGCTGCAGCAACATCCTCAAGTCTGAGAGTCTTTTCCCAACCAGTAAAGGGAGTCCGATCCAAGATAGGGATACCAAGCAAATCAGAGAACTCTTCCAGGGTAGGGACCAGCTGGAAGTCTTGAAAGGTGAAGCACTGGTACAGAGGGTCATAGAACTGGGTCAGAACACTCATCAACTGTTGATCCCGCTTTGCAGTGACTAAACTGAGAAGGGAACCATGCCTCTGAATGAAGGAAGTGGTATTTGGAATTCTGCTAACCAATTCATCAAGCAACTCAGGTGAACGAACAAAGTTGAACCGGATAGTATTCCTTCGCACAGGCATCATAATGTCCTACAAAACAGAGCAAAGATGAAACCCTCTTGTCTTTGAAATGGTCAGTTCTTATGCAGGATGCATGCGATGCTCATGATGCTATGATGTTATGATAAAGCACACCACATACAGATACAAAGGCAAACATGGTAAGGCACACAAGTCACACAAGGCAAGCCCCTAAAGTTTAGGCCAGCATGAGGTCTAGGTACTACCCTCTTTCAGTTTGTTGGTTCATACCTGTCCTAATCAAAAGTAACCGGGTTCTTAGAGGATCCCAATATCATTGACTACCCTCAATCGGTCATAACTCCAGCATCGCAATCTTTTCTTGCGGCCAGAACCATCACGAGAGTTTAGCCTCAATGGGCGTAGCATACTGCTACTGTTCTAAAGGCCAAGTTGTGTCAATTAAGGTTCTAAGGTTGTTGGTGCTTAATGACTCCTTAGAAGACCCATATTCTCCTCGTTGCGACACAAGGGATATCGGTACAGACTAAGGTGCCACACCAACGTAGCCACTGCTTCACTTGTGTCGGTCTACGCCGGACAGGTCCCTCACAGCTTATGCTACCTAAACAGGGTATCCCCAGATCCGGGTTAGGATCTATGTATCTCCGATGCAACCCACAATAGTAAAGCAAGCAAATCAATACAAGTGAAAACATAGTTATGAACTAGCCCTAAGGTACACCTCACTTTAAAAGTATATCCCCAGCAGAGTCGCCAGTTCTGTGATCGGTGGATCTGGAACTGACTGTTTAACGCTGGTTCGCGAAATGTCGCGGAAGCAAGAGTCGCCACCGTCTTTTATTTTTCTCCAAATGGAAAGGACAAAAGCACAGAAAAATTCCTTAAAGAGATTGCTCTCGGTTCGGGAGGTAGGTTATAGAAAGGGAAGGTGTTAGCACCCTTTCTATCCATGGTTATCCATGGGCTCTTAGATACTTGCTCAATGTGTTTTCAAAATTGTTTGTTTGCTTTTCAATGTGGGTTTAAAAGTTTCTTTGAAAAATTTCAGTTCGACTCGTGCGTCAGAGTGTTTGAAAAATTTGCTTTGAAAGCTTTTGGAAAGTGTTGGTGTGAAAAGTATTTTTGTTTGAAATTAGAGCAAGTATCCTTGAGAACCTACCTACCCTAAGGAATTCGTCTGTGTAGATGTCCTTTAAAGTAGTGCCATCCCACCATTGAGAGGTAGGTAGCACCACCGTTGGAGGTATTCGGGTCAATTCGAGTTTGTAGGGACATGGTGATCACCAGAGCAATGGGAAGACACCTTAGAAGCTACCCTCATGCCAGGTTCCCGGATCATGAGGACTTACTAAGACGCCCTCTACTCGACGATCACCTTTCGAAGGCAAGGCAACAGTGAGGCGTACCCTAGGGGTGGTGTGTGCGATTCGTGTATCGTTTTCATTGATATCTGTCTTGTCATGTTAATTGTGATCTACGCTTGATTTTATTATGTCCATTCATTCTTGCATGCTTTTTGTTAACAGTTAAAAGTTTGCGGGAAAGTAAATTCTAAAGCTATTACAAATGGCGCGGGTCCACATCGCCAAAATTAAACCGGACCCGATTTGACGGAAAATAAAGAAATTAAAAGGGCGGAAAGTTAAATTGTCCGAGTTACATGGCTTTGGGAGAGATACATAATCATTTAAGCAAAATAAAAATAAATATGCAAATTAAATAAATTACGAACGAGGGCGTTGGACCCTTTTGCAAAAAATTAAAGTTAATAATGGAATTAAAATTAAGAATTAAAAGAAAATGTTTTTTTTTAGTATTTTTGTGTTTTTTAAGACTTAAAAGAAAAAAGAATTAATTGAAATTAACTAACCCTAATTCTAATGGTTTTTAAGTTTGTTATGAAAATGTTGAAAATTTTAACTAAATGAAACCCTAATTTTTGTGTACAATTTAATCATGAAAATAAATAAATAATAATATTATGACCAAAAGGAAAAATTAAAAGGAATGAAAATTGTCAATTAACCTAATTCTACCTTTTTTATATTTATTATGAAAAGAATTAAAATTGCAAAAATCCTAATTAAAACTAAATTCATTACATGTTAATTTATTTACAAGAAAATGTGAAAATTAAATATTTTTATTATGTTTTGTCCTTTTGAGTTTTTATGTATTTTTTTGTATTTTGTAAGAAAAATAATTAATTAAATTACCAAGAAAGCAAATAAAATAACAATTAAAATAAAACATAAAAATAAAATAGACTTTGCAAACCAGGGGGGGTGGAAGTCCCCAATATGGAGGTGTGGACTTAGCAAATCTGGCCCAATGACCTTCAGAATTTGTTGACTTTCTCAGGCTTTATGTGGCACGTTGACTGGGGTTTTATGATGTTCATCCCACCTATGCCCTTGATCTGAGCATGCTAGACACGTGGACGCTGGGATGATGATGGAGTATGATACGCTTCAACGTTGTGCCTGCATGGGAACTTGAATTGAAAAATAATATTGAAATTGCACAGACCTGGGGTTCGAACCCAGGTCTTGGACGTCAATGCCTTGATAGTTTGCCAGCTGAGCCATGAAACATATGTTAACATATTATAATAAACAAATAACAAAAGGAAAACCAAGGCATTAGTGGTTGGAGCGCGCGAAATTTAAAAACAACGAATCACAGTTTGCCATGTCTTCATCTTCCTCGCGTGCCTGAAAAATAAAACACAATAGCAACGGTTTTAACGCGTGGTTTTAGGGGTGTTTCCAGAAAATAGCGACTAGCCCCTCAACGCTCATAAATTGAGCGCGAGGGTTCCATCATCTTCGTCTTCAAGCGCTGAGTCCAATGGTAGTGGCCTTGAGGCTTAATTTAGCCTTATTGCAAAAGCCCCAAATCAAAGTCCTGTAAACCCTAGTTTTCAAGTATGGTGAAATCGCGTGTGGTGCAGAAAAAAGCAATTGAATACATGGGTTAGCTTCAAAACATTATAATGAGCATGAATCCATAAACAAAAAATGCAAAAGATGCTTAGATCATGATGCACGACTCTGAGATTTTCCTTGCACAGATACGGTTTGTTTTACCAGTTCTTGGAGTTTTGATGGTGGTTAATGAGTGAGAATCGTTCAGTGAGACTTGAGGATGCTATTGGGATCAAGATTAAGGCTTGAATCGTCCTCTATCAATGAATTCAGTTTTGAGTTTTTATGGCAATTTCTCAAGTTTGCAAATTGGTTTCTAGCGCAGCATTCAGTGTGTGTGCATTAGGGTTCTCTTTGTGCTTATGTAATGAGGCTATTAGGTTAAGAAAATTGATAAAAATCCCTTGTAATCTTTGATTGAAGATTTGATTTGCTTAAGGATCTTTTTTGAATCTTTTTCATGTGTATTTTGCTCTCAATCATGCCAATCAGCTCCAAATCTTTCCCCATTTGTACTTACACGAAATATTGAGTATCAAACATGCATAAAAAGATTGGTTAAGGCAAGTTAGATATTTTTTCACGTATTTAAATAATTTAAATGAATTAATATAAATAATAATTCAAATAAATAAATAAAAAATGAGAAAATACTTCCCTTTGGGCCAAGTGGTCGTGCATATGCTTAGAATGATGAATCATGGAAGAAAAATGGGCCCATTAGCAATTTTAGGTCATTTGAAGTAAAGTTGACTTTTCAAAATTCCCGAAAATTTCCCAACTTCCACAAGGCATAACTTGCTCAATTTTTAAGCTTTTCTCATGTTCTTGGACATTTTGGAAAAGGTCTTTGAGTTCTCTAACCGATGTCTTTGGTCCCATGTCATTTTGATTTACCAATCTCAAGTTATGGCCTTTGACTTAAAGTCTCTTTTTGTTGACTTTTGAAAATGACCTATAATGTTGAAATTGATAACTTTTTGTGAGAGCATTTCTTGGACTTGAAGTATGAAGATGAGTTGTAGGAAATGTCTTTCTATTCAAAATGAGCTTTGGATGGGATTTTTCTGATAATCCATGTGAAAGTTATGCCCTGGTCAATTTCAGTTGACTTTTTCAGCTGTCCAAATATAGCAACTTTTGCATCTTGATGATTTTGAGCCAAATTTTGAGAATCATGATCAAGCATTGATCAAATGATGTTTGTGGCTTCAAAATGATATGTTGACCAAAAATTTGAACTTTTGACTGTCAAATGACCATTTTGCCCCTACAGTTGACTGTAGTGCAATTTAGGGTTTTGACTGTGCAATTTTGTGCTGAATGCCTTGAAATTTGATATGAGGATACTTGACCATATTTGTAGGCATGTGAGACTTGATTGGGCCTTTGAAACCTTCAATTTCTTGATCAGAACACAAACCCTAGTTTTGACTGTATAGGAGCCAGTTGGACTATGCAACCCTTGGGGAATTTTGTGACTTGGCTTGGCAATTTCTTGAAGAATATGGGAGGGCAAATTTTGGGGTACAACAGTATCCATGCCCAGGAATCCCATATCGAAGATACCCACATCTAGAAAGTTCCAAATCGAAGGTTCCAACTACTGGTAAGAGAGGGTAAAATGTAAAACCTTGTATTTACATAACACATCCATATTTGTTGTTTCATTCGATTGTCATTCTAGACAGAATCAAAGGGCTTGGGTTTGGCACCAGGTCATGTTTTTTTTGTTGCTAACACTTGCTACAGATATAGCCTAAAAATACCCAGCGCGCGCAGGATCGATGGACCTGGGTTTCGATACCCAGGTCATGCGTTTTATTTTGCTAACATACTTTTGCAGATGCAGTGCCTCCACAGGTGATCCTTCAGGCCTTTCCAGCAACACCCTTCATAGCATCGAAAGGCAGCCGTCTTCCTCTGAATCGAAGCCCCCCCTTCTCCCTATAATCGAAGTTTACCCATATCCTTCCCAAACCCAATCGAAGGAGTCAGGAAAGGGTGCAAATCGAAGCTTTCCCCGTCAATTCTCAAGCCCAATCGAAGGCTACTCACACCCATTCCCTAGCTCAATCGAAAGAAGGCCAAAGAAGGGTGAATCGAACGAGTGCATGGCATGGATCGAAGAAGTCTTTTCTCTTCTTTATTTTTACTTTTTACTTGTCTTTCAATTTAGTCGTAATAGTTAATTAGGTCTTTACTTTTATCGCTTTATTTTCAATGGGTTTGTTTTTGGCGATGTAAATACCCGATGCCTTGTAATAGCTTAGCTTTATTTTCCGCAATTTATTTTCCGCAATCATTAACTGTTAGATGTTTGAATAATAGGCTATGCATGACAAGATTAATCTTTAATTTAAAACCAATAGTAGCTCACCACAACATGTACAAAGATAATATAAACTGAAAAACAATACACTCGCACATGCCACTCTTAGGGTACGCCTCACTTGGTTGCCTCGAACGTGGTCATTGAGTATAGGATGTTTTAGAGGTCGGTCTCTTGTCCAAAGATCATAAGTTGCCTCGAAACGGTTGCCTCGGAAAAATGATCTAAGACATTAGGGTTACCGCTAAGGCGTCCTAACATTGCTTTAGTGACCACACGTCCCTTAAATCGAATTGACTCGAAAACTCCAATGACGATGCTACCTACTCCTCAATAGTGGGATAGCATTGTCTAAAGGACATTAGCACAGTTTAATTCCTTTTTGAGTGGGTAGATGTTCTTAAGTATTTGCTCCTTTGAAAACAAAACAAAAACTTTTCGCACTTACACTCCTTTCAAACAAAAACTCTTTTCAAACCCACAAACACAAAGAAAAGCAAACTTTTGAAAACATAATGAGCAAGTACCTAAGAGCCCGTGGATAACCATGGATAGAAAGGGTGCTAACACCTTCCCTTTCTATAATCTACCTCCTGAACCCGAGAAATATCTCGAAAATGAATTTTTCTGTGCTTTTGTCCTTTCCTTGTTGGATAAAATAAAAGACGGTGATGACTCTTGCTTACCGCGACATTTTGCGAAAACAAACGCAAATGCGAACCAGCATTCCAAAACAGTCAGTTCTCATTCCCACCGATCACAATGACATTTTCTCTGGACCGAGAACACCAATGAACATCAGAATGTGTAAGAGTCATCAATCGTTGTGACCACCTCAAGCCTTGTTCATTCTTCAAGACTGACTAGGGAAGGTGAGAAATAAACCACCTTGTTAGAAGAGGTGTACAACACATGAGAACACCTCTTTTCCTCATTGTTCGTGTGTAAAATGAGTGGAGGATGTCTCCAAGCAATGTAGGCACATGATTCCGAGATATGAAAATCTTGACAGCATTCACATCTATAAGCTGATCAGGGTTTGGGAACAAAACCAACCCATAGATGAGAAGTGCTACAATCTCCTCAAAAGCTTGCAGATCTAGAGAATTCCAGCAGTCTTGTGCCTTCTCAAATAGAAACTTTGCCAAGAAACCCTTGACACCACTTCTGGTTTCCCAATGACCTTTGATATCAGATGGTTGCAAGTGTAAGGCTTGAGCAACATCTTCAGGATTTGGTTATCTTTCTGTACCGTTGTAGGGTAGTTGATGGAGGATATGAATCTTCAGGAGTTGAGAAAATTCCTCCAAAGTAGGTACTAGTTGGTAATCAGGGAATGTGAAGCAATGGTGTAGGGAGTCAAAGAACTGGAAGAGAACTTTCACCATGTCTTCTTCAATGTTGGAGTTGACCAAGTTGAGAAGTCTACCATGTCTTTCACTGAAGGGAGAATTCTCTGGAATCTTGGAAGTAAGCTCCTTGAGTTGAGGAGGAATTCTCACAAGGTTAACCTGAATAGTTTTTCAGCGGAGTGATTCCATGACCTACAAAACAGGAACAAAGATGAAGATCTAAACCCTTGAAATGGTTAGTGGATGCATATGATGCTTTATGATGTTCATGATATATGTACAAGTATATGTACAAGTATATGCACAAGCAAGTCACACATGTTCCTAGTTTCAGGCTTGCATGGGGTTTTATAGGTAAGTACCCTCTTGAAGTTAGTTGGCTCAACCTGTCCTATAAAGAGTAACCGGGTTCTAAGGAGCTTGTTGTACCCCAAAATTTTCCCTCTCATATTTCTCAAGACATTGCAAGAATAGTCTCCAAGTTGCTCAAGATTGCTCAAGGGTTGGACAGTTAAATCATCTCCTAAGGCAGTCAACCTCAAATTAGGGTTTTGTATTGCATCAAGGTCCTTACATCCAAAGGATCCCAAGTGCTTCCCAATGTCCTAATATGTTCTCAAGTTCATCCATGTCAAATTTCAAGCCTTGCAGAGGAAGTTTGGTCAGTCAATTGCTCAAGAAGTCCAAAATCGATTGTGCTAGGGAAAAAGTCAACTGTGACCTACAAACAGTCAAACTTCAAGATTTTTTGTCAACATTCTCATTTTTAAGGTTATTTCATCATTTGATCAAGGGTTGATCATGATTCACCAAGGATTGCTCAAGATTCATCAAGATTCAAAAGTTGCTAAATTAGGGTTTTGTAGGAAAAGTCAACTCAACTTTGACCAAGCATAACTTTCTCATACTTTATGAGAAATGACCCATCCAAAGCTAATTTTGAATAGGATGAAATTTCCAACAATCCATCTTCACACCCAAATATCAAGAAATTCACTCACAAAAAGTTACAAATTTGGACATTATAGGTCATTTTTTGAAAGTCAACAAAAACATATTTTTTTCCAAAGCTTATAACTTGAGAATTGAATATCAAAATGAGATGAGACCAAAAGTTTTGGTTAGAGGACATCTCAAGGTTTCTAAAAAGTCCAAGAACACTTCCAAAAGTTCAAAATTGAAGAAGTTATGCATTGTTGAAGTTGGGAATTTTTCCAAAATTGCCATAAGTCAACTATACCCAAAACTTCAATTTTTTTTCAAATGGGCCCACTTTTTCCCACTTGATTTGATCTTGTCACACTACAGACGTGTCCTATCTTCAGTTTTGTGTCCAATTATTAATTTTTCTATTTTATTTAATTTTTATTGAATTAAATAATTTTTAATCAATTTAAATCCAAATAAAATCTAAAAATTGATCACTTGGTATCTTTGTGATTGATATAGGTCTTAAATATCATCATGGACACAATCAAATCCGGATCAAGCCATATCATGCACAAAATATTGGTTTTTGACAAATTTGGAAGCTTTTTCAATGGAGAATAAAATCACATCTTCAATCATCAATGCATAAGGATTCAAGCCCAAATTTTTAACCTAATGCATTGCCTTATACTTATACAAGTGAGAGGTACGAAAATCAGAAGAAGGAGGTTGCACAATCAGAAGAACAAAACTTGGAAAAAGCTTGAAAAAGCTTGAAACTGAAATTGCATATAGAGGCGTTTGCAAAGCCAAATCTCCATGCTATCCTCTTGCTGGACATCCACTGAGTCAAAACCAATCCTTTACAAGCTCTGAAACCTCTTCAAACGCGCTGTAAGTCTCCCTAAACACGACCCTGCATTTGACATCGCAACCTCTCATTCTTTCATTTTTTGATAAGTCATGGACATATTCTTGATCCTTGTTCGATTTCTAAGCTTTCTGTGATATTCAATTGTATTTTTATAGCCTGTAATGCCATACCCGAACCTAGGGTTTGGAAGTTTGTTTTTTGGGCGTTTTTGCTACAGGTAAAATCAGGACAAACAATGAACATGGATGGAATCAGGAGAGGAAGACGATCATGAATATGTTCTTGGTTTTCATTTTTATGGCCTAGAATTCGTTTTAGGATGAAGCCACGGATTTAGCTGCGGATAAAAATCCGCAGGTAAATGTCCAGGGGCCAAACGAAGAAGATGATTACGTGGCCATGTCCCATTCGCTGGTTCAAATATTTCGCGCTTATTTTTTTTTGTTTCAGGCATAATGATTGTTTTTCAATATAATATTTACTACCTAATCCACTAACAAATAGAATGCAGTGGTCCAGTGGCAAGCGCGTTGTATGAAATCCAATGGGACCTGGGTTCGAATCCCAGGTCCTCCAAAACTTTGTATTATTTTGTTTCAGATATTCCAACGCGCTTCAGCAAGCGTAGTCCACCATACGCCTTCAGATCTCAACGTGCCATATGGCCTCCAGGCCAAATCTGATGATCTAGTGGGGAGATCCATCATACACTCCAGTCAGCGCATGCATGGAGAATCAACAAAGTCAACCCAGGCCAGCGCCTGTTGGGCCACTAATTTGCTATTCTCACCATCCAATCTGGGCCCAAACCCCTTGAGTATTTCTAATTCTTTTTTATTTTATTTCATTTATTTACATTGTTTATTTAATTATTTTCACTATTATTTTTTAACTAACCAATCACATCTTTTTCTCATAAAATCAAAAAACCAAAAAAATATACTTTATTTATTAAAATTAAATTCATCATTTTATTTTTTGTAAATAAACTATTTAATTAATTTAGTTTTAATTAGGTTTAACTTTTAATATTTTTTGCAATATTTAAAATTGATGTAGAAAATTAGGGTTTTATTAACTTTGACCAAATTTATTTTATTTCCTTTAAATATCCAAAAATCCAAAAATATTTTAATTAATTAATTAATTTAATTGTTAATTTAGATTTAATTTCTTTTAATTAAAATACAACCAAAAAATGCTTTCTTTCAAAAAAGGGTCAAAACCCTAAAAATTTCGCATCCGATTTAATTTCTTGCACGCGATCCATTTTGCCATATTGATGTAATTGTTTCCCGAAATGTAATAGCTTTAAAATAGGACTTTAATTATTTTATCGCTTTCTTTTATTTTCCGCAATTTAATTTCAAGGGTTGTTTTTGGTGATGTAAATACCAGACGCCTTGTAATAGTTTAGATTTAATTTCCGCAATTTAAATTCCGCCAAGTATACACTGTTAGATGTTTGATAATAGGGAATGCATGACAAGTTCAAATGTATGAACTTAAAATCAACATAGCTCACCCATGACATGTACAAAGATAAAATTAACCGAAACAACACACTCGCACATGCGCACTCTTAGGGTACACCTCACTTGGTTGCCTTCGAACGTGGTCATTGAGTATAGGAAGTTTTAGAGGTCGCCCTCTTGTCCAAAGATCATAGTCGCCTTGAAACGGTTGCCTCGGAAAAATGATCTAAGACATTAGGGTTACCGCTAAGGCGTCCTAACATTGCTTTAGTGACCACACGTCCCTTAATCGAATTGACCCGTAAACTCAAACGGCGATGCTACCCACTCATCAATAGTGGGATAGCGTTGTCTAAAGGACATTAGCACATATTGATTCCTTTTTCGAGTAGGTAGATGGTTCTTAAGTACTTTCTCCCTCAAAACAAAACAAAACTTTTCGCACTTACACTTTTCAAACAAAAAATTCCTTTCAAACCCACAAACACAAAGAAAAGCAATTTTTGAAAACACTTTGAGCAAGTACCTAAGAGCCCGTGGATAACCACGGATAGAAAGGGTTCTAACACCTTCCCTTTCTATAATCTACCCCCCGGACCCGAGAAATATCTCGAAAAAGGAATTTTTCTGTGCTTTTTTCCTTTCCTTGTTGGATAAAATAAAAGACGGTGGTGACTCTTTCTTACCGCGACATTTTGCGAAAACAAACGCAAAACACGAACCAGCATTCCAAAAAACAGTCAGTTCTCTCCCACCGTATCACATAACTGACGACTCTGCTGGGGAAGTATTATAAGTGAGGTGTACCTTAGGATTAGATCATTGTATTTTCAATTGTTTGCTTTGTATGATTTATATTTGTGGGCTTGTATCGGAGTTCTATAGATCCTAACCCGGATCTGGGGATACCCTTTAGGTAAGTAGCAATAAACTGTGAGGGAACTGTACAGCATAGACCGATACGGTTCAAGCAGTAGCTACGTTGGTGTGGCACTTTAGTTTGTACCGATATCCCTTGTGTTGTAACGAGGAGAATATGGGTCTTCTAAGGGGTCATTAAGCACCAACTGACCTTAGAACCTTTAAATTGACCAACTTGGCCATAGAACAGTAGCAGTATGCTACACTCATTGAGACTAAACTCTCGTAATGATTCTGGCCGCATGAAAAGGTTGCTAAACTGGAATTATGACCGATTGAGGGTAGTCAGTGATATTGAGATCCTCT
This sequence comes from Vicia faba, assembly GCA_948472305.1. NCBI lineage: Eukaryota > Viridiplantae > Streptophyta > Magnoliopsida > Fabales > Fabaceae > Vicia > Vicia faba. Next base: position 812,233,675 of record OX451736.1, on the reverse strand, counting down.
AGAACCCGGTTACTATTTTTAGGACAGGTTTAAACCAACTGAACTGAAAGAGGTTAGTACCTAAGCTCCTTGCCATCTTGAAATCTAAGGGCTCTCTGTGTGACTTGTGTGCCTTTACCATGTTTGCTATTTGTGGATACTTGTGGTGTGCTTTCTATCATGACATCATGACATCATAACATTGCATACATCTTGCATAAGACTAACCTATTTCAAAGACAGGAGGGTTTCATCTTTGCTCTGTTTTGTAGGTCATCGTGATGCCCATGCGTAAGAATACTATCCGGATCAACTTTGTCTAGGTTCCCACCTTGCTTAAGGAACTAGTTGCAAAGATGCCTGATACTACTTCCTTCATCAGAAGATATGGGTATCTTCTCAGTTTGGTCACCTCCAAATTGGACGAACAAATGATGAGTGTCCTGGTCCAATTCTATGATCCGCTGTACCATTGCTTTACTTTCCAGGACTACCAGCTGGTTGCCACCTTAGAAGAATTCTCTGAGTTGCTCGGTATCTCTGTTCTGGAGCAGACTCCATTTACTGGTTGGGAGAAGATTCTTAGGCCCAAAGAGATTGCTGCAGCCCTTCATTTGACCAAGGAAGAGGTAATGGCTAATTGGGAGACTAGAAGTGGAGCAAAGGGCTTTCTGACTAAGTTCTTGGCTGGTAAGGCTAACTATTTCTGGGATAGTCTAGACTTCAAGGCATTCGAGGATATTCTGGCTCTTCTGATATATGGCTTGGTATTGTTTCCGAACTCTGACTGCTTTGTTGATGTTAATGCGTTAAAAATCTTCATCTCTCGCAATCTTGTACCCACTCTCTTGGGTGACATCCTTCATCAGCTTTATACTCGTACTGCCTGAAAGCGGGGAACCTTAATGTGTTGTGCTCCGTTATTGGCGAGGTGGTTTATTTCGCACCTCCCCAAATCAATGCTGAAAAACAAAGAAGGCATGGGATGGGCCTATAGGGTTATGTCTCTCTCGTATAATGATATCATTTGGACTCTCAAGGGTATGGATGAGGTGGCTATCATTGACCGCTGTGGGGAATACCCCAATGTTCCACTGATAGAAACCCATGGAGGAATTTCTTACAATCCATGCTTAGCCTTACGTCAGTTTGGGAGAGCCATAAGAGAAGGACCTCATGAGATGCTAATGCCTAGTATCATCTTTGATTTTCAAGGGGATAGCGACGAAGAACATCGCAGATTCATAAGGGCTTGGGATAGAGTTCACCAATCTGATCCACATGAGCTGGGCCCAAAGACTTCACTTCCGATGGAGCCATATCTCAGATGGGTCCGTATCCGTGCCCAAAAGCTGGGTATGCCATATGAATCCGTCCGGCCTGTCATTGTTGAAATTGCTAATGAAGATGGGGTTCTTCCTACCATCCTCCATCCTCATATGCCCACTGACGTTGGGGCACTGAAAAGATCTTGGATGCAATTGAGGGAAGAACGGGATTCCTACCGAGAGAAGTTCAACGAGCAAGAGCAGAAGATCCAAAGGTTGACTAGGAAGTTGGAGAATGAGCGTATTCTCAACGACTATGTCCGCACTGATAAGAAGAGACCATGGGAGCATTGATTGACCTTTGATGATTTCCTTTCCAGTTTTTATTTACTTTTCAGTATTTCCTTTCATGTAACGCCTTAAGGGCATCAATTGAACAATTTGAATTTCAAAGTTTAATCTAATAAAAGTGTGTTTCCTTTTTGTTTACAAATTTGAATCTCTCGACTGTCTTTGAAATCATAATCATACGCATTTCATCCCATGCACTTCATAAACAGGTACCCATTACATGTATCTTATTTTTTTCGCTGTTTATTTCAGCATCATGTCTGCTGAACCTTCAACTGAGCAAGCCATCAAGGCCCTCCAGGCCCAGAATGCCCAATTCCAAGAGCTGTTCATGAATCTAGCTAAGGGTTAGTAAGACCTGAAGACCCTGATTCTGAAAGAGAAGAAGAAGAAGAAGAGGACAATCCTGTTTAACACAGGGCACAGGTTTGGTAACAGGCTACAAAATGAAGTTGATTTGACCACCTCATCTGGAGGGAAAGACAGCCAGGAAGAAAGGAGGGCTCCTAGCCCCGTGGTCTCCGACAACGAGACAGACTTCGATGAAGAACAATATCCTCCTGCTGAGGATAGATACAAACAACTGGAAGACCGGTTGAGTGCTATGGAAGTTCAGAAAGTGCCTGGTCTGGACTTTGGTGATCTAGGTCTATCATCCGGGGTAGTGATTCCCCACAAATTCAAGGCGCCAGCCTTTGCTAAGTATGACAGAGTTTCTTGTCCGAAGCTGCACCTTCGGTCATATGTAAGGAAGATTCAGCCGGACACCACTGATAAGAACTTATGGATACATTTCTTTCAAGACAGTCTCACAGGGACTCAGCTTGAGTGGTTCTACCAGTTAGACGGAACCAGTATCCGCAGTTGGAAAGATTTGGCTACTGCATTCTACAGGCAGTATCAGTACAACTCCGACCTCGCCCCTACGCGTACCCAACTCCAGGGTATGTCAATAGGAACGAGTGAAGGATTCAAAGATTATGCTCAGAAGTGGAGGGACCTCGCCAGAAGAGTACAACCACCCTTGGCTGATTGGGAGCTTGTGGACATGTTTCTGGGGACCTTGTCTGGTCCATTCTTTAACCACCTGATTGGAAGCTCTTCATCTGGGTTTACAGAGCTTATTTTGACCGGTGAGAGGATTGAAGCTGGTATTAAGGCTGGTAAGATACAAAAGGGTGCCTCATCAAGCACCAAGAAGAAGCCATTTAAGAAAGAGTCTAGTGTTGTCTACAGTTCAAGAAACCAAAATAGACCCAAACGCCGCCAAGCTGTCAATGCGGTTGTTATTTCAAAACTTGCTGGTGCTCCTCATCACAACAATCAACTGAAGGATGAGAGACCTCGAAGGAAATTTACCCGTCTCAGCATGACTTTGTCTCAGATTCTGCCACAATTACTGAAGACCAATCTGTTGATTCTAAAGGAAGCCCCAAAGAATTCAAATACAACATCACCAAGGTATAACCCTAATGCCCGCTGTGCTTATCACTCTGATAGCGCGGGGCATAATACAAATGATTGTTGGACTTTGAAGAATAAGATACAGGACTTAATTGATGCGAAGGAGATTGAGTTTGAGGCGCCCGAGAGGCCTAATGTTGTGTCTGCTCCCATGCCCAAGCATGGAGTGAATGCTATAGAAAAAGACTCATTTGTGATTTTTGTAAATGATTTTGCCACCCCTTTGATGACTGTAAAGAAGAACCTTTAGCTAGCCAGTTTATTTTCGGGCTGTGACGAAGGTTGCCATATGTATTCTGTTCTACCGACCGGTTGCCATCTCTTGAAGACAGGTGTCCAACGCCTGATGGATAGTAAAGAAATTATGTTTGAGAAGACTTTTGTTCCCGTAGTTCCTTCTGAAGTAATTTCCATCATTACCATTTTCGATAATTCTTCCAAGGCCCCCTCGAGGAAGCCTGTTAGAATTACATCTGTTCTGAGAATCGCACCTGTGATCATCATTGTTCCGGGGCCCATCCCCTACACCTCTGATAAAGCTGTCCCTTGGCACTATGGGGCTGATGTGTATTTTCATGGAGTTAAGCAAGAATTGGATGCTGACACTGATGTCAGCAATATTGTTGGACCTGCTAAAGTCACCAACAGCGGAAGACTTTTCTCGCCTGATATCTCTCCACCAACTGCCCGAAGACCTGTTGTTATTACACCTGCCAGTGTACCTACCACCATTCATGTTCAAGTTCCTATTCTTACCCCTGTCGCCGAGTCATCTGACACTCGGGGCAAAGGGATCACCACTGATGTGCCTACACAGACGGAGGCACCGAAGACGATTACTGTTGAAGCTTCTAAGCAAGAGATGGAAGAGATGCTGAAGATCATCAAAAAGAGTGACTGCAATGTAGTTGAGCAGCTGGGGCAAACCCCATCCAAGATTTCTATGTTGTCACTGTTGTTATGCTCAGAGGCCCATGCCAAGGCTCTGATTACCTTCTTGAAGACTGCTCACGTACCACAAGAAACGTCAGCTGATCAGTTTACAGATTGCGTGGCTAATTTGACTGCTGATAATAGGTTGGGTTTCTCTGACGCCGACTTAACTGCTAAGGGGAAGAATCACAATGATGCCCTACTTGTCTCCATTGAATGCAGGGGCACTACTCTGGAACATGTATTGGTATATACTGGTTCCTCGTTGAACGTTTTGCCTAAGAAAGCTCTAGACCGGTTGGATTATGAAGGGTTGGAACTGAAGCCAAGCAACATCGTTGTCAGGGCTTTTGATGGGTCTAAAAGAATGGTACATGGAGAGGTTGATATCCCGATCAAGGTTGGTTCTCAGGTCTTCAACTCTACGTTCTATGTGATGGACATTCGGCCATCTTATTCTTGTTTGCCGGGTCTTCCATGGATCCACATAGCCGGGGCCGTAACCTCAACGCTCCACCAGAAGTTGAAGTACCCGGTCAAAGGGAAGATTGTGACAGTACAAGGAGAGGAAGAGTACATGGTTATCCACCTCAACTCTTTCCGATATGTAGAGATGGATGGGGAATTCATTGAGACCCCATTTCAACATTTTGAAGAGGTTCCCCAGACGCTGGCGTCAACTGAGACTGTTGTTGAAGATTCTCCTATGAAGATGGCTTCCTTCAAGGATGCCCGGGCTATTATCAAGAAAGGTGGGTGTGCAAATTGGGGCCAACTCCCTGATTTTACACAGAAGACTAACAATTTTGGTTTGGGTTTCACTGCAGAAGCTCAAAGGGCTGTTCGGAATGCACGGATCGGAAGACCTCCCGTGTTCATCAGCAACTCGGGAGTGAATGCCATTGAGGACGATGTGGAAGAGTCTGAGTTCGACAGCTGGATCTATCCTACGACCAATGGTGGACCAAGCAACTGGACAGCAAAGGACTTCATCCCTATTTCTTTTGCTACCCAGTAATGAAACTTTTGTTTTGAATATGTAACAGACAATGTTTTAAACTTTACGGCCCGATGTCTTACCCGGGGCACCGTGGCTTCATTTGTGAGGGCTTTATGTGTGTCATTTTCATATATCATTAATAAAAGCATTGGACGTTTCTTGCATTTCAAATTTTGCGCTCCTTGTTTTCTTTATTATATATTGCAAAACAGCTATTTTACACACACTCACATATACAGGTCCACATCCACTCTGGATCCTACTGGTAACGACTCTGCTACTTCCAGTTATGACTTTGAAAATCCGATCAACTTAGCCGAAGACGAAGGTGAAGATGATTGCAAAGTGCCTGGTGAACTTGCAAGACTGCTACTTCAAGAAGAGAGGGCCATTCAGCCACATGAAGAGCCGGTGGAATCAGTGAATCTGGGTACTGAGATAGACAAGAAAGAAGTCAAGATCGGCGCAAATCTGGAGCTTAGTGTGAAACAACGATTGATTCAGATGCTACATGACTATGTCGAGATCTTTTCCTGGTCTTACGAAGATATGCCTGGGTTAGATACCGATATTGTGGTTTATCGCCTGCCTACCAAGGAAGAATGTCCTCCAGTAAAACAGAAGGTCCGCCGAATGCGGCCAAAGATGTCTGAGAAAATCAAGGCTGAAGTTATGAAACAATTTGACGCCAGTTTTCTAGCTGTTACTTCTTACCCTCAGTGGGTGGCCAACGTGGTGCCTGTGCCGAAGAAGGATGGTAAGGTTCGAATGTGTGTCGACTACAGGGATCTAAACAGGGAAATCCCCAAGGATGACTTCCCTCTGCCTCATATTGACGTTCTGGTTGACAACACCGCTCAGCACAAGGTATTCTCCTTCATGGATGGTTTCTCCGGTTATAATCAGATTAAAATGGCTACCGAAGACATGGAGAAGACAACCTTTGTTACTCAGTGGGGCACCTTTTGCTACAAGGTCATGCCTTTTGGACTGAAGAATGTCGGGGCAACGTACCAGCGTGCCATGGTTGCTTTGTTTCATGACATGATCCATCATGAGATTGAAGTATACGTCGACGATATGATTGCAAGGTCCCAGACTAAGGAGGAACACCTTGACCATCTGCAGAAGCTATTCGACAGGTTGAAGTTGTACAAGCTGAGGTTAAATCCTAACAAGTGCACCTTCGGGTTGAGGTATGGTAAGCTACTGGGTTTCGTCGTAAGCGACAAAGGTATTCAAGTGGATCCTGCAAAAGTGAAAGCTATACAGGAGATGCCAGCTCCCAGAATGGAGAAAGAAGTCAAAGGTTTTCTGGGACGTTTGAATTATATTTCCCGATTCATCTCGCATCTGACTGCTACTTGTAAGCCAATCTTCAAGCTACTGAAGAAAGATCAAGTGGTACGTTGGAACAATGAATGCCAGGCCGCTTTCAAAAGAATTAAAGAGTATCTCCAAGAGACACCTATTCTGATGCCACCAGTTGAAGGGAGACCTCTGATCTTATACTTGACAGTACTCGACAACTCAATGGGGTGTGTACTGGGTCAGCATGACGAGTCTGGCCGAAAGGAGCATGCTATTTATTACCTTAGCAAAAAGTTTACCGACTGTGAGACCCGATACTCACTGCTCGAGAAAACTTGCTGCGCTTTGGCATGGGCTGCTCGCCGGCTGAGATAGTATATGCTGACTCACACTACTCTGTAGATATCGAAGATGGATCCAATCAAGTATATCTTAGAAAAACCTGCCTTGTCCGGAAGAATAGCAAGTTGGCAGATGATCTTGACTGAGTATGACATCCAATATACGACCCAAAAGGCAATTAAGGGAAGTGTGTTAGCAGATCATTTGGCACATCAGGCAGTGGATGATTACCAGTCTATGAACTTTGAATTTTCGGACGAGAATATCATGTTGGTAACTGATTGTGAGACACCTGGACCGGATGAAGGACCTGAGGAAGGATCCCGATGGTCTATGTACTTTGATGGAGCTTCGAACGTTTTGGGTAATGGAATTGGCGCTATGATCATATCTCCTAAAGGCTCTCATACTCCGTTTACCGCCCGACTATGTTTCAACTGCACCAACAACATGGCGGAGTATGAAGCATGCATCATGGGTCTTCGAGCAGCAATTGACCTAAGGATTAAGTTTCTGAGTGTCTTCGGAGATTCCGCTCTCGTGATCAGTCAGATCAAAGGCGAGTGGGATACGAAACACCCAAATCTTATTCCTTACAAGGAGTATGTGTTGACGTTGCTTCTACATTTCGAGGAGATAACCTTTGAACACTTCCCTAGAGAGGAGAATCAGTTGGCGGACGCGCTAGCTACGATGTCTTCTATGTTCAAAGTCAATTGGGACAACGAAGCTCCCCGGATTATCATTGAAAGATTGGACAAACCTGCGCATTGCTGTGACATTGAGACTGAAGAGGTAACAGAAAAGCCCTAGTTTCATGAGGTGAAAAGGTATCTTGAGGCTCGGGAATACCCCGAGGGTGCATCTGTTAATGACAAGAAGTTTCTGAGGAGGTTCGCGGCGAAGTTCTTCATCAACAATGGCATTCTTTACAAGCGTAACCATGATTCGACCTTACTGCGTTGTGTGGATAAGAATGAAGAAGAAAGGATCATGGCGGAGTTACACGAAGGTACTTTCGGAACTCATTCCAGTGGACATACCATGGCAAAGAAAATCCTTCGGGCAGGATATTACTGGTCCACAATGGAAGCCGACTGTTATCAGCATTCTCGGACATGTCACAAGTGCCAGGTCTATGCTGATAAGGTGCACATACCTCCAGTTCCTCTGAACGTCTTGATGACACCTTGGCCTTGTGCAATGTGGGGCATTGATATGATCGGCGAGATCAGACCTACGACATCTAACGAGCATCGTTTCATCCTGGTAGCAATTGATTACTTTACGAAGTGGGTTGAAGCAGCTTCCTTTGCTACCGTAACCAAGAACGTCGTGGCACGGTTCATTCGGCACAATATGATCTGTCGATATGGTGTACCAGAGAGGATCATTATGGACAATGGTACCAATCTCAACAACAAGATGATCACCGAGCTCTGCGAGTAATTCAAGATACAACATCACAACTCTTCTCCCTACCGGCTGAAGATGAATGGGGCTGTCGAAGCGGCTAATAAGAACATTAAGAAGATTGTGCAGAAGATGACGGTGACCTACAAAGATTGGCACAAGATGTTACCATTTGCTCTTCATGGGTACCGTACCTCAGCGCGGACGTCAACAGGGGCAACACCCTATTCCTTGGTATTTGGCATGGAGGCAGTCTTGCCCATTGAAGTTCAGATACCCTCTCTTCGGATCATGAAGGATGCAGGTTTGAGTGAAGATGACTAGATTCAGACCCGGCTTGATCAACTAAACCTAATCGAAAAAAAGAGACTTACTGCTATTTGTCATGGTCAGACGTACCAAAAATGGATGATCAAGGCATTTAACAAGAAAGTTAGAAGACAAGAGTATCAAGTTGGGGACCTGGTTATCAAGAGTATTATCCTACCTCAAGGTGATCCCAGGGGCAAATGGACCCCTACGTACGAAGGGCCATTTGTGGTTAAGAACATTTTCTCAGGAGGAGCCATGATTCTAACCACCATGGATGGTGACGACCTTCCTCACCCCGTCAATGCAGACATAGTGAAAAGATACTGCGCATAATCAAAGACCCGCTAGGTTGACTGGCCTAGGAAAAAATAAGGGCTTCCCAGCGAACCAAAAGGGTTCGGGAAAAAATAAGGGATGAAAAGAAAAAAAATCTGTACACCCAGCAAGTCGAAAACCTGAAAAGGCGGCTTGGGCAAAAATGGGTATCCCGGTGGACTGAAAACCAGAAAGGGCGGTCGAGGCAAAAATTAGGGATCAAAGTGTAACATTATGTCTCATTGGATCACCTGGCATCCAGACTTCGGTATCAATTATCAAGCTTGGATGGCCCTAATCAATCTGATTCCTTCAACCAAGTAGCAAAGTGATGAGATGCTCAAGGACATAAAGGCAATATAAGAGTTGGAACCCAGTGGGATTATTCACATAGCTGTTTTATTTGGTTTTTCACAAATTGTGTAAATTTTATTATTCAGCGGCATTCTCTTACTAGGACGTCAGCCTCTTGTACAAAATCGCCTATTTACAGGCCAAACTTCAAAATCAATACAAATTCATTTTCAGACAAATTTCAAACTGTTTTTCCTTTATCTGTTTTGTTTTGCAAAGAACATCCAATGTTCATTGATATATGCATTTGACATTAATTGCTGCTCATAAATATTTACATGCGAGCAAAAGACGAATTACTGGTAATATCAGAAGCAGGGGCAATGAGAATTGTCCGAACTGCATAGTTGCTTTGTCCACCAGGTACAAGGTAAATTCAGCTGAAGAATATGGCTAAGGTACTTTCACTCCCCGCAGAGCAAGACAATAATGGTAGCTCTCTCAGCTGAGACTTGCAACCGTGAACGAATCAGCAATACTCTCCCCAAGCAGAGTTAGTCTACCATCAACACTAAAAGGGTCTTAATATTCCCCAGTGGAGTATAAGAATATTCCCCAGCAAGTATAAGTGTATCCCCGACAGTCTTAATATTCCTCAACGGAGTATAAGAATGTTACCCGACAGAATACAAGATACCCCCAGTGGAGTCAACATTTCCCCAGCACAGTCTTAAAAAGCTTCCCCAACGGAGTTAACGCATCATCCCCAGTAGACTCTGGAAGTTTATCCCCAGCAAAGTACAAAAATAAATCTCCCCAGCCAAATTCAGAGGGTTATCCCCACAGAAGTCTAACAGGATTATCCCCAGCAAGTTGCAACTGAAAGTTCACCCCCGACGAAGTTCTTTCCTTCCACAAGCAGAAATTCAATCCTCAACAGATTTAATATCACCAGCAACGGTAATCCATCCCCAGCGGAGCTTGTCAGTGGAATCATCAGCAGAGCATCTCTTCCCCACAGAGTAATCTCCCCATCAGTTTATTCCCCAATGGAGTCATCTTCTCCTGCAGGTTTATTCTCGCAGTCACCTTCGTTCATCATCCCCAGCAGAAATGAAGAACTCAATTCTATTCTCCAACAGCTCCGGGATTTATTTATCCCCAGCTAAAGCATTACATTTTCATACATCATAATACATGCGTAAACGAATCATACCATACAATCTCACTTATGTTGAGAACATCATTGCTTGATCCATCTCATGCATTGCATATGACTGACCTTTACCTTTCAGGAAAGATGCAGTTAAAGTTCTCAGCTATGTCAAAGGAGACAAGGCCAGTTAAATCGATTCCTAAAGATTTTTCTGATGCCAATTCAGTCAAAGGAGACAAGGCCATTTAAATCGATTCCTAAAGATTTTTCTGATGCCAATTCAGTCAAAGGAGACATGACCAGTTAAATCGATTCCTAAATATTTTTCTGATGCCAATCCAGTCAAAGGAGACAAAACCAGTTAAATCGATTCCTAAAGATTTTTCTGAGGCCAACCCAGTCAAAGGAGACAAGACCAGTTAAATCTATTCCTAAAGATTTTTCTGAGGCCAACCCAGTCAAAGGAGACAAGACCAGTTAAATTGATTCCTAAAGATTTTTCTGAGGCCAATCCAATCAAAGAAGACAAAACCAGTTAAATCGATTCCTAAAGATTTTTCTGAGGCCAGCCCAGTCAAAAGAGACAAGACCAGTTAAATCGATTCCTAAAGATTTTTCTGAGGCCAACCCAGTCAAAGGAGACAAAACCAGTTAAATCGATTCCTAAAGATTTTTCTGAGGCCAACCCAGTCAAAGGAGACAAGACCAGTTAAATCGATTCCTAAAGATTTTTATGATACCAATCCAGTCAAAGGAGAAAAAACCCCTCTGGTCCAGTTAAATCGATTCCTAAAGATTTTTCTGATACCAATCCAGTCAAAGGACACAAAACCCCTCTGGTCCAGTTAAATCGATTCCTAAAGATTTTTTTGACGCCAATCCAGTCAAAGAAGACAAAACCTCATCTAGTTCAGTCAGATCACCGATAAGATCTCCCTGATTCATATTCCAGTTGAAGTTCAGACCACCTACCAATAGTCACCAAATGGCATCTGTAAGCCCATTCCCGACATCACAAGGCTGATACCACATCATGCGAGTGCAAATTTCTGGGCACTCTAGTGTTCAATCATCTTCCACCTTCGGATGACGAAAGGCCCGAAAGCCAATCTACATCCTCAGGTTTAAGAAAATTTAACAGGGGTAACTGTTGTACCCCAAAATTTTCCCTCTCATATTTCTCAAGACATTGCAAGAATAGTCTCCAAGTTGCTCAAGATTGCTCAAGGGTTGGACAATCAACCTCAAATTAGGGTTTTGTATTGCACCAAGGTCCTTACATACAAAGGATATCAAGTTCTTCCCAATGTCCTAATATGTTCTCAAGTTCATCCATGTCAAATTTCAAGCCTTGCAGAGGAAGTTTGGTCAGTCAATTGCTCAAGAAGTCCAAAATCAACTGTGCTAGGGAAAAAGTCAACTGTGACCTACAAACAGTCAAACTTCAATATTTTTTGTCAAAATTATAATTTTGAAGGTTATTTCATCATTTTATCAAGGGTTGATCATGATTCACCAAGGATTGCTCAAGATTCATCAAGATTCAAAAGTTGCTAAATTAGGGTTTTGTAGGAAAAGTCAACTCAACTTTGACCAAGCATAACTTTCTCATACTTTATAAGAAATGACCCATCCAAAATTAATTTTGAAGAGGATGCAATTTCCTGCAATCCATCTTCACACCCCAAGATCAAGAAATGCACTCACAAAAAGTTGCAAATTTGGACATTATAGGTCATTTTTTGAAAGTCAACAAAAACACCTTTTTTTCCAAAGCTTATAACTTGAGAATGGAATATCAAAATGAGATGATACCAAAAGGGTTGGTTAGAGGACATCTCAAGGTTTCTAAAAAGTCCAATAACACTTCCAAAAGTTCAAAATTGAAGAAGTTATGCATTGTTGAAGTTGGGCATTTTTCCAAAATTGCCAAAAGTCAACTATCCCCAAAACTTCAAATTTTGTCAAATGGCCCCACTTTTCCCCACTTGATTTGATCTTGTCACACTACACACGTGTCCTATCTTCAGTTTTGTGTCCAATTTTTAATTTTTCTATTTTATTTGATTTTTATTGAATTAAATCATTTTTAATCAATTTAAATCCAAATAAAATCTAAAAATTGATCACTTGGTATCTTTGTGATTGATATAGGTCTTAAATATCATCATGGACACAATCAAATCCGGATCAAGCCATATCATGCACAAAATATTGGTTTTTGACAAATTTGGAAGCTTTTTCAATGGAGAATAAAATCACATCTTCAATCATCAATGCATAAGGATTCAAGCCCAAATTTTAACCTAATGCATTGCCTTATACTTATACAAGTAAGAGGCACGAAAATCAGAAGAAGGAGGCTACACAATCAGAAGAACAAAACTTGGAAAAAGCTTGAAACTGAAATTGCATATAGAGGCGTTTGCAAAGCCAAATCTCCACGCTATCCTCTTGTTGGACATCCACTGAGTCAAAACCAATCCATTACAAGCTCTGAAACCTCTTCAAACGCGCTGTAAGTCTCCCTAAACACGACCTTGCATTTGACATCGCAACCTCTCATTCTTGCATTTTTTTGATAAGTCATGGACATATTCTTGATCCTTGTTCGATTTCTAAGCTTTCTGTGATATTCAATTGTATTTTTATAGCCTGTAATGCCATACCCGAACCTAGGGTTTGGAAGTTTGTTTTTTGGGCATTTTTGCTACAGGTAAAATCAGGACAAACAATGAACATGGATGGAATCAGGAGAGGAAGACGATCATGAATATGTTCTTGGTTTACATTTTTATGGCCTAGAATTCGTTTTAGGATGAAGCCACAGATTTAGTTGCGGATAAAAATCCGCAGGTAAATGTCCAGGGGCCAAACGAAGAAGATGATTACGTGGCCATGTCCCATTCGCTGGTTCAAATATTTCGCGCTTATTTTTTTTGTTTAAGGCATAATGATTGTTTTTCAATATAATATTTACTACCTAATCCACTAACAAATAGAATGCAGTGGTCCAGTGGCAAGCGCGTTGTATGAAATCCAATGGGACCTGGGTTCGAATCCCAGGTCCTCCAAAACTTTGTATTATTTTGTTTCAGATATTCCAACACGCTTCAGCAAGCGTATTCCACCATACGCCTTCAGATCTCAACGTGCCAGATGGCCTCCAGGCCAAATCTGATGATCTAGTGGGGAGATCCATCATACACTCCAGTCAGCGCATGCGTGGAGAATCAACAAAGTCAACCCAGGCCAGCGCCTGTTGGGCCACTAATTTGCTATTCTCACCATCCAATCTGGGCCCAAACCCCTTGAGTATTTCTAATTCTTTTTTATTTTATTTCATTTATTTACATTGTTTATTTAATTATTTTCACTATTATTTTTTAACTAACCAATCACATATTTTTCTCATAAAATCTAAAAACCAAAAAAATATACTTTATTTATTAAAATTAAATTCATCATTTTATTTTTTTAAATAAACTATTTAATTAATTTAGTTTTAATTAGGTTTAACTTTTAATATTTTTTGCAATATTTAAAATTGATGTAGAAAATTAGGGTTTTATTAACTTTGACCAAATTTATTTTATTTCCTTTAAATATCCAAAAATCCAAAAATATTTTAATTAATTAATTAATTTAATTGTTAATTTAGATTTAATTTCTTTTAATTCAAAAACAACCAAAAAATGCTTTCTTTCAAAAAAGGGTCAAAACCCATAAATTTTGCATTCGATTTAATTTCTTGCACGCGATCCATTTTGCCATATTGATGTAATTGTTTCCTGGAATGTAATAGCTTTAAAATAGGACTTTAATTATTTTATCGCTTTCTTTTATTTTCCGCAATTTAATTTCAAGGGTTGTTTTTGGCGATGTAAATACCCGACGCCTTGTAATAGTTTAGATTTAATTTCCGCAATTTGAATTTCGCCAACTATACACTGCTAGATGTTTGATAATAGGGAATGCATGACAAGATCAAATGTATGAACTTAAAATCAACATAGCTCACCCATGACATGTACAAAGATAAAATTAACCGAAACAACACACTCACACATGCACACTCTTAGGGTACACCTCACTTGGTTGCCTTCGAACGTGGTCATTGAGTATAGGAAGTTTTAGAGGTCGCCCTCTTTTCCAAAGATCATAGTCGCCTCAAAACGGTTGCCTCGGAAAAATGATCTAAGACATTAGGGTTACCGCTAAGGTGTCCTAACATTGCTTTAGTGACCACACGTCCCTTAATCGAATTGACCCTTAAACTCCAACGACGATGCTACCCACTCATCAATAGTGGGATAGCGTTGTCTAAAGGACATTAGCACAGATTGATTCCTTTCGAGTAGGTAGATGTTTCTTAAGTACTTCCACCCTCAAAACAAAACAAAACTTTTCTCACTTACACTTTTCAAACAAAAAACTCCTTTCAAACCCACAAACACAAAGAAAACAATTTTTGAAAAAACTTTGAGCAAGTACCTAAGAGCCCGTGGATAACCACGAATAGAAAGGGTGCTAACACCTTCCCTTTCTATAATCTACCCCCCGGACCCGAGAAATATCTCGAAAAAGGAATTTTTCTGTGCTTTTTTCCTTTCCTTGTTGGATAAAATAAAAGACGGTGGCGACTCTTGCTTACCGCGACATTTTGCGAAAACAAACGCAAAACGCGAACCAACATTCCAAAAAACTGTCAGTTCTTTCCCACCGTATCACAGAGCTCAATATCACAGGATTATTTTCTGTGTTCATTGTTTCAGTTTAGCCACTTAACTGGCGACCTAAATATTCCAAGAAAACAACCCTCAATGAGTGTAGTATCGAGTATCTACCAACTTCAGACTGCACCAAAGTCGGTCATCTCACTACCCCTAAAAAGGCCAAGATGGTCAAGTAAAGGTTCTAAAAGTTCATTAGTGCTTCATAACATCACTCAGCGGCCCCATATTCTCTTTGATTGACTCAAAGGCTACAGGTACCCACAAATATGTCGCACTAATATAGCTATTGCTTTAACCATGTCGATATACCCCGCACAGTTTCCACAATGTATTGTTATTTACCTATGAATGTTTCCCAAAAATCCAGGTGGAGGATTCAAACCCAAACAAGAGAACCAAATGTAAAGAAATCAAAGCAAACAAGATAAGCATGTAAAGGTGATCTAAACCCTAAGGTTACTCCACTTTCAAATATTCCCCAGCAGAGTCGCCAGTTCTGTGATACGGTGGGAGAACTGACTTGAGGTTTTGCGTTTGTGTTCGCAAATGTTTCGGTTTAGCAAGAGTCGCCACCGACTTTTTATTTTATCCAAAGGAAAGGTCAAAAAGCACAGGAAAGACCTTTGAGATGTTTTCTTGGGTTCGGGGGGTAGATTATGAAAAGGGAAGGTGCAAGCACCCTTTTCATCCATGGTTATCCATGGGCTCTTAGTTACTTGTTTAGATCACTTGCTTTTTCTTTTCAATTGTTTGAAATGGTGCTTTGTGTGTGGTTTTGAAAATGTTTTGAAAAGAGGCCATCGTTGTGGAAACCTTTGTAATGATTCTTGTTTGAATATATACAAAGGTGTATTGTCTTTTGAAAATATTTTTCAATGTTTGATTGTTTGAAAGCTTGCTTTTGGGAAATGTTTTGAAATTGTGTTGTGAGGTGTGTTTGAAAATAGCAAGGATGATTTTACAAGTTTGGATCAAGTAACTAAGAGTTGTCCACCCTATCTACTCAAAGGTATTTCCTACACATTTTTAACCCTTTTGACAATGTTGTTTTACCATTGCATTTGGTAAACAACCTTGTATTAGGATGTTAAACGGGACAGGCGCGGGTCATCGTATGGACCATGATAGCAATTGTGCTAAGTATCTTTAGCAAATTTTTGAGGGACTAGATCATTTTGTATAGGCAACCAAGATAGCGTCTGTGATCGGTGGATCTGGAACTGACTGTTTAACGCTGGTTCGCGAAATGTCGCGGAAGCAAGAGTCGCCACCGTCTTTTATTTTCTCCAATTGGAAAGGACAAAAGCACAGAAAAATTCCTTAAAGAGATTGCTCTCGGTTCGGGAGGTAGGTTATAGAAAGGGAAGGTGTTAGCACCCTTTCTATCCATGGTTATCCATGGGCTCTTAGATACTTGCTCATTGTGTTTTCAAAAATGGTTTGTTTGCTTTTCAACTGTGGGTTTTAAAAAGTTTCTTTGAAAATTTCAGTTCGACTCTTGTATCGGTCCTCAAGAGTGTTTGAAAATTTGCTTTCGAAAGCTTTTGAAAATGTGTTGGTGTGAAAAGTATTTTTGAATTTTGTTTAAAATTTAGAGCAAGTATCTAGAGTCGTCCACCTACCCTAAGGAATTCGTCTGTGTAAATGTCCTTTAAAGTAGTGCCATCCTACCATTGAGAGGTAGGTAGCACCACCGTTGGAGGTGTTCGGGTCAATTCGAGGTTCGGGACATGGTGATCACCAGAGCAATGGGAAGACACCTTAGAAGCTACCCTCATGCCAGGTTCCCGGATCATGAGGACTTACTAAGACATCCTCTACTCGACGATCACCTTTCGAGGCAAGGCAACAGTGAGGCGTACCCTAGGGGTGGTGTGTGATTTGTGTGTCATGTTCATTTATTTTTTGTCTTGTCATGGTATAGGTGATCTACGCATTTGTTTTTATTTATTGTCATTCATTCTTGCATGCATTTATTTAACAATTAAAAAAGTACGAGGAAGGTAAAGTTCTAAACTATTACAAAAGGCGCGGGTCCACATCGCCAAAATTTCCAGGACCCAATTTGACAGAAAATAAAATAAAAGTGCGAAAGATTTAATTTACATGGCTTTGGGAGAGGTACATAACTATTAAAAGAAAAAGAAATAAAGACGCAAATTGAAATTTAAATTAGAAACGAGGGCGTTGGACCCCTTTTAACGAAATTAAATTATTAGCAAATTAATTAAATTAAAGAAAAAGAAATTATTTTTTGTTTTTTTGTATTTATGAGAATTTAATGAGATTAATTGAAATTAAAATGCTAACCCTAATTCTAATTGTTTTTTAATTTATTAAGAAAGTATTAAAGTTAAACCTAAATTAACCTAACTAATTACATGGTAATTTAATTTATAAAAATAATAGGAAATATTTAATTATTATGAAAAGAAAAGAAAAAAGGATGAAAATTATTACAAACCCTAATTCTACCAAATTTTAAATTGATTAAGGAAAATATTACAATTAAACCTAATTTAATAACTAAAATTAATGAATAATATTTATTTACAAAAATATTAGTTAAATAAAAATATATTTAATTTTGTCTTTTTCTGATTTTTTGTGTTTTTTATATTATTCCGAAAATAATTAAATTAAATAAATTAATTAAAAAAAAGACAATAATTGAAAATAATACCAAAATAATGAAAAGAAATAATGCAAACCTAGGGGGGGTTCTGTCCCCTAATTTGGAGGTGAACTTGTAGCATTCAAGCCCAATTATCCCTGGCCCTATTGACCTTTTCAGGACGCGTGTGGGATCTTTGACTAGGGTCCATGGTCTTCATCAAATCTGGGTCTTTGGATTGATCTTTCCATACGCGTGGCAGGCTGGAAATTGTGGACGCATGGTGTTCCTTAGCGTTGAACCTGCACAGAATGACAATTGAAAAAATAATATTGGAAAGGGTGGGGGACCTGGGGCTCGAACCCAGGTCCTAGAGATTACCACGCATACGCCTGACCAACTGTGCTGCTTCTTTTCTTTGTTCATTATATAGACAATAAATATAATAAAGTAAAACAAACGCTAGTGCTTTTTTCGCGCGAGAATTTGAATGACCCAATCACTGATGACCACCTAAGCGTCTTCTTCCTCGCTTGTTCTTTTTTCCTGAAACAAGAGATGGTTAGCGGGGGTTTTTAACCCCCCCAAAATATGCAATTTTATGAAATAGCGAATAGGCCGTCCGGCCATATAAATTAGGCGCAAGGATGGATTTGTTTTCGTCTGAACACGCTGAATTCGTTCATGGTATTGGCCTGCCCTAATTTTACAATAGCTGGAAACGCCCAATTTAGAACTTGGAAAACCCTAGATGATAACAATGGTGGAATCACGTATAGTGCATAAAAACACAATTAAATTACACAGTTAGCATCAGAATCCATCAATTAGTCAGAATCCATAAGAAAAATGCAATGAATGTGCTTGAAAATCAAAATACGATTATGCATATTATGTGAAAAAATTTGATTTCTGTATACCAATTCAAAGGGCTATGCGTATGGAAAGCTATCCAGTTAGACTCAGTGATGTCCTAGGAAGGTAATGGGAGGAATTTCTTGGCTTGAATCGACCTAGAAGATGGTTTTCAGATTTGAGTTTTTCTTGAGAAAATTCAAGTTTTGCTTAGGGATTTCTGGCGCAGCTTGGAGTTTTTGATCACTAGGGTTGCGTTTTGTATTTATGTGTGGATGATTTAGGTTAAGAAATATGATCAAAGAATCCTTGAATTGATGAATCAATATTTGATTTTTATGGCATTAGTTTTCAAATCTTTTTCATGCAAACTTAGTCCAAATCATGTTCAATCACCAAGATATTTTCCAAATCTGATTATACACAAAATCTTGAGATTATTTTATGCACAAAAAGATTCAAAAAGTTAGGTTTAGTATTTTTTATCTATTTATTTTAATTAAATGAATTATTAATGATTAAAAATCCAAATAAATAAATAAAAAATGATAAAAACTTCCCTTTGGGCCACATGGTCGTGCACATGCCTTGGGTAATGAATTGTGGAAGAAAAAGAGGCCCATTAGCATTTTTAGGTCATTTGAAGCAATGTTGACTTTTCAAAATATCCAAAAATTTCCCAACTTCCACAAGGCATAACTTGCTCAATGTTTAAGCTTTGCTCATGTTCTTTGACATTTTGGAAAGGTCTTTGAATCCTATAACCAATGCCTTTGGTCCCATGTCATTTTGATTTACCAATCTCAAGTTATGGCCTTTGACTTAAGGTCCCTTTTTGTTGACTTTTGAAAATGACCTATAATGTTGAAATTGATAACGTTTTGTGAGAGCATATCTTGGACTTGAAGTGTGAAGAGGAGTTGTAGGAAATGTCTTTATCTTCAAAATGAGCTTTGGATGGAATTTTTCTGATAATCCATGTGAAAGTTATGCCCTGGTCAAGTTACAGTTGACTTTTTCAACTGTCCAAATATGGAAACTTTTGCATCTTGATGATTTTTGAGCCAAGCTTTGAGAATCATGATCAAGCATTGATAAAATGATGTTTGTGGTTCAAAATGAGATGTTGACCAAAAATTTGAACTTTTGACTGTCAAATGACCATTTTGCCCCTACAGTTGACTGTAGTGCAATTAGGGTTTTTGACTGTGCAATTTTGTGCTGAAAGTCTTGAAACTTGGTATGAGGATGCTTGACCATGTTTATAGGCATGTGAGACTTGATTGGACCCTTGGAAACTTCAATTTCTTTGTCAGAACCAAAACCCTAATTTTTGACTGTTAGGAGGCCCTTACACTGTGCAACCCTTGGGGAATTTTGAAGCATGACTTGGCAATTTCTTGAAGAATATGGGAGGGCAAATTTTGGGGTGCAACAGTTGCCCCTGTTTAATCTTCTTAAACCTGAGGATGCAGATTGGCTGACGTGCCTTTCGTAATCCGAAGGTGGAAGATGATTGAACACTAGAGTGCCCAGAAATTTGCGCTCACATAGTAGCAGTGTGATGGCGGAATGGGCTTATAGATGCCATTTGGAGATTGATGGATAGGGTGATGGGCTTATAGATTCCATCTGGATGTCAATCGCATAAGAGATTCCTTAGCGAGAACTTGTGTACCTGCAAGAGAAAAATGAGTACCTGACATGTTGCAGGATCTAGTCTTCAGATGCTTTGTATAGATGTGTCCTGACTGGTTACAGGAGCTGAATCTGGAGCTTCAAACGATGATGAATGAACCAGGGATGGTTACTACCTCAACAGGAACGGTGAGAGAACCTTGGATGACTTTAACCTCAACAGCAATCATTGAGATAATCTTGGGATTACCACCTCCGCAGTATCGGGGAGAGAACCATAGGCGATTACCACCTCAACAGCAAACATTGAGAGAACCTTGGATAACTTCAACTTCAACAGCAATCGTTGAGCGAAGCCTGGGATTACCACCTCCGCAGGATCGGGGAGATAACCATAGGCGACTATAACCTCAATAGCAATCATTGAGAGAATCTTGGATAACTTCAACTTCAACAGCAATCGTTGAGCGAAATCTGGGATTACCACCTTCGCAGTATCGGGGAGAGAACCATAGGCGATTACCACCTCAACAGCAAACATTGAGAGAACCTTGGATAACTTCAACTTCAACAGCAATCGTTGAGTGAAATCTGGGATTACCACCTCCCCAGTATCGGGGAGAGAACCATAGGCGATTACCACCTCAACAACAAACATTGAGAGAACCTTGGATAACTTCAACTTCAACAGCAATCGTTGAGAGAAGCCTGGGATTACCACCTCCGCAGTATCGGGGAGAGAACCATAGGCGATTACCACCTCAACAGCAAACATTGAGAGAACCTTGGATGTCTTCTACTGAGTCTTTATCAGGAAAATCTGTTTGGGGTCGATTTAACTGGACTAGAGAAGGCCTTTGACTGGATAAGAAACAGAAAATCTTAGGGTCGATTAACTGAACCGGTCTAGGTCTTGAGATGTCTTCAACTGGATAAGCAACAGGGAGATCTTAGGGTCGATCTGACTGAACCAGAGAAGGCCTTTGACTGGATAAGAAACAGAAAAATCTTAGGGTCAATTTGACTGAACCGGTCAAGGTCTTGAATATAGCTGAGAACTTAACTGAATCTTTCCTGAAAGGTAAGGGTCAGTCATATGCAATGCATGATATGGATCAAGCAATGATGTTCTCAACATAAATGAGATTTGTAAGATATGATGCGTATATGCATGCTTTAATGATGTATGTAATGTTTATGAATGTATGTCTTCGTCTTAGGAAAATAAATCCTTGACGGGTGCCGGGAAGTCATATCCTGGGCTGATGTTTGAAGAATAGATTTTGCTTCCGCTGGGGATGATAGTTGCAAGAATACCGGTAGGAGAAGATAACTTCGTTGGGGAATAAACTTGGCGAACGGATTATTCTGCGGGGAGAAAAGTACTCTAACGATCTTGCTGGGAAGCAATACTCTGTGGGGAGAGAGACACTTTGTTGAGTTTGACGAAGGTAACTTGCTGGGGATACCATTGTTGTGTTGGAAGTGTTGATATACTTCGTTGGGGATAAGAAGACTGTGTCGAGGACGCTCTTTCCGTGGCTTTCGGCTGAGGTTAACCCAGTTATATCCTGGTAAGGAAATAACTCTTTGAATGAAGCCGGGAGACGCGTTCGTGCTCTGCGGGGAATAAGCTTCCAGAATCTACTGGGGATAAGCTTACTGCTTGGGGAGATGGATCCCAACTTTCCTGGGGAAACTGGATTGGACTCTCTTGGGGAAGTTTTGAACTGTATTGGTTAGATGACTCCACGGAACCTACCTTGATACCTTGGAGGACAGAAACAATCAGGTTGCTTAGACCACCCGTTATTGCCCCTGTTTCTATAGGGGAGGCACCTGTGGGATACTGATAATTGTTGAGGGTCAAACCTTCTTCAGGTAGGCAGGTGACAAGATGACAGGACATAGTCGTACGCTTTGATCCCTAACTTTTGCCTGGACCGCCCTTCCGGGTTTTCAGTCCATCGGGATACCCATTTTTGCCCAAGCCGCCTTTTCAGGTTTTCGACTCGCCGAGTGTACAGATTTTTTCATTTCATCCCTTATTTTTGCCCGAACCCTTTTGGTTCGCCGGGAAGCCCTTATTCTTGCCTAGGTGTGTCAACCTAGCGGGTCTTTGATTACGCGTAGTATTTTTCGACTATATCCACGTTCTCAGAATGTAGGGAGTTGCCCCTGTTAGAAGTGTCTTGTTGCCCTGCTGCCAGAAGATGTCTGATTAGGCAAGATTCGTTGTTGGAATGCCCCAAGCGACTCAGCCGGGGATTTGCCCCAGGCTATTTGGTCTTTGAGGGATTCTCCGAACCTTGACTTAACTGCCCCAGATAATGGACCATAATCCTGCCATGCCCCTTGATTGGAAGTGCTTCTGTTCATTAGGCATTCATCGTGCGAATTTCTCTGTTGTTCAAACAAAAAGTCATATACAAACAAGGTTATGTCAAAAATGCAAAGTTTATGTCTGTCTTGAAGATTTTGAAAATGCATTCTTTTTCATAAAACAAGTGAATGTTTGTAAAACGTGATGTCAACTTCGCATTTATAGTGAACCTTAAGGAGTCAGGATACCTTTCGTAACAGTATGCTTTCGAACTAACCCATGCTTCAGCTAGGACTTTTAAGGGTTATAACGTGGCCTGGTTCACGGTTTAAGAAACAAAGGATAAAGGCTCAAATTTTATTTGTACCCACCCGCTCTTCGTGATGTTCTCCAAACCTAAACTCAGTTGATCATACATTAGACCTTGTTTGAGTCTTTGCTCTGATTTTCCGGTGATGATTCGGATGTTGATAACTTATCTTGAATAGGCAGTCATTCCTTTTTTGTTGAGGGTTTGTAAGACCTCTTTCTTGTCTGATTTTTTTGTTATCCCTATTTTTTCCTGTACTGTTTCTTTTGTGGAGTTACAGTCAGTGGGATGCCCCAGTTTTGTAAGTCTCCTTCATGGGTTTTGACTTAATGGGTTTTTTATTTTTTGAGATAATGACTGCCTTTCTTTATTGATTATTCGGAAAAATCACTGTCTTTCTTTGTTTTGTAAGGACTTTTGGTGCCATTTGTTGTGCACTTGGATCAACTGAGAGACTACCCTGCCCCAGGTTATGATTAAGGGTTTTAAATTTCGAAAAGAAAAACTCCTACTTCTTTGGCTCAGATGGGTTAACGAGGGATTATCTTCCTTATAACTCCAGTGTTTAGGGATTGAAACAATGCCTGTACCTCATCAGCGAGGTCTGTTCAAAAGCATACTGTAATGATCGCGGTATCGTTTTCGTCATCCTCCCTCAAGAGGCTTAGAATTTTAGATCAAGAGTTGACATCAGAAAAAATATGAAAATAATTTGCATTTAGTGAATACGACTATATTGTTTCAGAACAGACATAAGCGATGCATTAATGGAATAACAATGTTTAACATGAATAAATGTCTAAACAATCAAAGAACAACACAACTTGAACATTCGAATGAACAAAAGTCTTTTCATCTCAGGGCTTGTCACTTGAAATGGTGAGCCTTGGAGGGATGGTAGAAAAATTCTGCCTGGCCATCTTGTGTATATTCCAGTGCTCCTTCATCAATCAGGTCCTGGATCTTGTTTTTCAAAGCCCAACACTCGTTTGTATCATGTCCTGGACAGGCAGAGTGGTAGGCACACCTTTTATTGGGATCATAGACAGGAGATGCTGTGTTCTGGTTCCGGGGATGAGCCCTTAATGTGATCAGGTTCAATCTTAACAGGCGTTGTAAAGCTTGGAACAACGACATGTTGAGCTGGGTGAATTGCCTCCTGGGCTTGTCTGGCTGAAGCTGGTGAGGTTGATGCTGAATTTGTGGCGCTGAAGCCATTTGAGGAGCTCTACCCTTATCTCCTTGTCTCAAGGATGATTGAATGATGAATGGCTTTTTACTCTTAGACGTTTGCCCCAGTTGGCTACCCTGAAGCAGTTGGTTGATGAGAACTCCGAGCTCTTCCTGTCTTTGAGCTAAGCCTTGAATGATAGTCACCTGCCCCAGCATTTGGGCTTTCATTATATCCACTTCAGCTTGCAGATGTTTCAGCCGTTCATCCTCAGCACTGTTCCTGACTAGAGTCTCCATGAGAAATGTCCTTAGCTCCTCCTGCCCCTTGGATAGATTCAGGAGGATTTCCCCGAACCGAGTCTCTTGAGCAAGAAGGTCCTGGTTATCTTGTTGGGAAGTCATTGCTGAAATAAACAGCGGGAAAGGTAAGTAACCTGCAACAAGGATACTTGTTATGCAATGATGTGTGTGACATGCATGTAATGTTTTCAAGGACCTCGCGGGATAAACAAGAAAATTTGTTAGAGCTTGGGTCCGGTAGCTTGATTGAAGGAAACCCATGTTGTTGAGAATTCTTCTTCAAGGGTCAAAGGCTCACCATGTCGAGTGGGTCATAGCCCCTGACAACCTTGGCTCGGGGAACCTTCTTCAAGTGTCAAAGCTCACCATATCCAGTGGGTCATAGCCCCTGACAACTTTGGCTAGAGGAAAATAAATCCTCTTTGCCCCTTGCTAGATGTTTGATTCATCATGACCTGCATCACAAGCCCTTGAGATCCTTGAAATGGGTTAGGATGTATGCAATGGTATGATGTTATGTTATGCATGGGGTAATGTGAGTAACCCTGTTATGAGTCCCAATTAAGGACTGCAAACCAAAACCTGCAAGAAACTAGTCTGCAAGAAACTCAGTACACTCTGTTATAAGCCCTAATTAAGGACTATAAACAAAACCTGCAAGAAACTCAATACACTCCGTTATGAGTCCTAATTAAGGACTATAAACAAAACCTGCAAGAAACTTAGTAAGCCCTGTCATGGGTCCCAATTAAGGACTAAAACAAAACCTGCAAGTAGTTCATGTGTCAGATAAAGCATGCAAGTAGTCAAGTACGAAGGCACACAAGTCACACATGACAAGCCCTTAGTGTTTAGGCCAGCATGGGGTCTGGGTATTACCCTCTTGAAGTTGGTGGGTTCAACCTGTCCTATTAGAAGTAACCGGGTTCTAAGGGTCCCAATATCACCGGATTGCTTTCATTGTTCATCGTTTCGATTTAGCCACTGAACTGGCGACCGAAATATTCCAGGAAAGCAACCCTCAATTGAGTGTAGTATCGAGTATCAACCAACCTCGGACTGCACCAAAGTCAGTTATCTCACTACCCTAAAGAGGCCAAGATAGTTCAATTAAGGTTCCTAAGGTCTGTTGATGCTTCACGACACCACGCGGAGGCCCCGTACTCTCCTTGACTGAACTCAAGGGTTACCGGTACACACCAAAGTGCCACATCAACGTAGCAGACTGTTTCAACCATGTCGGTATACCCCGCACAGTTCCCTCACAGTCTTGTTGCTACTTTCTAAGAAGGTATCCCCCAGATCCGGGTTAGGATCTATAGAACTCCCAAGACAGTCCCACAATAATAAAGCAAGCAAGTCAATACAATTGAAAACACAGTTATGAACTAACCCTAAGGTACACCTCACTTTAAGTTATATCCCCAGCAGAGTCGCCAGTTCTGTGATCGGTGGATCTGGAACTGACTGTTTAACGCTGGTTCGCGAAATGTCGCGGAAGCAAGAGTCGTCACCGTCTTTTATTTTCTCCAATTGGAAAGGACAAAAGCACAGAAAAATTCCTTAAAGAGATTGCTCTCGGTTCGGGAGGTAGGTTATAGAAAGGGAAGGTGTTAGCACCCTTTCTATCCATGGTTATCCATGGGCTCTTAGATACTTGCTCATTGTGTTTTCAAAAATGGTTTGTTTGCTTTTCAACTGTGGGTTTTGAAAAGTTTCTTTGAAAATTTCAGTTCGACTCTTGTATCGGTCCTCAAGAGTGTTTGAAAATTTGCTTTCGAAAGCTTTTGAAAATGTGTTGGTGTGAAAAGTATTTTTGAATTTTGTTTGAAATTTAGAGCAAGTATCTAGAGTCGTCCACCTACCCTAAGGAATTCGTCTGTGTAAATGTCCTTTAAAGTAGTGCCATCCTACCATTGAGAGGTAGGTAGCACCACCGTTGGAGGTGTTCGGGTCAATTCGAGGTTCGGGACATGGTGATCACCAGAGCAATGGGAAGACACCTTAGAAGCTACCCTCATGCCAGGTTCCCGGATCATGAGGACTTACTAAGACATCCTCTACTCGACGATCACCTTTCGAGGCAAGGCAATAGTGAGGCGTACCCTAGGGGTGGTGTGTGATTTGTGTGTCATGTTCATTTATTTTTTGTCTTGTCATGGTATAGGTGATCTACGCGTTTGTTTTTATTTATTGTCATTCATTCTTGCATGCATTTATTTAACAATTAAAAAAGTACGAGGAAGGTAAAGTTCTAAACTATTACAAAAGGCGCGGGTCCACATCGCCAAAATTTCCAGGACCCGATTTGACAGAAAATAAAATAAAAGTGCGAAAGATTTAATTTACATGGCTTTGGGAGAGGTACATAAATATTAAAAGAAAAAGAAATAAAGACGCAAATTGAAATTTAAATTAGAAACGAGGGCGTTGGACCCCTTTTAACGAAATTAAATTATTAGCAAATTAATTAAATTAAAGAAAAAGAAATTATTTTTTGTTTTTTTGTATTTATGAGAATTTAATGAGATTAATTGAAATTAAAATGCTAACCCTAATTCTAATTGTTTTTTAATTTATTAAGAAAGTATTAAAGTTAAACCTAAATTAACCTAACTAATTACATGGTAATTTAATTTATAAGAATAATAGGAAATATTTAATTATTATGAAAAGAAAAGAAAAAAGGATGAAAATTATTACAAACCCTAATTCTACCAAATTTTAAATTGATTAAGGAAAATATTACAATTAAACCTAATTTAATAACTAAAATTAATGAATAATATTTATTTACAAAAATATTAGTTAAATAAAAATATATTTAATTTTGTCTTTTTCTGATTTTTTGTGTTTTTTATATTATTGCGAAAATAATTAAATTAAAGAAATTAATTAAAAAAAAGACAATAATTGAAAATAATACCAAAATAATGAAAAGAAATAATGCAAACCTAGGGGGGGTTCTGTCCCCTAATTTGGAGGTGAACTTGTAGCATTCAGGCCCAATTATCCCTGGCCCTATTGACCTTTTCAGGACGCGTGTGGGATATTTGACTAGGGTCCATGGTCTTCATCAAATCTGGGTCTTTGGATTGATCTTTCCATACGCGTGGCAGGCTGGAAATTGTGGACGCATGGTGTTCCTTAGCGTTGAACCTGCACAGAATGACAATTGAAAAAATAATATTGGAAAGGGTGGGGGACCTGGGGCTCGAACCCAGGTCCTAGAGATTACCACGCATACGCCTGACCAACTGTGCTGCTTCTTTTCTTTGTTCATTATATAGACAATAAATATAATAAAGTAAAACAAACGCTAGTGCTTTTTTCGCGCGAGAATTTGAATGACCCAATCACTGATGACCACCTAAGCGTCTTCTTCCTCGCTTGTTCTTTTTTCCTGAAACAAAAGATGGTTAGCGGGGGTTTTTAACCCCCCCAAAATATGCAATTTTATGAAATAGCGAATAGGCCGTCCGGCCATATAAATTAGGCGCAAGGATGGATTTGTTTTCGTCTGAACACGCTGAATTCGTTCATGGTATTGGCCTGCCCTAATTTTACAATAGCTGGAAACGCCCAATTTAGAACTTGGAAAACCCTAGATGATAACAATGGTGGAATCACGTATAGTGCACAAAAACACAATTAAATTACACAGTTAGCATCAGAATCCATCAATTAGTCAGAATCCATAAGAAAAATGCAATGAATGTGCTTGAAAATCAAAATACGATTATGCATATTATGTGAAAAAATTTGATTTCTGTATACCAATTCAAAGGGCAATGCGTATGGAAAGCTATCCAGTTAGACTCAGTGATGTCCTAGGAAGGTAATGGGAGGAATTTCTTGGCTTGAATCGACCTAGAAGATGGTTTTCAGATTTGAGTTTTTCTTGAGAAAATTCAAGTTTTGCTTAGGGATTTCTGGCGCAGCTTGGAGTTTTTGATCACTAGGGTTGCGTTTTGTATTTATGTGTGGATGATTTAGGTTAAGAAATATGATCAAAGAATCCTTGAATTGATGAATCAATATTTGATTTTTATGGCATTAGTTTTCAAATCTTTTTCATGCAAACTTAGTCCAAATCATGTTCAATCACCAAGATATTTTCCAAATCTGATTATACACAAAATCTTGAGATTATTTTATGCACAAAAAGATTCAAAAAGTTAGGTTTAGTATTTTTTATCTATTTATTTTAATTAAATGAATTATTAATGATTAAAAATCCAAATAAATAAATAAAAAATGATAAAAACTTCCCTTTGGGCCACATGGTCGTGCACATGCCTTGGGTAATGAATTGTGGAAGAAAAAGAGGCCCATTAGCATTTTTAGGTCATTTGAAGCAATGTTGACTTTTCAAAATATCCAAAAATTTCCCAACTTCCACAAGGCATAACTTGCTCAATTTTTAAGCTTTGCTCATGTTCTTGGACATTTTGGAAAGGTCTTTGAATCCTCTAACCAATGCCTTTGGTTCCATGTCATTTTGATTTACCAATCTCAAGTTATGGCCTTTGACTTAAGGTCCCTTTTTGTTGACTTTTGAAAATGACCTATAATGTTGAAATTGATAACTTTTTGTGAGAGCATTTCTTGGACTTGAAGTGTGAAGAGGAGTTGTAGGAAATGTCTTTATCTTAAAAATGAGCTTTGGATGGAATTTTTCTGATAATCCATGTGAAAGTTATGCCCTGGTCAAGTTACAGTTGACTTTTTCAACTGTCCAAATATGGAAACTTTTGCATCTTGATGATTTTTGAGCCAAGCTTTGAGAATCATGATCAAGCATTGATCAAATGATGTTTGTGGCTTAAAAATGAGATGTTGACCAAAAATTTGAACTTTTGACTGTCAAATGACCATTTTGCCCCTACAATTGACTGTAGTGCAATTAGGGTTTTTGACTGTGCAATTTTGTGCTGAAAGTCTTGAAACTTGGTATGAGGATGCTTGACCATGTTTATAGGCATGTGAGACTTGATTGGACCCTTGGAAACTTCAATTTCTTTGTCAGAACCAAAACCCTAATTTTTTACTGTTAGGAGGCCCTTACACTGTGCAACCCTTGGGGAATTTTGAAGCATGACTTGGCAATTTCTTGAAGAATATGGGAGGGCAAATTTTGGGGTGCAACAGCGTCATCGAGGGACTATGATCTTTTGTTTTGTTTTTGTTTTGCCAAAGTACTCAACATGCATAACATGGCCCTTTTAAAGGCAACAAGTGGGTGAAACTCTAGGGGTGCAAGTGTGCATTGTGTTGTCAATTTACATGCTTTTGTCTTTGTATTAGCAAGCTATTTGTTTGATTTTGGATTTTCGCATACAAACCCTAATCTCTAATCATGGCATAATTGAAAGCATAAATGCGTAAAATAAATCTACACTATTACAACATTTGATATGGGAAGGGGGATACAATTTTGAATGGGGATTATTTACAAGAAATTAAAACCCTAATATTTACTATTACATCCAAATTGAATAAATGGTACAAATAAATAAATGGACAAATATTTAAATGCTCAATTAAATAAATATACAAAATATTATGAATATGCAAAAATATGTTTTTTGTTTATTTTTTTTATGTATGTAAAATAATATTTAATGTATATATGAAAAAGAAATAAAGGATTATTATATTTTATTTATGAAGGGTAAAACCCTAATTTTCTTTTAAGAAAGTATGTATATATATATTAATTATAAAAATATAGAAATGAATGAAATATATACAAATGTCACAAAATGAAAATGTATTAAAAAAATATTATTTTTAATAAGGGTGGAAACCCTAGTTTTCTTTTAAGAAAATAAATATATATTAAATATATTATTTATGTATGATAAAATAAAATAAAATATATACAGAATAAAAATATATTAAAAAAAATAATATTTAAGTATAAATGATAAAAAATAAAATTATAATATTTTTTATGTTTTACTTTCAAGTTTTTATTATATAAAATAAAAGTATATACTCACTAAATTATTTTTATGTTAGAAAAAATAAAATAAAATATAAAAATAAATGTGAAAATTTATAAAAGTATTTTTGGTATTTTTTATGTTTGGAAAATAATAAAATAAAATCAAAAATGAAAAATAAATACAAAAATATAAAAATATGAAGAAATGGGCCAGGGGGGTGCAATCAGTAAAAGGGAGGTGTCAAAAACAAGGCCAGAAGCAAGCCCAACCCACTGACTTCGTCTTCAACCTTTGTCAAGAAAAAACGCCTGCTTGACTTCAAACATGAACAACCTGCATACGTGTTCTAATGCAAAAACCCATAACATCAAAGTTGTAGCATTTTTCAAGACGAATCCAACCATGTAAAAAACTCATTCTAACTCTCAAAGACCAGAGAGAATTTCTCTGGCCCTAAATCCTAACCTAATTTTTTCAGGAATTTCAAGGATCAAATTCTCTTAACATGATTAACTTAAATGAAAACTGAGCATATGTACAACTTCATGGCTATGAATACTACATTTTTTATTCACAAACCTAAGCCTAATGATTCCTAAATAGAGAGATAGGAAGTTGACAAAAACCTGTTTCAGTTGACTTCGTGTATGGCAATGTGGAGCTTTTCAGTGAGGTCTGAGATGTTTGGGAGCTTGCTTGAACTTCCTCTGACCTTCCCAAATGCCTAGCTTTCCTTGAATGTGCTTGAACAAGCTTGTAGAACTCAACCTGCACAAGCTGAAAACAGAAATGGCAAACCTTGTAAATGGAGTTATAGTCAGTGTTTAATGGTTGGGATAACTTGGATAGGTTATATGGAAGGTGTATGAACAAGTTTGAGGCAAAACTCACGAGGGGTTTTTGTTATGGAAGTCAAACTGCAGGGAGTTCCCTGTTTTGCCAATGGAAGGTGATTTTGTGCTATGGAAAGTTTGAGGGCTCAAAGACTCGTGTTTTTGGCTCCAAGGGATGTGTGAAATTTGTCTCAAATGTTTTCAAAAGTTGGTTCTAACAGATGTGCAAGATGTGTGGTATTTGACATGTTTCTTGTATTTTAAGCAAAAGCAAGCCATGATGCAATACAAGCCTGTACAGGCTATCTATCAGCCTGCACTTTACAATATTGGCCCCCTCAATTGGTGGATATTGTGTGCTGTACCAGATCTTGTTCAAGGCTCAAGAGATGTGGTTTGACATAAAGCAATTTTGACAAAAATGGCCATGTTAACTTTTACTATTTTTGGAGTAATCTAATGTATAATCCTCTAATGACCAAAACAAAGCCTTAGACCAATGGATTTGCATTTAATTATTGAGTATGGAAGGGTTTTGAGACCTGTAATCAAGTACAAACAAGGCTGATTAGAGTTTGTAACTTGTATCAATATGAACATGCCATGGATCAAAAGTGAGTTTTTGCCAACTTCAAGCCTTCGATTCTACCTAACCACAAATGATTTTGGAGAGTTCTTGGACATTTTAGAAATCTTGTAACATGCCCTACATTCCATCTTTGAAATGAATTTTGATATTCCAAGTGGAACTATGTGAAAAACGGTCATGAAGATAGGTCAAAATCCTGCCTAAACTAGGGCAAAATTTCACCAAGTTAAAAGTTTCATGGACCCTTGTTCCAAAAATCATAACTTGAGATCCAAGCTTTTCTTGGGAAAACTTTGTGAATCAAAGTTGTATACTTTGTGGAGGACTACAACTTTCATGTTAGAAGTTTAGTTTGAATCCAATTGCATCATGGTGAAAATGTTGGGCAAAGTTGGGAAAAATTAAGAAAATTTCATAACTTAGAAAAATTGGAAGTTATGAAATTTTTCAATCTTAAACCCTAATTTGCAAAATTGGGTTTCTTGATGAACAAGTTTCATGTTTTGACACATCTTGATGAAAAATGACCCTTGGCACTTGATTTTGACCAAAAAGTCAAAGTTTGACTTTTCAGTGTACAATCAAATTTTGATCAGTTGACTGAAAAATTCATTTGTCAATCCAATGCATTTGAGATCTTTTGAACCTTGTGAATAGGTCAAGATGATTACATTGAGTCCTTGAATCCATGCTTGAACCTAATTTGCCATTGGCTAGGTGAAAAATCAGAAATTGCCCTTATACAATCAAAACCCTAAAAGTGACCATTTTGCCCTTTTGATGATCTGATCAAATTTCTTGAGGAGTTGTGGTCCAAACTTGATCAAATGGTTCATATGAGTTTATAATGTTGATGTGGATCAAAAATTGTGAGGTTTGACTGTAAATTGGCCACAGTTGACTTTTTCCCCAATATAGTTAATTTCTAGATCAATTGTCCAATTGACTGGGCAAAAATTTGATTCAAAGCTTGAAACTTGGTAGAGGTAATCTTGTAAGTCCATCATGAAGTATGAAAGTCACTTTGAGCATTGAAAGTCCAAAAATACCTGTGCAAACTCAAACCCTAATTTCAGGTCATCAGTGCAAGGAGATGTCTTGAGCAGAGCAAAAACCCTAATCCTGTCTGGAGTTCAAAGAGTCTTGTGAGGGGAAATCTTGATATAATGAGAGGGAAAATTTTGGGGTACAACACCTTGTTTTTCCTAGGTATGTAAACCTAGCGGGTCTCTTATGCGTAGTATCTTTCACTATGTCTACGTTCGCAGGGTGAGACAGGTCGTCACCATCCATGGTAGTCAAGATCATTGCTCCACCAGAGAATATATTTTTGATTACAAATGGTCCTTCGTATGTAGGAGTCCATTTTCCCCTGGGATCACCTTGCGGTAGTATGATACGTTTGATTACCAGATCCCCAACTTGATACACTTGGCGTCTCACCTTTTTGTTGAAAGCCTTCATCATTCGTTTTATATACATTTGACCATGGTAGACAGCAGTAAGTCTTTTCTCATCAATCAAGTTCAATTGATCAAGTCGAGTATGGATCCAATCATCTCCATTCAAACCTGCATCCTTCATAATTATTTGAGAGGGGATCTGAACCTCAATAGGCAAGACGGCTTCCATGCCGTATACCAGAGAATAGGGTGTTGCCCCGGTTGATGTGCGAGTTATGGTACAATATCCTTGGAGAGCGAATGGTAGCATCTCATGCCAGTCTTTGTATGTGACTATCATTTTCTGTATGATCTTTTTAATGTTCTTATTTGCAGCTTCAACAACACCATTCATCTTCGGCCGCTAAGGGGAAGAATTTTGATGCTGGATCTTGAATTGCTCGTATAGGGCGGTGATCATAGTATTATTCAGGTTCGTACCATTGTCTGTAATGATTCTCTCCAGGATACCGTACCAGCAAATGAGATTCTGCTTGATAAACCGGGCGACAACATTCTTGGTAACGGAAGTGAAAGAAGCTACCTCCATCCACTTTGTAAAATAGTCAATGGCCACTAAGATGAAGCGGTGCCCATTGGAGGATGTTGGCTTTATTTCCCCAATCATATCAATCTCCCACATAGCAAAGGGCCAAGGAGTTGTCAAGACGTTCAGAGGAACTGGAGGTACGTGCACCTTGTCAGCATAAATCTGACACTTATGGCAGGTTCGAGAGTGTTGATAACAATCTGCTTCCATGGTAGACCAGTAATATCCTACCCGTAGGATTTTCTTTGCCATCGTATGCCCACTGGAATGAGTGCCAAAAGTGCCTTCATGTAACTCAGCCATGATCCTTTCGACTTCAACCTTATCTACGCACCGAAGTAACATAGAGTCATGATTGCATTTGTACAGGATGTCGTTACTAAGGAAGAACTTAGCGAAGAATATCCTTAAGAACTTCTTGTCATTAACTGAAGCTCCTTCTGGATATTCTTGAGCCTCGAGATACCTCTTGACTTCGTGAAACCAGGGCTGGTCCACTACTTCTTTAATATTAATCTCGTGACAGTGTGCTGGTTCATCCATTCGTTCGATGGTGATTTGGGGAGCCTCGTTATCCCATTTAAGTTTAAACATGGATGACATTGTGGCTAGTGTGTCTGCTAGCTGATTTTCTTCTCACGGGAAATGTTCGAAGGTAATCTTCTCAAAATGTGGTAGCAATGTCAAAACATGTTCTTTGTAAGGGATAAGGTTAGGGTGTTTGGTGTCCCATTCCCCTTTTATCTTACTGATGACCAAAGCTGAATCTCCGAACACACTCAAAGATCTGATCCCTAGGTCTATGGCAGCTCTGAGACCAAAGATGCACGCTTCGTATTCTGCCATGTTGTTTGTACAATTGAAGCAGAGTCTTGCGGTAAAAGGAGTATGACACCCTTCGGGAGATATGAGTACAACACTGATACCATTGCCGAGTGCGTTGGATGCCCCATCAAAGAACAGGATCCATCGGGATCCTTGTTCAGGTCCGTCATATGGCCTGAATTCTTTACAGTTGTCTAACGTCATGATGTCTTCATCCATAAATTCGAACTTTATGGATTGGTAGTCTTCTACATCTTGGTGAGCATGGTGATTAGCTAATACACTGCCCTTTATTTCTTTCTGGGTAGTATATTGTATTCATATTCTGTCAGGATCATCTGCCATCTCGCTATTCTCCCGGAGAGAGCAGGTTTCTCGAAGATGTATTTTATCGGATCCATTTTAGATATCACCAAAGTAGTACGAGTCAGCATATACTGTCTTAACCGGAGAGCAGCCCATGCCAGAGCGCAACAAGTTTTCTCAAGCAGTGAATATCTGGTTTCACAGTCAGTAAACTTTTTGCTCAGATAGTAAATAGCATGCTCTTTTCGGCCAGACTCGTCATGCTGCCCCAATACACACCCCATTGAGTTTTCTAAAACAGTCAGATTCATGATCAATGGTATTCCCTCGACTGGTGGCATCAACACATGAGTCTCTTGTAAGTATTCTTTTATTTTCTCAAAAGCAACTTGGCACTCGTCATTCCATTTGACTACTTGATCTTTCATCAACAATTTGAAGATTGGTTCACAAGTAGCTGTCAGGTGAGAGATGAATCTGGCAATGTAGTTCAAACGTCCCAAGAACCCCCTGACTTCCTTCTCAGTACGAGGAACATGCAATTCTTGTATCGCTTTTACCTTGGCAGGATCTACTTCAATACCTTTATTGTTGACGACAAAGCCTAGGAGTTTACCAGACCGTACCACAAATGTGCATTTGTTTGGATTCAACCTTAGCTTGTACTTCTTCAGTCTCTCAAACAGTTTTTGTAAGTGATCAAAATGCTCTTCTTCTGTTTGAGATATGGCTATCATATCGTCCATGTAGACCTCTATTTCGTGATGTATCATGTCATGAAATAAAGCTACCATGGCACGTTGATAGGTTTCCCCAACATTATTTAGTTTGAATGGCATCACCTTATAGCAGAAAGTTCCCCACTGCTTGACAAACGTTGTTTTCTCCATGTCCTCAGGCGCCATTTTGATTTGGTTGTAACCTGAGAATCCGTCCATGAAGAAAAACACTTTGTGTTGTGCCGTATTGTCAACTAGAATATCAATGTGGGGGAGTGGAAAATCATCCTTAGGGCTTGGCCTATTCAAATCTCTGTAGTCCACACACATTCGCACTTTGCCGTCTTTTTTGGGCACGGGAACAACATTGGAAACCCATTGAGGATAAGAGGTGACAGCTAAGAATCCATCGTTGAATTGTTTCATGACTTCTGCATTAATCT
The DNA here is from genome assembly GCA_948472305.1 of Vicia faba. NCBI lineage: Eukaryota > Viridiplantae > Streptophyta > Magnoliopsida > Fabales > Fabaceae > Vicia > Vicia faba. The sequence continues at coordinate 812,197,930 of OX451736.1, read as the reverse complement.
TTTCTGACATATCAGGCCTCATGCAGCGAACCTTTTGCTTTACTGGCGGACAATCCTCTCTTGTAGGCAGACGATGTATCACAATGTCTGCATTAAGTCCCGGCATATCTTCATACGACCAGGAAAAGACTTCAACATAACCGTGTAACAACTGAATCAGACACTCCTTAACACTGGGTTCCAGATTGGCACCCACCTTGACCTATTTTTTGTCTTCTTCGGTACCTAGGTTGATTGTATCCACGGGTTCCTCGTGAGGCTGAATGGTCCTCTCTTCTTGTTGTAGTAGTCTAGCAAGTTCCCTTGGTACTTCACAATCTTCCTCACCTTCATCTCTGGCTTGGTATATTAGATTCTCAGAGTCACAAAAGGACATAGCAGTATCGTTACCCATGGGATCCCGAATAGATGTATACCTGCATTGCGAGTGTGAGTGTGTGTAAGGGTATAGCTATCTTTGAAAGAAAAAATGTAAAAAGAAAAACAATGAGCACAAAAGTTTGTATGCGAAAACGTCCATGATTCATTTATGTCATATGAAAATGAGATAATAACCCTTACAAATGGACCATTGTGCCTCGGGTAAGACACAAGGTTTTAAGAGTGCGAATTGTTTTAATATTACAGATCCAACAAAATGTAAAGACAGATTACTATGGGATAAAAGTGATTGGAACAAAATCTCTAGCCTGCCAGTTGTTGAGCCCTCCAATGACAGTTGGGAATATCCAGTTCTCCAAGTCACAACTATCTTCATCATATTATACGGCGTTGACCTCGCGGTTTCTGATCTTCAGGGGTGGTCCTCCGGCACGAACGCGGCGCACAACCTTCTGGGCACCTGAAGTGAAACCCAAGCCAAATTTGTCAGACTTATATGGGATATCTGGGAGTTGTCCCCAGATAGTGCACCCACCTTCTTCTACCACTGCTTTGGCATCCTTCAGAGATGACATCTGGAGTGGAGGCCTTGTGATCTTGGGAACCTGAGACACAGCCTTGGTCACTGCCACATCTTAGGGGACTTCTTCAAAGTGTTGAAATGGAGTTTCAATAAATTCACCATCTAATTCCACATATCTGAAGGAATTGAGATGGCTAATCATGTACTCTTCCTCTCCATGAACGATGATAATCTTCCCTTGAATTGGATATTTTAGCATTTGGTGCAATGTAGAAGTAACGGCACCGGCATTGTGAATCCACGGTCGACCTAGCAAGCAAGAATATGAGGGGAGAATATCCATTACGTAAAAAGTTGAATCAAATGTTTGTGTTCCAACTTTTATGGGAATGTCTACCTCCCCATGTACCATCCTTTTTGAGCCATCAAAAGCCCTCACCACTATATCGCTTGGCTTCAATGTCAATCCTTCACAATCAAGCCTATCAAGAGCCTTTTTAGGCAATACATTCAGGGATGAACTGATATCAACTAACACATGAGACAACGTCGTGCCCCTACATTCAACTGAGACATGTAATGCCTCATTATGCTTCCTTCCCCTTGGCGTTAGATCAACATCTGAAAAACCTAAGCCATTATCTGCAGTAAAGCTAGCTACACAGTCTTGGAACTGATCGGAAGATGTTTCTTGAGGTACATGGGCGGTTTTTAAGAACTTTACCAAAGCCTTGGCATGCACCTCAGAACACAGCAATAAAGCCAGCATGGAGATTTTTGATGGGGTCTTCCCTAGGTTCTCGACTACATCGTAGTCACTTTTTTTTATGATCTTTAGAATCTCCTCCATCTCTTTCCTGGAGGTCTCAGGGATAGTCAATGATTGTGCCTTCGTCCGGACAGGCTCAATCAGAATAATTTTTCCTCGAGTCTCGGTTAACTCGGCAGCCGGAGTATCAGTAAGGGTGATAACATGGATTGTAACAACTTTGTTAGTTGTAGTATTAGTGGGGATGATTGTAGGATTGGGAACAACTTTTGGAGGAGTAACAACAGGAATGATTACGGGTCCAGAAACTGCTTTTGGAGGAGCAATTTCTGGAGGGAATATCCTTCCGCTTCGGGTAATCTTGCTAGTTCCTGCAATATTACTGATATCAGAGTCAACCTTCTCAGAACTTGAATCTTTGACAGCTGGCCAATCTTGCTTGATACCGTGGTAGTAGACATCCCCTCCATAATTCCATGGTATGGTTTTGTCTGACGAATACGAGACTGGTCCAGGTATTGTAATCATCAAAGGAGTTGCTTTTGGAACCGATGTAATTCTAACGGGTCTTTTGGTGGAGACCTTGGAAGAATTGGCAGAAATGGTAATGATAGAAACATCTTTAAAAGGAACAGGTGGAACAGAAGTCTTTTCAAACAAAATTTCTTTGTTATCTATTAGGCATTGAATGCCTTCTTTCAACAAAGGACAGTTGGTTGGTGAGGACAAACAGAAATGACAAACTTCATCACAGCCCGGGAACACACAGGCATTTAACAAGTTCATTTTAATAGTCAGGAGTGGGGTCATAATCTCATCAACTGAAGTAATAAACATATCTTTCTCAATGGAGTTGGTATTATGGCCATGTTTGGGCATATGGGCAGAAATTACATTTGGCTTTTCGGGCGCATCAAATTCAATCTCTTTGGCTTCAATGAGGTCTTGTATTTTGTTATTTAGATCCCAATAGTTATTAGTGTCGTGGCCGGGACTTTTAGAGTGGTATGCACATGGGGCATTGGGATGATAGTGAGGAGATGTTGTGTTAGGGTTCTTTGGAGCTTCTTTCAAGGTCACTAGGTTGGATCTTAACAGATGTGGAAATATCTGAGATAGGGTCATGTTAATTCTGGTGAATTGTCTGACTGGTCTTTCCATCCTTGGCTGGTTGTTTCTTTGTTGATCAGGCGCAGGTTTAGGGATCATCACAACTCCCACTATTGGTCGGGGCTCGGCCCTATCTTAGTTTCTTTGTGGATATACAACAACCACCTCTTTCTTTCCGATGAAAGGCTTCCTTACAAATGCAGAAGAGGATGTATCTTTTTGGATCTTTCCATTCTTTATCCCAACTTCTACCCTTTCTCCGTTCAATATCAACTCAGTAAAACCTGCTGATGAACTTCCAATTAAGTGATTGAAGAAGGGACCAGATAAGGTGCCCAAGAACATGTCTACCAACTCTCTCTCAGATAGAGGAGGTTGAACTCTTCCGGCTAAATCTCTCCATTTTTGCGCATAGTCCTTGAAGCCTTCATTTGAAGCCATGGCCATACTCTGAAGTTGAGTACGGGTATGCGCAAGATCAGCATTGTATTGGTATTGTTTGTAGAAGGATGCAGCAAGATCTTCCCAGTTATGAACGTTGGCTCTTTCTAACTGATAAAACAAATCAAGTTGAGTTCCATACAGACTGTCTTGGAAGAAGTGTACCCATAAGCCTTTGTCGGCGGTATGGGGCTGGATTTTCCTCACATAGGACCGGAGATGCATTTTAGGGCATGAAACTCCGTCATATTTGGCGAACACAGGTGCTTTGAATTTCAAAGGAATGACAATCCCCGACACTAAACCCAATTCCTCAAAGTCCAAGCCAGGCAATTTTTGGATTTCCATTGCACTCAACCGTTCTTCGAGATGCTTATACTTGTCATCAGTTGGAGGGTATTATTCTTCACAATAGTCTTCTTCTTCCTCTTCCTCTTCTGATTCTGACGGGACAACTGTTTCCTTGCCTTTCCCATCTTGATTGTCTCTTTCACCGGATGTCGTTGCAAAGTCTAGGGTCCTTCTTGTCTGCCCACAAAATCTTCTTCCCATGTTTAGGACTTCGGTTACCTTCTTTGTCTTCTTTTTCTTCTCCTCAGCCAGCAAAGTCTTCAACTCTTCTTATCCTTTGGCTAGGGTCAAGAGCAACTGTTGAAACTGTTCATTCTGAGCTTAGAGGTCCTTCACTGTTTGCTCGAGATCCATCTTACTAAAATAAACAGTAGAGAGATGAGGAGACTTGTTGCAAGAAACCTGCTTATGTTATGATGAATGGTAAATGCGTATGCAATGATTTCAAGGATTTTAAGATTCAAATTCGTTTTAGACAAAAAGGAAACATATGTTATATTAATAGATTAAAGCTTGAGTACAATAATTCCTTTTTGGGAAAAACAAAATACAAGAAACTCTAAGATAAAAAGGTAGTGCGCATTCTCTTTGGTGCAATGTAGGCATTCAGAGTCTGCTCCTCATGAAGTAGCCTAGTGAGCTCCAAAACCTTCTTCTCGCTTACGTAGAAGTGGGCTTCGAAAGTATCTCGCTCCCCCTTGAGTTGTATCCAATCCCTTTGTAGGTCTTCGAGAGAGGTGGGCATGTTAGGATGTAGGATAGTATATGGAACATCTCCTTCCACGACAGGCTCAACGATTACCGGGAGAATAGAGGGATAAGGCATCATCATACTTTGAGCACGAGTTCATACCCATTTGAGGTAAGGCTCAAGAGGGATGGAATTATTATTCCCCAATGTCTTACTATCTACCTTGTTTAACAAACTCCAAGCTCGGATAAATCTTTGGCGAAGACCTTGATCGTCGTTGTCATAGTCAAATACCAAACCTTGAATCAGCATCTCGTGCGGACCATCCCTTCGGGCATAACCAAACTGTCTTAAGGCTAAGCAGGGGTTGTAGGTGATTTCTCCCCTAATTCCAAGCAAGGGGACATTAGGAAATTCTCCACAACGGTCGACAATAGTAACATTCTCTATGGATCGGGAGCACCAATGAATGTATGAATGTTTGAGTGTCATCAACCTTTGTGACCACCTTGAACCTTACTCATTATTTAATACAGATTGGGGAAGATGAGAAATAAACCATCTTGCCAAGAGAGGAGTGCAACACATGAGGACACCTCTTTTCCTCATTGTGCGAGTGTGAAAAGAGTGTAGGATGTCTCCTAGCAATGTAGGCACCAGGTTGCGGGATATGAAGATTTTGGCGGTGTTCACATCTATGAGTTGGTCAGGATTTGGAAACAAAACCATCCCATAGATGAGGAGAGCCACAATTTCCTCAAAGGCTTGCAGATTCAAGGAATTCCAACAGCTTTGGGCTTTTTCAAACAAGAACTTTGTTAGGAAGTCCTTGACACCACTCCTTGTTTCCCAATGAGTTTTGATATCAGATGAGTGCAAGTGTAGCGCTTGAGCAATCTCTTCTGGCTTTGGGTCTCTCTCCTTACCGTTGAAAGGTAGTTGGTTGAGAATGGGAATCCTTAAGAGTTGGGGGAAATCTTCTAAAGTTGGCACAAGTTGATAGTCGGGAAATATGAAGCAATGGTGTAAAAGATCAAAGAACTGAAAGAGAACCTTCATCATGTCCTCATCTGTGTTAGAAGTGACCAAGTTGAGTAGGCGACCGTGTCTCTCGGTGAATGGAGAGTTTGCAGGAATCCTTGAAGCTAGCTCCTTAAGTTGTGGATGGATCCTTACAAGATTGACTTGAATAGTTTTCCTGCAAATAGAATCCATGTCCTATAAAACAAGAACAAAGATAAATCCTAAAACCCTTGAAATGGTTAGTGAATGAATATGATGTTATAATGTCCATGATGTTATGTACAAGTATGTATATACAAACAAAGAAAACAAGCCCTAAGGTTTAGGCTTGCATAGAGTCTCATAGGTAAGTATCCTCTTGAAGTTTAGTTGGCTCAAACCTGTCCTAGTAATAGTAACCGGGTTCTAAGGAGCTCAATATCACTGGTTTGTTTCCTTGGTCATTGTTTCAGCACAAGCCTCTTTAATGGCGACCGAAATATCCCAAGAAACCAAACCTCAATGAGTGTAGTATCGAGTATCTACCAACTTCGGACTGCACTAAAGTCGGTCATCTCACTACATCCTAAATGGCCAAGTTGGTCAAGTAAAGGTTCTAAAAGTTCATTATTGCTCCATGACATCACTCAGTGGCCTCGTATTCTCTTTGATTAACTCAAAGGCTACCGGTACCCATAAATATGTCGCACTAACGTAGCTATTGCTTAGACCATGTCGGTATACCCCACACAGTTTCCACAACGTATTGCTACTTACCTATAATGTATCCCAAATCCGGGTAGAGGATTCAAACCCAAACAAAGAACCATAATGTAAAGCATACAAGTCAAACAATGTAAGAAAATAAATGTGATCTATCCCTAAGGTAACCCCACTTTTAGAATTTCCCCCAACAAAGTCGCCAGTTCTGTGATACGGTGGGAAAACTGACTTGAAGGTTTTGCGTTTGATCGCAAATGTTGCGGTTAGCAAGAGTCGCCACCGACTTTTCTTTTATCAAAAAGGAAAGGTGAAAAAGCACAGGAAAGACCTTTGAGATTATTTCTTGAGTTCAGGGGGTAGATTATGAAAAGGAAAGGTATTAGCACCCTTTTCATCCATGGTTTTCCATGGGCTCTTAGTTACTTGCTAGATCACTTGCTTTTGTTTGAAAATTGTGCTTTGTGTGGTTTTTGAAAGTATTTTGTAAAGAGGCCATTGTTTAGGCAATCCTTGTAATTATTCTCGTTCGTAAAAATGTATACAAAGATGTTGATCTTTTGAAAATGTTTTCAAGTTTGTAAGATGTTTTGAAATGTGTAGGTGTTTGTTTTTTTTGTTGAAAATATCTAGGATGTTTGTTTGAAATTGAGCAAGTAATTAGGAGCATTCTACCTACTCAAAAGTCTTTCTTGTACATTTCCTTTTCCTTTGATATTGTTATCTTACCATTTATTTGGTAAGTAACCCTATCTTTGGATGTAAACGGGACGACCGTGGGTCATCGTATAACCATGATTAGCAATGTTGCAAGGCATCTTAGCATTCTCTTTTAGGGACTAAGATCATTTGTAAGGCAACTTAGATAGCGTCATCGAGGGACTATGATCTTGTATTCGTTTGTTTTTGCTAAGATACCTCACATGCGTAATATGGCCATTTTGTAAGGCAACCAAGTGGGTTTTACCCTAGGGGTGCTTGTGTGCAAGTGTATTGTTTTCATGCTTGTTTTTGTCTTGAATTAGGGTTTTCTATTTAATTGATTTTATTCTTTCCATACAAACCCTAATTACTAGCATGTGAATATAAAGCATTTAAATTGTGGAAAATAAAAATACTAAGTTATTACATGATTTGTGGGAAGGGGGTGTACAAAGTATAAGTGGGGATTGCAAGAAATTAAACCCTAATTAATCTATTAACCATATTGAATTGAATAAATAAATGTACAAAATATGAAAAGGGAAAATGTATAAAGTAATGAATAAAAAAGAAATGTATTTTATTTGGTTTTGTCCTTGTTAAAAAAGGTTTTTATTTTTTAACCTAATGAACTAAAAAATGCTTAATAAAAAAATAAACTAATTTAATTTAAAAGAGAAAATATTTTTAAGTTTTATGAAGAAGATTTTAACATTAAACTAAATAGTATGAAAATTAATTAAATTAGAAAAATTATAAATTCTATGTTTATTTTAAGAAAATAAAATAAGCCTAAATCTATTTAATTAAAAAAAGTTAAGTTTGTAATAAAAATATTTTTGATGTTTTAGTTTAGAAAATAAAATAAATGTATATAGTATAAATAAAAATATTTTTTAAATCTTTTTTGTCAATAAAATAAATATTAATATTAATATTAATAATAACAAATAAAAAGAAAAAGAAAATAAAAAGAAAATAAATAAAAAGTCAGGGGGGATCATTAGTAAACAAAAGAGTATCATGAGCAAAAATAAACTAAGCCCAATGAAGAGCCCAAATGCTGCAAAAACAAAAACAAAAAAAAAGAGTCAGAAAATGTAAAAATAATAAAATGGTCACGCTGGGGCTTGAACCCAGGACCATGAGGTGAACAGGCGCATACTTTACCACTGGGGTGGCTATACATCCGTTAATTTGTATGAAATGATAAATACATAACACAAAACGCGCTCTGATTGTACTTCATCTTCAACCTCAAGCCAAATGATCTGTAACTTGCTCATTTCTCAACCATTTACAAAAATGTAAACATGAAAATTGCTCCATTTTGTCACACGAATCCAACCATATAAATATCATAAACTATAAATCAGAGATGAATGAGAATTTTTAAAAGTACCAAATTCTGACCTAAATATTTCAGAAAGTTCAAACTCAAAATTCTCCTAGCTCAGTCAAAATAAATGAAATCTATGGACATGTACAGCTTCAGGGCAATGATGTCTACATTTTATCTTCACAAATATAAGCCTAACAATGCCTAAGTAATGAGATAGAAGTTCAAGAAAAATACCTCAAAACTGGAAATCGTGAAATGGATTTGAACTTGTTTCCGGCAGTGCTGATGATCAGGTTAGTTCCTTGGACCTCTAGGAAGCTAATGCAATTGCTGGCTTGAGCCGAGGGTGGCTGGAATAGTCTGGAGAAGTTAAACTGTGATGCTCTGTTTTTGTTTATGGAAGATAGGGTAAATGGTGTTACAAAAGTGAAACAGGCACAGGGACGAGTTACCCTTGATGCAAGGAAGCTTTAGAAACTAAAAGGCCAAGAAACGCACGAGGGAAATGTGAGTTTGAGGTTAAAGGTCTAAAACTGTGCAACAATGGAGTTTTTAGGCAATTTATGATTTGAGAGAGTTTTGGTGTATTTCAGGGTGCTCAAACTCGTGTTCTAACTCACAAATAGTGCCTCTATTTTTAAGTAACAAGTTTGGAGACTTGTTGTTGATCAGAATTCAAAATCACAAGTTTATGCATAACATGTAATTTTTGAGAATTTCAAGTTTCCAAGCATCATGTACTTGCTAAGATAGAGTGGTTATGCTTTAAACAAGCTTGCTTTTGACTTTGTGGATGGAGTGTGATCAGAGGGAACAAGTTGGAGGCTCAAGAATTGACTTTACAGAAAACCTTGCTTTTCTAAAATGGAAGTGTTCACTTTGTGCTTTTAATGGAAATGTGGATTGGATATAGCTTAAACCACTTGGATTAAAGCTCAAAAGTTTGTGTAATCCATTAATGATGGATAAATACACAAGTTAGGAGGTCTGCAAAGAAAGATTATGCAGCCTAGCATTGAAATTGCACTTGTGTTCATCATGAAAATGACCTATAATTCAAGTGACAAAACACCAACTTCATCTCTTCGATTCTCCATACTCAAGAATGATCTCAAGGATTTCTTGGACATTTTGGAAATATTGAAATGTTCTCTACAACCCATCTTTGAATTTATTTTGAAGATTCCCCCTGTAACTATATGAAAAAGTGCCATGAAGTTAGGTCAAAATCCTGACCAAATTAGGGCAAAATTTCACTAAGTATTTAGTTTCATGACCCTATGTTCTTGAAATTATAACTTGAGATCCAAGAAATTTTGGAAGAAGTTGTGTGCAGAAAATTTGTAGACTTCATGGAGATATACAACTTTCATGTTGGGAGTTTCTCTTGAATCATCTTGTATCATGGTGAAAAATTGGCTCAAACTTATGAAAAAAACATGAATTTTCAACACTTAGAAAAATTTCTAAGTTTAGAAAATTTGACTTTTCAAAATGAAATCTTGAATTTTTGATTTCTTGATGAATAAGTTTCATATTTTGACATGTTTTTATGAATTATGATCTTTGGCACTTGAATTTGACCAAAAAGTCATAGTTTGATTTTTCAGTATACAGTTGACTTTTGATTAGTTGACTGCAAAATTCATTTGTCAATCCAATGGATTTGCAATGTTTTGAATCATTTCATTAGGTCAAAATTATGCAATTGGAGTCTTGAGATCATTCCTTAAACCAATTGACCATTTTCTAGGTCAAAAATCAGAAATTGCCCTTTCCCAATCAAAACCCTAATTTTGACCATTTTGCCCTTTTGGAGATTTGATCAAATTTCTTGAGGAATTATGGTCCAAACTTGATCAAATGATACATATGATTTTAAAATGTCTATGTGGATAAAAAATTATGAAGTTTGACTGTAAATTGGCCATAGTTGACTTTTTCTCTAATACAGTTGATTTTTAGGTCAACTATTCAATTGACTGATCAAAAGTGTGATCCAAGGCTTGAAACTTGACATGAGTAATCTTGGGGGTCCATAATGGTTCATGAAAGTCATATGAAGCATTGAAAGTTCAAAAATCCTTGTGCAATCTCAAACCCTAATTTTGGTCATCAGTGCATAAGGAGGTGTCTTGAGCTGATCAAACCCTAGTGCAGTCTTGAGCTCAAGGAGATCTAGTGAGAAAATTCTTGATAAGTGGGAGGGAAAATTTTGGGGTACAACACTTGTGAATTGTCTTCATGGAGTTTCAAACCATTGATGATTGGCAAATGGTCTTGGAGCAAGAGTTGGATTGGAAATTCAGACGGCATTAACGGACTAGCGGTCATCCTTCTTGGTACGGGCCCTTGCCCCATACACAACATTGATTTATTTCTTTACGGTAAAAGGTTTCTTCACGGAATTGGAAGTGGAGGCATATGCCATGGGAATCTTCGCACTTTTGATGCCGCTTTCAACCCTTTCACCGGTTAAGATTAGCTCGGTGAATCCAGAAGAAGAACAACCAACCAATAAGTTAAAGAATGGACCAGATAAAGTGCCAATAGACATGTCAATGTGCTCACTATCAGTCAAAGGTGGTTGAACCCTAATGGCAAGGTCTCTCCATTTTTGGGCGTATTCTTTGAACCCTTCATTCTTCCCCATTGTCATGTCTTGCAACTAAACTCTTGTCGGCGCCAAGTCGGTATTATACTGGTATTGGCGGTAGAAAGTGGTAGCTAAATCTTCCCATGTATTGATACGGGAACCATCCAATTGGTAAAACCACTCTAGTTGCATACCAGCCAAGCTTTCTTGAAAAAAGTGAACCCAAAGTTTCTTATCAGCGGTGTGCAGTTGAATTTTGCGCACATAAGACTTTAGGTGTAGTTTTGGGCAGAAATCCCCATCGTATTTTGCAAAGACTGGTATCTTGAATTTGTGGAGAATGAAAACCCCAGATATTAAATCCAAATCATCAAAATCCAAACCGGGGACGACTTGAATCTCAACGGCCTTCAATCTGTCTTCTAGCTATTTGTATTTGACATCGGCAGGAGGATACTTCTCCTCAAAATAATCATCATCATCAGACGCTTGATCATTAATACACCCATCCTGGGTACTCCTAGCTTCTCCAATCTGATTCTCTTCTTCCTCAGATGAGCCTTCCACTACCGGGATCTGAAGACCGACTCTTTGAATCTTCTTCCCATGTTTACTAGGGCTTTCCTCTTTGGTGTCTTTTTAGCTGCTAGCAACGCCATCAAGTCTTGTTTCCCCTTGGCTAGGGTCAGCAGAGTCTCTTAAAACTGAGAGTTTTGTGCTTGTAGGTCCTTCACTGTTTTCTTGAGATCCATCTTGCTGAAATAAATAGTAGAAAGATAAGGAAACCTGTCATGGAAAACATGTTACGTTATGATGCATGGAAGATGTGTATGCAAATGATTTCAAGGATTTATGAAATTTAAATTTGTATAGATAAAAAATGAGCAAACCTCAAATTTCATTAATTAGTTCAAAATGATTACATCATGCCTCTTGGGCTTACAAAATAAATCTCTAAGATAAAAAGGTCGAACGCATCCTCTTCGGCACAATGTAAGCGTTCAAGCTTTGTTCTTCATGTAGCTGCTTTGTAAGCTCCAAAACTCTTTTCTTACTAGAATAGAATTGAGCTTCGAAGGTATCTCGTTCTTCCTTTAGCTTAATCCAACCCCTTTGCAAGTCTTCAAGAGAAGTAGGCATGTCGGGATGGAGGACAGTGTACGGGACGTCTCCTTCAACCACATGCTCCATGATAACTGGTAAGATGGAGGGATAAGGCATCACAGGCTTCTGACCACGAGCTCGTACCCACCTAAGATAAGGTTCAAGTGGAATGTAATTCTTGTGTCCCAGCGTCTCACTATACATTTTGCTTACCATCCTCTAAGCTCGTATAAACTTCTGACGGTAACCTTGATCGTCGCTCTCGTAGTCGAAAACCACTCCTTGGATGAGCATATCATGCAGACCATCTCTTCGGGCATAACCAAACTATTGCAAGGCTAAGCAAGGGTTATAAGTGATACCTCCCCTAATTCCAAGCAAAGGGACATCAGGTAATTCCCCACAACGGTCGATGATAGTAACATTCTCCAAGGATCGACAACACCAATGAATATCTGAATTCCTGAGCGTCATCAACCTATGGGACCACCTCAAACCTTGCTCGTTCTTCAACACAGACCGGGGAAGATGCAAAATAAACAATCTAGCCAAGAGAGGAGTGCAACACATGAAGATCCCTCTCTTCCTCATAGTGTGAGAATGGAGAGAATGTAGGATATCTCCAAACAAAGTAGGCACCAGATTACGAGACATGAAGATTTTGACAGCATTTACATCTATAAGTTGGTCAGCGTTTGGAAACAAAACCATACCATAGATGAGAAGGGCCAAGATTTTTTCAAAAGCTTGTAAGTCCAAAGAGTTCCAACAATCTTGAGCTTTCTCAAACAAGAACTTGGCTAAGAACCCTTTGACACCACTCCTTGTTTCCCAATTAGTCGTGACATCAGATTGTTGCAAGTGTAGTGCTCGGGAAATCTCTTCAGGTTTTGGATCTCTTTCCGTACCATTGAAGGGTAGTTGATTGAGAATAGGAATCCTCAAGAGTTGAGATAATTCTTCCATAGTAGGTACAAGCTGATAATCAGGAAAAGTGAAACAATGGTGTAGAGGATCAAAGAACTGGAAAAGCACCTTCATCATATTTTCATTACTACTAGAGGTAACAAAGTTTAGGAGGCGACCATGTATTTCGGTGAATGAAGAATTCTCAGGAACCCTTGATGCTAACTCTTAGAGTTGAGAAGGAAATCTTACGAGATTGACTTGGATAGTATTCCTAACAATAGAAGCCATGTCCTACAAAACAGAACAAAGATAAATCCCAATATACCTTGAAATGGTTAGTGAGAATGAGTATGATGTTATGATGTTTATGATGTTATGTACAAAAAAGCATATACAAACAAGGCAAACAAATCCTTAGGTTTAGGCTTGCATGGAGTCTTATAGGTAAGTACCCTCTTGAAGTTTAGTTAGCTCAAACCTGTCCTAGAAATAGTAACTGGGTTCTAAGGGATCTCAATATCACTGATCTTTCTTATCGGGCATTGTTTCAGCGCAAGCCTCTTTCACGGTGACCGAAATATCCCGAGAAGTCTGATCTCAATAAGCGTAGTATCGAGTATCAACCAACTTCGGGCTGCACCAAAGCCGACTATCTCACTACTTCCTAATGGCCAAGTTGGTTAATTAAATGTTCTAAAGTTAGTTAGTGTTTCATGACACCACACAGAAGCCCCATATTCTCCTTGACTACTCAAGGGCTACCGGTACCCACAAATGTGTCACACTAACGTAGCTATTTCTTAGACTATGTCGGTATACCCCGCACAGTTTCCACAACGTATTTCTACTTACCTATAAGGTATCCCAAATCTGGGTAGAGGATTAAAACAAGCCCAAACAAGGAACCAAAATGTAAAGCTTGCAAGTCAAACAATGAAAGCAAGTAAAGGTGATCTAGCCTTAAGGTAACCCCACTTTTAAGTTTTCCCCAGCAGAGTCACCAGTTTTGTAATACAGTGGGAGAAGTGACTTAATATGTTTTGCATTTGATTGCAAATGTTGCAGTTAGCAAGACTCGCCACCGACTTTTCTTTTATCCAAAAGGAAAGGTGGAAAAGAACAGGAAAGACCTTTGAGATTATTTCTTAAGTTCGGGGGGTAGATTATGAAAAGGGAAGGTGTTAGCACCCTTGTTGTACCCTAAAATTTTCCCTCTCATATTTTCTCAAAACAAAGCAAGAAAAATCTCCAAGTGGCTCAAGATTGCTCAAGAGTTGGACAGTCAAGCTATCTCTTAAGGCAGTCAACCCCAAATCAGGGTTTTGTGTTGTATCAAGATCCTTGATTCCAAATGACCTCAAGTGTTCCTCAGTGTCCTAATATGTTCTAAAGGTCATCCATGTCAAATTTCAAGCCTTGCAGAGGAAGTTTGCTCAGTCAATTGCTCAAAGGGTCTAAAAATCGACTATGCTAGGGCAAAAGTCAAATGTGACCTATAAACAGTCAAACTTCAAGATTTTTTTCCAACGTTATCATTTTGAAGTAAATTTTATAATTTGATCAAGGGTTGATCATGATTCATCAAGGATTGCTCAAAATTCATCAAGACTCAAAAGTTGCTAAATTAGGGTTTTGTAGGAAAAGTCAACTCAACTTTGACCAAGCGTAACTTTCTCATACTTTATGATAAATGAACCATACAAAGCTCATTTTGAATAGGATGCAATTTCCTACAATCAATATTCATATCCCAAGATCAGAAAATGCACTCAAAAGAAGTTATAAATTTGGACATTATAGGTCATTTTTGAAAGTCAACAAAAACACCTTTTTTTTCAAAGCTTATAACTTGAGCATGGAATATACAAATGAGATGAGACCAAAAGGGTTGGTTAGAGGATATCTCAAGCTTTCTAAAAAGTCAAATAACACTTCCAAAGGTTCAAAATTGAAGAAGTTATGCATTGTTGAAGTTGGGCATTTTTGCAAAATTGTCAAAAGTCAACTATCCCGAAAACTTCAAATTTTGTGAAATGGGCCCATTCTTTTCCACTTGATTTGAAATTGCCACATTGTGCACGTTTCCTAGCTTCAGCCATGAGCACATATCTTATTTTTATTATTTTATTTGATTTTTTATTGAATTATTTCGTTTTAAATCAAATTAAATCAAATAAAATCCAAACCTTAATTACCTAAGATCTTTTTGGTTGTTTAAGGTCTTTATTGTCATCATAATCATCATAAAAATTCGTATCAAGCATTACATGTACAAAAAGATGGAGATTTGACAAAATTGGCAAGCTTTAAAGGATGAATCAAATCAAATCATGAGGCATTGATTTAGAGGGATTCCATCCATATTTGTTACCCTAACTCCTTGTATCATACATAAGCAAGAGAGGCACACGAAATTGAGGGCTAGAGGCTGCAAGAATAAGCAAAGAAAAACTTGAAAAAGTGGTGAAAAAGTGAGAATTCAAAATCATAGCAAGAGAGATTTTCAGAAGCAAAGAGCTATCCCAATCGATTGCTGGGTATTCACTCAACCTTCTGGGATCAAAAGCAAGCATTTTTCGACCTCTTATAGCACTGTAAGTATCACGTTTCTTGGCCCTATAGTCGAAATCATAGCTCTCTATTTTTGCATCATTCTGGCAAATCATGGACATATTTGTGATTCTTATGAGATTTCTAAACTTTTGGCAATACTTAATTTGATTTATATGGACTGTAAGCTCATAACAGCATGGCTAGGGTTTCATGTTGGATTTTAGGGATTTGCATTTTAGGTGAAATTGAATCTCGTGATAGACATAGTTGCACTCAGGAGAGGGAGACGAACATAACGATGCCTTTGGAGGTCGTTTTATGGCCTAGAATTAATTTTGGGATCGACCTGCGCATTTAGCTGCGGATCCATATCCGCAGGTAAAGTTACAGGGGTTGGAGGTAGGGGACGATGGTGTGTCATCTCCCCAATGGCTGGTTCAAATAATTCACGCGTTTTGTTTGTTTCTGATCCATGAGAATTGTTTTGTTTTATTATATATTATTCTTATTATATAAACAGATGAAGCACAATGGCTTAGTGGAAGCAAGCGCTGGCAATGACCAACTGGGCCTGGGTTCGAATCCCAGGTCCTCCAAATTTCTCAATGCATTTTTTTCTTCAGGTGATCCTGTGTGTATCCAAGCGTGAAGCTCATCATGCGTCCTCAAGCATCTGATGGCCAGATGGCCATAGGCCAAATATGGTGATCCAGAATTGATGGTCTACCATGGATCCAGTCAACCAGCGCGTATGGAATCCAAAAAGTCAACCAGGCCAGCACTTAATGGGCCTTGGAATTGATATTCTGACCTCCTTTTCAGGCCCATTATCATCTCTCTATATTTCTATTTTATATTTGTTTTAATTATTTATTTATAATTTCTATTTAATAACTAACCAATCATTTTTTTCCTTTATAAAATTAAAACCAAAAAAATATTTTCTTTATTAAATTAAATTTTAGTATTTTATATTTTTATTAACAAATCAATTAATTAATTAGGCTATTATTCAGAAATAATTTTAACATATTTTTTATAAACAATTAAAATTAACTTAGACTTAATTAGGGTTCTACTAACATTGATTAAATTTATTTTCTTTCTTTAAATACCAAAAAACCCAAAAAGATTTATTTTCATTAATTAATTAATTAATTTATTAATTTAATAATTAACTTAGATAATTTCTTTCTTAATTCAAAAACAAACAAAAAATCTTTTCTTTAAATAACAAAGGGTCAAAACCCAACTTGCGCTCGATTTAATTTTCCCGCACGCGATCTATTTATTCAATATTGTACTTGTTCCCGGAATGTAATAGATAATTAGGACCATTTAATTATTTTTATCGCTTTATTTATTTTTCCGCATTTAAATTTCAAAGGGTTGCTTTTGGCGATGTAAATACCCGACGCCTTGTAATTTAATTTTCGCAATTTATTTTCCGCAAAATATAGCTGTTAGATGTTTGATAATAGGTATGCATGACAAGACTGAATGTTTTAACCTAAAATCAATATAGATCACCATTAACATGTACAAAGATAAAATTAACTGAAAACGACACACTCGCATAGGCGCACTCCTAGGGTACACCTCACTTGGTTGCCTTCGTACACGGTCATTAAGTATAGGTCACTTTAGAGGTTGCCCTCTTGTCCAAAGATCATAGTCGCCTCGAAACGGTTGCCTCGGATATTGTTGCCTCAAAACAAATGATCTAAGACATTAGGGTTACCGCTAAGGCATCCTAACATTGCTTTGGTGACCGTAAGTCCCTAAATTCGAATTGACCCTTAAACTCCAACGACGATGCTACCTACTCATCAATAGTGGGATAGCATTGTCTAAAGGAAGATAGCATATAACGATTCCTTTTTCGAGTAGGTAGATGGTTCTTAAGTACTTGCTCTTTAAAAAAAACAAAAACTTTTCACACTTACACTTTTCGAACAAAGTTTTCAAAAACACTTCATATACTCTTAAGGACAGAAGCAAGAGTTAAATCGAAGTTTCAAACAAAAAAAACTTTTTTTCAAACCCACAAGCACAAAGAAAGCAATTTTGAAAACAATATGAGCAAGTACCTAAGAGCCCGTGGATAACCACGGATAGAAAGGGTGCTAACACCTTCCCTTTCTATAATCTACCTCCCGAACCCGAGAAATATCTCGAAAAAGGAATTTTTCTGTGCTTTTTTCCTTTCCTTGTTGGATAAAATAAAAGTCGGTGGCGACTCTTGCTTACCGCGACTTTTTGCAAAAACAAACGCAAAATGCAAACCAACATTCCAAAAAACAGTCAGTTCTTTCCCACCGTATCACAAAACTGGCGACTCTACTGGGGACGCTTATAAGTGGGGTGTACCTTAGGATTAGTTCATAATGTTTTCAATTGCTTGATTTTCATGCTTTATCTTTTTGGGTTTGAATTGGAGTTACTATAGATCCTAACTCGGATCTGGGGGATACCCTTTAGGTAAGTAGCAATAAACTGTGATGGAACTGTACAGCGTAGATCGATACAGTTGAAGCAGTAGCTACGTTGGTGTGGCACTTTAGTATGTACCGATATCCCTTGTGGCGCAACGAGGAGAATATGGGTCTGCCATTAAGCACCAACTGAGCTTAGAACCTTTAAATTGACCAACTTGGCCATAGAACAGTAGCAGTATGCTACACTCATTGAGACTAAACTCTCGCGATGATTCCGGCCGCAATAAAAGGTTGCTAAACTGGAATTATGACCGATCGAGGGTAGTCAGTGATATTGAGATCCTCTAGAACCCGGTTACTATTTTTAGGACAGGTTTGAACCAACTGAACTGAAAGAGGGTAGTACCTAAGCTCCTTGCCAGCCTAAAATCTAAGGGCTCTCTGTGTGACTTGTGTGCCTTTACCATGTTTGCTATTTGTGGATACTTGTGGTGTGTTTTCTATCATGAAATCATGACATCATAACATTGCATACATCTTGCATTGGACTAACCTATTTCAAAGATAGGAGGGATTCATCTTTGTTCTGTTTTGTAGGTCATGGCACCTATGCGTAGGAATACCATCCGGATCAACTTTGTCCAAGCTCCCACTATGCTTAAAGAATTGGTCGCAAAGATGTCAGATACTACCTCCTTCATCAGAATACATGGGCATCTTCTTAGTTTGGTCACTTCCAAATTGGACGAGCATATGATGAGTGTCCTAGTCCAGTTCTTTGATCCACTGTACCACTGCTTTACTTTTCAGGACTACCAGTTGGTCCCCATCTTAGAGGAGTTCTCTGAGTTGCTCGGTATCTCTATTCTGGAGCAGACCCCGTTTACAGGTTGGGAGAAGATCCTTAGACCGGAAGAGATTGCTTCAGCCCTTCATCTGACAAAGGATGAGGTAATGTCAAACTGGGAAACTAGAAGTGGAGCAAAGGGCTTTCTGACTAAGTTCTTGGTTGGTAAGGCTAATCATTTCTGGGATAGTCTAGACTTCCAGGCATTCGAAGATATTCTGGCTCTTCTGATATATGGCTTGGTATTGTTTCCTAACTCTGACTCCTTTGTTGATGTGAATGCGGTAAAAATCTTCATCTCTGGTAATCCTGTACCCACTCTCTTGGGTGACATTCTTCATCAGCTCTATGCCTGTACTACTCGGAAGCGGGGAACCTTGATGTGTTGTGCTCCATTGTTGGCTAGGTGGTTTATTTCTCACCTCCCTAAATCAGTTCTGAAGAACAAAGAAGGCATGGGTTGGGCTTATAGGGTTATGTCTCTCTCTCACAATGACATCATTTGGACTGTTAAGGGTATGGACGAGGTGGCTATTATTGATCGATGTGGGGAATACCCCAATGTTCCACTGATAGGAACCAATGGAGGAATTACTTACAATCCATGCTTGGCCTTACGTCAGTTTGGGCGAGCCAGAAGGGAAGGACTTCATGAGCTGCTAATGCCTAGTATATTCTTTGATTTCCAAGGGGATAGTGACGAGCAACGCCGCTGATTCATAAGGGCTTGGGATAGAGTACACAGATCTGATCCACACGAGCTGGGTGCGAAGACTTCTCTACCAATGGAACCATATCTCCGATGGGTTCACATACGTGCCCAAAAGATGGGAATGCCCTACGAAGCCGTCTTGCCTATCATTGTTGAAGTTGCTGATGAGGAAGGGGTTCCTCCTACTATCTTACACCCTTACATGCCTACTGACATTGGGGCATTGAAGAGGTCCTGGATGCAGCTAAGGGAAGAGCGGGATACTTATAGAGAAAAGTATCACGAGCAAGAGCAGAAGATTCAGAAGTTGACTAGGCAGCTGGAGAGGGAGCAGATCATCAACAATTATGTCATCACTAAAGGCAAACGTCCATGGGAGCGCTGATGTCCTATGGTTATTTCCAGTTTTTATTTACTTCTCAGTATTTCCTTTCTTGTAACGCCTTAAGGGCATTTGTTGAACAATTAAATTTCAAGTTTATCTAATAAAAGTGTGCTTCATTTCTTATTTACGAATTTGAATCTCTCGGCGTATTTGAAATCATATCATACGCATTTCATTCCATGCACCTCATAACAGGTACCCTTATAGGTTTTCTCATCTTCTTCGCTGTTTATTTCAGCATCATGTCTTCTGAACCATCAACTGAACAAGCAATCAAGGCTCTGCAGGCTCAAAATGCCCAATTCCAAGAGTTGTTCATGAATTTGGCTAAGGGTCAGCAAGATCTGAAGGCCCTTATCTTGAAAGAGAAGAAGAAGAAGAAGAAGAAGACGGTCTTGTTTAACATGGGCCACAGGTTTGGAAATAGGCTACGAGATGAAGTTGATTTGACCACCTCATCTGGAGGGAAAGATTGTCAAGAAGAAAGGAGGGCTCATGGCCCTGTGGTTTCAAACAACGAGATGGACTTCGACGAAGACCAGTATCCTCCGGCTGAGGATAGATACAAGCAACTGGAAGACCGGTTGAGTGCAATGGAAGTACAGAAAGTGTCTGGTCTGGACTTTGGTGATCTGGGTCTATCATCTGGGGTGGTGATTCCCCATAAATTCAAAGCACCAACCTTTTCTAAATACGACGGAGTTTCTTGCCCGAAACTGCACCTCCGGTCGTATGTTAGGAAGATTCAGCCGTACACCGCTGACAAGAACCTATGGATACACTTCTTTCAAGACAGTCTCTCAGGGACTTAGCTTGAATGGTTTTACCAGCTAGAAGGAGCCAGTATCCGTAGTTGGGAAGATTTGGCTGCTGCTTTCTACAAGCAGTACCAATACAATGCCGACCTCGCTCCCACGCGTACCCAGCTCTAGGGTATGTCAATGGGTGCGGGTGAAGGTTTCAAAGATTATGCTCAGAAGTGGAGAGACCTCGCTGGAAGAGTGCAACCACCCTTGGCTGATAGGGAGTTAGTTGATATGTTTCTGGGGACCTTGTCTGGTCCGTATTTCAACCATCTGATTGGAAGTTCATCATCCGGGTTTACGGAGCTGATTATGACCGGGGGAAGGATTGAGGCTGGTATTAAGTCTGGTAAAATACAGAAGGGTGCTTCATCAGGCACCGAGAAGAAGCCTTTTAAGAAGGAGTCCAGTGCCGTTTACAATTCGAAAAGCCAGAATAGACCTGAACGCCGCCAAGTTGTTAATGCGGTTGTTATTTCAAGACCTACCGGTGCTCCTTAGCACAACAATCAGCCAAAGGCCGAGAGACCGCAAAGGCAATTCACTCAGCTCAACATGACTTTATCTCAGATTCTGCCACAGTTATTGAAAACCAATCTAGTGATTCCAAGGGAGGCCCCGAAGAATCCCAACACTACATCACCAAAGTATAACCCTAATGCCCGTTGTGCTTTTCACTCTGATAGCCCGGAGCATGATACATATGATTGTTGGGTTTTGAAGAACGAAGTACAAGACCTGATTGATGCTAAGGAGATCGAGTTCGGAGCACCAGAAAAGCCTAAACAAGATCCAGGGGTGAATGCCATCGAAGACGATGTTGAAGAGTCTGATTTTGACAGTTGGATCTACCCAACGACCGACGGTGGACTAAGCAACTGGACAGCAAAGGACTTCATCCAAATTTCTTTTATCACCCAGTAATGAGACTTTTGTTTTGAATTTGTAACAGACAATGTTTTAAACTCTTCGGCCCGGTGTCTTACCCGGGGCACCATGGCTTCATTTGTGAGGGCTTTATGTGTGTCATTTTCATATATCATTAATAAAAGCATTGGACGTTTCTTGCATTTCAAATCTTGCGCTTCTTTTTTTTCTTTTATTATATTGCAAAACAGCTATTTTACACACACTCACATATATAGGTCTACATCCACTCTGGATCTCACTGGTAACGACTCTGCTACTGCCAGTTATGACTTCGAAAGTCCGATCAACTTAGCCGAAGACGAAGGTGAAGACGATTGCGAAGTGCCTGGTGAACTTGCAAGACTGTTACTTCAGGAAGAGAGGGCTATTCAGCCGCACGAAGAGCCTGTGGAATCAGTAAATCTGGGTACGGAGGAGGACAAGAAAGAGGTCAAGATCGGGGCAAATATGGAGCTTAGTGTGAAGCAACGATTGATTCAGATGCTACGTGACTACGTTGAGATCTTTTCCAGGTCTTATGAAGATATGCCTGGGTTGGATACTGATATTGTGGTTCACCGATTGCCTACTAAGGAAGACTGTCCTCCAGTGAAACAGAAGGTTCGCCGAATGCGCCCGGAAATGTCTGAGAAAATCAAGGCTGAAGTGATGAAACAATTTGACGCCGGTTTTCTAGAAGTTACTTCTGACCCGCAGTGGGTGGCCAATGTGGTTCCTGTGCCGAAGAAGGATGGTAAGGTTCGAATGTGTGTCGACTATAGGGATCTGAACATGGCAAGTCGCAAAGATGATTTCCCTCTGCCTCATATCGACGTTCTGGTTGACAACACCACTCATCATAAGGTATTCTCCTTTATGGATGGTTTCTCCGGTTATAATCAGATTAAAATGGCTCCCGAAGACATGGAAAAGACAACCTTTGTTACTCAATGGGGTACCTTTTGCTACAAAGTCATGCCTTTTGGACTGAAGAATGCTGGGGCAACGTATCAGCGCGCCATGGTCGCTTTATTCCACGACATGATCCATCATGAGATTGAGGTATACGTCGACGACATGATTGCAAGATCCCAGACTGAGGAAGAACATCTTGACCACCTTCAGAAGCTATTTGACAAGTTGAAGTTGTACAAGCTGAGGTTAAACCCGAACAAGTGCACCTTCAGGGTGAGATCTGGTAAGCTGCCGGGTTTCGTTGTAAGCGATAAAGGTATTCAAGTGGATCCTGCCAAGGTGAAGGCTATACAGGAAATGCCAGCTCCCAGAACAGAAAAAGAAGTCAGAGGCTTTCTGGGACGTCTGAACTACATTGCCCGATTCATCTCGCACCTGACTGCTACTTGTGAACCAATCTTCAAGTTACTGAAGAAAGATCAAGTGGTACGTTGGAATGATGAATGTCAGGCCGCTTTCGAAAGAATCAAAGAGTACCTCCAAGAGCCATCTATTCTGATGCCTCTAGTTGAGGGGAGACCTTTGATCTTATACTTGACAATACTCGACAACTCAATGGGGTGTGTGCTAGGGCAGCATGACGAGTCTGGCCGAAAAGAGCATGCTATTTATTACCTTAGCAAAAAGTTTACCGACTGCGAGACCCGATACTCGTTGCTTGAGAAAACTTGCTGCACTTTGGCATGGGCTGCTCGCCGGCTGAGACAGTATATGCTGACTCACACTACTCTATTGATATCAAAGATGGATCCAATCAAGTATATCTTCAAAAAGCCTGCTTTGTCCGGAAGAATAGCAAGATGGCAGATGATCTTGACTGAGTATGACATCCAGTACACGACCCAAAAGGCAATCAAGGGAAGTGTGTTGGCATACCATTTGGCACATCAGGCAGTGGATGATTACAAGTCTATGAACTTTGAATTTCCGGATGAGAATATCATGTTAGTAACTGACTGTGAGACACCTGGACCGGATGAAGGACCTGAGGAGGGATCCCGATGGTCTATGTACTTTGATGGAGCTTCAAACGCTTTGGGTAATGGCATTGGTGCCGTGATCATATCTCCTAAAGGCTCTCATACTCCGTTCACCGCCCGACTATGTTTCAACTGCACCAACAATATGGCGGAGTATGAAGCGTGCATCATGGGTCTTCGAGCTGCTATTGACCTAAGGATTAAGTTTCTAAGTGTTTTCGGAGATTCCGCTCTCATGATCAGTCAGATCAAAGGTGAGTGGGATACGAAACACCCAAATCTTATTCCTTACAAGGAGTATGTATTGACATTGCTTCCCCATTTCGAGGAGATAACCTTTGAACACTTCCCAAGAGAGGAGAATTAGTTGGAGAACGCGCTGGCTACGATGTCTTCTATGTTCAAAGTTAATTGGGACAACGAAGCTCCCCGGATTATCATTGAAAGGATGGACGAACCTGCACATTGCTATGATATCGAGACTGAATAGGTAGCAGATAAACCCTGGTTTCATGAAGTAAAGAGATACCTTGAGGCGCAGGAATACCCCGAGGGTGCATCTGTTAATGACAAGAAGTTTCTGAGGAGGTTCGCAGCAAAGTTCTTCATCAGTAATGGTATCCTTTACAAGCGTAACCATGATTCGACCTTACTATGTTGTGTGGATAAGAACGAAGCAGAAAGGATCTTGGCAGATTTACACGAAGGTACTTTCGGGACTCATTCCAGTGGACACACCATGGCAAAGAAAATCCTTCGGGCAGGATATTATTGGTCCACAATGGAAGCCGACTATTATCAACATTCTCGGACCTGTCACAAGTGCCAAGTCTATGTTGATAAGGTGCACATACCTCCCGTACCTCTGAATGTCTTGACAGCTCCGTGGCCTTTTGCCATGTGGGACATTGATATGATCGGCGAGATCAGACCTACAGCGTCCAACGAACATCGTTTCATCCTGGTAGCAATCGATTACTTTACTAAGTGGGTTGAAGCAGCTTCCTTTGCTATAGTAACCAAGAATGTCGTAGCACGGTTCATTCGGCACAATCTGATCTGTCGATATGGTGTACCAGAGAGGATTATTACGGATAATGGCACCAATCTCAACAATAAGATGATCACTGAGCTCTGCAAACAGTTCAAGATACAACATCACAACTCTTCTCCTTACCGGCCGAAGATGAATGGGGCTGTAGAAGCAGATAATAAGAACATTAAGAAGATTGTGCAGAAGATGACAGTGACATACAAAGACTGGCACGAAATGTTACCATTCGCTCTTCATGGGTACCGTACCTCAACGCGGATGTCAACAGGGGCAACACCCTATTCCTTGGTATATGGCATGGAAGCAGTCTTGCCCATTGAAGTTCAGATACCCTCTCTTCGGATCATGAAGGATGTAGGTTTGAGCGAAGATGACTGGATTCAGATCCGGCTTGATCAGCTGAATTTAATTGACGAAAAGAGACTTACTTCTATTTGTCATGGTCAGACGTATCAAAAACAGATGATCAAGGCATTTAATAAGAAAGTTAGACGACAAGAGTATCAAGTTGGGGACCTGGTTATCAAGCGCATTATCCTACCTCGAGGTGATCCCAGGGGCAAATGGACCCCTACCTACGAAGGGCCATTTGTGGTTAAGAACATTTTCTCAGGAGGAGCTATGATTCTAACCACCATGGATGGTGACGACCTTCCTCACCCCGTCAATGCAGACATAGTGAAAAGATACTACGCATGATCAAAGACCCGCTAGGTCGACTGGCCTAGGCAAAAATAAGGGCTTCCCGGTGAACCAAAAGGGTTCGGGCAAAAATAAGGGATGAAACTGAAAAAATCTGTACACCCGGTAAGTTGAAAACCCAAAAGGGCGAGTTGGGCAAAAAAGGGTATCCCGGTGGACTGAAAACCCTAAAGGGCGGTCCAGGCAAAAATTAGGGATCAAAGCATAACACTATGTCTCATTGGATCATCTTGCATCCAGACTTCGGTATCGACTATCAAGCTCGAACAACACCAATCAATCTGATCTACCTTCAACCAGTAGCAAAGTGATGAGATGCTCGAGGACATAAAGGCAATAGCAGAGTTGGAACCCAGTGGGATCATTCACATAGCTGTTTTGTTTAGTTTTTCATAAATTGTATAAACTATATCTGTTCGGCGGCGTTCTCTTACTAGGACGTCAGCCTCTTGTACAAAAGCGCCTATTTACAGGCCAAACTTCAAAATCAATACAATTCATTTTCAAAGAAATTTCAAGCTATTTTTCCTTTATCTGTTTTGTTTTGCAAAGAACGTCCAATGTTCATTTTTGATATATGCACTTGACATTAATTGCTGCTCATAAATATTTACATGCGAAACAAAAGACGATTACTGGTAATATCAGAAACAGGGGAAATAAGAATTGTCCAAACCGTACAGTTACTATGTCCACCAGGTACAAGGTAAATTCAGTTGAAGAATATGGCTAAGGTAATTTCACTCCCCGCAGAAAAGACAATAATGATAGCTCTCCCCAGCTGAGACTTGCAACCATGAACGAATCGGTAATATTCTCCCCAAGCAGAGTTTATCTACCATCAACACTGAAAAGGCTTAATATCCCCGGCAGTCTTAATATTCCCCGACGGAGTATAAGAATATTCCCCGGCAGAATACAAGATATCCCCAACGGAGCTAAAATTTTCCCAGCGCAGTCTGAAAAAGCTTCCCCAGTGGAGTTGAAGAATCATCCCCAGTAGAATCTGGAAGTTCGTCCCTGGAGGAGTATAAAAATAAATATCCCCAACCGAGTTCAAACCAAGATGGTCCCCAGCAAAACTCAAGGGATTATACCAACAAGAGTCTAGCAGGTTATCCCCAGTGAAGCCGCAACTGAAAGATCATCCCCAGCGGAGTTCTTTCCTTTCACAAACAGGAATTCATTCCCCAACAAGATTTTGTATCACCAGCAACGGTAATTCATCCCCAGTGGAATTTATCAGTGGAATCCTCAATAGAGCATCTCTTCTCCACAGTGTAATCTCCTCATAAGTTTATTCCCCAGCGGAGTTATTCTCTCCTGCAGGTTTATTCTCTCAATCATCTTCGTTCACCATCCCCAGCAGAAACGAAGAATTCAACTCTATTCTCTAGCAGCTATTCGGGATTTATCTTCCCCAGCTAAAAACATTACATTTCCAAACATCATGATACATGTATATACGCATCATACAACACAATCTCATTTATTTTGAGAACATCATTGCTTGATCTATATCATGCATTGCATATGACTGACCTTTACCTTTCAGGAAGGAAGCAGTTAAGTTCTCAGTTATGTCGAAGACCTGACCGATTCTTAAATCTCAACTGAATTATCCTCGGTTGAATTTCAGATAAGGTTCTCAATCTCAACATTTTCCCTCCGTCATAGTGTAGACGAGTTCTACAATCTCAACGGTATACTACGTTCAAGACCAGACAGTTCCTAGATCTTGATGAAGATATTTCCCTCCGTCATAGTGTGGACGAGTTCTATAATCTCAACGGTATACTACATTGAAGACCAGACAGTTCCTAGATCTTGATGTTTTCCTCCGTCATAGTGTGGACGAGTTCTACAATCTCAACGGTATACTACGTTGAAGACTAGACAGTTCCTAGATCTTGATGAAGATGTTTCCCTCCGTCATAGTGTGGACGAGTTCTATAATCTCAACGGTATACTACGTTGAAGACCAGACAGTTCCTAGATCTTGATAGTTTCCTCCGTCATAGTGTGGATGAGTTCTATAATCTCAACGGTATACTACATTGAAGACCAGACAGTTCCTAGATCTTGATGAAGATGTTTCCCTCCGTCATAGTGTGGACGAGTTCTATAATCTCAACAGTATACTACGTTGAAGACCAGACAGTTCCTAGATCTTGATGTTTTCCTCCATCATAGTGTGGACGAGTTCTACAATCTCAACGGTATACTACGTTGAAGACCAGACAGTTCCTAGATCTTGATGAAGATGTTTCTCTCCGTCATAGTGTGGACGAGTTCTATAATCTCAACGGTATACTACGTTGAAGACCAGACAGTTCCTAGATCTTGATGTTTTCCTCCGTCATAGTGTGGACGGGTTCTATAATCTCAATAGTATACTACGTTGAAGACCAGACAGTTCCTAGATCTTGATGTTTTTCCTCCGTCATAATGTGGACGAGTTCTACAATCTCAACGGTATACTATGTGGAAGACCATACAGTTCCTAGATCTTGATGAATATGTTTCCCTCCGTCATAGTGTGGACGAGTTCTATAATCTCAATGGTATACTACGTTGGAGACCAGACAGTTCCTAGATCTTGATGTTTTCCTCCGTCATAGTGTGGACGAGTTCTACAATCTCAACGGTATACTACGTTGAAGACCAGACAGTTCCTAGATCTTGATGAAGATGTTTCCCTCCATCATAGTGTGGACGAGTTCTACAATCTCAACGGTATACTATGTTTAAGACCAGGCAGTTCCTAGATCGTGATGTTTTCCTCCGTCATAGTATGGACAGGTTCTACAATCTCAACGATATACTACATTGAAGACCAGACAGTCCTAGATCTTGATGAAGATGTTTCCCCCCAGTTGAATTAGGAAAAAGTTCTTAAAACTCAGCAGAGATGTTCTCTCAGTTGAAGTACAGACAAGTTCCTAAATCTTAAAAAAGATCAGGCTTCCCCAGCGGAATCTTCTACCACAATAGGTATGCGAGTTCTCGCTAAGGAATCTCTTATGCGATCGACGCTCCTGCAGATGGCATCTGTAAGCCCATCCTCCTACCAACAATCTCCAAATGGCATTTGTAAGCCCATCCCCGACATCACAAGGCTGATACCACTTCATGCGAGTGTAAATTTCTGGGCACTCTAGTGTTCAATCATCTTCCACCTTCGGATCACGAAAGGCACGAAAGCCAATCTACATCCTCAGGTTTAAGAAGATTGAACAAGGGCAGCTGTTGTACCCCAAAATTTTCCCTCTCATATTTTGTCAAAACAAGGCAAGAAAAATCTCCAAGTGGCTCAAGATTGCTCAAGAGTTGGACAGTCAAGCTATCTCCTAAGGCAGTCAACCCCAAATTAGGGTTTTGTGTTGCATCAAGATCCTTGATTCCAAATGACCTCAAGTGTTCCTCAGTTTCCTAATATGTTCTCAAGGTCATCCATGTCAAATTTTAAGCCTTGCAGAGGAAGTTTGCTCAATCAATTGCTCAAAGGGTCCAAAAATTGACTGTGCTAGGGAAAAAGTCAAATGTGACCTATAAACAGTCAAACTTCAAGATTTTTTTGCCAACATTCTCATTTTGAAGGACATTTCATCATTGGATCAAGGGTTGATCATGATTCATCAAGGATTGCTCAAAATTCATCAAGACTCAAAAGTTGCTAAATTAGGGTTTTGCAGGAAAAGTCAACTCAACTTTGACCAAGCATAACTTTCTCATACTTTATGAGAAATGACCCATACAAATCTAATTTTGAATAGGATGCAATTTCCTACAATACATATTCATATCCCAAGATCATAAAATGCACTCACAAGAAGTTATAAATTTGTACATTATAGGTCATTTTTGAAAGTCAACAAAAACACCTTTTTTGCCAAAGCTTATAACTTGAGTATGGAATACGAAAATGAGATGAGACCAAAAGAGTTGGTTAGAGGACATCTCAATATTTCTAAAAAGTCCAATAACACTTCCAAAAGTTCAAAATTGAAGAAGTTATGCATTGTTGAAGTTGGGCATTTTCGCAAAATTGCCAAAAGTCAACTATCCCCAAAACTTCAAATTTTGTCAAATGGGCCCATTCTTTTCCACTTGATTTGAACTTTCCACATTGCACACGTGTCCTAGCTTCAGCCATGAGCCCATATCTTATTTTTAAATCAAATTAAATCAAATAAAATCCAAACCTTAATTACCTGAGATCTTTTTGGTTGTTTCAGGTCTTTATTGTCATCATAATCATCATAAAAGTTCGTATCAAGCATATCATGTACAAAAAGATGGAGATTTGACAAAATTGGAAAGCTTTAAAGGATGAATCAAATCAAATCATGAGGCATTGATTTAGAGGGATTCCATCCATATTTGTTACCCTAACACCTTGTATCATACATAAGCAAGAGAGGCACATAAAATTGAGGGCTAGAGGCTGCAAGAACAAGCAAAGAAAAACTTGAAAAAGTGGTGAAAAAGTGAGAATTCAAAATCATAGCAAGAGAGATTTTCAGAAGCAAAGAGCTATCCCAATCGATTGCTGGGTATTCACTCAACCTTCTGGGATCAAAAGCAAGCATTTTTTGACCTCTTATAGCGCTGTAAGTATCAAGTTTCTTTGCCCTATAGTCGAAATCATAGCTCTCTATTTTTGCATTATTCTGGCAAATCATGGACATATTTGTGATTCTTATGAGATTTCTAAACTTTTGGCAATACTTAATTTGATTTATATGGACTGTAAGCTCATAACAGCATGGCTAGGGTTTCATGTTGGATTTTAGGGATTTGCGTTTCAGGTGAAATTGAATCTCGTGATAGACATGGTTGCACTCAGGAGAGGGAGACGAACATAACCATGCCTTTGGAAGTCGTTTTTATGGCCTAGAATTAATTTTGGAATCGACCTGCGCATTTAGCTGCGGATCCAAATCCGCAGGTAAAGTTACGGGGGCTGGAGTTAGGGGACGATGGTGTGTCATCTCCCCAATGGCTGGTTCAAATAATTCACGTGTTTTGTTTGTTTCTGATCCATGAGAATTGTTTTGTTTTATTATATATTATTCTTATTATATAAACAGATGAAGCACAATGGCTTAGTGGAAGCAAGCGCTGGCAATGACCAACTGGACCTGGGTCCGAATACCAGGTCCTCCAAATTTCTCAATGCATTTTTTCTTCAGGTGATCCTGTGTGTCTCCAAGCGTGAAGCTCATCATGCATCCTCAAGCATCTGATGGCCAGATGGCCATAGGCCAAATCTGGTGATCCAGAATTGATGGTCTACCATGGATCCAGTCAACCAACGTGTATGGAATCCAAAAAGTCAACCAGACCAGCACTTAATGGGCCTTGGAATTGCTATTCTGACCTCCTTTTCAAGCCCATACTCATCTCTCTATATTTCTATTTTATTTTTGTTTTAATTATTTATTTATAATTTCTATTTAATAACTAACCAATCATTTTTTTCCTTTATAAAATTAAAACCAAAAAAATATTTTCTTTATTAAATTAAATTTTAGTATTTTATATTTTTATTAACAAATCCATTAATTAATTAGGCTATTAATTAGAAATAATTTTAACATATTTTTTTTATAAACAATTAAAATTAACTTAGACTTAATTAGGGTTCTACTAACATTGATTAAATTTTATTTTCTTTCTTTAAATACCAAAAAACCCAAAAAGATTTATTTTCATTAATTAATTAATTAATTTATTAATTTAATAATTAACCCAAAAAGATTTATTTTCATTAATTAATTAATTTATTTATTT
Source organism: Vicia faba (assembly GCA_948472305.1). Taxonomy (NCBI): domain Eukaryota; kingdom Viridiplantae; phylum Streptophyta; class Magnoliopsida; order Fabales; family Fabaceae; genus Vicia; species Vicia faba. The sequence continues at coordinate 812,167,135 of OX451736.1, read as the reverse complement.
ATTTAATAATTAACTTAGATAATTTCTTTCTTAATTCAAAAACAAACAAAAAATCTTTTCTTTAAATAACAAAGGGTCAAAACCCTACTTGCACTCGATTTAATTTTCCCACACGCGATCTATTTATTCAATATTGTACTTGTTCTCGGAATGTAATAGATAATTAGGACCATTTAATTATTTTTATCACTTTATTTATTTTTCCACATTTAAATTTCAAAGGGTTGCTTTTGGCGATGTAAATACCCGACGCCTTGTAATTTAATTTCCGCAATTTATTTTCCGCAAAATATAGCTGTTAGATGTTTGATAATAGGTATGCATGACAAGACTGAATGTTTTAACCTAAAATCAACTTAGATCACCATTAACATGTACAAAGATAAAATTAATTGAAAACGACACACTCGCACAAGCGCACTCCTAGCGCCCACCTCACTTGGTTGCCTTCATACACGGTCATTAAGTATAGGTCACTTTAGAGGTCGCCCTCTTGTCCAAAGATCATAGTCGCCTCGAAACGGTTGCCTCAGATATTGTTTCCTCAAAACAAATGATCTAAGACATTAGGGTTACCGCTAAGGCATCCTAACATTGCTTTGGTGACCGTAAGTCCCTAAATTCGAATTGACCCTTAAACTCCAACGATGATGCTACCTACTCATCAATAGTGGGATAGCATTGTCTAAAGGAAGATAGCATAGAACGATTCCTTTTTCGAGTAGGTAGATGGTTCTTAAGTACTTTCTCTTTCAAAAAAAAAAACTTTTCACACTTACACTTTTCGAACAAAGTTTTCAAAAACACTTCATATACTCTTGAGGACAGAAGCAAGAGTTAAATCAAAGTTTCAAAGAAAAAAAATTTTTTTTGAAACCCACAAGCACAAAGAAAGCTATTTTGAAAACAATATGAGCAAGTACCTAAGAGCCCGTGGATAACCACGGATAGAAAGGGTGCTAACACCTTCCCTTTCTATAATCTACCCCCCGAACCCGAGAAATATCTCGAAAAAGGAATTTTTCTGTGCTTTTTTCCTTTCCTTGTTGGATAAAATAAAAGTCGGTGGCGACTCTTGCTTACCGCGAAATTTTGCAAAAACAAACGCAAAATGCAAACCAGCATTCCAAAAAACAGTCAGTTCTTTCCCACCGTATCACAACCCTTTTCATCCATAGTTATCTATGGGCTCTTAGTTGCTTGCTAGATCACTTGCTTTTTTTTTGAAAATGTGCTTTGTGGTGGTTTTTGAAAGTATTTTTGAAAAGGCGCCTTCGTTTAGGCAAGCTTTGTAATAGTTCTCGTTCGTAAGAACCTATACAAAGTGTTGGACTTTTTAAAAATATTTCATGTTTTGAAAGTTTGTTTTTGAAAGTGTTTAGTGTTTGTTTTGAAAATGAGCAAGGATGTTTGTTTTGAAAGTGAGCAAGCAACTATGAATAATCTACCTACTCAAAAGTCTTTGTTCATTTCTTCCTTCCTTTGATATTGCTATCTTACTATTGATTTGGTAAGAAGCCTTATCTTTGGATGTAAAGGGACGACTGTGGGTCATTGTATAGTCATGATAACAATGTTGTGAGATATCTTAGTATTTCTCTTTGAGGGACTAAGATCATTTGAAAGGCAACATTTGAAGCGTCATCGAGGGACTATGATCTTGTATTTTGATTTGTTTTTGCTAAGACATCTCACATGCATAACATGGCCATTTTTTAAGCAACAAGTGGAGTTAACCTTAAGGGTGCATGTGTGAATAGTGTGTTTGATTTGCATGCATTTAATCTTGGATTAGGGTTTTCTACTTGTTGATTTTATCTTTCCATACAAACCCTAATTACTAGCATTTATATGAAAGCGATAAATTGCGGAAAGTAAATATCTACGCTATTACATCATTAGGCGAATGGGGTATACAAATTTACAAATGGGGATTGCAAGAAATTAAACCTAATTATCTATTACAACCATATTGAATATTGTACAAGAAATAAATGCATAACATAATGTGCAAAGATGTAAATGAAAAGGAAATAATTTTTGTTTGTATTTTGAGGAAAGGATTTTAACCTAATTACCTAAAAGAAAATTAATAATTAAATATTAACCTAAACTAATTAAGGAAAATAAAATTAAGTTACAAAGTCTTTTTTAGGTTTTTTTAGAAAAAAGGTTTAAAGTTTAATAAAAATGGTATGGAATTTAATTAACTAAAAGAAACCTAAATTCTAAGTTAATTTTAAATAAAAAGAAAAATAATTAAACCTAAATATAATTATTAATTTATTAAGAAAAAGAAATTAATTTGTTAAGAAAATGTTTTTTGTCTTTTTGTTTTATAAAGAAAATAAAAATATAAGTGTGTAAATAATAAATAAAAATATTTTTGGATTTTTTATTAATAAAAATAATAATAATAATAATAATGAAAATAATAAAGAAAAATAAAATAAAATATAAATATAAAAATAAAAGTCAGGGGGATTTGAAATGGATTTTGGGAGTATATTTGAAAAAACAGTCTTATTAGGCCCACTAATGAGATTTTTGTAATCAGAAAAACAATAAAATGAAAAAAAAACTTGGGCATGTGTGTGATAAGCAGGCAGGGGGGTGCAGCAAAATGGCAAGGCCCGGTGATTAAGCCCAGGCGCTGGTTGTGTCAAAAGAGAGAAAAATGTGGAAAAATATGAAAAGTGGCAGCGCTGGGGCTTGAACCCACGCCCTTGACATGAAACGCGCACTGCCTAACCACTGGGGTGGCTATACATCTGTTAACTTAAACAAAAAAAAATACATAACATAAATCAGTCCTGAAAATGACTTCATCTTCAACCTCCAGCCATGGTTCCTGTAACTCACTCATTTCACAACAAAAATTAAAGATGTAAACATGAAAGTTGCTCCATTTTTCCATACGAATCCAACCATATAAATATCATAATCTATAAATCAAAGATGAATGAGAATTTCTAAAAGTACCAAATTCTGACCTAACTTTTTCATAGATTCAAACCTAAAATTCTCTAAGCTCAATCAATATAAATGAAATCTATGGACATGTACAGTTTCAGGGTAATGATATCTACATTTTATCTTCACAAATGCAAGCTTAACAATGCCTAAATGAAAAGATAGAAGTTCAGAAAAGATACCTCAAAACTGGAAATCGTGAAATGAGTTTGAGCAACTTTCAAGGAGTTTTGATGATCAGGTTAGCTTAAGTGAACCTCCAGGAAGCTAATGCAATGATTAGTTTGGAATGAGGATGGCTGAAATGGCCTGGAGAAGTCAACTTGCATACTCTGTTTTTTGGTTATGGAGGTTGCTGAAAATGGTGCTACAGTTATGGACAAGGACGGGGATGGACTATATTTGAGGTATATAAGCTGTGTGATTGATTAGGAATGCAAATGCACGAGGGAAATGTGAGTTACAAGGTCAAAGTCAAAAATTATGCATCAATGGTGTTTTTGGATAATTTCTGGTTTGCAAGTGTTTGAGAGAGTTTCAGGGTGCTTGAGATCCTATATTAGCTTGCAAATAGTATCCATATTTATAAGCAAATGGTTTTGAGACTTGTAGTTGATCAGAATTCAAATTCACATGTTTAAGCTCAACATGTGATTTCCTTGACAAAACAAGTTTCCATGCCTTTGTACTTGCTATTGTAGAGTGGTTACACTTTAAAAAACTTGCTTCTGACTTTGTAGATGGAGTGTGATCAGAGGGAACAAGTGAGAGGCTCAATAATTTACTTTGTGCATAAAGCTTGGTTTTCAAGAATGACAATGTTAACTTTCTTCCTAAAATGGCAAATTGACTTGGACAATGCTTAAACCACTTGGATCATAGCTCAAAAGTTTGTGTAATCCATTAATTATGGATAGATACATAAGTTAGAAGGCCTGCAAAGCAAGATTATGCAGCATAACATTGAGATTGTATTATGTGTTCATCAAGGAAATGGCCTGTAATTCAAGTTGGAAACCCTAACTTCTTACTTTCGATTATCTTAGCTTAAGTATGACCTCAATGAGTTCTTGGACATTTTGGAAAGATTGTAACATCCTTAACAACCTTCATGTTGTACACTTTTTGAAAATTCCAATTGGAACTAGGTGAAAAGTTTCCATGAAGTTAGGTCAAAATCCTGCCTAAACTAGGGCAAAATTTCACTGTCTTTTAAGTTTCATGAACATGTCTTCACAAAATAATAACTTGAAATCTAAGCATTTCCAGAGAACATTCTGCCCTACAATGTTTTAGATCTCATTGAGATCTACATCTTTCATGTTGGAAGTTTCCCTTGAATCATCTTGCATCATGGTGGAAATTTGGCTCAAAGTTATGAAAAAAAGTGAACTTTTCAACACTTAGAAAAAATTCTAAGTTTTAGAATTTTGACTTTTCAAAGATGAATCTTGACTTTTTGATTTATTGATGAAATGTTTTCATACTTTGACATGTCTTGATGAATTGTAATCTTTGAAACTTGATTTTGATTAAAAAGTCAAAGTTTGACATTTCAGTGTATAGTTGACTTTTCATCAGTTGACTGAAATTCAACTATCAATCAATTGATCTTAAGGAATGTTTTGAGCCATGACATTAGGTCAAAATGGTGCACTTGTATCCTTGAGATCATCCCTTAAACCAATAAGTCATTTGTTAGGTCAAAAGTAAAAAATTGAACTTCCTCAGTCAAAACCCTAATTTTGACCATTTTGCCCTTTTGATGACCTGATCAAATTTCTTGAGGAATTGTGATCCAAACTTGATCAAATGACATATATGAGTTCGTAATGTTGATATGGACCAAAAATTATGAAGTTTGACTGTAAATTGACCACAATTGACGTTTTCCCAATACAACTGATTTTAGGTCAACTGATCAATTGGTTGAGCAAAAATATGATCCAAGACTTGAAAATTGACATGAGAAATATTGAGGGTCCAAAATGATCCATGAAAGTAATATGGGGCATTAAAATTCCATTTGACCTTGTGCAAACTCAAACCCTAATTTGAGTCAACAGTGCTTAAGGAGGTGTCTTGAGCTGATCAAACCTTGTGCAGTATTGAATCAATGGAGATCTTGTGAGAGATTTCTTGAGAAATGAGAGGGAAATTTTTGGGGTACAACACCAGGTATCAGACTGAAGAGGAGCACATCGATCACCTACAGAAGCTGTTTGAAAGACTGAAAAAGTACAAACCAAGGTTGAACCCGAATAAGTGCACCTTTAGAGTAAGATCCAGTAAGCTCTTAGGCTTCATTGTCAGCGGAAAAGGCATTAAAGTGGACCCTACAAAGGTTAAAGCAATACAAGAAATGCCAAATCATCACACTGAGAAGGAGGTCAGGTGATTCTTGGGACGTCTAAACTACATTTCCAGATTCATTTCCCATCTAACCGTTACTTGTGAGCCAATCTTCAAATTACTAAAGAAGGATCAAGCAGTGAAATGAAATGATGATTGCCAGACCGCCTTTGACAAAATCAAGGAATATCTTCAAGAGCCTCCAATTCTGATGCCTCCAGTTGAATGAAGACCTCTAATCATGTACTCAACAGTGTTAGAGAACTCAATGGGGTGTGTGTTGGGGAAGCATGACGAGTCTGGTCGAAAAGAGCATGCAGTATACTACCTTTGCAAAAAGTTTACTGATTGTGAAACAAGATACTCACGGCTCGAGAAAACTTGTTGCGATTTGGCATGGGCTACTCGCCGACTAAGATAGTACATGTTGACTCACACTACCTTATTGATATCTAAAATGGACCCTATCAAGTACATCTTTGAGAAGCCCGCTCTCTCCGAAAGAATAGCAAGATGGAAAATGATTCTAACCGAATACGACATTTAGTATACAACCTAGAAAGAAATTAAGGGAAGTGTATTAGCTGATCATTTGGCTCATTAGGCCATGTACAACTACCAATCCATGAATTTTGAGTTCCCGGTTGAGAATATCATGTTGGTAACTGATTGTGAAGAACCTGGACCTTATGAAAGACCTGAAAAAGGATCCCAGTGGACTATGGTTTTTGACGGAGCTTCCAACACACTTGGCAATGGCATCGGTGATGTGATCATATCTCCTGAAGATTGTCATACTCCTTTCACATCCAAATTATGTTTGAATTGTACCAACAATATGGTTGAATATGAGGCAAGCATTATGGGTATCAAGGCTGCTATCGACTTGAGGATCAAATTCTTGAGTGTATTTGGAGACTCAGCCTTAGTGATCGGTCAAATCAAAGGAGAATGGGACACAAAGCATCCTAATCTCATCCCTTATAGCATGTGTTGACACTGATTCCACACTTTGAAGAAGTCACCTTTAAGCATTTTCCACGAGAGGAAAATCAACTAGCGGACGCGCTAGCTACTATATCATCCATGTTCAAGGTCAGGTGGGATAATGAAGCTCCTCAGATCACGATGGAAAGAATGGACGAACCATCATACTGTCATGAGATTGATACTGAAGAAGTAATGGACAAACCTTGGTTCCATGAAGTCAAAAGATATCTCGAAGCCCACGAGTATCCTGAGGGAGCTTCAGTAAATGATTAGAAGTTCTTAAGAAGGTTCTCTGCCAAGTTCTTCCCCAGTAACGAGATCCTTTACAAGCGCAATCACGATTCTACCTTGCTTCGGCGTGTAGACAAGAGTGAATCAGAAAAGATTATGGCATATTTTCATGAAGGTACCTTTGGCACCCATTCTAGTGGGCACACAATGGGTAAAAAGATCCTACGGGCAGGATACTACTGGTCCACTATGGAAGCAGACTGTTATCAACATTCACGAACTTGTGACAAATGCCAAATCTATGTTGATAAAGTACATGTACCTCCGGTTCCTCTGAACGTCTTGACTGCTCCATGGCCATTTGCAATGTGGGGCATCGATATGATTGGAGAGGTTAGACATACAACCTCTAATGGGAACCACTTCATCCTGGTTGCCATTGATTACTTCACGAAGTGGGTCGAGGCAGCTTCATTTGCTTCTGTTACGAAGAAAGTTGTCGCACGATTCATCAAACACAACCTTATATGTCGGTATGGTATTCCAGAGAGAATCATTACAGATAATGGTACCAATCTCAATAATACTATGATCACCGATCTCTGCATGCAATTTAAGATCTAGCATCATAACTCTTCTCCTTACTGGCCGAAGATGAATGGCGTTGTAGAAGCTGCTAATAAAAATATCAATAAGATCATCCAGAAAATGACGGTGACATACAAAGACTGGCATGAGATGTTACCATTTGCTCTCCATGGTTACCGTACCACAATGCGCACATCAACAGGGGAGACTCCATTCTCTCTGGTATACGATATGGAAGTTGTCCTACCCATTGAAGTCCAGATCCCTTCCTTGAGAATCATGAAGGATGCAGGTTTGAAAGAAGACGAATGGGTTCAGACTCGACTTGAACAATTAAACCTGATTGACGAGAAGAGGCTTGCGGCTGTCTGTCACAGTCAGATGTACCAAAAGCGTACGATCAAAGCTTTTAACAAGAAGGTAAAACGTCAATTATATTAGGCTGGTGACTTGGTAATCAAGCGCATTATCCTGCCGCAAGGTGATCCCAGGGGAAAATGGACTCCCACATACAAAGGGACTTTTGTGATCAAGAACATATTTTCTGGTGGAGCCATGATCTTAACCACTATAGACAGTGACGACCTTCCGCACCCTGTAAACGCGGACATGGTTAAAAGATATCACACATGAACAAAGACCCGCTAGGTTGACCGGCCTAGCCAAAAATAAGGGCATCCCGGTGAACCAAAATGGTTCGGGCAAAAATTAGGGATATACATATGAAAAAATCTGTACACCCGGCAAGTCGAAAACCTGAAAAGGCGGCTTGGGCAAAAAAGGGTATCCCGGTGGACTGAAAACCCGAAAGGGCGGTACAGGAAAAAGTTAGGGATGTTAAGCGTATGACTATGTCTCATTGGATCACCTTACAGTCAATCTTCAATATCAACTTTCAAGCTCAAGCGGTACTAATAAATCCAGTCAGCTTCGAACAAGCAGCAAAGAGATGAGACGCTCGAAGACATAAAGGCAATAGCAGAATGGGAACCCCTTAGTATCATTTCAAATAGATTTTTTTTGTATATTATTTTTGTATAGTTTTCATTCTTACGACAGAATTCTCTTACTAGAATGTTCGTCTCCTTGTACAAAAATGCCTATAATGGGCACAAATTCTTCAAATTAATACAAAATTATCTCTTTAAAAGTGCAAAACTATTTGTTTTATTTTTATCTTTCTGTTTTGTTTGCGAAAACTTCCAATGATTATTTTTAAACATATGCATTTGAATGTGATTACCGTTTACAAATACTCGCATAAAAAACAGAAAGACAGTTACTAATGGCTTTAAGAAACGGGACAATGTCTAAGGGCCATCCACAAAATCCTCGCAGATATTTTCTCCAGCAAGTACAGAGGCAGGGGAATCCTACCATAAAAGTCACTGCCATATCCACAAGATACAACCTAATGATGTCAGGTGTTCTCATATCCCCGGCGGAGTATGAATCTCCAACTACTGCTCCGACATCTAAGAAAAATTCCCTAGTAAAGCCACCAAGCTTTTTGGATTCCCCAACAGGATTCCATAAAAATCCCCAAGCAGTTCACAGAGTTTCCCTTCCCCAACATAGTTTATTTCTCTAATGACGGAAATTCGTTTCCCAACATTTCAACTTCAAACAAAATCTGAAGACCTACATTCTTCACCCCCAGCAACAATCAGGGATTTATTTTCCCTAATTCAACAACACTGCAATAGACAGCTGATACGTTCATACATTGCATTCATGCATCATTCTACAAACATCAAAGCATATGCATCACACATGCATATATCACAATCTCATTTATTTTGAGAGCATCATGCATCTCATACATCATGACATCGCATGAAACTGGTTTTACCTTTTCAGGTTAAATTAGAAGACAGACAAACACTATCAACTTATACAGCAGGTCAAAGATTAATGCCCGAAACCAGATGGGGAAACTATCTACACGACCAAGTGGTATGAACTCCCGGAGCAAGACGAGTTTACCAACAAATACAGCAGGCCACAGATTAATGCCTGAAACCAGACGGGGAACTATCTATGTGACCAACATTGCCAAGTTCCAGATTAATACCTTTAACCAGATAGGACAACTATCTGTGGACGACCGATTGTAGATTAATACCTGTAACAAGCCAGGAAAACTATCTACATGAGCAAATTGAAGATTAATACCCGACACCAGACGGGAAAACTATCTTTCTTTCTAAGGTCAGAGATTAATACCTAAAACTAGCCAGGACAACTATCTCAACGATCGACAAAAATAAGTTCCAGATTAATACCTGTAACTAGCCAGGGCAACTATCTGTGGATGACCTATTATAGATTAATACCTAAAACCAGACAGGAAAACTATCTACATGAGCAGATTGAAGATTAATACCCGAAACAAGACGGGAAAACTATCTTTCTTCCGCTTAGGTCAAAGATTAATACCTGAAACCAGACAAGACAACCTGCTCAACGACTGATAAAAACAAGTTCCAGATTAATACCTGAAACCAGACTGGACAACTATCTGTGAATGACCGATTGTAGATTAATACCTGAAACCAGACAGGAAAACTATCTACACGACCAGGTGAAGCAATCTTACACGGGTTCCTTCTCAACTTTCCAGATGCAGTCTAACACGGACTCATCCTAAAGCATCCCCACACAGGATCCTTCTCATATATCTCCGGATGCAGTCTAACACAGACTCATCCTGAAGTGGCCCTACACCGGCTCTTTCTAATAAATTTTTGGATAGAAGTTAATTTCATTCTCCCCAGCAAGTTACTGTGAAGCTTGGATTTCAACCAGAAAATAGCAAACTTTCATCTCTCTAATCCAGAGATAACTCCTCAGTAGATCCTTGGACAACTAAAGTTCCTAGACTCTATTCCCCACAGAGTTTTCCTCAAGCAGGAGAACAAAAGAAATCAACCTTCCCCAGTGGACTCCTCCTCAGACAGTAGGAACAGGAATTCCATACAAAGAGACCTCTTATGAAGTCAACATCTACTTTGGATGGCATCTTTAAGCCCATCTCTGACAACTCTTAATCATCTTCTCCAAATGTCATCTTTAAGCCCATTCCCTACACAGTAAACCATCACATTATCTAGTTCAAGTTCCTGGGAACTCTAGTGTCCAATCATCTTCCACCTTCAGATCACGAAAGGCAAACAAGCCAATCCAAATCTTCAGGTTCAAGAAGATTGAACAGGGGCAACTGTTGTACCCAAAAATTTGCCATCTCATGTTTTCCAAGATCTTCACTTACATGGGTGGTTACAAACACTTGCTTAAAGAAAATAAAACTTTTGAAGATAATCAAGTGTCTTTTGATTGGCATCTGAACAAAGTATTTCGATTGGCATCTGAACAAGCTTCGATTGGGCGCTGGACCTCCTTTGATGCAAGCCCGATTCACAAGCTTCAATTGGGTGTTGGGCCTCCTTCGATCAAGTTCTATTCACAAAGCTTTGACTGAGCATTGGCTGCTTCAGGCTTGCCTTCGATTCACAAGGCAAGAATTTACTACTTGTCTGCTTGAATTCATAAAGCAGTAGTCTCCTGCAGGCAAGCTTCGATTCGACATTTAAAGATCCTTCGAGAAAGCTTTGGTCCACAAGTTTCATTCCAGCAGTAGCCCCTACACACTTTCTTTTGATCCACAAGGCAAAGGCCTCTTCATGCTTGTCTTGGACCCACAAGGCAAAAGGCCTCTTCATGCTTGCCTTCGATTCACAAGGCAAGAGCTTCTTTCATGTGTGCTTTGACCCACAATAAAATGGCTTCCTTTGTGCGTGCCTTCAACGCACAAGGCAAATACACCCTTCGTGCCTGATTCGATTCACTAGGCAATGGCCTCTTTTATGTGTGCTTTGATCCACAGAGTAATAGCCTCCCTCATGCTAGCATCCACAAGGCATTGACTTCCTTTGTTCTAGCTTCGAATGGGAAATGGCTCCCTTCGAAATGGCTTGCTTCGATTCCACCTCTAAAATATTCAACACACAGTTTTCCACATTTTAACATCTAGTAAGGTCCATTCGAAGGACACACAAATGATGCATTCGAAGGACATACATGTGGTCCATTCGAAGGACACATAACTGTGGGAAACAACCTTGTTTTTCCTTTTCATGAGTTTGATTCAAGATGCTTGCTGGCCAAGGTCCTACATGCTGCCATGCCTAAGCCTCCTGCACAATCACATTCATGACAAAAGAAGCTTCGATTGGCCAGAAAAGAGTTTTCGATTGGGTTAGTTGAAAAGTTTCAGATCAAGCTACCAAGGCAAATAGGGGCTCAATCGAAGAAGCCCCAATCATAAGGATTAGAGCCATTCGAAGGAGGAAACTCTGGGCCAATCGAAGATCAAGGATTGAGGGTATTCGAAGGAGTCAAACACGTCCAGGTTCATCCCAAAGCTCAAAGGGGTAGGAATTCATCAAAAAAGGCAATCCTTTAATGTGACTGATTTTGCCTTCAAAGCTTAGTTAATGGTTGTTCCTTGCCATTTCCATGCTATGACCCTCTCTCCATCTACTATAAATACACAAAACTTCTTCAAGCCAAGGACACACACATGCTGACACTACCTAAAGAAACCCTCTCAAAATCATCAATTTTTCAAAGGAATTGCAAAAATTAGAAACTCTCATCCCAATCCATATTCATCAAGTCTAAGCCTTGTGTTATGCTCCTGAGACTCCCAAGAGTCTACTCCAAGCCAATCCACACCCAGAAGTGCCAAATCGAAACATCTTATCTTTGGTAATTTTTCAAATTCATATCTATGATTTCATGATGTATTAATGTTTTTCAGTGTTTGATTCATGCTCAGGGCATCATATATCACAACTTTCACATGAAACATGCAAGGATAGATGCCAGAACAAGATCGTGCCATTTCTAAGGCACGATCTGTGTTCTTCATCGAATCTCAAAAACCATAGGTTTTTAGGGAAAACAAACCCAGATTCGAACTCATGGGGGTCGAATTAATGGAGGATCGAATTAAGGGAAAGGACCTGAGTTCGACACTCGGGTCATGCTTTTATTTTTGTTAACATTTTTCTTGTAGATTTAGTGCCCTCCACAGGCAATCCATCAAACACCTCCAACAATATCATCTGCTGGATCGAAGGCCACATCCTTCCCTGGATCGAAGGATAACATCCTTCACTGGATCGAAAGTCATCCTTCATTAGATCGAAGGCCACATCCTTCCCCGGATCGAAGGATAACATCCTTCACTGTATCGAAAGCCATCCTTCATTGGATCGAAAGCCATCTCTTTCTTTGGATTGAAAGACTTTTCTTCTTGTATTTTTATTTTTGTGTTACTCATTTTCTTTTAATAGTTTCCCTCTTTAAATCAACATATAAATAAAAAAAATCATCATAAAAATTAGGATTAGGTTTTATTAATTAAATTAATTTCTGAATTAACTAATTAATTAATTTTAACATCTTTTTTTTTTCAAAAGTTAAAATAAATTAGAATTTAGGTTTAATTTTATTTTTTAATTTATTTTATTTTCATAAAAAATCAAAAAAACAAAACAAAAAGATTTTATTCTTAGGATTTTAGACGTCTTTTCAAATTCGCGTGTTATTATTCTTTCACACTTCCTTTTATTACTGTAACTATATATTGGGATGTAATAGATGATTAGTAGGACCTTTTACTGCTTTCTTTCTTTTCCCCCCATGTTTTTGGACATGTAAATATCCCCTCCCCGAAGCTTTGAAATAGCGTAGGATTTACATTCCCGCATTTTATTTTATGTACAATATTAACTGTTAGATGTATGGTAATAGGATTGTATGGCAAGAAATTAAAAGCAATATTAGCAAACCTAACATCCAAGGGAAAAATAACTGAATACAACACACTTTCACATATACACCTCTAGGGTACTTCCACGTTGGTTGCCTTCAGAAAATAAAACAGTCATTTCCCTCGAAAGTAGGGACGCTTTAGCAAAGACCCTCGAATCAAGAGATCATAGTCCCTCGATGACCCTTCGGTGTTACCTTTCAGTAAATGATCTAGTCCCTTAAACAAAATTGCTAAAGCGTCTCTATATGCTGCCTTTATGACTGTACGATGACCCACGAATGTCCCTCATACAACCAAACGACTACGGCTACCTACTCACTAATAGTAGGATAAAATTGTCTAAAGGAAAGGAGGAAAAGAACGACCCTTTTGAGTAAAAGTAGATAGTTCCTAGATGCTATTCTCAAAACAAGCTTTTACACTTACACAAAACAATTTTCAAAAACCTTTTCAAAACGCTTTATCAACACTCTTGAGGACTGATACAAGAGTTATCATAAAGCAAATCGCCGCACTAAGGCACTTTCAAAAAACACTTTTCAAAACAAAAAAAGCACAAGGTATTTTTCAAATGAGTTAAGCATCTAAAGGCCCGTAGAAGAAAACTACGGATGGAAAGGGTGCTAACACCTTCCCTTTCCATAATCTACCCCTCTTACTCAGAAAACATCTCGAAAGGCCTTTTTCTGTTCTTTTCACCCTTTCCTTTGTTAGATAAAAGAAAAGTCGGTGACGACTCTTGCTTACTGCAATATTTGTGAATACCAATGCAAAACCAGTATAACTGTCGGTTCTCTCACCGTATTACACAGAGAAAGGTCTTGATTGTCTTCAACTGAATAAGAATCAGAATAAATCTTTGGTTGATTTAAACTGAACCAGAGAAAGGTCTACTGGAAAAGCATCAGGATAAATCATTGGTCGATTTAAACTGAACCAGCAGATGTCTATAACTGTCTTTAACTGGATAAGAATCAGAATAAATCTTTGTGCGATTTAAACTGAACCAGAGAAAGGTGCCTACTAGAAAAGCACCAGGATAAATCATTGGTCGATTTAAACTGAAGCAGCAGAGGTCTTTAATTATATTTAACTGGATAAGAATCATAATAAATCTTTAAGCGATTTAAGCTAAACCAGAGAAAGGTCTTGATTGTCTTCAACTAGATAAGAATCAGAATAAATCTTTGGTTAATTTAAACTGAACCTGAGAAAGGTTTATTGTAAAAGCACCAGGATAAATCATTGGTCTATTTAAACTAAACCAATAGATGTCTATAATTGTCTTTAACTGGATAAGAATCAGAAATAAATCTTTAGGCGATTTAAACTGAACCAGGGAAAGATCTTGTTTATATTTAACTGGGTAAGAATCAGAATAAATCTTCGGGCGATTTAAACTGAACAGAAAAAGTGTCTACTGGAAAAGAATCAGGATAAATCATTGGTCGATTTAAACTGAACCAACAGATGTCTCTTTGAGAATGACCTTCTGAGGAAAATGCTGAAATAACCCTTCGTCAGATGTAGCCTTTGAGAAGACTGTCAGGTCATATAAGTAGTTGATGATGTTTGTCTATTGATTGATCTTTCCTGAAGATGTAAAGAGTTAGATGTATGCAATGTCATGATGTATGAAATGTGTTGCATAATGATGTTCTCAAAATAAATGAGACTGTGCTATATGCGTTTCGTTTGTATATGCTATGATATTGGTAAATGATGTATGAATGTGAAATGTTATTGAAGTGCATTTGTAAAATTGAGCAGTATCTTTGTCTGGAGAAAATAAATCCATGACTGTCGCTGGGGGTGAAGAGTATGTGTATCTTCGATCTTCGGAGGATTGTTTCCGTTGGGGACTCCTGCTTTCTTATCTGAGGAAAATCCGCTGGGGAACATTGATTTCTGCTTTTTGCTTGAGGAAACTCTACTGGAGAATGTTAATTCCTATTTGGATAGAAAAGTTTAATAATGTTTGGTTGTTCATTGCTCTGCTGAGGAGTTTATACCCTGACTGGGGATATGAGAGATGGATAACCTTCTGGCTTGTCTGGGGAGGATAACATTGATTGATATCTGGCCCAATTTTAGATTTAGTAGCAACTCTCTTGGGTAAGTGGCAACTTCACTAGGGAGAGGATTTTTTACCGGCGACTCGTGGCCATCTGAGTAACAGACTCAAGCTGGGGAGACAATAATTTATTGGGGAAATTAACCCCATCGGGGAACTAAACCCTGTCGACGAAGTAATACTCTACTGAGGAAACACCCTTGTTGAGGAAATGAACTCTTCTGGAGAGTAGAGACATGCAGAGGGTTTCCCAATCTCGGAGGAATAAACTCAACTGGGGAAGAGAACTTCCATTAATTGTACTGGTCGGAACTCTGTAGGTTGGTGACATTGCTAGGAAGAAGATCATACTCCTTTATCTACCAGAGCAATCTGTCAGGGAAATTACAGGGAATGTATGAACTTGTGAAGATTACTCCGTAGGGATAATCTTATAGAAGTGAATCTGTGGGGGTTTGTGGATGGCTCGAACATTATCTGAACTTCTAGAGTTTTGAGTAAATGCTTATTCCTGTTTTTATGCATTTTTTAACAGTCAATTGTGTTCATATGTATATGCTCATTAAATTTTAGTCATTGGACATTTTGCAAACAAAACAGAAAAAGTAAAACAGAATTTGGCTTTGAAATTGTATTTCATTGATAATTTTCCAATAAATAGGCGATTTTTATACAAAGAGACAGAAATCCTAGTAAGAGGAAGTCGTTGAAGAAAAGATTTACAAAGTGAAAACATATAGCTATGTGGGAATAATCTCTTCAAGTTCCAACTCTGTTATCTCCCCTATGTCTTCAAGCATCTCATCTATTGTTGTCTGAAGAAAGTGAGTGAATTGATTTGTACCGTTTGAACTTTGACTTTGGTAATAAAGCTTGTTGTAGGTGATCCGATGGGGACATATTCGTACATTTCAATCCCTAATTTTTGCCTAGACCGCCCTTTTGGGTTTTTAGTCCACCGGGATACCCTTTTTTGCCCAAGCCGCCTTTTCAGGTTTTCGACTTGCTGAGTGTACAATCTTTTCATATATATCCCTGATTTTTGCCCGAACCCTTTTGGTTCACCAGGATGCCCTTATTTTTTCCTAGGCCAGTCCACCTAGCGGGTCATTTTTAGGCGTAGTATCTTTTGACTATGTCTGCATTCACAGGGTGCGGGAAATCTTCACCATCCATGCTGGTCAGTATCATAGCTCCGCCAGAAAATATCTTCTTGATTACAAATGGTCCTTCATAGGTATGAGTCCATTTGCCCCTGGGATCACCTTGTGGGAGGATATTGCGCTTTATTACCAAGTCATCAGTCTGATATATCTGATGCTTGATCTTATTATTGAATGACTTGATCATGCGTTTCTGATACATCTGACCGTGACAAACAGCTGCCAGCCTTTTCTCGTCAATTAGAATTAACTGATCCAACATGGTCTGAACCCACTCGTCTACACTCAAGTATGCATCTTTCGTGATTCTTAGAGAAGGAATTTGAACTTCGACCGGTAGGACAACTTCCATACTATAGACCAGAGAGAATGGGGTTGCCCCAATTGATGTTATAGCCAAAGTGCGGTAGCCGTGAAGAGAAAACAGTAACATCTCATGCCAATCTTTATATGTCACAACCATTTTTTGTACGATCTTCTTTATATTCTTATGGGCAGCTTCCACTGTGCCATTCATCTTAGGTCGATACAGAAAAGAGTTGTGATGCTTGATCTTAAACTGCGTGCAGAGCTCAATGATCATTTTATTGTTGAGATTGGTACCATTGTCTGTGATTATCCTCTCGGGGATGCCATACCGATAAATCAGGTTATGTTTGATGAACCAGGCGACCACATTCTTGGTAACAGAGGCAAATGAGGTTTCTTTAACCCATTTTGTAAATTAATCAATGGCGACGAGGATGAAGCGGTGTCCGTTAGATGATGCGGGCTTGAATTCTCCAATCATATCAATGCCCCATATTGCGAATGGCCAAGGAGCAGTCATGGCATTCAAAGGCACCGGAGGCACATAGACTTTATCGGCATAAATTTGAAACTTATGACAAGTTCTCGAGTGATGGTGACAGTCATTTTCCATAGTCGACCAATAGTAACCAGCTCTTAAGATCTTTTTAGCCATGGCATGCCCACTGGAGTGAGTACCGAAGACACCTCCGTGCATATCTTGTATAATCTATTCTACTTCCTTCTTGTCCATACAACGAAGCAGGGTTGAATCATGATTGTGTTTGTATAAAACTCTGCTGCTTAAGAAGAATTTAGTTGAGAACCTTCGAATGAATTTTTTTGTCATTGATGGATGCCCCCTCAGGGTATTCTTGAACTTCAAGGTACCTTTTCACCTCATGAAACCAAGGTTTCTCCTCGACTCTATCAATGTCAATTTTACAGTAGTGTGCGAGTTCTTCGAACCTTTCAATGGTAATTCTAGGAGCCTCATTGTCCCATCTGACCTTGAACATAGATGTCATGGTAGCCAGAGCATCCACCAGTTGATTCTCTTCTCGTGGTATATGCTTAAAGGTAATCTCCTCGAAATACAGGATCAGGGTTAGCACATGCTCTTTATAATGAATAAGATTCAGGTGCTTCGTATCCCAATCTCTTTTAACCTGGCTGATTACTAAACCTGAGTCCCCATACACGCTTAAGAATTTGATTCTTAAATCAATAGCAACCCTAAGACCCATGATGCTCGCTTCGTATTCTTCCATATTATTGGTGCATTCAAAGCATAGCCTGGCGGTGAAGGGCGTATGGAAACCTACGGGAGAGATGCTCACAACATCGATTCCATTTCTAAGTGCATTAAAAGCTCCATCAAAAACCATGGTCCACCGGGATCCTGGTTCAGGTCCTTCATGTGGTCCAGGTTCTTCATAGTCTGTTACTAGCATAATGTTCTCGTCCGGGAATTCAAAGTTCATAGACTGATAGTCATCTATCGCTTGATGTGCCAAATGGCCGGCTAATACACTTCCTTTGATTTCCTTTTGAGTGGTGTACTGGATATCATATCCTATTAAGACCATCTGTCATTGAGCTATTCTTCTGGAGAGAGCTGGCTTCTCATATGTACTTGATAGGATCCATTTTAGAGATCAACAAAGTAGTGTGATTTA
The DNA here is from genome assembly GCA_948472305.1 of Vicia faba. Lineage (NCBI taxonomy): Eukaryota > Viridiplantae > Streptophyta > Magnoliopsida > Fabales > Fabaceae > Vicia > Vicia faba. The sequence continues at coordinate 812,148,955 of OX451736.1, read as the reverse complement.
ACATATACTGTCTTAGTCGGAGAGCCACTCATGCCAAAGCGCAACAAGTTTTCTCGAGCAGTGAATATCTTGTTTCAAAGTCGGTAGATTTTTTGCTAAGGTAGTATATTGCATGCTCTTTTCGACCAGACTCGTCATGCTGCCCCAATATACACTCCATTGAGTTCTCTAGCACTGTTAAGTACATGATTAGAGGTCTTCCTTCAACTGGTGGCATCATAATGGGAGGTTCTTGTAGGTACTCCTTAATTTTATCAAAGGCTATTTGACAGTCTTCATTCCATTTTACTACTTGATCTTTCTTTAGCAGCTTGAAAATTGGCTCACAAGTAGCAGTTAGATGAGAAATGAAACGAGCAATGTAACTCGTCCGTCCTAAAAAACCTCTGAATTCTTACTCGATACAAGGAGTTGGCATCTCTTGAATAGATTTAACCTTTTCAGGATCAACCTCAATACCCTTACCACTAATGACGAATCCCAAGAGTTTACCAGATCTCACCCCAAAGGTGCACTTGTTCGGGTTTAGTCTTAGCTTGTACTTCCTCGGTATTTCAAACAGTTTGTGCAGATGATCAAGATGCTCTTCTTTGGTTTGTGACAGTGCTATCATGTCATCAACATAAACCTCTATTTCATGGTGAATCATGTCATGAAATAAAGCTACCATGGCACGCTGATAAGTTTCCCCGATGTTCTTCAACCCAAAAGGCATAACCTTATAACATAAAGTGCCCCACTGTGTGACGAAGGTGGTTTTCTCAATGTCTTCAGGCGCCATCTTGATCTGATTGTAACCTGAGAAGCCATCCATGAAGGAGAATACCTTATGTTGGGTGGTGTTGTCGACCAAAACATTGATATGTGGTAGTGGGAAGTCATCCTTGGGGCTCGCCCTATTCATATCCATGTAGTCTACGCACATAAGCATCTTGTCATCTTTATTTGGTACCGGAACAACATTAGCCACCCATTAAGGATATGACGTCACTGCTAAGAATCCTGCGTTGAATTGTTTCATAACCTCAGCATTAATATTTTCTGACATTTCAGGACGCATGCGACGAACCTTTTGTTTTATTAGAGCATAACCCTCTTATATTGGTAGACGGTGAACCATAATATCGGTATCAAGCCCCAACATGTTTTCGTATGACCAGGCGAAGATTTTGACATATTCATGTAGCATTTAGATTAACCTGCTCTTGACATTGTTCTCTAAGTCAGCACCTATCTTGACCTCTTTATTGTTTGTCTCAGTACCCAAGTTTACAACTTCGACTGGCTCTTCATGTGGTTGGATAGTCTTATTTTCCTGTATCAAGAGTCTGGCAAGTTCTCCAGGTATTTCACAATCTTACTCACCTCCATCCTCGGCTTGGTAGATCAGATTTTTGAAGTCATATGAGGCAATAGCAGAATTGTTATCGACGAGATCCAGAGTGGATGAGGATCTACAATGTAACGTATGGGTGTGTGTAAGAACACATAGCTATTTGAAAATGTAATAAGATAAAGGAAAGACAGAGATCACAAAATTTGTATGCAAAACGTCCAATGTTTTTATTGAATGAACATATGTTTATGAATCGTTAATAAACCCTTTAAAAAATGAAACATTGTGCATCGGGTAAGACACAAGGTTTTAAAGTCATTGTTTATTACATAGCCAAAAAAATTTGAAAACAAAAAGACAGGAATATAGCTTATTACTCCTGACTAAAGGAGATGGAAAAGATGTATTTTGCCTTCCAGTTTTCCAATCCATCACCCACAGTTGGGAATATCCAGCTACTGAAGTAACAATCACTGTCTGCATCCTCTATAGCATTGACCACATTGTTGCTGATGCGAAATAGAGGTCTCCCAGCACAAGCTCGGCGAACAACCCTCTGACCTTATGCAGTAAAGCCCATACCAAACTTGTTAGATTTGAAAGGGATATCCGGAAGCTGACCCCAAATAGTATTACCACCTTCTTCAATAGTGGCCTTAGCATCTTTCAAGGAGGCCATCTTGTGCAGAGTTTTGGTGATCTTCGGAATGGCTGAAACATCTTCAACAATAGCAGGAGAGATTACTTCAAAGGTTTAACATGGCGTTTCAATAAATTCTCCATCCATCTCGACATGTCCGAATGAGTTGAGGTGGCTGACCATATAATCCTCCTCTCTATAAACAGTAACAAATTTCCCTTTCATCGGATATTTCAGTTTCTGGTGCAAAGTGGAAGCGACAACACCTTCCCCATGGATCCAAGGGCGCCCCAATAAACAAAAGTAAGCCATCCGGATGTCCATGACATAGAAAGTGGACTCAAAAATCTGTGAACCCAACTTGATTGGGAGGTCCACCTTGCCATGCATCATTCTTTTCGATCCGTCGAAGGCTCAAACTATGATATTGCTGGGCTTCAACACCACCCCTTCACAATCTAACTGGTCGAGAGCGCCCTTTGGCAGAATATTCAGAGATGATCATGTGTCAATCAGTACATGGGCCAATGTAGTTCCCATGCATTCAATGGAGACATACAAGGCCCTATTGTGATTCCTCCCCTCCGGATTCAAGTCAACATCGGAGCAACCCAAACCATTGTCAATTGTCATACTAGCCATATAGCTTCCAAATTGATCAGCTGGAATTTCTTGCGGCACATGGGCAGTCTTTAGGAATTTCACTAAAGCCTTTGCATGAGTATCGGAACACAGTAGTAGTGACAACATATATATTTTGGATGGGGTCTACCCCAGCTGTTCAACAATTTTATAATCACTTCGGAGAATGATTTTCAGAACCTCTTCTAAATCTTGTCCAGAAGTATCTTTGACAGTAGCTTCTTTTGCCGCCTCCATCCAGGCAGGCTCTAACACCGACTCTTTACCCTGAGCCCCAACAACCGTCTTGGTAGCGGTAACCTGAGAAGGTGGAGAGATTTATGGGGAGAAAATCCTTCCACTTCTTGTAATCTCACCAGTCCCGCAATATTGACAATACTGGGATCAACTTCTTATTTTTCTTCATCGGACAATTCTTGCTTGACTCCATGATAATAGACCTCAGACCCATAATGCCACAGAATTGCCTTCTATGAGGAATATGGGATAGGCCCAGGCATTGTAATAACCAGAGGAGCAGCTTTCAGATTGGCGGTAATCCTTATAGGGCCTTTGGAATGGATCCTAAAAGGAGTACCGGAGATAAGAGACATATCTTGGCAAAAATTGTTGGTAGACGGAACTTTTTCAATCATAATAATATGTTCATTCATCAAGCGTTGAACACCCATTTTTAGTGACCCGCAACCATTAGGTTTGACTGCACAGCAATAAAAACCTTTAACACAACCTAGAAATAAACCAACTTGTAACAAATTCTTCTTTATTGTAGAGAGCGGAGTAACCACATCATTCATAAAAGTAACATACAAAATATCTTCAACAGCACTTATGCCTTTATCATGCTTAGGAACAGGTGTTGTAATTACATTTGGAGTCTCTGGAGGATCGAACTCAATCTCCTTGTTTTCAATCATGTCCTGAATCTTGTTCTTCAGGGCCCATCAATTGTTGGTGTCATGACCAAGACTATTTGAATGATAAGCACATCTCACGTTCAGATTATACTTAGGAGAGGAAGTGTTGGGATTGGGAGGAGGATCCCGCAGTGAAATGAGTTCAGCTTTTAGCAAGTGTTGTAGTGCTCGAGACAAAGGCATATTAATCTTGGTGAATTTCCTTCTCGGAGCATCTGGCCTTCGGTGGTTACCCTGTTGTTGTTGTTGTTGTTGAGAAGGCTCCAGATTGGAAATTAACACTGCTCCCACAGATTGGTGACAACTACTTTTACTCTAACTCTTTTGGCCATAGACAACATTGACCTCTTTTTCCCTCCAAATGACTTCTTCACAACATTCCAAGATGCAACCATTGGGATCTCCCCACTCCTGATACCATTTTCTATTCTTTCCCCTGTCAAGATCATTTCTGTAAAACCCATCGAAGAGCTTCTGATCAATAGATTAAAAAATGGGTCTGTCAGGGTGCCCATAAACATATCCACTATTTCCCGATCATTCATAGGAGGTTGCACGCTTCCAACTATGTCCCTACATTTCTGAGCATATTCTTTGAACCCCTCATTAGAGACCATATACATATTATGCAGTTGCACTCGAGTTAGTTCCAGGTCAGTGTTGTATTAGTACTGCTTGTAGAAAGCAGCAGCCATGTCCTCCCATGTATGGATATTGGTTCCTTCTAGCTGATAGAACCATTCCAGTTAGGTTCCTTCCAACCTTTCATGGAAGAAATGGACTCATAACTTCCAGTTAGCAGTGTGAGGCTATATCTTCCGAACGTACGACCTCAAGTGGAGCTTAGGACAAGATACCCCATCGTATTTAGCAAAAACAGGGACCTTGAACTTAGGTGGGATGACCACCCCTGGAACCAGATCCAATTCACCAAAATCTAATCCAGGCACCTTCTAGACATCCATTACCTTGACTCTGCCCTCCATATGCTTATATTTGTCATCCGCAGGAGGATACATGTGATACGGTGGCAGAACCAGACTGTTTTGAGAAAATGCTGCTTTGCGTTTTACGTTTGTGTTTGCAAAATGTCACAGTAAGCAAGAGTCGCCACCGAATTTTATTTTATCCAACTGGAAAGGACAAAAGCACAGAAAAATTCCTTTTTCGAGATTTTGAGTACGGGGGGTAGATTATAGAAAGGGAAGGTATTAGCACCCTTTCTATCCGTAGTTTTCTACGGGCTCTTAGGTACTTGCTCATCATTTTAAAAATTGCTTCCATGTTTGTGTGTTTTGAAAAGTTTTTGTCTTACTTCGTTTTAACCCTTGTATCGGTCCTCAAGAGTGTTACGAAGTGTTTTTGAAAACTTTGTTTGGAAAAGTGTAAGTGTGAAAGAGTTTGTTTTTGAGCAAATACCTACTAGCATCTACCTACTCGTAAAAAGAATGTTTCTGTTCTTGTTTCCTTTAGACAACGCTATCCCACTATTAAAGAGTAGGTAGCACCATCGTTGGAGTTGTAAGGGTCAACTCGAAAGGGACGTACGATCACTAAAGCAATGTTAGGATGTTTTAGTAATAACCCTAATGTCTTAAGATCATATTTGAGGCAACATTTTCGAGGTGACCTTCTGAGGCAACATTTCCGAACGGGACTTTTGATCTTTGTTTAGACAGGAGGGCGACCACTAAAACACCCTATACTTTAATGATCGTTTATCGAAGGCAACCTAAGTGAGATTATACCCTAGGAGTGCGCATGTGCGAGTGATTTGATTTCAAGTTATTATCTTTGCACATTAGGGTTTGCTAACCATTTTAAATTGTCATGCAATCTTGTCATACAATCCTATTAACATACATCTAACAGTTTAATATTTGCGAGAATTAAAATGCAAGAAATAAAAACCTACGCTATTACAAGGCTTTGGGGAGGGGGATTAATTACATAGCCAAAAAAACCCGTAAAATGATAAATAAAAGAAAATCCTAATTAAACTATTACATACTGTAAGTAGTTACATTAATATCGCAAAAAAAATAAATGCGCGCGATGAATTGAGAACGAGAGAAATTAGGGTTTTGACCCCGTCTAAACCTAATTGAAAGAAAAATCATACTTTTGTGGTTTTTGTGTTATTTTGAAAAAAATAGAGTTTAATTGAATCAATAAAGAAAACCTAATGACTAATTAATTTTATTTGAGAAAAATAATTAAATTAACTATTTTTGTATTTTTATTACTTGTGAAAAGAAATAAAAATTAAATCAAGAACAAACCTAATTTTCTAATTGATTTTAAATTATTTACAAAAAAGTTAGAATTACCCTAAATTAAAACTAATATAAAATTGATTTTGATAAAATAAAATAAAACCTAAATTCTAAATTGATGAAATTGGTTTTATGATTTTTTTGTAAAAGGGAATTAATTTTGTGTTAGAAAATAAATAAATAAAAGAAATTAAATAAAAAGAAAAATAAAAAAGAAATAGGATGGGCCTGGTTATTGCTCGCAAGAAGGGGGTCTGATTTGCACTTTCTGGGCCCAAATGCTAACAGCCCATTTGACCTTTCCTGATCCCATACGCGTGCTTGACTGGGGTGTATTATGGACCACCAGGTGATAAGGCATTGGATCTGCCTTGTTGGAGATCTGTTGGCTGGTTACTGATGGTGTATGGTAGGCTCCTTGGATGCACGTGTACCTGATGATGTAGAGAAAAATAATATGGAACAAGGTTGGGGACCTGGAAATCGAACCCAGGCCCTTTGGCATTTTCACCACACACGCTGACCATCTGAACTGGCTTGTCTTTGTGTAAGAATAATAATAAACAAACATTATATGATAAAGAAAAAAGTGGATTCTGAAAATGCGCGAAAATTTGAATGGGCCAATCATGGATGGCCATGTTACCCTTCTTCTTCCTCCCACCATTGCTAAAAGTCCTGACTTTTACCTACGGACAAATGGGCGTAGGTACAACACTGTGACTCTCCAAAATTCTATGCAAGCATGATAAATGCACAACAATGGTACCAATCAACTCGTGGCAACCTCACGAGCATCATGGTACCATTATCCATGGCCAATTGCATCTGTAAAGAAAAACCCCAAAAACGAACCAAGAACCCTAACTATGTCATCTTGCTCTACAGTTAATGAAAATGCAATTAAGTATTACCATTGGCTTGCAAATGATTCAAGGATTAAGAATATGCAAATAAATTATGCCAAAAGTGCCAGAATTGGGATATTCGATTTCAAGAAAGTATGTAGATCGTGGGACACTTACAGTGTGTTTCAGGGTACGAGAATGCTTGCTAGTGATTGCAATATGACCCAGACATATCCAACAAGCGATTGAGATAGCCGGGAAAGCTTGAGATGGCCTGCAAACTGGAAATTGATTCACCACTTTTGTTGAATTTTTGCAAGTTTGCTTTCTGTTTCTCACGCCTCTAATCCTCTTGATTTTGACCTGCACTTGTTCTATATGTACCCTAGAATGAATTAGGGTTGTAATTTGGTTTCAAATCTTCTCCAATAATGATCATTGATTCAAGATTTGATCCTTTGTGCAAATCTTTCCAATTTAAGAAAATCCCATCTTTTTGTGTCCAATTGAAGCTTGCACGATTTGATTTCCTTTCCAGCTGTATAAGAGGCTTAAACATGCATAAAATCTCAAGCTTTGATTAGTTTTGATATTTTCATGACTTTATTTTGATTTTATTTGATTTAATTGAAATAAAATCAAAATAAATGACAAAAAAATGACAAGTGGGAGGGATCATGGGTCGTGGATCATGTTACAACCTCAATGCAAGCATAAAAAGTTGGGCCCATTTGATAAAAATTGCAATTTTGGGCACATTTGACTTTTGACAATTTTGCTAAAAAGATCAACTTTGCCAATGCATAACTCCTTCAATTTTGACCCTAGAGAGGTGTTCTTTGACTTTTTAGAAAGATTAAGATGTCCTATAAGCAACCCTTTTGGTCTCATCTCAATTGAGTCTTTCATGTTCATGTATGAAGCTTTGATAAAAAAAAGTGTTTTTGTTGACTTTTCAAAATGACCTATAATGTCCAAATTCATATCTTCTTGTGAGTGCATATTTTGAACTTTGGAGATGAAGATGAATTGTAGGGAATTGCATCCTCTTCAAAATTAGCTTTGGATGGGTCATTTTTGATAAATTATGAGAAAGTTATGATTGGTCAAAGTTGAGTTAACTTTTCCTACAAAACCTTAATTTAGCAACTTTTGGATTTTGATGAATTGTGAGCAATCCTTGAGGAATCATGATCAACCCTTGATAAAATGATTAATAATGCTTCAAAATGAGGATGTTGACCAAAAATCTTGAAGTTTGACTGTATGTGGGCCACAGTTGACTTTTGCCCTAGCACAGTCGATTTTCAGGCCTTTGAGCAATATGACTGAGCAAACTTCATATGGAAGGATTGAAACTTGACATGGATGATCTTGAGAACATATTAGGACAATGGTTAGCATTTGGGATCCTTTGGACTCAAGTACCTTGATGCAAACTGAAACCCTAATTTGAGGTAGACTGCCTTAGGAGAGGGTTTGTCTGGTCAACCCTTGGACTTCCTTGAGCAATTTGAGGACCTTACTTGGAATGCATTGAGAAATATGGGAGGGAAAATTTTGGGGTACAACATCTTCCCCTGTTCAATCTTCTTAAACCTGAGGATGTAGATTGGCTTGTCTGCCGTTCGTGATCCGAAGGTGGAAGATGATTGAACACTAGAGTGCCCAGAAATATGCACTCGCGTGAAGTGGTACTTATCTTGTGATGTCTAGAATGGGATTATAGATGCCATTTGGAGGTTGATGTCGGAAGATGGGCTTAAAGATGCCATCCGAAGAAGTGTCGCTCACATAAGAGATTCCCCTGCTCGAGCCCGTACACCTGTTGTTGAGGAGGATTATGCTAGGGAATGCTGGTCTCTGTCTTGAGAGGAATAGAATTTTAGGAACTTCAGTCGTCCGTTATTCTACTGGGGAATCATCTCTTAGTTGAAGAGGTGAAAATGAACTTCTATCTGGTTGTGCTCCAGGCTTTACAGTGATTTGCTGAGGAAAATAAGATCGACTACTATCTGGCGGTGCTCTAGGCTTCACATCGACTTACTGGGGGGATTAAACTTGTATCTGGTCGTAATCCAGGCTTCGCAATTTCCCACTTCTTATCTGGTCGTGCTCCAGGCTTCAGAAGGAATTAAGTTGTTATTCGGTCGTATCTGGGCATCAACTTGAATTTGAGGCATACTAATATCCGGTCGATTCTGGGCTTCTTAGTAATTGGCTGGGTAAACTTCTATTCAGTAGAATTCCGAGCTTTGTAGTACCTTATACTATTATCTGGCCGTATCCCAGGCTTCAGTATCCTTTGCCGCTATCTGGTCGTGATCCAGGCTTCACGGTGTCTTATACCATTATCTAGTCGAGTCCAGGCTTCATGGTATCTTGTATTGCTATCTGGTCGATTTCCAGGCTTCACAATAACTTGCTGGGGGTTAAGCTGTTTTCTGGTCGATCTCTAGGCTTCACAGCTTGTGTTTATGACATACCACTATCTGGTTGATTCCAGGATTCATGGTATTTTGGAGAAATCAAGATATTATCCAGTCGAATTCGGGCTTCAAAACTTGAACTAGAATAGAAATATTAGCATTGATTTGACTGAACCAGAGAATACTTGTGAGAATTTGATTTTATCTTTCCCGGAAAGGTAAAGGGTTAGTCGTATGTAATGTCATGATGTATGAAATGTATTAAATAATGATGTTCTCAAAATAAATGAGATTGTGATGTATGATATGTATATGCGTATGCCATGATGTATGGATATGCAATGTTCTTGTGATACTCTCTAGCTGGGCAAAATAAATCCTGGACTGTTGTTGGAGAGTATAAGGAGTTGAGTTCTTCGCTCTCGCTGGGGATAACGACTGAAGATAATTAGCTGGAGACTTGCGTCTGTGCTGCTCGAGAATGTTTTGCTGGGAGAGACTCTGCTGGAGAATAATTTGGCGAGAGAGTGACTCTGTGGGAAGGAGAGATACTTCGTCAGATGATCTGCTGATTTGGAGAAATAACTCCGCTGAGGATGAATTACCATTGCTGGTGATAATGAACCTTGTCGGGGATTGAATTTCTTCCTGTGGAAGAAATAAACTCCATTGATGGTGAACTTCTATTGTTGGTGATAGATAAACTCTGCTTGGGGAGAATTAACACCATTGTCTTTGGATACTTCCTACTCTGCGGGGAATGTATGAATCTTCAGTTATATTTTTAAGCTGGCTCCATCCCTGTACCTGGTGGACAGAGCAACTGTAAGGTTTGGACACTTCTTGTTTTCCCCCGTTCCTGGAATTACGAGTAATTGTCTTTTGTTTCGCATGTAAATATTTATGAGCAATAATTATGTTCAAATGCATATATAAAAAATGAACCATTGGACGTTCTTGTAAAACAAAACAAAAAAAGAAAAACAATTTTGAAATTCATTGTGAAAATGAATTGTATTGATTTTGAAGTTGGCCTGTAATAGGCGTTTTATACAAGAGGCTGACGTCCTAGTAAGAGAACACCGCCGAGGGAATTATACATTTTGTGAAAAAGAAATAAAAACATCTATGTGAAACAATCCCACTGGGTTCCAACTATGCTATTGCCTTTATATCTTCGAGTGTCTCATCACTTTGCTACTTGGTTGAAGGTAGATCAGATTGATTGGTGCCATCCGAGCTTATAGTCGATACCGAAGTCTGGTTGCAAGATGATCCAATGAGACATAGTGTTACGCTTTGATCCCTAATTTTTTCCTGGACCGCCTTTTCGGGTTTTCAGTCCACCGGGATACCCTTTTTTGCCCAAGCCGCCTTTTCAGGTTTTCGACTTGCCGGGTGTACAGTTTTTTTATTTCATCCCTTACTTTTGCCCGAACCCTTTTGGTTCGCCGGGAAGCCCTTATTTTTGCCTATGTGTGTCAACCTAGCGGGTCTTTGATTATGCCTAGTATCTTTTCACGATGTCTACATTGACGGGGTGAGGAAGGTCGTCACTATCCATGGTGGTTAAAATCATAGCTCCCCCTGAGAAAATGTTCTTAACCACAAATGGCCCTTCGTATGTAGGGGTCCATTTTCCCCTGGGATCACCTTGCGGCAGTATGATGCGTTTGATCACCAGATCCCCGACTTGATATTCTTGTCGTCTAACTTTCTTGTTAAAAGCATTGATCATTCGTTTTTGATACGCCATGACAAATAGCAGTAAGTCTCTTTTCATCGATTAAGTTCAGCTGATCAAACCGGGTCTGGATCCAATCATCTTCGCTCAAACCTGCATCCTTCATAATCCGGAGTGAGGGTATCTGGACTTCAATGGGTAAGACTGCCTCCATGCCATATACCAGAGAATAGGGTGTTACCCCTGTTGATGTCCGCGCTGAGGTACGGTATCCATGAAGAGCGAATGGTAACATCTCGTGCCAGTCTTTGTATGTCACTGTCATCTTCTGCACAATCTTCTTGATGTTCTTATTAGCTGCTTCAACAACCCCATTCATCTTCGGCCAGTAAGGAGAAGAGTTGTGGTGTTGTATCTTGAACTGTTTGTAGAGCTCGGTGATCATTATATTGTTGAGATTTGTACCATTGTCCGTAATGATCCTCTCTGGTACACCATAGCGACATATCAGATTGTGTCGGATGAACCGTGCCACGACGTTCTTGGTTATTGTAGCAAAGGAAGCTTCCTCAACCCACTTCTTAAAATAATCGATAGCTACCAGAATGAAACGATGCCCTCTAGACGCAGTAGGTCTGATCTCACCAATCATGTCGATGCCCCACATTGCAAAGGGCCAAGGAGTTGTCAAGACATTCAGAGGAACTGGAGGTACATGCACCTTATCAGCATAAACTTGGCACTTATGACAGGTCCGAGAAAGCTGATAATAATCGGCTTCCATAGTAGACCAATAATATCCCTCCCGTAGGATTTTCTTCGCCATGGTATGTCCACTGGAATGAGTTCCGAAGGTACCTTCATGCAACTCTGCCATGATCCTTTCTTCCTCGTTTTTGTCCATACATCACAGTAAGGTTGAATCATGGTTACACTTATAGAGAACCCCATTGCTGATGAAGAACTTTGCAGCGAATCTTCTCAGAAACTTCTTGTCATTAACAGATGCACCCTCGGGGTACTCTTGAGCCTCAAGATATCTCTTTACCTCGTGAAACCAGGGTTTATCTGTTACCTCTTTAGTCTCAATGTCACAGCAATGTGTGGGTTCGTCCAACCTCTCGATGGTAATCTGGGGAGCTTCGTTGTCCCATCTGACCTTGAACATAGAAGACATGGTAGCTAGCGCGTCCGCTAACTGGTTTTCTTCTCTCGGGAAGTGTTCAAAGGTTATCTCCTTAAAGTGTGGGAGAAATGTCAATACATACTCCTTGTAAGGAATAATATTTGGGTGCTTCGTATCCCACTCGCCTTTGATCTGACTGATCACCAGAGAAGAATCTCCAAATACACTCAAGAACTTAATCCTCAGGTCAATAGAAGCTCGAAGACCCATGATGCACGCTTCATACTCCGCCATATTGTTGGTGCAGTTGAAACATAGTCGGGCGGTGAACGGAGTATGACAACCTTCAGGAGATAGAATCACAGTGCCAATACCATTACCCACCGCGTTTGAGGCTCTGTCAAAATACATGGACCATCGGGATGCCTCCTCGAGTCCTTCATCCGGTCCAGGCTCTTCACAGTCTTTCACCAACATGATGTTCTCATCCGTGAACTCGAAATTCATGGATTGGTAGTCATCCACGACCTGATGCGCCAAATGATCCGCCAATACACTCACCTTGATTGCTTTTTGGGTTGTGTACTGGATGTCGTACTCAATTAAGATCTTCTTCCATCTTGCTATTCTTCTGGACAAGGCAGGCTTTTCGAAGATATACTTGATTGGATCCATCTTTGATATCAATAGGGTAGTGTGAGTCAGCATATACTGTCTCAGCCGGAGAGAAGCCCATGCCAAAGTGCAGCAAGTTTTCTTGAGCAATGAATATCGGGTCTCGCAGTCGGTAAACCTTTTGCTAAGGTAGTAAATAGCATGATCTTTTCGGCCAGACTCGTCATGCTGCCCCAGCACACACCCCATTGAATTATCTAGTACTGTCAAGTATAAGATCAAAGGTCTTCCTTCAACCGGAGTGTTGTACCCCAAAATTTGCCCTCCCTTTTCTCATTAATTTCTCATCACAAAGTCCCTGAAGATCATGATCCAGTTAGGGTTTCATCTGCTCAAGACCTCTCCTTGCACTGTTGACCCAAATTAGGGTTTGTGCTTGCACAAGGATGATTTGACCCAAAATGCCTAAGATGACTTTCATGCTTCATTTTGGACTCCCAAGTTTATCCATACCAAGTTTCAAGTCTTGATTCCAAGTTTTGCCCAGTCAATTGGACAATTGACCTAGAAGTCAGCTGTATTGGGGAAAAAGTCAACTGTGGTCAATTGACAGTCAAATCTCATGAAAATTGACCTACATCAACATTATAAACTATCATGGACCATTTGATCAAGTTTGGATCACAATTCCACAAGAAATTTGATCAGATCACCAAAAGGGCAAAATGGACATTTTTAGGGTTTTGACTGCACAAAGACAATTTTTGACTATTTGACCTAGCCAATGGCAAACCAAGCTCATATATGGGCTCAAGGACCCCATGGAATTATCTTGACATGCTCAACAAACTCAAAAGATCCCAAGTACACAAGATTGACAGTTGAATTTCCCAGTCAATTGATCAATTTTGACTGTATACTGAAAAGTCAAACTTTGACTTTTTGGTCAAAATCAAGAGTCAAGATTCATTTTTCATCAAAACATGCCAAATCATGAAACTTGTTCATCAAGAAATCACAAAATGCAAATTAGGATTAGAAATTAGGATTTTTCATAACTTAGAATTTTTCTAAGTTATAAAAAACCCTAATTTTTTCCCAACTTTGCCCCACTTTCTCACCAAGATCCATTTGGATTCAAACAAAAGTCAAAACATGAAAGTTGTAGTTTGTTGCATAATATACAACTTTGATTCCCAAAGTTTTCCAATTTGAGGCTTGTATCTCAAGTTATAAATTTTTGAATAAGGGCACTAAACCATTCTTAACTTAGTGAATTTTTGACCTATTTTGACAAGGTTTTCTACCCAACTTCAAGGCCATTTTCCATACACTTCCACTTGGAATTTCAATTTGCATTTCAAAGATGGATTGTAGTATACATTCCAAGCTTTCCAAAATGTCAAAGAACTTCTCAAACAACCTCATGGTTAGGGAGAATCGAATTTCACAATTTGGCAAAAACTCACTTTTGAATTGGCCATTTTTCATGTTCATAAATTATGCAAACTTCTCAAAACCAGCATGCCCTTGATTACAGGTCCTAAAACCATCCAACACTCAATAATTTAATGCATGTTCATTGTGTTAAGACCTTGTTTCATGAGCTAAAGCATTGTATGATGGATTAATCCCAAATTGGAAAAAGCAAAATAGCCATTTTTGAAAAGTTATGCTTTATGTCAATTGGTAAATAAAAAAGGTACAGATCAAATCTCTTTAGCACAAGATTATGGGCATAACACACTGATCAAGGAGGGATTATGCAGCACATTAGGGGGCTCTCTACATGCCTAGAACACAAGTTGGCTTTTGTTGCTTAAGAAAGAAGAAAAGTGTCATAACATCACACAACTCTCATCTCAGCTTACAAACACTTAGAAAAACTTATCAAACACATTCCAAAGATCAGAACCAAGCTTTTGCACGACCCTAGCACCTCTCAAACACTCCCCTTGCCATAATCACTCTCAAACTGCAAAAACAGGGCAAGGCCTGCAGTTTAAGTGTCATCTTTCATTTCTCTCAAGCTTTCTTGCCCAAACCAGTTCACACACCTTCCATACCATCTATGCAAGCTAACCAAAAGCAAAAGCACGACCTGTAATCACTCTAACCACTTCCACCATTTTCAGTTTCTTGTTTTGCAGGTGAGGTGCTCTAGCACGATTCAGAAGCTCTCAAGACAAAGTAAACATTGGAATAGCATCCCTGGACCTCAAGGAAGCTTTTCCAATCATCACCTTGCACTGAAAGCTCCCTCATTGCCAGATAGAACTTCAGCTGAACAGGTATCTTGGTGAACTCGTATCTCTCTTATTATGCATCATTAGCTTTAAGTTTGTGAATAAACAATGTTCTACTCATGCCACTGAACATGTACATGTTTTTACTTTTCATTTCTTTTGCTTGAGCTGTGAGAATTTGAGGTTTGAAAATGGAAGAAAATCTAGGTTAGGATTTGGGGGAGGAGAAATTCTCCCTCATCTTAGAGAGTTAGATCATGTTATGCATATGGTTAGATTCGTCTCTTGATGCTGAACATTTTTTGTGTTATGAGTTTTCATTAACAAGCCAGGAATCAAGATGTTTGAATGTTGGAACCAAGCGCGCGTTTTCTGAACATTTTTGGCTGGAGGTTGAAGAAGGGTCTTTTGGGCTGGGCTTGCTTCATTTTTCTTATTCACACCATGATTTTTGTTTTGCACCCCCTGAGCCCATTTCATCCATTTTTAATATTTTTGACTTTTGCTTTTTTTTGATTGGTTCATTTATTTTATCTCAGCATATTAAAAACATAAAAATATTTTTCTCATCTTTTTTTGAATTTATTGAGCATTTATTTGATTGTTTCTTTTGTTTTGTACATAAATAAATAAATATACATATATATACTTTTGTTTAAAATATTAAGATAATACAAAATATATTTTTATACACATTTTTATCTTATTTTTACTTCCTGAAAATATTATAGAAAAAAAAATACTTTTTATTTAAATATTAAATATTATTAATTAATATATATAATATATGTTTTGTAAATAATATAAATAAATAGGTATATTAATATACTTAGGATAAAAATACCAAAAAATGTACATATTTTATTTTTTAATATTTAATACTAAAAAATGCCTTTTTTGCAAATATACTATATTTTATTTTATTTTTGTATGTAAATAATAAATATTATATAAATAATTGATTAATATCCCTTTGATTAAAAATTAGGGTTTTTGCCCTAAAATGAGAAAATACTCCAAAAAATAATACCTTTTTATTTTCTTTTTATTTTTTATAAATAATACTTTTTTCATACATATAAAAATTCTTTTTTGCATTCTTGCATATTTATCTTATTTCTATTTTATTTATGCTTTTAATCATATTGTAAATATTCAAAAAAAATGATGTAATAGCTTAGATTCAATTTCTTGTCCAAATATCCCCATTTGAAACATTGTACCCCCCTTCCCATATTATTGTGTTGTAATAGCGTAGGAATTTAAATTTCGCACTTTTATTGCTTTCTAAACATACTATACTAGAATTAGGGTTTGTATGCGAATAAAACGAACAAAAATAGTTTGACCTAATACAAGATAAAAAAGCATGAAAATGGACAACACATTTCACACTTGCACCCCTAGGGTATTCCACTTTGTTGCTTTCAAATAATTGGGCCATATTGCATGTTGAACTTCTTTGGGTAAAACAAATAACCAAATGATCATAGTCCCTCAAAATGTTGCCTAAATCAAATGATCAAAGTCCCTTTTAAAAGAAAAATTGCCCAAAGACATTTAACACTATTGCAATTATGGTCTAAACGATGACCCGCACCCGTCCCTTTCATCTCCTAAGACAAAATTGTCCACCAAATGCAATGGTGGAACAAAATTGTCAAAAGGTTCAAAAACATAAACAAAAATCTTTGAGAAAACTTTAGGGTAGATAACTCTTAAGTACTTGTCAATTTGCAAAGAAAACACTTGCCTAATTTCAAAATACACTTCACAAACACTTTCAAAACCAACTTTCAAAAACCTTGAAACATCTTTTCTAAAGACAAAACACCTTTTGTAAAACATTCGAGTAAAGAATTGTTACAAGGGTAGCCTATACAAGGCATCTTTTCAAAACATTTTCAAAGCCACACACCAAGCACCATTTCAAACAATTGAAAACCAAGGCAAGTTGATCTAAGCAAGTACCTAAGAGCCCATGGATAACCATGGATAGAAAGGGTGCTAATACCTTCCCTTTCTATAATCTACTCCCCGAACCCAAGAAAAATCTCAAAGGTTTTTGCTGTGCTTTTTAAACCTTTCCTTAGGATAAAATAAAAAGTCGGTGGCGACTCTTGCTCAACCGAAACATTTGCGAAAACAAACGCAAAACCATAGTCAGTTCTCCCACCGTATCACAGAACTGGCGACTCTGCTGGGGAAAATTTAAAAGTGGAGTAACCTTAGGGCTTAGATCACCCTCTTGCATGACTAATTGTTTGATTTGTTTGCTTTATACTTTGGCTCTATTGTTTGGGTTTGCAAATCCTACACCCGGATTTTGGGAAACATTCATAGATAGCAATACGTTGTGGAAACTGTGCGGGGTATACCGACACGGTCTAAGCAATAGCTATATTAGTGTGACATATTTGTGAGTACCGGTAACCCTTGAGTTCAATCAAGGAGAGTACGGGGCCGCTGAGTGATGTCACTAAGCACTAATGACCTAGAACCTTACTTGACCATCTTGGCCTTTTATTAGGGGTAGTGAGATGACCGGCTTTGGTGCAGTCCGAAGTTGGTAGATACTCGATACTACACTCATTGAGGGTTGTTTTCTTGGAATATTTTGGTCGCTAGTTAAGTGGCTAAACCAAAACAATGAACAATGAAAACAATCCAGTGATATTGAGCTCCTTAGAACCCGGTTACTATTTATAGGACAGGTTTTTAAGCCAACTACACTCAAGAGGGTACTTACCTATGAAACCCCATGCAAGCCTGAAACTAGGGTTTGGTGTGATTTGCCTGTACATATGTTTTATGCATACATCATAAACATCATGAAGCATCATATGCATTCACTAACCATTTCAAGGGTTTGGATCTTCATCTTTGTTCCTGTTTTGTAGGACATGGAAATTCCTCGCAGAAATACCATTCAAGTCAACCTTGTGAGAATCTCCCCTCAACTCAAGGAGATCACCTCAAGAATTCCGGAAAATTCATCCTTCAGTGAAAGACATGGTAGACTGCTCAGCCTAGTCAACACCAACATTGAAGAAGATATGATGAAGGTGCTATTCCAGTTCTTTGACCCTCTTCACCACTGCTTCACTTTCCCTGATTACCAGTTGGTGCCCACTTTGGAGGAGTTTTCTCAACTCCTAAGAATCCCTATCCTTAATCAACTACCCTTCAACGGTACGGAAAAGGAACCAAAGCCGGAAGATGTTGCTCGAGCATTACATCTACAACCATCCGACATCAAGGGGCATTGGGAAACCAGAAGCGGCGTCAAAGGATTCTTAGCAAAATTCTTGTTTGAAAAGGCACAAGAATGTTGGAACTCATTGGATCTTCAAGCCTTTGAAGAAATTGTGGCACTCCTGATCTATGGGTTGGTTTTGTTTCCAAACTCTGACCAATTGGTAGATGTCAACGCCGTCAAAATCTTCTTGTCCAGAAATCCGATACCAACATTGCTTGGGGACATCCTTCACTCATTTCACACACGAACAATGAGAAAGAGGGGTGTTCTCATGTGCTGTACTCCTATCCTTGCAAGGTGGTTTATTTCGCACCTTCCACAGTCTGTCTTGAAAAATGACCAAGGTACAAGGTGGTCCCAACGGTTGATGACTCTTACTCATTCTGATGTGCATTGGTGTTCTCGGTCCAGAGAAAATGTCATCATTGTCGATCGTTGCGGAGAATTTCCTAATGTTCCTTTACTTGGAATTAGAGGAGGTATCACCTATAACCCTTGCCTAGCTTTGAGGCAATTTGGATATGCACGGAGGGATGGCCCTCATGATATGTTGATTCCTAGCCTAGTTTTTGACTTCGACAACGATGCACAAGGACTTCGCCAAAGATTCATCAGAGCTTGGGGAAAGCTCAACAAGGTTGATAGCAAGACTCTGGGACACAAGAACTCCATCCCTCTTGAGCCCTATCTCAAGTGGGTACGAGCCCGAGCCCAAAGTCTAATGATGCCCTATCCTCATGTACTCCCAGTGATTAAAGAGCCCGTCAATGAAGGAGAGGTTCCCTACACCATCCTACATCCAGACATGCCTACATCGTGGGAGGAAATGCAGAAAAGTTGGATTCAGCTCAAGGAGGAACGGAATACTTTTGAAGCTAGCTTCTACGCCAGCGAGAAGAAGGTTCTAGATCTTACCCGCCGACTCCACGAGCAAGAGGCCCTCAACACCTACATCGCACCAAAGAGGATGCGCAATGTCTTTCTACCTTAAGAAGTTTATTTTGTAATATTTGGCCCATGGGGCATTTATGTACTAACAAATTTCTTCTTATTAATATGACGTGCGTTCCTTTTTGTCTACAACAATATTGAATGTTCTAAATCCTTGAATGCATTGCATACATAAGCATACCATTCATCATGTGCATAAGCAGGTCTCACTCCAGGTTTCCTTATCTGTCTGCTGTTTACTTCAGTAGGATGGATCTCGAGCAAACAGTCAAAGACCTACAAGCTCAGAATGCACAATTCCAGCAACTCCTGATGACCTTGGCTAAAGGTCAGGAGGATCTCAAGACCTTGCTGGGGAATAAGGACCCAGTGAAAAAGAAGAAAAAGAGGATCGGGGTGGCTACTTTAGGGAGAAGATTTGACGGAGAAGCTCGGAGAGTGCTTGAATTTCCTCCTATCTCCGATGAAGGAACCAGCAAAGGAGGTGGACCTGCAGTACCTTCCGAGTCTGATGCAGAAGAAGAAGAGGTTGAAGAGGATGAAGATTATTCTGACCAGCAATACCCTCCAGCTGATGATAAGTACAAGGGTTTAGAGGACAGATTGGCTGCCATGGAATTACAAAGAGTACCAGGCTTGGACTTTGAAGACTTGGGTTTGGTTGCCGGGATCATGATTCCCCCAAAATTCAAAGTGCCAGTGTTTGTGAGGTATGATGGGCTGTCCTTCCCCAAGATGCATCTCAGGTCCTACGTGAGAAAGATTCAACCCTATACGGCAGATAAAAACCTCTGGATTCATTTCTTTCAAGACAGCCTTTCAGGAGCTCAGTTGGAGTGGTTTTATCAGCTAGAAGGAACCAGTGTCAGAAATTGGGAAGATTTGGCCACCGCTTTTTACAAACAATACCAATACAATTCTGATCTTGCTCCTACTAGTACCCAACTTCAGGGTATGTCACTAGGAACAAGTGAGGGATTTAAAGAATATGCACAAAAATGGAGGGATTTGGCTGGCAGGGTGCAGCCTCCTTTAACCGATCGTGAGCTCGTTGATATGTTTCTTGGGACCATGTCTGGGCCATTTTTCAATCACCTAATTGGTAACTCTTCCGCGGGGTTTACCGATTTGATCTTAACAGGCGAAAGAATAGAAGCTGGC
Source organism: Vicia faba (assembly GCA_948472305.1). NCBI lineage: Eukaryota > Viridiplantae > Streptophyta > Magnoliopsida > Fabales > Fabaceae > Vicia > Vicia faba. The sequence goes on along the minus strand of OX451736.1, from coordinate 812,128,825 downwards.
ATCAAGTCAAGAAAGATTCAGAAGGGTGTTGCTGCAAGTATTGAGAAGAAGCCTTTTAAGAAGGAGACAGCTATGGTATATTCTCAGAGAAGAGCAGGGAAGGTGGAGCGTCGGCCAACTGTGGGGTCCGTAATGATTCAGAACACTCCAAGTGAGCAGCCTCGCTATAATCAGTCCAGACCAAATCAACAACGAGTGGAACGGCCACAACGGCAGTTCACCCGTATTAATATGACTCCAGCGCAAGTGCTTCCCCATCTATTGAAGTTGAACCTCGCCACCATCAAGGAGGCACCAAAGAATGTGAACACGTCCTCTCTGCATTATCATGCCAATGCTAAATGCGCCTACCACTCAGACAGTGTTGGACACGACACCAATGATTGTTGGGCACTTAAGCATAAGATCCAGGACCTGATAGAGGCTAAGGAGGTGGAGTTTGACGCTCCGGAAAAGCCTAATGTGATATCCGCACCCATGCCGAAACACGGCCGAAATGTCAACGCCATTGAAGAAGATTTGTATGTTGCTGATGTCAGTGATCTGACTACTCCACTGCTAACCATTAAGTTGAATCTGTTGAGAGCCGGGATCTTCCCGGGATGTAAAGAAGACTGCTACTATTGTTACTCTCTGCCGTTTGATTGTCCGTTACTGAAGAAAGGCATCCAAGGCCTTATGGATAGTCGACAAATTTTGTTTGAAAAAGTTTCTGCTATTCCAGTTCATACTGAAGATGTCTCAATCATAACCATTCACGCCAATCTTTCCAAGGCCGTCAAAAAGCCTGTTAAGATTACACCAGCTACGAAATCTGTTCCTTTGAAGATAACAATGTCAGGGCCTGTTCCCTATGTTTCTGAGAAGTCGATACCTTGGAACTATGGCGGTGACATCTACTACCATGGTATCAAGCAAATCGAGATAATTGAAGAAAGTTCGGATGATGAAGAAGCCAGCATTAGTAACATTGCAGGCACCAGCAAAATCACCAGGAGCGGGAGAATATTTTCTCCAGAGATTGCCCCTCCAAGAGCAGTCTTTGGACCCTCATCAGCTAATAAGGTCATCCCTGCACCAATAAAACTCTCTGCTGGAATTCCCTTGGTTGAGGATGTTGTTGTTCCTAGTACTGTCTCTCCTACTGCTGCTGACAAGGGTAAGGGAATCCAAGATGAGCCCGTCTGGACGAGGGCTCAACCGTTGGTAATCCCGGAGACCTCCAAGAAGGAAATGGATGAGATTTTGAGGATAATCAAGAGAAGTGATTACGATTTGGTGGAACAGTTGGGGCAAACCCCCTCCAAGATCTCCATGCTGGCACTACTACTTTGCTCAGAAGCGCACGCTAAAGCCTTGATAAAGTTTCTGAAGGCAGCTCATGTGCCCCAAGAAACCTCTGCGGATCAATTTCAGAATTGCGTGGCTAGCCTGACTGCAGACAATGGATTAGGTTTTTCTGATGCCGACCTAACTCCTAAAGGCAGAAATCACAATGATGCTTTGCACATTTCGGTCGAGTGTCGAGGAACTACTCTTGCACATGTCTTGGTTGATACTGGTTCGTCGCTGAATGTTTTGCCTAAAAAGGCCTTGGACCGGCTAGATTGTGAAGGGTTGGATTTGAAGCCGAGTGATATAGTTGTCAGAGCTTTCGATGGTTCGAAGAGAATGGTCCATGGAGAGGTTGAAATTCCCATCAAGATAGGCACCGAGGTGTTTAAATCCACTTTCTATGTGATGGACATCCGTCCATCATACTCTTGCTTGCTGGGTAGGCCTTAGATACACCATGCTGGGGCAGTTACCTCCTCCTTACATCAGATGTTGAAGTATCCTGTCAAGGGAAAGATTATCACTGTCCATGGCGAAGAAGAGTACATGATTAGCCACTTGAACTCTTTCCGGTATGTGGAGGTTGAAGGAGAATTCATTGAGACACCGTTCCAACATTTCGAAGAAGTCCTCCCTGAAATAGCAGTAGCGAAGTTGGCAGCTGAGGCACCGAGACAGATGGCCAGGATGGCATCTCTGGAGGACGCAAGGGCCGCAATAAAAGAAAGGAAGAATTCAGCATGGGGGCAGTTACCTGACATTCCACATAAGACTGACAAATTTGGATTAGGGTTCACAGCCGCCGGCCAGAAAGCTATGCGCCGTGCGAAGATTGAGAGGGCGCCAGTCAAAATTTCTCCCTACGGAATCAACGCTTTGGAAGATGAAGACAAAGAGAGCAACATTGAAGAGTGGATTTATCCGACTGTCAAAGGAGGATTGAGCAATTGGGAGGCTAAGGACTTTGTCCCCATCACTTTTATTCATCAGTAATTTATCTGTTAAACATTTCCTTTTGGTCTGTAATATTTACTTTCAAACAATCCGTACACTATCTTTTCACCTCATGCCTTGCCCGGGGCAGGTAGGTCCACTTGTAAGGGTTTGATTATCTTTCATATTCATATGCCATGTTTAATGATTCATTGGACGTTTTTCATTTGATAAACTGCTTGTGCTCATTTTCTTTCCTTTTGCATTTTTTGTTTAAAGATGGCTATCCCTTACACACACCCACACTCACCAATGCAGGTACCCATCCACTCCGGATTCCATGGGTGACTATTCTGCTATATCTTTCAATAACTCTGAAGATCTGGTCAATCTAGCCGAGTATGAAGATGACGAAGGTTGTGAAGTACCCGGGGAACTAGCCAGACTTCTGCAACAAGAGGAAAGGGCCATCTTACCGCATGAAGAGCCGTTGGAAACTGTTAACTTGGGAACCGAGGAAGACCGGAAGGAGGTGCAAGTGGGTGCCAATCTGGAACTGAGTGTCAAGGAGCGCCTGATACAGTTGTTGAATGAGTATGTTGAAATCTTCGCTTGGTCTTATGAATACATGCCAGGTTTAGACACAGACATCGTGGTTCATCGTCTCCCCACAAGAGAAGACTGTCCACCGATCAAGCAAAAAGTTCGCCGAATGTGGCCTGACATGTCCGAAAAGATCAAAGCAGAAGTAATGAAGCAATTCGATGCTGGTTTTCTGGCTGTTACGTCCTATCCTCAATGGGTCGCTAACATTGTGCCAGTACCTAAGAAAGATGGCAAGGTCAGGATGTGTGTGGACTACCGGGATTTGAATAGGGCCAGCCCTAAAGATGATTTCCCGCTACCTCATATTGACATTCTAATCGACAATACAGCTCAACACAAAGTGTTTTCTTTCATGGATGGATTCTTGGGCTACAATCAAATCAAAATGGCCCCCGAGGATATGGAGAAAACAACTTTTGTCACACAATGGGGCACTTTCTGTTACAAGGTGATGCCGTTCGGGCTGAAGAACGCAGGGGCAACTTATCAACGCGCCATGGTGGCTTTATTTCATGATATGATACATCATGAGATTGAAGTTTACGTAGACGATATGATAGCTCGGTCACAAACAGACGAAGAGCACCTTGAACATTTAGAGAAGCTGTTTGCCAGGTTAAAAGAATACAAGCTCAGGCTGAATCCAAGTAAATGCACTTTTGGAGTTAGGTCTGGTAAACTCCTGGGATTCATTGTAAGCAACAAAGGCATTGAAGTCGATCCCGCAAAAGTAAAAGCAATACAAGAGATGCCTGCTCCCCGTACTGAAAAGGAGGTTAGGGGGTTCTTGGGGCGCTTGAACTATATTGCCAGATTCATCTCACATTTGACTTCTACCTGTGAGCCAATTTTCAAACTCTTGAAGAAAGATCAGGTAGTCAAATGGAACGACGATTGCCAAGCTGCTTTTGACAGAATCAAGGAGTATTTGCTAGAACCTCCTATTCTGATGCCACCCGTCGAAGGAAGACCATTGATCATGTATTTGACCGTTTTGGATAATTCTATGGGGTGTGTGTTGGGCCAGCATGACGAGTCTGGTCGAAAAGAGCATGCTATTTATTACCTTAGCAAAAAGTTTACCGACTGTGAGACTCGCTACTCACTGCTCGAGAAAACTTGCTGCGCTTTGGTATGGGCTGCTCGCCGACTAAGGCAGTATATGTTGACTCATACTACCTTATTGATTTCCAAAATGGATCTTATCAAATATATCTTCGAAAAGCCCGCTTTATCTGGAAGGATAGCTAGATGGCAAATGATCTTAACTGAGTATGACATCCAGTACACCACCCAAAAAGCTATAAAAGGGAGTGTATTAGCTGACCATCTGGCTCATCAGGCTATCGAAGACTATCAACCCATGAGATTTGACTTCCCGGACGAGGACATCATGAATTTGGACAACATTGAAAGTAACGGACCGTATGACGGACCCGAAAAGGGATCCCGATGGACCCTGTACTTTGATGGTGCTTCAAATGCACTCGGAAATGGTATTGGCGCTGTGCTCATTTCTCCGGAAGGCTGTCACACTCCTTTCACGGCCCGACTTTGCTTCAGCTGCACAAACAACATGGCTGAATACGAAGCTTGCATCTTTGGTCTCAAGGCTGCTATAGACTTGGGGATCAAATCTTTGATCGTATTTGGGGACTCGGCTTTGGTTATCAGTCAAATCAAAGGAGAGTGGGATACCAAACATCCTAACCTTATCCCATACAAAGAACATGTCCTGACATTGTTGCCTCATTTCGAGCAAATTACCTTCGAGAATTTCCCGCGAGAAGAGAATCAGCTAGCAGATGCTCTAGCCACAATGTCCTCCATGTTTAAACTCAACTGGGATAACGAGGCTCCCCAAATCACCATCGAGCGAATGGATGAACCCGCGCATTGTCACGAGATTAATACCGAGGAAGTAGTGGAACAACCTTGGTTCCATGAAATCAAAAGGTATCTCGAGACTAGAGATTATCCTGAAGGAGCTTCCGTAAATGACAAGAAGTTCTTAAGGAAATTCGCTGCTAAGTTCTTCCTAAGTAACGGCATCCTTTACAAACGAAGCCATGATTGTGTGTTACTCCGATGTGTAGACAAAGCTGAAGCAGAGTTAATTATGACTGACATACACAGCGGGACATTTGGCACTCACTTGAGCGGGCATACAATGGCTAAGAAGATCCTAAGGGCAGGCTATTACTGGTCTACCATGGAAGTTGACTGCCATCAGCATTCCCGTACTTGCCACAAGTGTCAAGTCTATGCTGACAAAGTTCACATCCCTCCGGTTCCTCTCAACGTCCTGACTGCTCCTTGGCCCTTTGCAATGTGGGGCATTGATATGATTGGAGAAATCAAGCCCACGGCTTCCAACGGACATCGCTTCATCCTGGTTGCCATTGACTACTTCACTAAATGGGTCGAAGCAGCTTCCTTCGCCTCTGTTACTAAAAATGTGGTTGCCCGCTTTATCAAGCAAAATCTCATATGTCGGTATGGTGTTCCAGACAGGATCATCACAGACAACGGTACCAATCTGAATAACACAATGATCACTGCATTATGCGAACAGTTCAAGATTTATCATCACAATTCATCTCCCTATCGGCCGAAGATGAACGGTGCTGTTGAAGCTGCAAACAAAAACATTAAGAAGATCATTCAGAAAATGACAGTCACTTACAAAGACTGGCATGAGATGTTACCGTTTGCTCTGCATGGATACCGTACGACGGTACGTACTTCAACCGGGGCAACCCCATTTTCTTTGGTTTATGGCATGGAAGCTGTTTTGCCTATGGAAGTTCAGATTCCTTCCCTACGGATCATGAAGGATGCAGGTTTGAATGAAGATGATTGGATGCAGACTCGACTTGATCAACTCAATCTGATCGACGAAAAGCGACTTGCTGCTATATGCCACGGTCAGATGTATCAAAAACGGATGATCAAGGCCTTCAACAAGAAAGTCAGACGTCAAGTGTATCAAGTCGGAGATCTCGTAATCAAGCGGATTATCTTACCGCAAAGTGATCCCAGGGGCAAATGGACTCCTACATATGAAGGGCCATTTGTGATCAAGAGCATATTTTCTGGTGGTGCAATGATTCTGGCCACCATGGACGGCGACGATTTGCCGCACCCTGCAAACGCAGACATAGTCAAAAGATACTACGCATAAAATAACCCGACAAGTCGAAAACCCGAAAGGGCGGCTTGGGCAAAAATGGGCATCCCGGTGAACCGAAAACCCGAAAGGGCGGTTCAGGCAAAAGTTAGGGATAAAAATTAAAAAAAAATCTGTACACCCGGCAAGTCGAAAACCCGAAAGGGCGGCTTGGGCAAAAAGGGGTTTCCCGGTGGATCGAAAACCCGAAAGGGCGATTCAGGCAAAAGTTAGGGAATTAAAGCGTATGACTATGTCTCGTCGGATCACTTCAAGGACAATCTCTTCATCAACCGGTTCCAGGCTTCTGATCAATCCAGTCATCGTCAAGCGAAGCATTGAATGGACAGATATTCAGAGTTGTGAAAGCAATAGCGGAATGGAATCCCATGGAGTTATTTCACATAGCCATCCTTATTTTGTATAAACCTTTCAAATATTTACGACAAAATCCTCTTACTAGGATGATTGTCTCCTTTGTACAAATATACTCATAGAAAATCAATACAAATACTTTTCTAAGAAATTTGTGTCATTTCCTTTTCTTTTCTCTTGCACTATTCGTTTTATTTTGAGAAACGTCCAATGTTTTGTTAAATAAGCATATGCATTTGGAAACATAATCATTTTCTTATAAGTCAGAAAAAAGGATTGCAGATAGGTCAAAGGAACAGTTTGATATCTTGATACCCTTCGAAGGAAATCCCCAGGAGATTTGGAATCCATATCCCTGGCAAATATGGAAGCTCATCCCCAGTAGATTCTGGAAGCTTCCCCCCCGCAAAGTACGGACGTCTCTCCCGAGTTTTATCCAAAGTTATTCCTCACAAGGCCTTATAACTGGGTTATCCTCAGCTAACAACCACGGAAGATCGCACTCGGCAAGTTCTTCCTATCCCCAGCGGAGTTCATCAAAATCCCCCAGCAGTAACTTATCTTTACAATCCCCCAGCCAGAGAATCCTCCAGAACCCAATTCCCCTCGGAGTTCAAATTTTCAGTGTCCCCAGCTGAGTTAAAGCTTCAAGTTATCAATCCCCAGCGGAGCCAGACTAGTGAGCCTTTTCCCCACAGAGTTTTAGGAGAATAAATCTTGAATTCCCCAGTGACGCCGCCAGAGATACTTCTCTCCAAGTTGAAGATTCTCAATCTTACCTCCCCAGCATGAATCTATTAGGTCGGTACTCCCCAGTAGAAGTCATCAGGAATTCCCCAGAGATTTGGTATACAACCCAAGCTCTTTGTTCCCCAGCAACAGCCAAGGAATTATTCTTCCCGGCAGCAGTCAAGATGCTTTTGTCTTCAGTCATCCAGAATTCACCTATCCCCAGCAAGACAGCTCATCAGCTTACATGCGCATTCATTACAGTCATATCATAAACATTGATATCACATATATTGCATCATACATTTCATGCAACATAATCTTGTGTCTAGCTAACATTTTGTCTTTTACAGGATAAGAATAAAAAGCTATCCTTAACAGTTTCAGATGCAGTTTTACACGGACTCATCATCAAGTAACCCTACACCGGTTCTTATTCAAACTTCAAGACTTCTGGAAACAGTTCACGGGTTCTCCAAGTAACGGATGTTAACCCATCACTTGTTCAGATTCTTCTCAAGACTTCTGAAAACAGTTTATGGATTCTTCCCAACAACGGATGTTAATCTATCACTTGTTCAGATGCATTTTTTTGAAAACAGTTTACGGACGCTTCCCAACAACGGATGCTGCTCTATGGCTTATTCAATTTCAAGATTTCTGAAAACAGTTCACGGGTTCTCCAAGTAACGGATGTTAACCTATCGCTTGTTCAGTTTCTTCTCCAGACTTCTGAAAACAGTTTATAGATTCTTCCCAACAACGGATGTTAATCTATCACTTGTTCAGACGCAACTTCTGAAAACAGTTTACGGATTCCTCCCAACAACGGACGGAAATCTATTGCTTATTCAGACCCCCAGTTCAGAGATGGTCCCAAGCATGGGCACCTTTCTAATATTCATTCCAGATGGCATCTTTAAGCCCATCCCCGACAAGTTTCTGTCACTCTTCCAGATGGCATCTTTAAGCCCATCCCAGACAAGTTTCTGTCACTCTTCCAGATGGCATCGTTAAGCCCATCTCCAAATGGCATCTCTAAGCCCATTCCCGCATCCATTGCTTTGACGAGTGCCAATTTCCGGACACTCTAGTGTCCAATCTCCTTTTACCCTCGAGTCACGAAAGGCAAACCTGCCAATCTAACTCTTCGGATTCAAGAAGATTGAACAGGGGCAACTGTTGTACCCCAAAATTTGCCCTCCCTTTTCTCATTAATTTCTCATCACAAAGTCCCTGAAGATCATGATCCAGTTAGGGTTTCATCTGCTCAAGACCTCTCCTTGCACTGTTGACCCAAATTAGGGTTTGTGCTTGCACAAGGATGATTTGACCCAAAATGCCTAAGATGACTTTCATGCTTCATTTTGGACTCCCAAGTTTATCCATACCAAGTTTCAAGTCTTGATTCCAAGTTTTGCCCAGTCAATTGGACAATTGACCTAGAAGTCAGCTGTATTGGGGAAAAAGTCAACTGTGGTCAATTGACAGTCAAATCTCATGAAAATTTACCCACATCAACATTATAAACTCTCATGGACCATTTGATCAAGTTTGGATCACAATTCCACAAGAAATTTGATCAGATCACCAAAAGGGCAAAATGGTCATTTTTAGGGTTTTGACTGCACAAAGACAATTTTTGACTATTTGACCTAGCCAATGGAAAACCAAGCTCATATATGGGCTCAAGGACCCCATGGAATTATCTTGACATGCTCAACAAACTCAAAAGATCCCAAGTACACAAGATTGACAGTTGAATTTCCCAGTCAATTGATCAATTTTGACTATATACTGAAAAGTCAAACTTTGACTTTTTGGTCAAAATCAAGAGTCAAGATTCATTTTTCATCAAAACATGCCAAATCATGAAACTTGTTCATCAAGAAATCACAAAATGCAAATTAGGATTAGAAATTAGGATTTTTCATAACTTAGAATTTTTCTAAGTTATAAAAAACCCTAATTTTTTCCCAACTTTTCCCCACTTTCTCACCAAGATCCATTTGGATTCAAACAAAAGTGAAAACATGAAAGTTGTAGTTTGTTGCATAATCTACAACTTTGATTCACAAAGTTTTCCAATTTGAGGCTTGTATCTCAAGTTATAAATTTTTGAATAAGGGCACTAAACCATTCTTAACTTAGTGAATTTTTGACCTATTTTGACAAGGTTTTCTACCCAACTTCAAGGCCATTTTCCATACACTTCCAGTTGGAATTTCAATTTTCATTTCAAAGATGGATTGTAGTATACATTCCAAGCTTTCCAAAATGTCCAAGAACTTCTCAAACAACCTCATGGTTAGGGAGAATCGAATTTCACAATTTGGTAAAAACTCACTTTTGAATTGGCCATTTTTCATGTTCATAAATTATGCAAACTTCTCAAAACCAGCATGCCCTTGATTACAGGTCCTAAAACCATCCAACACTCAATAATTTAATGCATGTTCATTGTGTTAAGACCTTGTTTCATGAGCTAAAGCATTATATGATGGATTAATCCCAAATTGGAAAAAGCAAAATAGCCATTTTTGAAAAGTTGTGCTTTATGTCAATTGGTAAATCAAAAAGGTACAGATCAAATCTCTTTAGCACAAGATTATGGGCATAACACACTGATCAAGGAGGGATTATGCAGCACATTAGGGGGCTCTCTACATGCCTAGAACACAAGTTGGCTTTTGTTGCTTAAGAAAGAAGAAAAGTGTCATAACATCACACAACTCTCATCTCAGCTTACAAACACTTAGAAAAACTTATCAAACACATTCCAAAGATCAGAACCAAGCTTTTGCACGACCCTAGCACCTCTCAAACACTCCCCTTGCCATAATCACTCTCAAACTGCAAAAACAGGGCAAGGCCTGCAGTTTAAGTGTCATCTTTCATTTCTCTCAAGCTTTCTTGCCCAAACCAGTTCACACACCTTCCATACCATCTATGCAAGCTAACCAAAAGCAAAAGCACGACCTGTAATCACTCTAACCACTTCCACCATTTTCAGTTTCTTGTTTTGCAGGTGAGGTGCTCTAGCACGATTCAGAAGCTCTCAAGACAAAGTAAACATTGGAATAGCATCCCTAGACCTCAAGGAAGCTTTTCCAATCATCACCTTGCACTGAAAGCTCCCTCATTGCCAGATAGAACTTCAGCTGAACAGGTATCTTGGTGAACTCGTATCTCTCTTATTATGCATCATTAGCTTTAAGTTTGTGAATAAACAATGTTCTACTCATGCCACTGAACATGTACATGTTTTTACTTTTCATTTCTTTTGCTTGAGCTGTGAGAATTTGAGGTTTGAAAATGGCAGAAAATCTAGGTTAGGATTTGGGGGAGGAGAAATTCTCCCTCATCTTAGAGAGTTAGATCAAGTTATGCATATGGTTAGATTCGTCTCTTGATGCTGAACATTTTTTGTGTTATGAGTTTTCATTAACAAGCCAGGAATCAAGATGTTTGAATGTTGGAACCAAGCGCGCGTTTTCTGAACATTTTTGGCTGGAGGTTGAAGAAGGGTCTTTTGGGCTGGGCTTGCTTCATTTTTCTTATTCACACCATGATTTTTGTTTTGCACCCCCTGAGCCCATTTCATCCATTTTTAATATTTTTGACTTTTGCTTTTTTTTGATTGGTTCATTTATTTTATCTCAGCATATTAAAAATATAAAAATATTTTTCTCATCTTTTTTTGAATTTATTGAGCATTTATTTGATTGTTTCTTTTGTTTTGTACATAAATAAATAAATATACATATATATACTTTTGTTTAAAATATTAAGATAATACAAAATATATTTTTATACACATTTTTATCTTATTTTTACTTCCTGAAAATATTATAGAAAAAAAAAATACTTTTTATTTAAATATTAAATATTATTAATTAATATATATAATATATGTTTTGTAAATAATATAAATAAATAGGTATATTAATATACTTAGGATAAAAATACCAAAAAATGTACATATTTTATTTTTTAATATTTAATACTAAAAAATGCCTTTTTTGCAAATATACTATATTTTATTTTATTTTTGTATGTAAATAATAAATATTATATAAATAATTGATTAATATCCCTTTGATTAAAAATTAGGGTTTTTGCCCTAAAATGAGAAAATACTCCAAAAAATAATACCTTTTTATTTTCTTTTTATTTTTTATAAATAATACTTTTTTCATACATATAAAAATTCTTTTTTGCATTCTTGCATATTTATCTTATTTCTATTTTATTTATGCTTTTAATCATATTGTAAATATTCAAAAAAAATGATGTAATAGCTTAGATTCAATTTCTTGTCCAAATATCCCCATTTGAAACATTGTACCCCCCTCCCCATATTATTGTGTTGTAATAGCGTAGGAATTTAAATTTCGCACTTTTATTGCTTTCTAAACATACTATGCTAGAATTAGGGTTTGTATGCGAATAAAACGAACAAAAATAGTTTGACCTAATACAAGATAAAAAAGCATGAAAATGGACAACACATTTCACACTTGCACCCCTAGGGTATTCCACTTTGTTGCTTTCAAATAATTGGGCCATATTGCATGTTGAACTTCTTTGGGTAAAACAAATAACCAAATGATCATAGTCCCTCAAAATGTTGCCTAAATCAAATGATCAAAGTCCCTTTTAAAAGAAAAATTGCCCAAAGACATTTAACACTATTGCAATTATGGTCTAAACGATGACCCGCGTCCGTCCCTTTCATCTCCTAAGACAAAATTGTCCACCAAATGCAATGGTGGAACAAAATTGTCAAAAGGTTCAAAAACATAAACAAAAATCTTTGAGAAAACTTTAGGGTAGATAACTCTTAAGTACTTGTCAATTTGCAAAGAAAACACTTGCCTAATTTCAAAATACACTTCACAAACACTTTCAAAACCAACTTTCAAAAACCTTGAAACATCTTTTCTAAAGACAAAACACCTTTTGTAAAACATTCGAGTAAAGAATTGTTACAAGGGTAGCCTATACAAGGCATCTTTTCAAAACATTTTCAAAGCCACACACCAAGCACCATTTCAAACAATTGAAAACCAAGGCAAGTTGATCTAAGCAAGTACCTAAGAGCCCATGGATAACCATGGATAGAAAGGGTGCTAATACCTTCCCTTTCTATAATCTACTCCCCGAACCCAAGAAAAATCTCAAAGGTTTTTGCTGTGCTTTTTAAACCTTTCCTTAGGATAAAATAAAAAGTCGGTGGCGACTCTTGCTCAACCGAAACATTTGCGAAAACAAACGCAAAACCATAGTCAGTTCTCCCACCGTATCACACGGAGGCATCAAAATTGGTGGCTCCTGGAGGTATTCTTTGATTCTTTCGAAAGAGGTCTGACATTCATCATTCCATTTTACCACTTGATCTTTTTTCAGCAGCTTGAAGATTGGCTCACAAGTAGCAGTCAGATGTGAAATGAATCGGGAGATGTAGTTCAGACGTCCCAAAAAGCCTCTAACTTCCTTTTCTGTGCGGGGAGCTGGCATCTCTTGTATAGCCTTCACTTTTGTAGGATGCACATGAATACCTTTATCACTGACGACGAAACCCAGCAACTTACCAGACCTTACCGCGAAGGTGCACTTGTTCGGGTTTAACCTCAGCTTGTACATTTTCAACCTGTCGAACAATTTCTGGAGATGGTCAAGGTGTTCTTCCTCAGTCTGGGACCTTGCGATCATGTCATGAACATAAAACTCAATCTCATGGTGAATTATGTCATGGAACAAAGTGACCATGGCGCGCTGATAAGTGGCCCCAACATTCTTCAATCCGAACGGCATGACCTTGTAGCAAAAGGTGCCCCACTGTGTAACGAAAGTTGTCTTCTCCATGTCTTCGGGAGCCATCTTGATCTGATTGTAACCAAAAAAACCATCCATGAAGAAGAAGAACTTATACTACACGGTGTTGTCGACCAGAACATCGATGTGAGGAAGCGGGAATTCATCCTTGGGGCTTGCCCTGTTCAGATCTCAATAGTCCACACACATCCGTACCTTACCATCTTTATTAGGCACTGGAACCACATTGGCAACCCACTGCGGATAAGAAGTAACAGCTAAAAATCCGGCGTCAAACTATTTCATGACCTCAGCTTTGATTTTCTCAGACATCTAAGGGCGCATACGACAGACCTTCTGCTTTACCAGAGGGCAGTCTTCTTTGGTTGGCAGGCGGTGTACCACAATATCAGTGTCCAAACCAGGCATATCTTCATAAGACCAAGCGAAAATCTCAACATAGTCGCGTAGCATCTGTATCAACCGTTGTTTAACACTAGGCTCCAGATTTGCTCCTATCTTGACCTCTTTCCTGTCTTCCTCGGTACCCAAATTCACTGATTCCACTGGCTCTTCATGAAGTTGTATGGCCCTTTCTTTCTGTAGTAACAGTCTAGCAAGTTCTCCGGGCACGTCACAATCATCTTCACCTTCGTCCTCGGCTTGGTTGATCGGATTTTCGAAGTCATAACTGGCAGTAGCAGAGTTGTTATCAATGGGATCCAGAGTGGATATGGATCTGCATTATGATACGTGAGTGTGTGTAAGAGAATAGCTGTTTTGATAAAGTGAGAGACAGAAAAGAAAAACAAGGAGCGCAAAATTTGTAACGCAAGAAACTTCCAATGTTTTATTGATGATATATGAAAATAACAAATAATAAGCCCTCACAAACAAAAGCCAAGATGCCTCAGGCAAGGCACCGGGCCATAAAGTTTCAAACTGTTTATTACAAACTTCAAAACAAAAGTCAATTACTGTGAAATAAAGGAACCAGGTATGAAGTCTTTCGCCGTCCAATTGTTCAATCCACCATTGGTTATCGAGTAGATCCAGCTGTCGATATTTGAATCTTCTTTACTATCCTCAATTGCATTCACTCCCTGATTACTGATCTGCAGAGGAGGTCTTCCAATCCGCGCGCGCCTAACAGCCCTTTGAGCCCCTATAGTGAAGCCCAAACCAAATTTGTCAATTTTATACGTGAAATCAGGGAGCTGACCCCAGTTTGCACACCCACCTTCTTCAATTACAGCCCCGACATCCTTGAGGGAAGCCATCTTCATCGGAGGTTTTTCAGTAGAAACTTCAGTTGACGCCAAAGTCTGAGGGACCTCTTCAATGTTCTGACACGGGGTTTCGATGAACTCCCCATCCATCTCCATGTAACGGAAAGAGTTGAGATGACTCACCATATACTCCTTTTCTCCTTGTACCGTAACAATCTTCCCCTTTACCGGATATTTCAACATTTGATGGAGCGTGGAAGTCACTGCCCCAGCCTTATGAATCCACGGGAGACCCAGCAAACAAGAATATGATGGTCGGATATCCATCAGATAGAAAGTAGATGCGAAATTCTGAGAGATAACTTTAACTGGGACGTCCACCTCCCCGTGCACCATCCTTTTTGACCCATCTAAAGCCCTGACCACAATATTGCTCGGCTTCAGAGTCAAACCTTTACAGTCTAGACGGTCTAATGCTTTCTTTGGCAAAACATTCAAAGAGGAACCGATATCCACTAGAACGTGGGCCATAGTACTGCCCCTGCACTCGATTGAGACGTGCAGAGCATCATTGTGATTTCTTCCTTTAGCAGTCAGATTTGCGTCTGAGAAACCTAGCCCATTGTCGGCAATCAAACTGGCTGCACAGTCTTTGAATGGATCGGCCGAAGTTTCCTGCGGCACATGTGCAGTTTTGAGGAAGGCAATTAAAACCTTTGCATGGGCTTTTGAGCACAATAACAAGGACAACATGGAGATTTTTGACGGGGTCTTCCCCAGCTACTCGACTACGTTGTAGTCGCTCTTCTCGATAATCTTCAGAATTTCCTCTATCTCCTACTTAGAGGTTTCTACAATGATCTTTTTAGGTGCCTCCATCCGGGCAGGCTCACCTATGATTTTTTTGCCCCGAGTTCTAGATGGCTCGGCGACAGGGGTGGTAACTGGAACAGGAATCAGGATAGTAGTTGATGTACTAGCATATGGAATGACAACAGGTTTGTGAACAGTCGGAGGGGAAATCTCGGGAGATAAGAGTCTTCTGCTTCTGGTGTCCTTGCTAGCCCCGACAATATTGCTGACATCAGCATCAGCTTCCCCATTCTTTAAGTCTTGTTTAACCCCATGGTAATACACATCAACACCGTAGTGCCAGGGGACAGCTTTATCCGAAGTGTATGGGATAGGACCAGGGACAGTAATTATTAACGGAGCAACTCTTGGAACGGATGTAATCCTAACAGGTTTTCTCGAGGAAACCTTGGAAGGATTGACGGAAATGGTTATGATGGCAACTTCTTCAATTGGAACCAACGTGTTGTACCCCAAAATTTTCCCTCTCATATTATCAATATTTTCCTCACAAGACTGCTTGGACTCCAAACCAGATTAGGGTTTGCACAGCTCAAGACATTGCCTTGCACTATTGACCTAAAATTAGGGTTTGAGTTTGCACAGGGATTTTTGGACTTCCAATGCCCCATGTGACTTTCATACTTCATGTTGGACTCCTAAGATTGCTCATACCAAGTTTCAAGCCTTGAATCACATTTTTGCCCAGTCAATTGGACAGTTGACCTAAAAATCAGTTGTATTGGGGAAAAAGTCTACTGTGGCCAATTTACAGTCAAACATCATGATTTTTGATCCACAACAACATTATAGACTCATATGAACCATTTGATCAAGTTTGGACCACAACTCCTCAAGAAATTTGATCAGATCATCAAAAGGGCAAAATGGTCATTTTTAGGGTTTTGACTACAGAAGGGAAATTTCTTATTTTTGACCTAGCCAATGGCAAATTGGGTTCAAGCATGGATTCAAGGGCTCAATGGCATCATCTTGACCTAATCACAAGATTCAAAAGATCTCAATTGCATTGGATTGACAGATGAATTTTCCAGTCAACTAATCAAAAATCAATTGTACACTAAAAAGTCAAACTTTGACTTTTTGGTCAAAATCAAGTGCCAAGGGTCATTTTTCATCAAGATGTGTCAAAACATTAACCTTGTTCACCAAGAAACCTAATTTTGAAAATTAGGGTTTAAAATTGAAAAATTTCATAACTTAGAAATTTTCGAAGTTATGAAAATTTCTTATTTTTTCCCAACTTTGCCCAACTTTTTCACCGTGATGCAATTTGATTCAAAGAAAACTTCCAACATGAAAGTTGTATTCCTCCACAAAATATACAACTTTAATTCACAAAGTTTTCCCAAAAGATTCTTGGATATCAAGTTATGATTTTGTGAACAAGGGTCCATGAAACTTTTAACTTAGTGAAATTTTGCCCTAGTTTAGGCAGGATTTTGACCTATATTCATGGCAACTTTTCACCTAGTTCCATTTGGAATCTCAAAATTCATTTCAAAGATGGATTGTAGAGCATGTTACAAGCTTTCCAAAATGTCCAAGAACTCTCCAAGATCATTTGTGGTTAGGTAGAATCGAAAGTTTTAAAATGACAAATTATCACTTTTGGCCAAGGCATTTTGCACCATGTTACAACTTGCAAATCAGTTTGAATCATGCTTGTGCTTGTTTTACAGGTCTTAATCCTTTCCACACTCCTTAATTAAATTCAAATACATTGGACAAAGGCATTGTTTTGAGTTATGGAGCATTACACAAAGAGTTAATCCAAAAATGGCAAAAAAGGCAACATTGCTACTTTCATAAAGCATGCTTTATGTCATTTTGTTTATCTTGAGCCATGGACCCATTTTCTTGCTAAAAACAAAGTCCACAAACTTGAGGCAAAGTACACCAACTATGTGCAGCTAAGGAGCAGGCCTGTACAGGCTTTGGCTTTGTCAACTCAACATTTTCTTCAAAAGCAAGCCAACTTGCAAAAGGTCCATAACTTGTGCATCTGTTGAAACCAAGACTTGTGAATATTTCAAACAAGTTTTACATATTGTCTAAGGCCAGAAACACGATCTAACAACATCTCAAACACCCAAATACACAAAAAACCCCATTTCTGCCCAAAACAGGGCAAGCCCTGCAGAACCACTTCCAAAACATATTCCACTCGTGCGTTTTTCCTTGAACCACTTCAAACAAATTACATACATCCCATCCAAGCTACCCAAGTCCATGTCCAGCAACTGTAACTTCATTTTCAAGCTTCACCATTTTCAATTTCTGAGTTTGCAGGTTGAGTTCTATAGGGAGGTTCAGGCCATTTCAAAGCAAGCTAAGCATTGGGAAAGAACAAGGGAACATCAAGCAAGCTCAGAAAACCTTCAGGCCTCACTCACAACTCCTACATTGCCATATTTGAACTTGATTGAAACATGTATTTCTCAAGATTCTAACTCCTTATTTAGGCATCATTAAGCTTAGGTTTGTGAAGCAAAAATGTAGTCTGTAATGTGCTTGAGCTGTACATATGCATAGCTTGTATTTATATTAACTGAGCTAGGAGAATTTGGATGATGAACATGCTGAAAAAACTAGGTCAGAATTTAGGGCCAATGAAATTCTCTCTGGTCTTTGAGAGTTAGATCAAGTTTTTTATATCATTAGAATCGTGTGATGATGAGCTATAACTTTCATGTTGCAAGATTTTGTTTTTAAGCACATATGCAGGAGTTACAAGTTTGTACATGGCGCGCACGTTTTCTGGTTCAAAGGACAGGGATGAAGTGTGACTTGGGCTGGGCTTGGTTTGGCTGACTATTTGCACCCCCCATTCTGTTATTTGCACCCCTTGGCCCATTTTCTTTATCTTGGCATATTTTTCATTTCTTTTTTTTTATTTTCTGACTTTATTATTTTTTCTTGAACATTTAAAATCACAAAAAATATTTTCTTTATTTTTGGCATTTTATCATATTTTTATTTTATTTTTATTTGCATAATAAATAATTATTAGGTTAATGTTACTTTATTTTCTTAATTAAAACTTGTAAATAATATAAAAATACTTACATATTTTATTTTATTATATTATACACATAAAATAATATTTTCTCACATAATTTAATTTTTAACATTTTTGTATATATTTTTATTTATTTTCTTGTACATAAAAATGAATAAATAAATAATATAATATATTTTCCATTAAACCAAATTAGGGTTTTCACCATTTCCAAAAATAATCATTTTTATTTTCTTATTTTTAAGACATTAAACAAATTTATTTTACATACATAAAATAAATACAAAAACATTTGTGGATATTTACATTTCATTGCATTATTTAAATATTTGTTCATTTATTTATTATATGTACAAATAAATTCAATTTGGTTGTAATAGTTGAATTAGGGTTTTATTTTTGAGCAATATCCCCCTATTCAAACTTGTATCCCCCTCCCCATAATAATGTTATAATAGTCTTAGATTTACTTTTACGCATTTATTGCTTTTATATGCATGATAGTAAAATTAGGGTTTGTATGCAAAGACCAAAATCAAACAAATAGCATGACTAAACACAAGACAAAAATGCATGAAAAATGACAACACAATGCACACAAGCACCCCTAGGGTTTCACCCACTTGTTTCCTTAAAAACATGGCCATGGTATGCATGTTAGGTATCTTGGCAAAACAAATCAAACAAAAAAGATCATAGTCCCTCGATGACGCTATCTTGGTTGCCTAAACAAAAATGATCTAGTCCCTCAAAAAAACTTGCTAAGATACTTGGCAATATTGTTATCATGGTCATACGATGACCCACGCCTGTCCCGTTTAACATCCAAAGATAGGGTTGTTTAGCAAATGCAATGGTAAAACAACAATTTCAAAGGAATAAAAATGTATAGGAAAGATCTTTGAGTAGGGTAGACAACTCCTAGTTACTTGATCAATTTGCAAATCATCCTTGCTATTTTCAAACTATCACACACATTCCAAAACAATTTCAAAACATTTTCCAAACAAACTTTCAAACATTGAAACATTTTTCAAAAGACAAACACCTTTGTATACATTCAAACAAGAATCATTACAAAGGTTTCCTAAACAAAGGCCTCTTTTCAAAATACTTTCAAAACCACACACAAAAGCACCATTTCAAACAATTGGAAAAGCAAAGCAAGTGATCTAAAACAAGTAACTAAGAGCCCATGGAAAACCATGGATGAAAAGGGTGCTAGCACCTTCCCTTTTCATAATCTACCCCCCGAACCCAAAAACAATCTCAAAGGTCTTTCCTGTGCTTTTTTACCTTTCCTTTTGGATAAAATAAAAGTCGGTGGCGACTCTTGCTAAACCGAAACATTTGCGAACACAAAACACAAAACCTCAAGTCAGTTCTCCCACCGCATCACAGAATTGGCGACTCTGCTGGGGATAATCATAAAAGTGGGGTTACCTTAGGGTTTAGATCACCTTTACATGCTTATCTTGCTTGACTTGATTGCTTTACACTTTAGTTCTATTGTTTGGGTTTGAATCCTCTACCCGGATTTGGGAAACATTCATAGGTAAATAGCAATACGTTGTGGAAGCTGTGCAGGGTATACCGACATGGTTGAAGTAATAGCTATATTAGTGTGACATATTTGTGGGTATCAGTAGCTTTTGAGTCAATCAAAGAGAATACGGGGTGGCTGAGTGATGTCATGAAGCACTAATGGACTTTTAGAACCTTTACTTGACCAACTTGGCCTTTTTAGGGGTAGTGAGATGACCGGCTTTGGTGCAGTCCGAAGTTGGTAGATACTCGATACTACACTCATTGAGGGTTGTTTTCTTGGAATATTCCGGTCACCAGTAAGGTGGCTAAACTGAAACAATGAACACAGAAAATAATCCAGTGATATTGAGCTCCTTAGAATCCGGTTACTATTTATAGGACAAGTTGAGCCAAGTAAACTTCAAGAGGGTACTTACCTATGAAACCCCATGCAAGCCTGAAACTAGGATCTTGTGTGATTTGTTTGTACACATATGCTTGTGCATAACATCATAACATCATGAAGCATCATATGCATCCACTAACCATTTCAAGGATTTTGGATCTTCATCTTTGTTCCTGTTTTGTAGGTAATGGATTCACTTCGCAGGAAAACAATTCAAGTCAACCTTATAAGAATTCATCCTCAACTAAAGGAGCTAGCTTCAAGGATTCCTGCAAATTCTCCATTCACCGAGTGGCATGGTCGTCTTCTCAACTTAGTCAACACCAACACTGAGGAAGACATGGTGAAAGTTCTCTTCCAGTTCTTTGACCCCCTACACCACTGCTTCACATTTCCTGACTATCAGCTTGTGCCCACTTTGGAGGAATTTTCTCAACTCTTGAGGATTCCTATTCTCCATCAACTACCCTACAACGGTACGAAAAGAGATCCAAAGCCTGAAGATGTTTCTCAAGCCCTACACTTGCAACCATCTGATATCATAGGCCATTGGGAAACTAGAAGTGGTGTCAAGGGTTTTGTTGTACCCCAAAATTTGCCCTCTCATTTTATCAAGATTTCCCCTCACAAGACTCTTTGAACTCCAGACAGGATTAGGGTTTGAGTTTGCACAGGGATTTTTGGACTTTCAATGCTCAAAATGACTTTCATACTTCATGTTGGACTTATAAGATTGCCTCTACCAATTTTTAATCCTTGAATCAAATTTTTGCCCAGTCAATTGGACAGTTGACCTAGAAATCAGCTGTATTGGGGGAAAAGTCAAATGTGGCCAATTTACAGTCAAACCTCACAATTTTTTATCCACATCAACACTATAGGCTCATATGAACCATTTTATCAAGTTTGGACCACAACTCCTCAAGAAATTTGATCAGATCATCAAAAGGGCAAAATGGTCATTTTTAGGGTTTTGACTGCACAAGGGCAATTTCTGATTTTTCACCTAGCCAATGGCAAATTGGTTTCAATATGGATTCAAGGACTCAATGTCATCATCTTGACCTATACACAAGGTTCAAAATATCTCAAATGCATTGGATTGACAGATGAATTTTTCAGTCAACTGATCAAAATTTGACTATACACTGAAAAGTCAAACTTTGACTTTTTGGTCAAAATCAAGTGCCAAGGGTCATTTTTCATCAAGATGTGTCAAAACATGAAACTTGTTCATCAAGAAACCTAATTTTGCAAATTAGGGTTTAAAATTGAAAAAATTCATAACTTAGAATTTTTCTAGGTTATGAAATTTTCTTATTTTTTCCCAACTTTGCCCAACATTTTCACCATGATGCAATTGGATTCAAACAAAACTTCCAACATGAAAGTTGTATTCCTCCACAAAGTATACAACTTTTATTCACAAAGTTTTCCCAAAGGAAGCTTGGATCTCAAGTTATGATTTTTGGAACAAGGGTCCATGAAACTTTTAACTTAGTGAAATTTTGCCCTAGTTTAGGCAGGATTTTGACCTATCTTCATGACCATTTTTCACATAGTTCCACTTGGAATCTCAAATTTCATTTCAAATATGGATTGAAGATAATGTTACAATATTTCCAAAATGTCAAAGAACTCTCCAAAATCATTTATGGTTAGGGAGAATCGAAGGTTTGAATTTGGTAAAAACTCATTTTTGATCCATGGCATTTTCATGTTGATACAAATTGCAACTTCCATCCAGCATTGTTTGTACTTGATTACAGGTCCCTAAACCCTTTCATACTCAATAATTAAATGCAAATCCATTAGTTTGAAGCTTTGTTCTGGTCATTAGAGGATTATACAATAGATTAATCCAAAAATAGTAAAAGGCAACATTGCCATTTTTGTCAAAATCTTGCTTTATGTCAAATTGCATCCTTGAGCCTTGAACCAGATCTTATACAGCAAATTAAATCCACATACTTGGGGCCAAGCTTGCACAATGTATGCAGGGTTAGAGCTAGCCTGTACAGGCCTGCTCTTTGTCACTTCTCATTTTGCTTCATAACCAAGAAACTTGCCAAAAAGCCATAACTTGCATATCTGATATAACCAACCCTTGCAAGCTTTTGAAACAAGTTTTATGCATTCCCTTGAGCCAGAAACACGAGCCATTGAGCCCTAAAACCTTCCAAAACACAAAATCACCTTCCTCTTGCAAAACAGGGCACCTTCTGCACTTTGAGTTCTATCTCACAAGTTGCTCGTGCGTTTTGCCCCAAACTTGTTCCAATACATTCCATATAACCTATCCAAGCTATCCTAACCCTTAGACACTGACTGTAACTCCATTTTCAAGCCTCACCATTTCTGTTTTTAGCTTGTGCAGGTTGAGTTCTACAAGCTTGTTCAAGCACATTCAAAGTAAACTAGGCATTGGGGGAGGTCAGGGGAAGTTCAAGCAAGCTCCCAAACATCTCAGGCCTCATTGAAAAGCTCCACATTGCCATACACGAGTTCAACTGAAACAAGTTTTTGTCAACTTCCTATCTCTCTATTTAGGAATCATTAGGCTTAGGTTTGTGAATAAAAAATGTAGTACTCATAGCCATGAAATTGTACATTTTCTCGGTTTTCATTTAAGTTAAACGTGTTAAGAGGATTTGATTCATGAACATCCTGAAAAAGTTAGGTTAGAAATTAGGGTCAGAGAAATTCTCTTTGGTCTTTGAGAGTTAGATTAAGTTTTTTATATGGTTAGAATCATGGTTTAATGCTCTACAAGTTTCATGTTTTGAGTTTTTGATTTCATGCAACGAATAGAGAGAACAGGATTGGAGTTACAGGGCGCGCGTTTTTGTGTTTGACAAAGGTTGAAGATAAAGTCTGGGCTGGGCCTGGCCATTCCATGCTTTTTGCACCTCCAGCTTTACTGATTGCACCTCCCTTGGCCCATTTCTATTATTTTACATATTTTTGTATTTTCTATTTTATTTTCTGACTTTAATTTATTTTTATAAACATTAAAATCACCAAAAATATTTTATTTAATTTTCACATTTTTATTTCTTTTTTTATTATTTTTTCTAATATAAAAATAACTATTAGATAACATACTTTTGTTTTATTTAATAAAAACTTAAAATAATACATAAAATATTATACTTTTATTTTTTTATTATTTATACTTAAATAATATTTTTTCTAATATATTTTTATTTTTGTATATATTTTATTTTATTTTTATTGTACATAGATAATATAATTAATATATATACTTTCTTAAAGAAAATTAGGGTTTTTACCCTTAAATAAAAAAAATAATCTTTTATTTCTTTTTTAATACATTAAATATTTTATTTTTATATACATAACAATAAACAAAAACATTTTTTTGCATATTCATAATATTTTTCATATTCATAATATTTTGCATTATTTATTTAATTGACCATTTAAATACTTGCCTATTTAATTATTTATACCATTTATTCAATTTGGATGTAATAGTAAATATTAGGGTTTTATTTTCTTGCAAATACTCCCCCATTCAAAATTGTATTCCCCCTCCCCATATCAATGTTGTAATAGTGTAGATTTATTTTACGCACTTTATGCTTTCAAATATGCCATGTTAGAGATTAGGGTTTGTATGCAAAAATCCAAAATCAAAACAAATAGTTTAACCTAATACAAGACATAAAAGCATGAAAATTGACAACACAATGCACACATGCACCCCTAGGGTTTCATCCACTTGTTGCCTTTAAAATGGCCATGTTATGCATGTTGAGTACTTTGGAAAAACAAAAACAAAACAATAGATCATAGTCCCTCGATGACGCTATCTTGGTTGCCTATACAAAAATGATCTAGTCCCTCAATAATTTGCTAAAGATACTTGGCAATATTGCTATAATGGTCAATACGACGACCCGCGCCTGTCCCGTTTAACATCCTAATACAAGATTGTTTACCAAATGCAATGGTAAAACAATACTGTCAAAAGGGTTAAAAATGTGTAGGAAAGATCTTTGAGTAGATAGGGTAGACAACTCTTAGTTACTTGATCAAAACTTGCAAAAACATCCTTGCTATTTTCAAACACACCTCACAACACAATTTCAAAACATTTCCCAAAAACAAACTTTCAAACAATCAAACATTGAAATATCTTTTCAAAAGACAAATACACCTTTGTATACATTAAAACAAGAATCATTACAAAGGTTGCCACAACAATGGTCTCTTTTCAAAACATCTTTCAAAACCACACACAAAGCACCATTTCAAACAATTGAAAAGCAAAAGCAAGTGATCTAAACAAGTAACTAAGATCCCATGGATAACCATGGATGAAAAGGGTGCTTGCACCTTCCCTTTTCATAATCTACCCCCCGAACCTAAGAAAACATCTCAAAGGTCTTTTCTGTGCTTTTTGACCTTTCCTTTGGATAAAATAAAAAGTCGGTGTGACTCTTGCTAAACCGAAACATTTGCGAATACAAACGTGAAACCTCAAGTCAGTTCTCCCACCGCATCACAGAACTGGCGACTCTGCTGGGGAAAAATCTAAAAGTTGGATTACCTTAGGGTTTAGATCACCTTTACATGCTTATCTTATTTGACTTGTATGATTTACCCTTTTTGGTTCCTTGTTTGGGTTTGTTTTAAATCCTACACCCGGATTTGGGGGCACCTTTTAGGTTAGTAGCAATAAACTGCGAGGGAACTGTGAGGGGTATACCGACATGGTTGAAGCAGTGGCTATGTTGATGTGGCACTTTGGTTGGTACCGGTAACCCTTGAGTTGAATCAAGGAGAGTACGGGGCCGCCGCGTGGTGTCGTGAAGCATCAACTGACTTTAGAACCTTACTTGACCATCTTGGCCTTATTAGGGGTAGTGAGATGACCGGCTTTGGTGCAGTCCGAAGTTGGTAGATACTCGATACTACACTCATTGAGGGTTATTTTCTTGGAATATTTCGGTCGCCAGTTAAGTGGCTAAACTGAAACAATGAACACAGAAAATAATCCAGTGATATTGAGCTCCTTAGAACCCGGTTACTATTTATAGGACAGGTTGAGCCAACTAACTTCTAGAGGGTACTTACCTATGAAACCCCATGCAAGCCTGAAACTAGGAATTTGTGTGACTTGCTTGTACATATACTTGTGCATACATCATGAACATCATAAAGCATCATATGCATCCACTAACCATTTCAAGGGTTTGGATCTTCATCTTTGTTCCTGTTTTGTAGGTTATGGAATCACTCCATAGAAAAACAATCCAGGTCAACCTTGTGAGGATCCCTCCTCAACTCAAAGAGCTTACTTCCAAGATTCCAGAGAATTCTCCCTTCAGTGAAAGACATGGTAGACTTCTCAACTTGGTCAACTCCAACATTGAAGAAGACATGGTGAAAGTTCTCTTCCAGTTCTTTGACCCCCTACACCATTGCTTTACATTTCCTGATTACCAACTAGTGCCTACTTTGGAGGAATTTTCTCAACTCTTGAGGATTCCTATTCTCCATAAACTACCCTACAATGGTACAGAAAGAGAACCAAAGCCTAAAGATGTTGCTCAAGCCTTACACTTGCAACCATCTGATATCAAAGGTCATTGGGAAACCAGAAGTGGTGTCAAGGGATTCTTAGCAAAGTTTCTGTTTGAGAAGGCACAAGACTGTTGGAATTCTCTAGATCTACAAGCTTTTGAGGAGATTTTAGCACTTCTCATCTATGGGTTGGTCTTGTTCCCAAACCCTGACCAGCTTATAGATGTGAATGCTGTCAAGATTTTCATATCTCGAAATCCCGTGCCTACATTGCTTGAGGACATCCTCCACTCATTTCACACACGAACAATGAGGAAAAGAGGTGTTCTCATGTGCTGTACTCCTCTTCTAGCAGGGTGGTTTATTTCTCACCTTCCCCAATCAGTCTTAAAGAATGAACAAGGCTTGAGGTGGTCACAACGGCTGATGACTCTTACACATTATGATGTTCATTGGTGTTCTCGGTCCAGAGAAAATGTCATCATCATTGACCGTTGTGGGGAATTCCCTAATGTCCCATTACTTGGCATTAGGGGAGGCATTACCTACAACCCCTGTTTGGCTCTGAGACAATTTGGGTATGCCCGAAGGGATGGCCCTCATGACATGCTGATTCCAGACTTGGTTTTTGACTTCGACAACGACGCTCAAGGACTTCGACAAAGGTTTATCCGAGCTTGGAGGATGCCTAACAAGGTGGACAGTAAGACAATGGGGCACAAGAATTCCATCCCCCTTGAGCCTTACCTCAAGTGGGTACGAACCCGCGCCCAGAGTCTTATGATGCCTTACCCCTACATTTTGCCTATGATCAAAGAGCCTGTTATGGAAGGAGAGGTTCCATACACCCTCCTACATCCTGACATGCCAACATCATTGGAAGATTTGCAAAAGAGTTGGATACAACTCAAGGAAGAACGAAACACTTTTGAAGCCAGCTTTTATGCCAGTGAGAAGAAGGTTTTGGAGCTTACCCGTCGACTCCATGAAGAGCAAGCTCTCAACACCTACATCGTGCCAAAGAGGATGCGCAACGTCTTTTTACATTATAATTTTGTAATATTTTGCCCATGGGGAATTTATGTACTAACAAGTTTCTTCTTATTAATATGACGTGTGTTCTTTTTGTTTGCAACAACTTTGAATTTCTGAATCCTTGAATGCATTACATGAATACATATCATTCATCATATGCATAAACAGGTCTTCACACCAGGTTTCCTTATCTCTCTGTTGTTTATTTCAGCAAGATGGATATAGAGCAGACAGTCAAAGATCTACAAGCACAGAATTCGCAGTTCCAACAACTCCTCATGACCTTGGCAAAGGATCAAGAGGACCTTAAAGCACTGTTAGAGAAGGAAAAGGAAAAAGAAAAGGAGAAAAAGAAAAAGAAAAGAGTTGGTGTGGTCACTTTTGTACCCCAAAATTTTCCCTTTCATTTTATCAATATTTCTCATCACAAGACTCTTTGAATTCCAGACAGGATTAGGGTTTGCTCTACTCAAGACATCTTCTTGCACTGATGACCTAAATTAGGGTTTGAGTTTGCACAAGGAATTTTGGACTTCTAATGCTCAATATGACTTTCATGCTTCATGTTGGACTTATAAGATTGTTCATACCAAGTTTCAGGCCTTGAATCAAACTTTTGCCCAGTCAATTGGACAGCTGACCTAGAAATCAGCTGTATTGGGGAAAAGTCAACTATGGCCAATTTACAGTCAAACCTCATAAATTTTGATCCACATCAACATTATAGGATCCTATGAACCATTTTATCAATTTTGGACCACAACTCCTCAAGAAATTTGATCAGATCATCAAAAGGGCAAAATGGTCATTTTTAGGGTTTTGACTGCACAAGGGCAATTTCTGATTTTTAACCTAGCCAATGGCAAATTAGGTTCAAGCATGGATTCAAGGACTCAATGGCATCATCTTGACCTATTCACAAGGTTCAAAAGATCTCAATTGCATTGGATTGACAAATGAATTTTTCAGTCAACTGATCAAAATTTGACTATACACTGAAAAGTCAAACTTTGACTTTTTGGTCAAAATCAAGTGCCAAGGGTCATTTTTCATCAAGATATGTCAAAACATGAAACTTTTTCATCAAGAAACCCAATTTTGCAAATTAGGGTTTAAGTTTGAAAAAATTTCATAACTTAGAATTTTTCTAAGTTACGAAATTTTCTTAATTTTTCCCAACTTTTCCCAATATTTTCACCATGATACAATTGTATTCAAACAAAACTTCCAACATGAAAGTTGTAGTCCTCCACAAAATATACAACTTTGATTCACAAAGTTTTCTCAAAAGAAGCTTGGATCTCAAGTTATGAATTTTGGAATAAGGGTCCATGAAACTTTTAACTTAGTGAAATTTTGATCTTGTTTAGGCAGGATTTTGACCTATCTTCATGGCAATTTTTCACCTAGTTTCACTTGTAATCTCAAAATGAATTTCAAATATGGATTGTAGAGCATGTTACAAGCTTTCCAAAATGTCCAAGAACTCTCCAAAATCATTTGCGGTTAGGGAGAATCGAAGGCTTGAAGTTGGCAAAAACTCACTTTTGATCCATGGCATTTTCTTAAGTGATACAAGTTGCAAACTCTAATCATCCTTGTTTGTACTTGATTACAGTTCCCAAAACCCTTCCATACTCAATAATTAAATGCAAATCCATCGGTTTGAGGCTTTGTTCTGGTCATGGGAGGATTACACAATAGATTAATCCTTAAATAGCAAAAAGGCAACATTGCCATTTTTGTCAAATTTGTTTTATGTCAAATAGAATCCTTGAGCCTTGAACAAGATCTTGTACAACACACAATATCCACAAACTGAGGGGGACAAGACCACAAAGTGCAAGCTGATAGATAGCCTGTACAGACCTGTCTTGCATCATGGCTTACTTTTGCTTAAAATACAAGAAACTTGTCAAATACACCACAACTTGAACATCTGATAGGACAAACCCTTGAAAGCTTTGAAAACAAGTTTTGTGCATTCCCTTTAGCCAAAAACATGAGCCATTGAGCCCTCAAACCTTCCAAAACACAAAATCACCTCCCTATTGCAAAACAGGGCAGCTTCTGCACTTTGAGTTCTATCTCACAAGTTGCTCGTGCGTTTTGCCCCAAACTTGTTCCAATACATTCCATATAACCTATCCAAGCTATCTCAACCCTTAGATACTGACTGTAATTCCATTTGCAAGCTTCACCATTTATGTATTCAGCTTGTGCAGGTTGAGTTCTACAAGCTTGTTCAAGCACATTTAAAGCAAACTAGGCATTGGGGAAGGTCAGAGGAAGTTCAAGCAAGCTCCCAAACATCTCAGGCCTCACTGAAAAGCTCCACATTGCCATACACGAGTTCAACTGAAACAGGTTTTTTTCAACTTCCTATCTCTCTATTTAGGAATCATTAGGCTTAGGTTTGTGAATAAAAAATGTAGTACTCATAGCCATGAAGCTGTACATATGCTCAGTTTTCATTTAAGTTAAACATGTTAAGAGAATTTGATTCATGAACTTTCTGAAAAAGTAAGGTTAGAAATTAGGTCCAGATAAATTCTCTCTGGTCTTTGAGAGTTAGATTAAGTTTCTTATATGGTTGAAATCGTCTTGAAAAATGCTACAACTTTGATGTTATGAGTTTTTGCATTAGAGAACGTATGCAGGTTTTCCATGTTTGAGTCAGGCGCACGCGTTTTTGGTTGACAAAGGTTGAAGATGAAGTTTAGTGGGCTGGGCTTGGTTCTGGCATTGTTTTTGACACTCCCTCTTTACTGATTGCACCCCCTGGCCCATTTTCTTTATATTTTTGTATTTTTCATTTAATTTTACATTTCTGATTTTATTTTATATTTTCTAAACATAAAAAATACCAAAAATATTTCTATAAATTTTCACTTTTATTTTTGTATTTTTATTTTATTTTTCTAACATGAAAATAATTTTTAATTAGTATATATTTTTATTTCTCTTTAATAAAAACAAATAAATATTTTAGAGATATTATATATTTTTATTTTATTATTTATACATATAAAATAATATTTTTCCACATGTTTTTATTTCTTAAATATCTTTGTATATATTTATTTATTTTCTTGCACATAAAATAATTAATATAATATATATTATCTTAAAATAAAAACTAGGGTTTCCACCCTTATTAAAAAAATAATATTTTTTCTAATATTTTTATTTCTTGACACTTGTATATATTCTTTATGTTTTTTATTATACCTAAATAAATAATTAATATATATATATATATATATAAATAATTAATATATATATATATATATATATATATATATATATATATATATATATATATATATATATATATATATATATATATATATATATATATATATATATTCTTAAAAGAAAATTAGGGTTTTTACCCTTAATAAAAATAATAACTTTTTTAATACATTAAATATTTTATTTTTACATACATAAAAATAAACAAAAACATTTTTGCATATTCATAATATTTTGCATATTTATTCAATTGACCATTTAAATACTTGCCTATTTACTTATTTGTACCATTTATTTAATTTGGATGTAATAGTAAATATTAGGGTTTTAATTTCTTACAAAATAATCCTCATTCAAAAATTGTATCCCCCTCCCCATATCAATGTTGTAATAGCTTAGTTTTATTTTGCGCACTTTATGCTTTAAAATATGCCATGTTAGAGATTAGGGTTTGTATGCAAAAATCCAAAATCAAACAAATAGTTTGACCTAATACAAGACATAAAAGCATGAAAATTGACAACATAATGCACAGATACACCCCTAGGGTTTCATCCACTTGTTGCCTTTTAAATGGCCATGTCATGCATGTTGAGTACTTTGGCAAAACAAAAACAAAACAAAAGATCATAGTCCCTCGATGACGCTATCTTGGTTGCCTATACAAAATGATCTAGTCCCTCAAAAATTTGCTAAAGATACTTAGCACAATTGCTATCATGGTCAATACGATGACCCGCGCTTGTCCCGTTTAACATCCAAGTACAAGGTTGTTCACCAAATGCAATGGTAAAACAACATTTTCAAAGGGTTAAAAATGTGTAGAGATCTTTGAGTAAAATAGGGTAGACAACTCTTAGTTACTTGATCAAAACTTGCAAAAACATCCTTGCTATTTTCAAAAACACCTCACAACACAATTTCAAAACATTTCCCAAAACAAACTTTCAAAGATTTGAAACATCTTTTCAATAGACAAACACCTTTGTATATATTCAAACAAGAATCATTACAAAGGTTGCCACAACGATGGCCTCTTTTCAAAACATTTTCAAAAAAACCACCCACAAAGCACCATTTCAAACAATTGGAAAAGCAAAGCAAGTGATCTAAACAAGTGACTAAGATCCCATGGATAACCATGGATGAAAAGGGTGCTTGCACCTTCCCTTTTCATAATCTACCCCCTGAACCCAAGAAAACATCTCAAAGGTCTTTCCTGTGCTTTTTGACCTTTCCTTTGGATAAAATAAAAAGTCGGTGGCGACTCTTGCTAAACCGAAACATTTGCAAACACAAACGCAAAACCTCAAGTCAGTTCTCCCACCGCATCACAGAACTGGAAACTTTGCTGGGGATTATCTTAAAAGTGGAGTAACCTTAGGGTTTAGATCACCTTTTACATGCTTATCTTGTTTGCTTTGATTGCTTTACATTTGGTTCTCTTGTTTGGGTTTGAATCCTCCACCCGGATTTTGGGAAATATTCATAGGTAAATAGCAATACGTTGTGGAAACTGTGCGGGGTATACCAACATGGTTGAAGCAATAACTATATTAGTGCGACATATTTGTGGGTACCGGTAGCCTTTGAGTCAACCAAAGAGAATAGGGGGCCGCTGAGTGATGTCATGAAGCACTAATAGACTTTTAGAACCTTTACTTGACCATCTTGGCCTTATTAGGGGTAGTGAGATGACCGACTTTGATGCAGTCCGAAGTTGGTAGATACTCGATACTACACTCATTGAGGGTTGTTTTCTTGGAATATTTCGGTCGCCAGTTAAGTGGCTAAACTGAAACAATGAACACAGAAAATAATCCAGTGATATTGAGCTCCTTAGAACCCGGTTACTATTTATAGGACAGGTCAAGCCAACTAACTTCAAGAGGGTACTTACCTATGAAACCCCATGCAAACCTGAAACTAGGAACTTGTGTGACTTGCTTGTACATATACTTGTGCATACATCATGAACATCATAAAGCATCATATGCATCCACTAACCATTTCAAGGGTTTGGATCTTCATCTTTGTTCTTGTTTTGTAGGTAATGGAATCTCTTCGCAGGAAAACTATTCAGGTCAACCTTGTGAGAATACCTCCTCTACTCAAGGAGCTTACTTCCAAGATTCCAAAGAATTCTCCCTTCAGTGAAAGACATGGTAGACTTATCAGCTTGGTCAACTCCAACATTGAAGAAGACATGGTGAAAGTTCTCTTCCAGTTCTTTGACCCCCTACACCATTGCTTTACATTTCCTGATTACCAACTAGTGCCTACTTTGGAGGAATTTTCTCAACTCCTGAGGATTCCTATTCTCCATCAACTACCCTACAACGGTACGGAAAGAGAACCAAACCCTGAATATGTTGCTCAAGCCCTACACTTGCAACCATCTGATATCAAAGGTCATTGGGAAACCAAAAGTGGTGTCAAGGGTTTCTTGGCAAAGTTTCTGTTTGAGAAGGCACAAGACTACTGGAATTCTCTAGATCTGCAAGCTTTTGAGGAGATTGTAGCACTTCTCATCTATGGGTTGGTCTTGTTCCCAAACCTGATCAGCTTGTAGATGTGAATGCTGTCAAGATTTTCATATCTCAGAATCTTGTGCCTACATTGCTTGGGGACATCCTCCACTCATTTTACACACGAACAATGAGGAAAAGAGGTGTTCTCATATGATGTACTCCTCTTCTAGCAAGGTGGTTTATTTCTCACCTTCCCCAATCAGTCTTGAAGAATGAGCAAGGCTTGAGGTGGTCACAACGATTGATGACTCTTACACATTCTGATGTTCATTGGTGTTCTCGGTCCAGAGAAAATGTCATCATCATTGATCGTTGTGGGGAATTCCCTAATGTCCCACTACTTGGCATTAGGGGAGGCATTACCTACAACCCCTGTTTGGCTCTGAGACAATTTGGGTATGCCCTAAGGGATGGCCCTCATGATATGCTGATTCCAGACATGGTTTTTGACTTTGACAACGACGCCCAAGGACTTCGACAAAGGTTTATCCGAGCTTGGAGGATGCCCAACAAAGTGGACAGTAAGACCCTGGGACACAAGAATTCCATCCCCCTTGAGCCTTACCTCAAGTGGGTACGAATCCGCGTCCAGAGTCTTATGATGCCTTACCCCTACATTCTACCTATGATCAAAGATCTTGTTATGGAAAGAGAGGTTCCATACACCCTCCTACATCCTGACATGCCAACATCATTAGAAGAATTGCAAAAGAGTTGGATAAAGCTCAAGGAAGAACGTAATACTTTTGAAGCCAACTTCTACGCCAATGAGAAGAAGGTTTTGGAACTTACTCGTCGACTTCACAAAGAGAAGAATCTCAACACCTACATAGCACCAAAGAGGATGCACAACGTCTTTTTGCATTAGAATTTTGTATTATCTTGCCCATGGGGCATTTATGTACTAACAAAGTTCTTCTTATTAATATGACGTGTGTTCTTTTTGTTTGCAACAAATTTGAATTTTTGAATCCTTGAATGCTTTACATGAATACATATCATTCATCATATGCATAAACAGGTCTTCACACCAGGTTTCCTTATCTCTCTGCTGTTTATTTCAGAAAGATGGATATAGAGCAGACGGTCAAAGATCTACAAGCATATAATTCACAATTCCAACAACTCCTCATGACCTTGGCAAAGGGTCAGGAGGACCTTAAAGCATTGTTTGAGAAGGAAAAAGAAAAAGAAAAGGAGAAAAAGAAAAAGAAAAGAGTTGGTGTGGTCACTATGGGAAGAAGATTTGAGAACCAAGCTAGAAAAGTCCTGGATTTCCCCTCGACGTCTGATGAAGGGGTTGGAAAAGGAAAGGGAGTTGCAGTGCCCTCCGAGTCTGAAGAAGAGGAAGAAGAAGAAGAGGATGAAGATTACTCTGAGCAGCAGTACCCTCCTGCGGACGATAAGTATAAAAATCTAGAAGACCGGCTGGCAGCCATGGAGGTACAAAGAGTACCTGGGCTGGATTTCGAAGAGCTAGGGTTGGTTGCTGGGATTGTGATTCCCCCTAAATTCAAGGTGCCTACATTTTCTAAATACGATGGTTTGTCTTGTCCGAAGATGCATCTGCGGTCTTACGTCAGAAAGATCCAACCTCATTCTTCTGATAAGGATCTATGGGTCCACTTTTTTCAAGATAGTTTGTCGGGTACGCAATTTGATTGGTTCTACCAGCTTGAAAGATCTGAAGTACATAACTGGGAGGATTTGGCTGCTGCCTTCTACAGACAATACCAATATAATGTATATTTAGCACCTACTCGTACTCAACTACAGAGTATGGGTATGGTTTCTAATGAAGGCTTTAAGGAGTATGCCCAGAAGTGGCGGGACTTGGCTGGAAGGGTGCAGCCACCATTGTCTGAAAGAGAACTTGTTGATATGTTTTCGAGGACTCTGTCAGGACCATTTTTCAATCACTTGATCGGGAGCTCATCTGCCGGGTTCACCGAACTAATTCTGACTGGTGAAAGAGTCGAAGCTGGCATTAAGAGCGGTAAAATTCAGAAGGATGCATCTGCTTCCGCTGCTATCAAGAAAACTTTTCCAGCCAAGATAGAGGTCTCAGCTGTTTACTTCCAGAGAAATCAAGGAAGAGTCGAGCGCCGACCAGTGGTAGGGGCTGTGATGATTCAGAATTCCGCATCCGGTTAATCTCAAAGCAGTCAACCCAGAACCAACCAACCAAAAGGGGGAAGGCCTGCTAGACAATTCACCAAAATAAACATGACGCCTACCCAGGTTCTCCCCCATCTCTTGAAGTTAAACCTTACAACCTTGAGGGAGTCGCCACAAAATCCAAATACAACTTCTCCTTTTTACCATGCCAACGCTAAATGCGCTTACCATTCAGACAGCATAGGGCACGATACCAACAACTGTTGGGCCCTCAAAAACAAGATCCAAGATTTAATAGATGCCAAGGAGGTAGAGTTTGACGTACCTGAAAAACCTAATGTGATATCCGCTCCAATGCCAAAACATGGTCACAATGTCCATGCTATTGTAGAAGATCTTTATGTTGCTGTTGTTGAAGACTTAATGACTACATTGCCAATGATCAAGATGAATCTGTTGAAAGCCGGGATTTTCCCAGGCTGTGAAAAAGATTGTTACCTTTGTTCGACCTTGCAATCTGATTATCCGCTATTAAAGTCAGGCATCCAACGCCTGATGGATAGTCAAGAAATCCACTTCAAGAAAACTCCTGTTACTCCCGTTACTCCAATCAATGATGTTGCTATAATCACCATTTCCGACAATCTTTCCAAGGTCTCCAAAAGACCTGTTAAGATTACACCCGATCCAAAGTTTGTACCTCTGAAGATAACAATGTCGGGACCTATCCCATACAAGTCCAACAAGACAATACCATGGAATTATGGAGGAGAGATATTCTACCACGGTGTTAAGCAGATCGAATCAGTTAAAGAGAATTCCGATGAAGACACTCCTGACATAGGAAATATTGCAGGGACAAGTAAGATCACTCGTAGCGGAAGAATATTCTCTCCGGAGATTGCTCCTCCAAAGGCAATCTTCGGACCCTCAAGGGCTCCTAAGGTTACTCCTGTGCCAGTCAAGATATCTGTGCGAAGTCCAATTATTGAAGAAATTGTTACTCCCGAAGTTGTACCCTTGCTGTTACTGCTGATAAAGGTAAGGGAATCCAAGAAGTGCCCGTCAGGACGAGGGCTCTGCCTTTGGTCATTCCCGAAACCACCCAAAAGGAAATGGAGGAGATTTTAAAAATAATTAAGAAGAGCAACTATGATGTCGTGGAGCAGTTGGGGAAAACCCCTTCAAAAATATCTATGCTGGCCCTATTACTCTGTTCCGAGGCTCATGCCAAAGCCTTGATCAAATTCCTAAAGACGGCGCACGTGCCTCAAGAAACTTCTGCAGATCAGTTTCAAGAGTGTGTAGCTAGCCTTACAGCCGACAATGGTCTTGGCTTCTCTGATTCCGATCTAACATCTAAGGGAAGAAAGCATAATGATGCGCTGCATGTCTCAGTGGAATGTAGAGGGACCACACTTGCTCACATTCTGGTTGACACCGGGTCGACTTTAAATGTCCTACCAAAGAAAGCATTGGACAAATTGGACTGTGAAGGTTTGACTTTAAAGCCCAGCAATTTTATTGTAAGAGCCTTTGACGGTTCTAAGCGGATGGTCCACGGGGAGGTCGACATCCTAATTAAAGTGGGTACTGAAACTTTCCACTCCACATTTTATGTCATGGATATCCGTCCCTCCTACTCTTTCTTGTTAGGAAGACCATGGATTCATCATGCTGGGGCCGTTACGTCCACTCAGCATCATAAGCTTAAGTACCCAGTCCAGGGGAAAATTGTGACAGTTCGTGGCGAGGAGGAGTATATGATAAGCCATCTGAATTCATTTAGCTATGTTGAATTAGATGGTGAATTCATCGAGACCCCCTTTCAGCACTTTGAAGAGGTTTCTCCTGAAGTTGCGGTATCCAAGACATTCGCTTCTGCGCCCATCATTACCAAACCTGTGTCCCGAATGTCATCCCTTAAAGATGTGGAGGCTGTGATCAAGGAAGGAGGAAGCACGGTATGGGGTCAACTGCCAGATTTTCCTTAAAAGACAGATATGTTCGGCTTGGGTTTCACTGCTGCAAGTCAGAAGCCTGTGAGTCGTTCCCAGGCTGGAGAATCGCCATTGAAAATCACTCATCATGGAGATCATGCTTTAGAAGATAATGAAGAAGAAAGCAATTTTGAAGACTGGATCTTTCCAACTATTGAAGAAGGACTGAACAACTGGGAGGCGAAAGACTTTATTCCCATTACTTTCATCAATCAGTAATTTATCTTTTGAACATTTTCTATTGGTCTGTAATAATTTTAAAACAATTCGGACACTTTTTGCCTTGTGCCTTACCCGGGGCATATAGGTCCATTTGTAAGGGTTTTGATTCTTCATTTTCATATGCCATTTTTAATGAATCATGGACGTTTTCATATATAAACTTTTGTGTTCATTTTCTTTCTTTTTACATTTTATTTTGTTTAAAGGTGGCTATCCCTTACACACACCCACACTCACAAAATGCAGGTACTCATCCACTCCGGATTCCATGGGTAACAATTCTGCTATGACCTTCAGTGACTCTGAAGATCTGGTCAATCATGCCAAATACGAAAATGATGAAGACTGTGAAGTTCCTGGAGAGTTGGCTAGACTTTTGCAACAGGAAGAAAGGGCTATTCTGCCCCTTGAAGAGTTGTTAGAGACTATCAACTTGGGAACAGAGGAAGACAGAAAAGAGGTTAAAGTGGGTGCCAACCTAGAGCCAAGTGTCAAAGAGCGTTTAGTTCATCTGTTGAATGAATATGTCGAGATCTTCGCCTGGTCCTATGAAGACATGCTGGGACTGGATACAGATATGTGTGTTCACCGTCTCCCTACAAGAGAAGACTGTCCACCAATCAAACAGAAAGTCCGCTGAATGAGGCCCGACATGTCCAAAAAGATCAAAGATGAAGTGATGAAGCAGTTCAATGTTGGCTTTCTTGTTGTTACTTCCTATCCACAATAAGTTGCTAACATTGTTCTCGTGCCTAAGAAGGACGGCAAAGTCAGAATGTGCGTGGATTACAGAGACCTAAACAGGGCTAGCCCTAAAGATGACTTTCCACTACCGCACATTGACATCTTGGTTGATAATACAGCTCAACATAAGGTATTCTATTTCATGGATGGATTTTCAGGGTACAGCCAGATCAAAATGGCCCCCGAAGACATGGAGAAGACTACTTTTGTTACACAGTGGGGTACCTTCTTCTATAAAGTGATTCCATTCGGACTGAAGAATGTCGGGGCAACCTATCAGCGAGCCATGGTAGCTTTGTTTCATGACATGATACATCATGAGATTGAAGTCTACGTAGATGACATGATAGCCCGTTCACAAACAGAAGAAGAACACCTCGACCATCTGCAAAAGCTGTTTGTCAGGTTAAAAGAATATAAGCTCAGACTGAACCCTAACAAGTGCACTTTCGGAGTCAGGTCCGATAAACTCTTGGGATTCATCGTCAGTAATAAAGGCATCGAGGTTGATCCTGCCAAAGTCAAAGCTATACAAGAAATGCCTGCCCCTCGCACTGAGAAGGAGGTCAGAGGTTTCTTGGGACGCTTAAACTACATTGCAAGGTTCATCTTTCACCTAACATCTACCTGTGAGCCAATCTTCAAGTTGTTGAAGAAAGATTAGGTGGTTGAATGGAATGATGACTGTCAAGTTGCTTTCAATAAAATCAAGGAGTATTTGCTGGAACCTCTTATCTTGATGCCACCCGTCGAAGGAAGGCCTTTAATCATGTATCTGATTGTCCTGGAGAATTCAATGGGGGTGCATACTGGGCCAACATGACGAGTCTGGCCGAAAAGAGCATGCCATTTATTACCTTAGCAAAAAGTTTACCGACTGTGAGACCCGACACTCACCGCTCGAGAAAACTTTCTACGCTTTGGTATGGGCTGCTCGCCAGCTAAGGCAGTATATGTTGACACATACCACTTTATTGATCTCTACGATGGATCTGATCAAGTACATCTTCGAGAAGCCTGCTTTATCTTGAAGAATCGCTAGATGGCAGATGATCCTCACCGAATATGATATACAGTACACGACCCAAAAAGCTATAAAGGGAAGTGTGCTAGCCGATCATCTGGCCCATCAAGTTGTCGAAGATTACCAATCTATGTGGTTCGACTTCCCCGACAAGGATATCATGACTTTGAGCAACGTTGAAGAAAACAGGCCGTATGACGGACCTGACCAAGGATCCCGATGGACTCTGTACTTTGATGGTGCCTCCAACGCACTTGGAAATGGTATCAGCGTGGTACTTATCTCCCCAGAAGATTGCCATACATCTTTCACCGCTAGACTCTACTTCAGCTGCACCAACAACATGGCCGAGTATGAAGCTTTTATCTTTGGTCTCAAGGCTGCTATTGACTTGGGAATCAAATTTTTGATTGTATTTGGGGACTCATCTTTGGTTATCAGTCAAATCAAAGGAGAGTGGGATACTAAACATCCTAACCTCATCCCTTATAAAGAACATGTCCTGACATTGTTACCACATTTCGAGCAGATTACCTTCGAGCACTTCCCGCGAGAAGAGAATCAGTTGGCAGATGTCATCCATGTTTAAACTTAACTGGGAAAATGAGGCACCTCAAATCACCGTTGAACGAATGGACGAACCTGCACATTGTCACGAGATTAATATCGAAGAAGTGGTGGACCGACCGTGGTTTCATGACGTCAAAAGGTATCTCGAAGTACAAGAATACCCTGAAGGAGCTTCAGTCAACGACAAAAAGTTCTTAAGGAGGTTTGCGGCCAAGTTCTTTCTGAGCGATGGTATCCTATACAAGCGCAATCTTGATTGTGTCCTACTCCGTTGTGTGGACAAGGTTGAAGCTGAGCAGATCATGGTTGAACTACATAATGGCACCTTTGGCACCCACTCAAGTGGTCATACGATGACTAAGAAGATTCTACGGGCAGGCTACTACTAGTCTACCATGGAAGCTGATTGTCATCAACATTCCCGTACTTGTCACAAATGCCAAATCTATGCTGACAAGGTACATATTCCTCCAGTT
Source organism: Vicia faba (assembly GCA_948472305.1). Taxonomy (NCBI): domain Eukaryota; kingdom Viridiplantae; phylum Streptophyta; class Magnoliopsida; order Fabales; family Fabaceae; genus Vicia; species Vicia faba. The sequence continues at coordinate 812,089,276 of OX451736.1, read as the reverse complement.
CCTCTCAATGTCCTAACGGCTCCTTGGCCATTCGCGATGTGGGGAATCGATATGATTGGAGAGATCAAGCCTACAACATCCAATGGACACTGTTTCATCCTGGTGGCCATTGATTACTTTACCAAGTGGGTCGAGGCAGCTTCCTTCGCCTCCGTTACAAAGAATGTGGTTGCCCGCTTCATCAAGCAGAACCTCATATGCCGGTATGGTATCCCCGACAGGATCATCACTGACAACGGTACAAATTTGAACAATATTATGATCACTGCTCTGTGCGAGCATTTCAAGATTTAACATCACAATTCATCTCCCTATCGGCCTAAGATGAACGGTGTTGTCGAAGCCGCGAACAAAAATATCAAGAAGATCATTCAAAAGATGACAGTCACCTACAAGGACTGGCATGAGATGTTACTGTTTGCTCTGCACGGGTACTGTACCACGACACGCACTTCAACTGGGGCAACACCTTTTTCTTTGGTATACGGCATGGAGGTTGTTTTACCTATCGAGTTTCAGATTCCCTCCTTGAGAATCATGAAAGATGCTGGTTTGAGTGAAGACGATTGGATTCAAACCCGACTTGATCAACTCAACTTGATTGACGAAAAGAGACTTACTGCTGTTTGCCATGGTCAGGCGTATAAAAAACGTATGATCAAGGCCTTCAATAAGAAAGTCAAGAGACAAGTATATCAAGTCGGGGACCTCGTAATCAAGCGGATCATCTTGCCGCAAAGTGATCCCAGGGGCAAATGGACTCCTACTTACGAAGGACCATTTGTGATCAAAAACATCTTTTCTTGTGGGGCTATGATTTTGACCACCATGTACGGCGACGACCTGCCGCACCCTACAAACGTAGACATATTCAAAAGATACTACGCATAAACGACCCGACAAGTTGAAAACCCGAAAGGGCGACTTAGGCAAAAATGGGCATCCTGGTGAATCGAAAACCCGAAAGGGCGGTTTAGGCAAAAATTAGGGATAAACAAAAAAATCTGTACACCAGGCAAGTTGAAAACCCGAAAGGGAGACTTAGGCAAAAAAGGGTTTCCCGGTGGACTAAAAACCCGAAAGGGCGGTCCAGGCAAAAGTTAGGCAAATAAAGCGTATGACTATGTCTCGTCAGATCACTTTAAGGACAATCTCTTCACAGACAAGCTCCAGGTTTCCGATCAATCCAATCATCTGCGGACGAAGCAATGAATGGACAAGATACTCGGAGTTACGAAGGCTATAGCAGAATGGGAACCCCATGGAATTATTACACAAATCCATATTTCTTTGTATAAATTTTCCTCAATTTTATGACAACATTCTCTTACTAGGATGTCTGTCTCCTTTGTACAAAATACTTACACAAAGTTAATACAAAGATACTTCAAAGTGCAGAAATTTGTTTGCTTTCTTTTTCTTTACACTTGTGTTTTATTTGAAAACGTCCAATGATTTATTAAATGATCATATGCATTTGAATATAATCACTGCTTACAAATAAAACGAAATGAGAAGAAAAAATAATTACTGACAGATTGAAAGTATGAAAAAAAAAGACTTTGGGCTATTCCAGGAGAAATCTCAGCAGAGCTAAAGCCTTGAAATACATATCCCCAGCGGATTTAAGTTTCAAAATCCCCATCAGAACTAAGTTTCCAAACTCCCAATCCCCAGCGGAGCCAGAAAACTTTGAACTGCAAACCCTCAGTGGAGATAAAACTTTCTTCCCCAACGGAGTCCAAAACTTCAACCCTTAAACCCCGGTAGAAGACCATCCAGTTTCCTCCAATTCCCCAGAGAGTTGTCTTAGAACCAGAAGATTCTCCTGCAAGTTATCTTAGAACCTGACAACTAACCAGACGACAGTTTCGGATAATTCCTCAGTAGATTGGCATGCAAACCAAACCCTTGAGAACTCTTCAACAGAATAAAACATTCTCCCCACAGAGTTATTTCCCAGCAGATAGAAGATTCTCATTCTCATTTCTCCAGTGGAGGCCTCCAAGGTTTCAATTCCCCAGTAGAGATCGTCGGAGTTTTCCTTATTCCCCAGGAAAGTCATGAAGGATTCTCACATCCCCACAGAAGTTGTCAAAGTTCTTGTCGGTCTCCACAAGTCACCAAGGGTTTTCTGTCTCCAACAGTGGTCCAAGGATTTCTCATTCTCAACAATCAAAGATTTTGAATCACCAACAGCGGTCAAGGGTTTATTTTCCCCGGCAGCAGTCAAAGATTTCATAATCTCCAGTTATCAAAGATTTATTTTCCTCAGCAAGACAGCTAATCAGCTTACATGCACATCCATTACATTCATATATCATAAACATTGATAAAGCACATTTTATTGCATCATACATGTCATGCAACATAACTTTGTGTTTCAGCTAACATTTTACCCTTTTCAGGACGAGATTAAAATCTATCTTTAACAAATATTCAAAGATTTCAGATACAGTACGGATACACTCCAAGACATGGAAGTCATTATGTTACTCATTCGGATCTCTTATTTAGATACAGTATGGATACACCCCAGACACGGCGGTCATTCTACTACTCATTCAGAGTTTAAAGTTAAGATACAGTATGGATACACCCCAGACACAACGGTCATTCTACTACTCATTCATACTTCAGCAATCAGATACAGACTAGATACGCTCCAGACATGGAAGTCATTCTATTGCTCATTCAGATTCAACTATCAACTTCAAGTTCAGATACACTCCAGACACAGAAGTCATTTTGTCATTTGTCCAGATCCCAGTTACAGTACGGATACACTCCAGATATGGAAGTCATTATGCTACTCATACATATCCCAACTTCAGATACAGTCCAGATATGCTCCAGACACGATTTCCATTCTGTCACTCATTCGGAATTTATCTCCAGCCCAGAGATGCTCCATACATGGATGTTTCTCTGTCGCCCCTTCAGAATTCAGATACAATACAGAATACCCTCCAGACACGACAGTCATTCTGATATTCATTCAAGAATCAAATACAATTACAGTTTGGATACGCCCCAGACGCGTACGCCATTCCTTTGCTCATACGAATCCGATCTCCAGATACGACTCAGATACGTTCCAGATACGGATACCAATCTGGTGTTCATTCTCCTGATTTTCAACAAACAGTCTTGGATGGCATCGTTAAGCCCATCTCCAGCAAGATTCTACCATTTCCAAATGTCATCTTTAATCCCATTCCCTCAGCTACATTTTGACGAGTGCAAATTTACGGGCACTCTAGTGTCCAATCCTCTTTTACCTTCGAGTCACGAAAGGCAAGCTCGCCAATCTAACTCTTCAGGTTCAAGAAGATTGAACAGGGGCATCTGTTGTACCCCAAAATTTTCCCTCTCATTTTATCAAGATTTCCCCTCACAAGACTCTTTGAACTCCAGACAGGATTAGGGTTTGCTCTGCTCAAGACATCTCCTTGCACTGATGACTTAAATTATGGTTTGAGTTTGCACAGGGATTTTTGGACTTTCAATGCTCAAAATGACTTTCATACTTCATGTTGGACTTATAAGATTTCCTCTACCAAGTTTCAAGCCTTGAATCAAATTTTTGCCCAGTCAATTGGATAGTTGACCTAGAAATCAGCTGTATTAGGGAAAAAGTCAACTGTGGCCAATATACAGTCAAACCTCAGAATTTTTTATCCACATCAACATTATAGGCTCATACGAACCATTTTATCAAGTTTGGACCACAACAACTCAAGAAATTTGATCAGATCATCAAAAGGGCAAAATGGTCATTTTTAGGGTTTTGACTGCACAAGGGCAATTTCTGATTTTTGACCTAGCCAATGGAAAATTGGTTTCAAGCATGGATTCAAGGACTCAATGGCACCATCTTGAGCTATTCACAAGGTTCAAAAGATCTCAAATGCATTGGATTGACAGATGAATTTTTCAGTCAACTGAATAAAATTTGACTGTACACTGAAAAGTCAAACTTTGACTTTTTGGTCAAAATCAAGTGCAAAGGGTCATTTTTCATCAAGATGTGTCAAAACATGAAACTTGTTCATCAAGAAACCTAATTTTGAAAATTAGGGTTTAAAATTGAAAAAATTCATAACTTAGAATTTTTCTAAGTTATGAAATTTTCTTATTTTTTCCCAACTTTGCCCAACATTTTCACCATGATGCAATTGGATTCAAACAAAACTTCCAACAAGAAAGTTGTATTCCTCCACAAAGTCTACAACTTTGATTCACAAAGTTTTCCCAAAAGAAGTTTGTATCTCAAGTTATGATTTTTGGAACAAGGGTCTATGAAACTTTTAACTTAGTGAAATTTTGCCCTAGTTTAGGCAGGATTTTGACCTATCTTCATGACCATTTTTCACATAGTTCCACTTGGTATCTCAAATTGCATTTCAAATATGTATTGTAGATCATGTTACATGCTTTCCAAAATGTCAAAGAACTCTCCAAAATCATTTATGGTTAGGGAGAATCGAAGGTTTGAATTTGGAAAAAACTCACTTTTGATCCATGGCATTTTCATGTTGATACAAATTGCAACTTCCATCCAGCATTGTTTGTACTTGATTACAGGTCCCTAAACCCTTTCATACTCAATAATTAAATTCAAATACATTGGTTTGAAGCTTTGTTCTGGTCATTAGAAGATTATACAATAGATTAATCCAAAAATAGTAAAAGGCAACGTTGCCATTTTTGTCAAAATCTTGCTTTATGTCAAATTGCATCCTTGAGCCTTGAACCAGATCTTATACAGAAAATAAAATCCACAAACTTGGGGCCAATCTTGCATAATGTATGCAGGGTTAGAGCTAGCCTGTACAGGCCTGCTCTTTGTCACTTCTCATTTTGCTTCATAACCAAGAAACCTGCCAAAAAGCCACAACTTGCATATCTGATATAACCAACCCTTGCAAGCTTTTGAAACAAGTTTTGTGCATTCCCTTGAGCCAGAAACACGAGCCATTGAGCCCTCAAACCTTCCAAAACATAAAATCACATTCCTCTTGCAAAACAGGGCAACTTCTGCACTTTGAGTTCTATCTCACAAGTTGCTCGTGCGTTTTGCCCCAAACTTGTTCCAATACATTCCATATAACCTATCCAAGCTATCCCGGCCCTTAGACACTGACTGTAACTCCATTTGCAAGCTTCACCATTTCAGTTTTCAGCTTGTGCGGGTTGAGTTCTACAAGCTTTTTCAAGCACATTCAAAGCAAACTAGGCATTGGGGGAGGTCAGGGGAAGTTCAAGCAAGCTCCCAAACATCTCAGGCCTCACTGAAAAGCTCCACATTGCCATACACGAGTTCAACTGAAACAGGTTTTTGTCAACTTCCTATCTCTCTATTTAGGAATCATTAGGCTTAGTTTTGTGAATAAAAAATGTAGTACTCATAGCCATGAAGCTGTACATATGCTCAGTTTTCATTTAAGTTAAACGTGTTAAGAGAATTTGATTCATGAACATCCTGAAAAAGTTAGGTTAGAAATTAGGGCCAGAGAAATTCTCTCTGGTCTTTGAGAGTTAGATTAAGTTTTTTATATGGTTAGAATCGTGGTTTAATGCTCTACAAGTTTCATGTTTTGAGTTTTTGATTTCATGCAACGAATAGAGAGAACAGGATTGGAGTTACAGGGCGCGCGTTTTTGTGTTTGACAAAGGCTGAAGATGAAGTCTGGGCTGGGCCTGGCCATTCCATGCTTTTTGCACCTCCAGCTTTACTGATTGCACCTCCCTTGGCCCATTTCTATTATTTTACATATTTTTGTATTTTCTATTTTATTTTCTGATTTTTATTTATTTTTATAAACATTAAAATCACCAAAAATATTTTATTTAATTTTCACATTTTTATTTCTTTTTTTATTATTTTTTCTAATATAAAAATAACTATTAGATAACATACTTTTGTTTTATTTAATAAAAACTTAAAATAATACATAAAATATTATACTTTTATTTTTTATTATTTATACTTAAATAATATTTTTTCTAATATATTTTTATTTTTGTATATATTTTATTTTATTTTTATTGTACATAAATAATATAATTAATATATATACTTTCTTAAAGAAAATTAGGGTTTTTACCCTTAAATAAAAAAAATAATCTTTTATTTCTTTTTTAATACATTAAATATTTTATTTTTATATACATAACAATAAACAAAAACATTTTTTTGCATATTCATAATATTTTGCATATTCATAATATTTTGCATATTTATTTAATTGACCATTTAAATACTTGACTATTTAATTATTTGTACCATTTATTCAATTTGGATGTAATAGTAATTATTAGGGTTTTATTTTCTTGCAAATACTCCCCCATTCAAAATTGTATTCCCCCTCCCCATATCAATGTTGTAATAGTGTAGATTTATTTTACGCACTTTATGCTTTCAAATATGCCATGTTAGAGATTAGAGTTTGTATGCAAAAATCCAAAATCAAAACAAATAGTTTAACCTAACACAAGACATAAAAGCATGAAAATTGACAACATAATGCACACATGCACCCCTAGGGTTTCATCCACTTGTTGCCTTTAAAATGGCCATGTTATGCATGTTGAGTACTTTGGAAAAACAAAACAAAAGATCATAATCCCTCGATAACGCTATCTTGGTTGCCTATACAAAAATGATCTAGTCCCTCAAAATTTTGCTAAAAATACTTGGCAATATTGCTATCATGGTCAATACGATGACCCGCGCCTGTCCCGTTTACCATCCTAATACAAGGTTGTTTACCAAATGCAATGGTTAAACAATACTGTCAAAAGGGTTAAAAATATGTAGGAAAGATCTTTGAGTAGATAGGGTAGACAACTCTTAGTTACTTGATCAAAACTTGCAAAAACATCCTTGCTATTTTCAAACACACCTCACAACACAATTTCAAAACATTTCCCAAAAACAAACTTTCAAACAATCAAACATTGAAATATCTTTTCAAAAGACAAATACACCTTTGTATACATTCCAACAAGAATCATTACAAAGGTTGCCACAATAATGGCCTCTTTTCAAAACATCTTTCAAAACCACACACAAAGCACCATTTCAAATAATTGAAAAGCAAAAGCAAGTGATCTAAACAAGTAACTAAGAGCCCATGGATAACCATGGATGAAAAGGGTGCTTGCACCTTCCCTTTTCATAATCTACCCCCTGAACCCAAGAAAACATCTCAAAGGTCTTTTCTGTGCTTTTTGACCTTTCCTTTGAATAAAATAAAAAGTCTGTGGCGACTCTTGCTAATCCGAAACATTTGCAAATACAAACGTGAAACCTCAAGTCAGTTCTCCTACCGCATCACAGGTTTCTTGGCAAAGTTTCTGTTTGAGAAGGCCCAAAGCTACTGGAATTCATTGGACTTACAAGCTTTTGATGAGATTGTAGCTCTTCTCATTTATGGGATGGTCTTGTTCCCAAACCCTGACCAGCTTATAGATGTAAGTGCTGTCAAAATCTTCATAGCTCGCAACCCGGTGCCTATATTGCTTGGGGATATCCTCCACTCATTTCACACTCGAACAATGAGGAAAAGAGGTGTTCTCATATGCTATACTCCTCTACTGGCAAGATGGTTTATTTCTCATCTTCCCCAATCAGTTTTGAAGAATGGGCAAGGTTTGAGGTGGTCACAACGGTTGATGAACCTCACGCATTCAGATATCCATTGGTGTTCTTGATCAAAAGAGAATGTCATCATCATTGACCATTGTGGGGAATTCCCTAATGTCCCTCTACTAGGCATTAGGGGAGGCATTACCTACAACCCTTGCTTGGCTCTGAGACAGTTTGGTAATGCCCAAAGGGATGGCCCACATGACATGTTGATTCTAGACTTGGTTTTTGACTTTGACAACGACGATCAAGGACTTCGACAAAGGTTCATCCGAGCTTGGAGGATGCCCAACAAGGTTGACAGTAAGACCTTGGGACACAAGAATTCCATCCCCCTTGAGCCTTACCTCAAGTGGGTACGAACCCGCACCCAAAGTCTTATGATGCCTTACCCCTAAATTCTACCTTTGATCAAAAAGCCTGTTATGGAAGGAGAGGTTCCATAAACCCTCCTACATCCTGACATGCCAACATCACTTGAAGATTTACAAAGGAGTTGGATACAGCTCAAGGGAGAGCGCGACACTTTCGAAGCTCAATTCTACGCAAGCGAGAAGAAGGTTTTGGAACTTACTCATCAACTTCACGAAGAGCAGACTCTTAACACCTACATTGCACCAAAAAGGATGCGCAACGTCTTTTTACCTTAGAATTTTGTATTATTTTGACCATGGGGCATTGATGTACTAACAAATTCTATCTTATTAATATGACGTGTGTTCCTTTTTTGTTTAAAACAAATTTGAATTTCTGAATCCTTGAATGCATTACATGAATACATATCATTCATCATATGCATAAACAGGTCTTCACACCAGGTTTCCTTACCTCTCTGTTGTTTATTTCAGCAAGATGGATATTGAGCAGACGGTTAAAGACTTACAAGCGCAGAATTCACAATTTCAACAGCTACTTCTGACCTTGGCTAAGGGGCATGAGGAGCTCAAGACTTTGCTAGAGAAGGAAAAGGAGAAAAAGAAAAAGAAGAGAGTTGGTGTGGATACCTTGGGTAGAAGATTTGAAGGTCAAGCCAGAAGGGTCCTGGATTTCCCCTCAACATCTGATGAAGGGGTAGGAAAAGGAAAAGGAACTGCAGTGCAATCTGGGTCTGAAGCAGAAGAGGAAGAAGAGGATGAAGACTATTCTGAACAGCAGCACCCTCCTGCAAATGACAAATATAATAACTTGGAAGAACGTCTGGCAGCTATGGAGGTACAGAGAGTGCCTGGGCTGGACTTTGAAGATTTAGGGCTGGTCTCTGGAATTGTAATCCCTCATAAATTCAAAGTACCTCTATTTGCTAAGTACGATGGGGTGTCTTGCCCAAAGATGCACCTACGATCTTATGTTAGAAAAATTCAACCACATTCTTCTGACAAGGATTTGTGGGTCCATTTCTTCCAGGACAGTTTATCGGGGACGCAGCTGGATTGGTTTTACCAGTTGGAGAGGTCTGATGTTCATAATTGGGAGGATTTGGCTGCTTCCTTCTACAGGCAGTATCAATATAATGCGGACTTAGCACCAACCCGTACTCAATTACAGAGTACGGGCATGGTCTCAAATGAAGGTTTCAAAGAGTATGCCCAGAAATGGAGAGACTTGGCGGGACGAGTACAACCACCTCTATCTGAGAGGGAGCTTGTGGATATGTTATTGGGTACACTGTCAGGCCCCTTTTTCAATCACCTGATTGGAAGTTCGTCTGCGGTGTTCACTGAGTTGATTCTGACTGGTGAGAGAGTTGAAGTCGGAATCAAGAGCGAGAAAATTCAAAAGGATGCATCTGCTTCCGCTGCCATCAAAAGGACCTTTCCAGCAAAGAAAGAAGTCTCAGCTGTCTACTCCCAAAGAGGTCAAGGAAGAGTTGAACGTCGGCCAGCGGTGGGGGGCATAATGATTCAGAAGTCTGCAGCTGATCAGCCCAAAAATAATCAACCAAGAACCAACCAAGCAAGGGTGGAAAGGCATGTACGGCAATCCACCCAGATAAACATGACTCCTGCTCAGGTTCTTCCTCATCTTTTGAAGTTAAACCTTGCCAGTCTGAAAGAAGCTCCGAAGAATCCGAATACATCTTCTCCTTACTACCATATGAACGCCAGGTGTGCTTATCATTCAGGGAGTATAGGGCATGACACCAACAATTGTTGGGCCCTCAAGAATAACATTCAGGATTTGATAGATGCTAAAGAAGTTGAATTCGACGCCACTGAAAAGCCGAATGTGATCTCTGCTCCAATGCCAAAGCATGGCCACCATGCCCATGCTGTTGAAGAAGATATTTTTGTTGCTATTGTTGATGATTTGATGACTTCGCTACCGATAATCAAGTTGAATTTGCTGAAGGCTGGGATTTTCCCAGGATGTGAAGAATGCTACCTTTGTTCTGTTAGAACATAGTTTGATTCTACAACCCTTGATTAAAGTTTTGATGATAACAAAATGCAAAGAATAATATTATTTCTAAGATATATATAAAGAACAATTATGCCCCTTAAAATTATGCTTTGTATATGCAGAAGTTCTGATGGAATCAGCATCAGAAGGGAATTAGCATCAGAAGATCAGCAACCTATGGTACACGCTGAAACACTAAAGTTTGATGACCAGAATATGCGCCTAAAACAAATACACTCTGACTCTGATAAAAGACATCTTTATCAAGTCATCAACACTCTGAAGCGTTATCAGCAGATACAGCAAAGAAGATTCTGAAGCGTTACTGGTTATTCAAGACTGAATTAAATGCTAACGGCTTTCTTCAGACAAAGATCTTATACAAAAGTAAAGTGCATTATTATCATTAAACATGCTTTATGGACAACGTATCCTTACTTGCCTATATAAACAGAACTGCTTGTGAAAAGAAACACGTACGTACGCACTCAATTTTGCTAAGCTATCAAACCACGCATATTCAAAGCTTAAGCAAAGTAATCTCATTCCAAGCTTATTTTAGTGTAATTATCACAGTTGTGATATACAGTTTTGTATGAAAAAAAAAACACACTTGTTCAATTCATTTGTAAAAGAAGTTCCTTGAGATCAAACCGGCTTGTGGTTGTACTCAAGAAGACTTTAACAGTTGTTAAAGTAGTTGTTGTAATTCTTTGAGAATAGTGAATTAAGACCTCGTTGGAGAGAGGAGAAATCACCTTGACGAGTGGACTGGAGTAGTTTGAGATCAAACGAACCAGGATAAAAATATTGTGTTGTCAAGCCTTTTGTTTTAAGTTTTACAATTCAACCCCCCCCCCCCCCTTCTTGTGTTTTTCACATCTTCAATTGGCATCAGAGCGCCTGGTTCTGAGCGTTAACACTTAACCGTGTCAGTACAAGATCCAGCGTCAGAAAAACACAATGGCAGGACCAAGTCAAAACATCAGCAATGACAACAATGAAGAAAGGGACAGATTCAGTGGCAAACCTCCAGTCTTTGATGGAGAAAACTTGACTACTGGAAAGACAGAATTGAGAGTTTCTTTATGGCCCATGATACTAATCTGTGGGACATGGTAACTGATGGATACACGCACCCAGTGGATGGACGTGGTCAGAAGATTGACAGGAAAATGATGTCTGATCAGCAAAAGCGTGAGTTCAGAAATCATCACAAGGACAGAACAATTCTTCTCAACGCCATCTCATATTCAGAATATGAGAAAATATCAAACAGAGAAATTGCTAAGAATATGTTTGACTCTCTGAGAATGACGCATGAAGGCAACATTCAAGTCAAAGAAACAAAAGCCCTTGCGCTCATTCAGAAGTATGAGGCATTCAAGATGGAAGACAGTGAATCAATAGAAGCTATGTTTTCAAGATTTCAAATTCTTGTTGCTGGTCTAAAAGTTCTTGACAGAGGATATTCCACTGCTGATCATGTCAAGAAGATCATCAGAAGCTTGCCAAAACAGTGGAGGCCAATGGTCACAGCGCTTAAGCTAGCCAAGGATCTCAACAAAATATCTTTGGAGGAACTCATCAGCTCCCTCAGAAGTCACAAGATAGAGCTAGAAGTAGATGAACCTCAAAAGCAAGGTAATCAATTAGCATTAAAATCTAATAGAAAATCTGATTCCAAAGTTTTGCAGGGTGTGGAAGAAACCTCTGACGGATCCTCATCAGAAGAAGATGAATTATCTCTTCTCTCCAGAAGAGTGAACCAGCTGTGGAAGCAGAGGCAGAGGAAGTTCAGGAATCCCAGAAGATCAGAAAATCAGAATGAATCTTCCTCCAGATACAGAAGGTCAGAATCCTCCTCTAGAAACAAAAGATCTGAAGGCTCCTCAGGATACAAAAAGCCAAACTACAAAGACATCATCTACTATGAGTGTAACGAGCAAGGGCACTACAAAAGTGATTGGCCAAAGCTTCAGAAGGAGAAGCCCAAAAAGAAGTTTGGCAAAGAAAAGAAGAAAAGTCTCATGGATACATGGGATAATTCTGATACATCCGAAGCTGACTCAAAATTAGATGATGAAAGAGCAAACATAGCTCTCATGGCAAAAATATCTGTAGATAGTGAAGCTTCTGAGTCAGACTCTGAATCATATACAGAAGAGGTATTCTCTGACTTTACTATTAATTTTACTAAGGCTGAATTAGCTGAAAGCCTTAATGAAATTCTGGAAAGGTATCAGCAGATCAGAGTCAAATTCAGAAACCTGAAAAGGAATCTTGCTTCTGACTCTAATAAGACTGAGAGTCTCAAATTGGAGAATTCTGAGTTAAAAGATAAAATTTCAAAATTAGAAAATCAAATGAAAAACTCTCAGAAGGAAACAATCCCTGAAACTCCCAGCAATGCTGATGAGATCATCAAAGAGTATGATCACAGCTTTCAGAAGTTTCTAGCTAAAAACATAGACAGAAGCAAAATGGCTTCAATGATCTATGGAGTTAGCAGAAATGGCAGAAAAGGGATAGGATATCAAGGTAAGGTTCCTACACCAAAAAATGCCATGGATTTAGTTATAAAACGTAATCCACTTGATTCACACTTTATATGGGCACACACATGACATAAAATATACAAGTAGTGATTACTTTATCAAACCAAAATTCAACCAGAGTTTTGGTAGAACTAACAAATCAGGACCCAAGAAAATGTGGGTACCTAAGGATAAAATAATACATGTGGCAGATATCTTTAGCAGCAAAGCAAAGACACCAGTCATGGTACCTGGACTCTGGCTGCTCACGACACATGACGGGAATAAGGCATATGTTCCAAAGCCTGGAACTTAAGCCTGGAGGCCACGTAGGTTTTGGAGGCAATCAGAGGGGAAAAATCATTGGCTCTGGAACAGTAGGTAATGGAAATCTTCCCTCTATCAGTAATGTTTTATTAGTTGATGGATTAATGCATAATCTGTTATCCATAAGTCAATTAAGTGATAACGGTTATGATATAATCTTCAATCAAAATTCATGCAAAGCTGTTAGTCAGAAAGATGGGACCATCCTATTTAATGGAAAGAGGAAAAACAACATTTATAAAGTCAAACTTTCTGAACTGAAAAGTCAGAATGTAAAATGTCTTCTGTTTGTTAACAACGAGCAATGGATCTGGCACAGAAGATTGGGACATGTTAGTATGAGAAGAATATCTCAGATTAACAAACTCAATCTGGTTAGAGGACTTCCTAACTTGAAGTTTAATTCAGATGCTCTGTGTGAAGCATGTCAGAAAGGAAAGTTTGCAAAACCTGCTTTCAAATCCAAAAACGTTGTTTCCACCTCTAAGCCATTAGAACTTCTGCACATTGACTTATTTGGTCCAGTAAAAACTGCCTCAGTCAGTGGCAAGAAGTATGGGTTAGTAATCGTAGATGACTATAGCAGATGGACATGGGTAAAGTTCTTAAGACACAAGGACGAGTCACACTCTGTGTTTGTTACCTTCTGCAAGCAAGTTCAGAATGAAAAAGATCTTAGAATCATCAAAGTCAGAAGTGATCATGGTGGAGAATTTGAAAATAAAGACTTTGAATTATTCTTTAATGAAAAAGGCATTCTGCATGACTTCTCTTGTCCTAGAACTCCCCAGCAAAATGGAGTTGTAGAACGAAAGAACAGAACATTGCAAGAAATGGCCAGAACCATGATCAACGAGACTAACGTTGCTAAGATCTTTTGGGCAGAAGAAATAAACACAGCGTGTTACATTCAGAATAGAATCTCCATAAGACCTATTCTGGAAAAGACTCCATATGAATTATGGAAGAATAGAAAACCCAACATTTCCTATTTTCACCCATTTGGATGTATATGTTTTATTTTGAATACAAAAAATTATTTGAACAAGTTTGACTCTAAGGCACAAAAGTGCATTATGTTAGGATACTCTGAACGCTCAAGAGGGTAAAAAGTATACAATACAGAAACACAGATTGTTGAAGAGTCAATCAGTGTTCGGTTTGATGATAAGCTTGACTCTCAAAAGTCAAAGCAGAATAAATTCCTTGCAGGTATGGAAGTTGAACTCACAGGTACTAAAGACAACTCAGAGGCTCTCAACAGAGACACCCCCTCAACATCAGAAAGAGTCACTATAAGCAATCCAGCACCTTCTGTTGATCAACTCCAGAAAAGACCATCCAGAAGCAGAATTGATCACCCAGAAGAAACAATCTTAGGAAGGAAGGAAGATCCAATCAGAACAAGATCCACCTTTAGAAACTCTGAAGAATCCCTCATGGGACTTGTTTCTCTGATTTAACCAACAACAATTGATGAAGCACTTCTGGACAACGACTGGATTCTGGCAATGCAGGAGGAGCTAAATCAGTTCACAAGAAATGATGTATGGGATCTGGTTCCCAAACCAAAAGGATTCAACGTCATAGGCACAAAATGGGTGTTCAGAAACAAACTGAACGAACTAGGTGAAGTCATCAGAAACAAAGCATGGCTGGTAGCACAAGGTTATAGTCAGCAAGAAGGGATAGACTATACAGAAACCTTTGCTCCAGTCGCCAGGTTAGAATCTATCAGACTTTTAATTTCATTTGCTGTTAATAAAGGAATCACTCTGTATCAGATGGATGTCAAGAGTGCATTCTTAAATGGCTATATAGAAGAAGAGGTTTATGTGCACCAACCCCCTGGTTTTTAAAGTTCCAAAAATCCAGAATATGTCTTCAAACTAAAGAAGTCACTCTATGGTCTGAAACAAGCTCCCAAAGCTTGGTATGAAAGACTAAGTAACTTCCTGTTAGAAAAGGAATTCACCAGAGGGAAAGTGGACACAACCCTGTTCAGTAAGACAGTTAAGAATGACATCTTAGTATGTCAGATTTATGTTGATGAAATTATATTTGGATCCACTAAACCCTCTCTGGGAAGAGAGTTTGCTAAATGTATGCAGGCAGAATTTGAGATGAGCCTAATGGGGGAACTAAAGTTCTTTCTGGGCATTCAGATTAATCAAACTTCAGAAGGAACCTACATTCATCAGAGCAAATATGTCAGAGAACTTCTGAAGAAATTTGATCTCTCAGAATGTAAGCCCTCAAGGATTCCAATGCATCCCACGTGCATTCTGGAAAAAGAAGAGGTAAGTAACAAGGTAGAACAAAAGGTCTACAAAGGTATGATTGGTTCTCTTCTCTATCTGACAGCTTCAAGGTCTGAAATTCTATTCAGTGTTTGCATTTGTGCTAGATTCCAATCAGATCCTAGAGAATCTCACTTAACAGCAGTTAAGCAATTTTTCAAGTATCTGAAAGGTACTACTAATCTGGGTTTGTTTTATAGAAAATCTAGTGATTACAGCTTAGTAGGATACTGTGATGCTGATTTTACTAGAGATAGAGTATAACGTAAAATCACTTCTGGAAGCTGCCAGTTTCTGGGAGAAAATATGATCTCATGGTCCAGTAAAAGACAATCCACAATAGCTCTATCAACAGCAGAAGCTGAATACATAGCAGCACCTGGATGTAGCACGCAAATGCTCTGGATGAAAAGTCAACTTGAGGACTTCGATATATTTGAGATTAACATCCCTATCCTCTGTGACAACACTTCTGCTATTTGTCTCAGTAAAAATCCTATCTTGCATTCTAGGGCTAAGCATATAGAAATAAAACATCATTTTATTAGGGACTATATTCAGAAAGGGATTCTCAATTTAAAATTTATTAACACAAACCATCAATGGGATGATATCTTTACAAAACCTCTTTCTGAAGATAGGTTTAACTTCATTCTGAATCATCTCAGCATGAAGCTTTGCCCAGAATAAAACAGTTTTATTTTCATATCTTAACTTTCAGAATTTTGGTTATTTTCTGTGAACTACTAATCAATCTGCCTTCAGATCTTTAGAAGTACAGATTGTATCAGAATCTATCCATGAAGATCTGAGCGCTTCATTTCAAAGATAGAAATGTGTTGTTCATTCAAGCAAACAGTTGTCATCCAGTCATCAGTTACTTTCTGAGGCTGAATACGCGTTCACTTTTCTGAAAGGTCAAAAGCGCTGATTGGATGCATTGGGACACATGTCATGGGTAACCGTTCCAATATCTTTTTGAATCCCCCAAAATCAGCTATCATTAAATGCTCATAATCATTAATTTATTTCTCTCTTGCCGTTTATGTTTTCAAAATCTGTTTTAAAATCTATTTAAACACATTTCTCATTCTTTACACTCTTTCACTTTCACTTTCTCTACAATCTAATTAATTTCAGTTTGCATCTCTTTCAAAACCCTTTCACTTTCTTCTCAAAACTCTCTGTGTGAACATGTCTTCCTCAAGCAACCCAACTACCAGTACTCAGAGAACAGATTCCTCAGAACAATATGAAGAACCCTTCAGAACTCTTCTCACGCCCATAAAAAATCTAGAAGTTCTCTCAGAATTGATTGTGGACTTTAACAGTCTTCAAGAGAACGAGTTCAATCTCTCTGAAGAAGTAAAGGCTCAAGGATGGAACAGGTATTTTGACCGTCTGGTAGGTCCAAAGTTCCCAATCCTTGTGAAGGAATTTTGGATTCATGCTTCATCCTCCAACCATCAAGTTACTTCATACATAATGGGGAAGAAGATAGTCATAACTGAAGACCTTATTGCAAGGTTGATAGGCTATAGTGGTGGTGGTGTAAGATGCATATACATGGATGAAAGATGTTCTGATGTCTCCCTAATTGCTAGAGAAATCTTCACTCTGGGTCTTCCCTCCAGCAAGATAAGGGATCTAAAAGACCATCACAGAATAGGGGCCAAGATTATTCTGGGATGCATAAACCACGGGAAGCCAACCAGCTCTCCTGACTACATCAACATTGATCAGCAATTTCTGATCTACTTCGTCTCCCAGAAGATTAAGGTAAATCTGGCTCATCTGCTGTTCAACCATCTAAGGACTAGTGTTAAGGAGACCAGAGAAGAGGAGCACACAAAAAGGGACTGGATACCCCTAGGAAGGCTCATATCAGATATTCTAACAGAGAATAAGCTGATTGATCATCTAACAGAAGCTCAGGAGATCAGCACTTTAGAAGCTATTGTTGGCAAACAGTTGAATGCGAAGAATCTGAAGAAGATGAAGATCATTGAGAACATCAAGAAGGAACCCAGTGTCACTTATTTTGCAACCATCTCCAGCAGAAGAATCCCTCTGGATAACTTTCCCATGTTCTCAGAAATTGATTCTAAACCTGAGATAATAGTCAGATATCTGGATGCATGCAAGGCAGATGGTACAACACCAGATTTAAACATTCAGGATCTGCAGCAGAAGGCTCCAGAAGTTGTGCTGAAGAAAAACAAGAAAAGGAAGGCTGCAGCAGAAGGATCATCCCAGCGCACTCCCAAAGCAGCTAAAAAGAGAGGTAATCCTTCTTCTGTAACTGTTTTAGATTCAGTATCTGTATCAACATATGTACCAATCCCCACTCAATCAGAAAACCCTACTCCACAAACACTAGATGACTTTGACATTGAATTTGACCCCTCAGAAACTTTAACTCTTAGAGGATCTCACTCCCTACCTATAAGTCCAAATAATGAAGTAACTTAACAAGAACTTGAAAAAGTTCTATCAGACATTGAAACCTTTGACCAGCATATATCTGCTCCCATACTAGTAAATCCAAACTCTGAAACCATTTCAGAACCACCTCAACCAGAAATACCACTCTCTCCACTACCAGAAACTCATCCATCTTCTCCACAACCTGAACCATTATAACCAGAAGTACAAACTTCTGAGGTCCAACCAGAACTTCATCACCATCAATCCAACCAAACTGTTGATTCTGATCCCATTCCCATTCCTGGAATCACTGAACCTCTGAACATCAGTATACCCCTAACCATCAGTATTCCCCAAATTCCCTCTTCACTAGAATCAACTCCACCAAACACCCCAACAAGTCCAATAATCATTCCAGACTCGCCCACTTCCTCACCAAAGATCAATCCAAATGACAATGCCAAAACTGTCATTGATTTAACTGTTTTTGAACGCCTGGCTGCCATAACCAACAAAACAGCCATTCCAAAAGCAAAACCATCTGAACCTACACCAGATGTTGGTACCAGTTTATTGATATTTGAAACAGAAATGCAGAAGTGGATAACTTCACTGAAGCAAGCTAGTCTTGAGCTGATTGATCCTGCTGCATCAGATTATCTGTGGACAAGTTTCAGAAAATGGGTATGTTCTGAAACTCATAAAATGCAAGAATAGAGCTACGGACAAGTCCAACAAAACTTCAGTAACCTGCTAAAAGTTTTTGAAGATCAAGTTCTGAGCCAGCTTCTAAAGGAAGAAGTTCTCCCTCTGGACAATGCTCCCTGGTCTGAACATCGTCCAACAGACAAAGTTCAACCAGAGTCAGAAGATCTCAATCTGACTATTACTCCAGAGCAGATGACTCCTGCTGAAGAACTGGGTCAAAAAGAGGATATTGCAGAATGCTCTGAGAAGCATCCAGTTGCTGAAGATCCTCAAGCTTCCTCCTATGAAAGGCAGACTTTAGAAGACCTGAAGAGATCTGATATTTTGATGCAGGAAAGAATGGATAAACAGGATGACAAAATTTCGGAAATCAAGAGCATGTTAACCAAGCAGGAGGAAACCAACATCCAGATCAAGGGCTTGTTGGAAGCTTTGTTCACGCGTCTTCCTCCTCCCTCTTAGATCTTCCTATGTTTATAAAATTTGTTTTTCTGTAATATTCTCTACATAGCTCTGAACTTATCATTGAGTCTGTTTTCAATATCAACTCATTTTGGCTCTGATTATGTGTTCTTTTTGATAACTGACAAAAAGGGGGAGAAAGAAAAAGATATTTTCAATAACGGATTACTGGGACATAAGTCTCAAACATTCTAATCTACTTAAATTATCTTTTCTAAAAAGCTTGAACAGGTACAAAACTCTACTGAAAGATACAGTAGGATTCTGATGCTCAACGACTCATGAAATTAAAAGGAAGCAATCAACTCAAGGGGAGTTTTTCTACTTAACTCTATACCTTTTGTTATTTATTCTTTATTGAAAAAATCTGGTTTTTGTCATCATCAAAAAGGGGGAGATTGTTAGAACATAGTTTGATTCTACAACCCTTGATTAAAGTTTTGATGATAACAAAATACAAAGAATAATATTATTTCTAAGATATATATAAAGAACAATTATGCTCCTTAAAATTATGTTTTGTATATGCAGAAGTTTTGATGGAATCAGCATCAGAAGATCAGCAGCCTATGGTACACGCTGAAACACTAAAGTTTGATGACCAGAATATGCGCCTAAAACAAATACACTCTGACTCTGATCAAAGACATCTTTATCAAGTCATCAACACTCTGAAGCGTTATCATCAGATACAGCAAAGAAGATTTTGAAGCGTTACTGGTTATTCAAGACTGAATTAAATGCTAACGGCTTTCTTCAGACAAAGATCTTCTACAAAAGGAAAGTGCATTATTATCATTAAACTTGCTTTATGGACAACGTATCCTTACTTGCCTATATAAACAGGACTGCTTGTGAAAAGAAGCACGTACGTACACACTCAATTTTGCTAAGCTATCAAACCACGCATATTCAAAGCTTAAGCAAAGTAATCTCATTCCAAGCTTATTTTAGTGTAATTATCACAGTTGTGATATAGAGTTTTATAAGAAAACAAAAACACACTTGTTCAATTCATTTGTAAAAGAAGTTCCTTGAGATCAAACCGGCTTGTGGTTGTACTCAAGAAGACTTTAACAGTTGTTAAAGTAGCTATTGTAATTCTTTGAGAATAGTGAATTAAGACCTCGTTGGAGAGAGGCGAAATCACCTTGACGGGTGGACTGTTACACCGACTCCTATCAATGATGTTTCTATAATTACCATATCCACCAATCTTTCCAAGGTCTCCAAAAGACCTGTTAAGATTACATCCGCTCCTAAGATTACACCTTTGAAGATAACCATGCCCGGGCCCATCCCGTACAAGTCCAACAAATCAATACCGCGGAACTATGGGGGAGAGATCTTTTACCACGGTATTAAACAAATGGAATCAACTGAAGAGAGTTCATATGAAGAGACTTCTGACATTGGAAACATTACTGGAACGAGTAAAATCACCAGCAGTGGAAGAATTTTCTCTCCGGAGATTGCGCCTCCAAAGACAATCTTCGGACCCTCAGTTGCTCCTAAGGTTACTCCTGCACTGGTCAACATATCTGTGAGAAATCCAGTTATTGAAGAAGTTGTGACTCCTGTGGTTGTCCCCTCTGCTGCTGTTGATGATAGAGGGAAAGGGATCCAAGAAGAGCCCGTCAGGACGACGGTTCAGTCGTTGATCATCCCTGAAACCACTCAGAAAGAAATGGAAGAGATTTTGAAAATAATCAAGAAAAGCGATTATGACATTATGGAACAACTGGGGCAAACCCCCTCAAAAATCTCTATGTTGGCCTTGCTGCTTTGTTCAGAAGCTCATGCTAAAGCTTTGATCAGATTTTTGAAGACGGCCCATGTTCCACATGAAACCTCCGCGGATCAGTTCCAGGAATGTGTAGCTAGCTTAACAGCTGACAACGGTCTAGGATTCTCCGATGTCGATTTAACATCAAATGGGAGAAAACATAATGACGCTTTGCATGTCTCGGTGGAATGCAGAGGGACTACTCTAGCGCACGTACTGGTAGACACTGGTTCTTCATTGAATGTCTTACAGATACGGTTCAGATACGTTCCAAACGCGGATACCATTTTGATACTCATTCTTCCGACTTACAACATACAATTCAACAAACAGCCTTGTATGGCATCTTTAAGCCCATCTCCAACAAGATTCTATCACATCTCCAAATGGCATCTTTAAGCCCATTTCCTCAACTACATTTTGACGAGTGCAAATTTACGGGCACTCTAGTGTCCAATCATCTTTTACCTTCGAGTCACGAACGGCAAAATTCGCCAATCTAACTCTTCAGGTTCAAGAAGATTGAATAGGGGCAGCTGTTGTACCCCAAAATTTTCCCTCTCATATTATCAAGATTTTCCTCACAAGACTGCTTGGACTCCAGACCAAATTAGGGTTTACACAGCTCAAGACATTGCCTTGCACTGTTGACCTGAAATTAGGGTTTGAGTTTGCACAGGGATTTTTGGACTTCCAATGCCCCATGTGACTTTCATACTTCATGTTGGACTCCTAAGATTGCTCATACCAAGTTTAAAGCCTTGAATCACATTTTTGCCCAGTCAATTGGACAGTTGACCTAAAAATCAACTGTATTGGGGAAAAAGTCAACGGTGGCCAATTTACAGTCAAACTTCATGATTTTTGATCCACAACAACACTATCGACTCATATGAACCATTTGATCAAGTTTGGACCACAACTCCTCAAGAAATTTGACCAGGTCATCAAAAGGGCAAAATGGTCATTTTTAGGGTTTTGACTACAGAAGGGCAATTTCTGATTTTTGACCTAGCCAATGGCATATTGGGTTCAAGCATGGATTCAATGGCTCAATGGCATCATCTTGACATAATCACAAGGTTCAAAAGATCTCAATTGCATTGGATTGATAGATGAAATTTTCAGTCAACTAATTAAAAATCAACTGTACACTGAAAAGTCAAACTTTGACTTTTGGTCAAAATCAAGTGCCAAGGGTCATTTTTCATCAATATGTGTAAAAACATGAAACTTGTTCACCAAGAAACCTAATTTTGAAAATTAGGGTTTAAAATTGAAAATTTTCATAACTTAGAAATTTTCTAAGTTATGAAAATTTCTTATTTTTTCCCAACTTTGCCAAACTTTTTCACCATGATGAAATTAGATTCAAAGAAAACTTCCAACATGAAAGTTGTAGTCCTACACAAAATCTACAACTTTTATTCACAGAGTTTTCCCAAAAGATGCTTGGATATCAAGTTATGGTTTTGTGAACAAGGGTCCATGAAACTTTTAACTTAGTGAAATTTTGCCCTAGTTTATGCAGGATTTTAAGCTATCTTCATGGCAGCTTTTCACCTAGTTCCATTTGGAATCTCAAAATTCATTTCAAAGATGGATTGTAGATCATGTTACAAGCTTTCCAAAATGTCCAAGAACTCTCCAAGATCATTTGTGGTTAGGGAGAATTGAAAGTTTGAAAATGACAAATTATCACTTTTGGCCAAGGCATTTTGCACCATGTTACAACTTGCAAATCAGTTTGGATCATGCTTGTACTTGTTTTACAGGTCTTAATCCTTTCCACACTCCTTAATTAAATTCAAATACATTGGACAAAGGCATTGTTTTGAGTTATGGAGCATTACACAAAGAGTTAATCCAAAAATGGCAAAAAGGCAACATTGCTACTTTGATAAAGCATGCTTTATGTCATTTTGTTTATCTTGAGCCATGGACCCATTTTCTTGCTGCAAACAAAGTCCACAAACTTGAGGCAAATTACACCAACTATGTGCAGCTAAGGAGCAGGCCTGTACAGGCTTTGGCTTTGTCAACTCAACCTTTTCTTCAAAAGCAAGCCAACTTGCAAAAGGTCCATAACTTGTGCATTTGTTGAAACCAAGACCTGTGAACATTTCAAACAAGTTTTACATATTGTCTAAGGCCAGAAACACGAGCTAACAACATCTCAAACACCCAAATACACAAAGAAAAAACCATTTCTGCCCAAAATAGGGCAAGCCCTGCAGAACCACTTCCAAAACATATTCCACTCGTGCGTTTTACCTTGAACCACTTCAAACACATTGCATACATCCCATCCAAGCTACCCAAGTCCTTGTCCAGAAACTGTAGCTTCATTTTCAAGCTTCACCATTTTCAATTTCTGAGTTTGCAGGTTGAGTTCTATAGGGAGGTTCCGGCCATTTCAAAGCAAGCTAAGCATTGGGAAAGGTCAAGGGAACATCAAGCAAGCTCAGAAAACCTTCAGGCCTCACTCACAACTCCTACATTGCCATATTCGAACTTGACTGAAACAGGTATTTCTCAAGATTCTAACTCCTTATTTAGGCATCATTAAGCTTAGGTTTGTGAAGCAAAAATGTAGTCTGCAATGTGCTTGAGCTGTACATATGCATAGCTTGTATTTATATTAATTGAGCTAGGAGAATTTGGATGATGAACATGCTGAAAAAACTAGGTCAGGATTTAGGGTCAATGAAATTCTCTCTGGTCTTTGAGAGTTAGCTCAAGTTTTTTATATCATTAGAATCGTGTGATGATGAGCTATAACTTTCATGTTGCAAGATTTTGTTTTTAAGCACGTATGCAGGAGTTACAAGTTTGTACATGGCGTGCGCATTTTCTGGTTCAAAGGACAGGGATGAAGTGTGACTTGGGTTGGGCTTGGTTTGGCTGACTATTTGCACCCCCCATTCTGTTATTTGCACCCCTTGGCCCATTTTCTTTATCTTGGCATATTTTTCATTTCTTTTTTTTTTATTTTCTGACTTTATTATTTTTTCTTGAACATTTAAAATCACAAAAAATATTTTCTTTATTTTTGGCATTTTATCATATTTTTATTTTATTTTTATTTGCATAATAAATAATTATTAGTTTAATATTACTTTATTTTCTTAATTAAATCTTGTAAATAATATAAAAATACTTACACATTTTATTTTATTATATTGTACACTTAAAATAATATTTTCTCACATAATTTAATTTTAAACATTTTTGTATATATTTTTATTTATTTTCTTGTACATAAAAAAGAATAAATAAATAAATAATATAATATATTTTCCATTAAACCAAATTAGGGTTTTCACCCTTTCCAAAAATAATCATTTTTATTTTCTTATTTTTAAGACATTAAACAAATTTATTTTACATACATAAAATAAATACAAAAATATTTGTGCATATTTACATTTCATTGCATTATTTAAATATTTGTTCATTTTTTATTATTTGTACAAATAAATCCAATTTGGTTGTAATAGTTGAATTAGGGTTTTATTTTTGAGCAATATCCCCTATTCAAACTTGTATCCCCCTCCCCATAATAATGTTGTAATAGTCTTAGATTTACTTTTACGCATTTATTGCTTTTATATGCATGATAGTAAAATTAGGGTTTGTATGCAAAGACCAAAATCAAACAAATAGCATGACTAAACACAAGACAAAAATGCATGAAAAATGACTACACAATACACACAAGCACCCCTAGGGTTTCACCCACTTGTTGCCTTAAAAACATGGCCATGGTATGCATGCTAGGTATCTTGGCAAAACAAATCAAACAAAAAAAGATCATAGTCCCTCGATGACGCTATCTTGGTTGCCTAAACAAAAATGATCTAGTCCCTCAAAAAAACTTGCTAAGATACTTGGCAATATTGCTATCATGGTCATACGATGACCCACGCCTGTCCCGTTTAACATCCAAAGATAGGGTTGTTTACCAAATGCAATGGTAAAACAACAATGTCAAAGGAATAAAAATGTATAGGAAAGATCTTTGAGTAGGGTAAACAACTCCTAGTTACTTGATCAATTTGCAAATCATCCTTTCTATTTTTAAACTATCACACACATTTCAAAAGAATTACAAAACATTTTCCAAACAAACTTTCAAACGTTGAAACATTTTTCAAAAGACAAACACCTTTGTATACATTCAAACAAGAATCATTACAAAGTTGCCTAAACAAAGGCCTCTTTTCAAAATACTTTCAAAACCACACACAAAATCACCATTTCAAACAATTGGAAAAGCAAAGCAAGTGATCTAAAACAAGTAACTAAGAGCCCATGGAAAACCATGGATGAAAAGGGTGCTAGCACCTTCCCTTTTCATAATCTACCCCCCAAACCCAAAAACAATCTCAAAGGTATTTCCTGTGCTTTTTTACCTTTCCTTTTTGATAAAATAAAAGTCGGTGGCGACTCTTACTAAACCGAAACATTTGCGAACACAAAACGCAAAACCTCAAGTCAGTTCTCCCACTGCATCACACAACGGAATCAAAGTCTTCTCAAACAGGATCTCTTTGTTATCCATCAGGCGTTGAACACCTGATTTCAATAAGTGGCAACCAGCAGGCAGAATTGAGCACAAGTGGAAACCTTCGCCACATCCCGGAAATAAACCGGCTGACAACAAATTCTTCTTAACTGTCATCAAATGAGTAGAAACTTCTTCCACGGAGGTCACAAATAAATCATCGTCTACAACATTCACTCCATGACCATGTTTGGGCATGGGAGCAATTATGACATTGGGCTTCTCCGGAGCGTGAAACTCAATCTCTTTGGCTTCAATCAATCTTGCACCTTATTCTTCAAGTCCCAACAGTTGTTTGTATCATGACTTGGGCCATCGGAGTGATAGGCACAACGGGCATTTGGGTTATATAGAGGAGACGTGGTGTTGGGATTCTTCGGGGCTTCTCTCAGAGTTACCAGGTTGGTCTTCAATAATTATGGTAGAATTTGAGACAAGGTCATATTGATCCGAGTATACTGTCTTTGTGGTATCTCTATTCTTTGCTGATTGTTGCATTGTGGAGCAACAGTGGATCTTGATATCACTACCGCATTCACTGCTTGACGGTGTTTAGGTCTGCTTTGCCCCCTTGGGCCGTAAACTGCACTAGCTTCTTTCTTACCAGTGAAAGGCTTATTTACTGCACTTAACGAAGTATCCTTCTGTATCTTACCACTTCGGATACCAGCTTCTACTCTCTCTCTAGTCAAGATCAACTCAGTAAACCCAGATGACGAACTACCGATCAGATGATTGAAAAACAGACCCGATAGCGTCCCTAGAAACATGTTAACCAACTCCCTATCAGAAAAAGGGGGTTGTACTCATCCATCCAAATCTCTCCACTTTTGAGCATAGTCCTTAAAACCTTCGCTTGCACCCATAGACATACCCTGAAGCTGAGTACGAGTGGGAGCAAGGTCGGCGTTATACTGATACTGCTTGTAAAAAGCAGCAGCAAGGTCCTCCAAATTTCGGACATTGGCTCCTTCCAACTGATAAAACCATTCAAGTTGAGTCCCTGACAGACTATCTTGAAAGAAATGTACCCACAAATTTCTATCAGCAGTGTGGGGTTGAATTTTCCGGACATACGAGCGGAGATGGTGTTTAGGACAGGATACTCCATCGTACTTAGCAAAAACCGGAGCTTTGAACTTATGAGGAATCACCACTCCCGATACCAATCCCAGCTCTCCAAAATCCAGACCAGGGATCTTCTGAATCTCCATAGCACTCAGACGGTCTTCTAGTTGTTTGTACATATCCACAGCAGGGGGATATTGTTCCTCATCATAATCTGTATCATTATCAGAGACTGCAGGACTGGGGCCCTTTTCTTATTCTTGGTTCTCTCCTTCCTTGGATGAAAGGGACAGATCACCTTGCTGTTTCAGCCTATCCCTAAAACTTTTACCCATACTCATAAGAACGACCTTCTTCTTCTTCTTCTTCTTCTTCTTCTTCTTCTTCTTCTCTTTCTCTTTCAGAATGAGAGCTTTCAAATCCTCTTGCCCTTTAGCCAAGCTTAAGAAAATCTCTTGGAATTGGGCATTTTGTGCCTGAAGATCTTTGATAGCTTGATCAGAAGACATAACTGCTAAAATAAACAGCGAAGAAGATGAGAAACCTGTGATGGTACCTGTAATGGCGTGCATGATAATGGGATGCGTATGTAATGATCTCAAAGACTTTGGGAGATTTAAATTTGCAAAACAAAAATAAAACAAACTTTATTAGATTAACTTGTAAAAATGTTCAACAATGCCTTTAAGGCGTTACAAAGAAATAAACAAAAAACAAATCTAAACTAGAAAAGGCAAAATCAGAAATCCCATGGAGGCTTCCCCTTCGTGCTGACATAGTCATTGATCGTTCTTTCATTCTCGAGTTTCCTGGAGAGCTTCAAGATCTTCCTTTCTTGCTCATGATACTTCTCCCGGTAGGTATCCCTCTCCTCTTTCAGCTGGATCCAGGATCTCTTCAATGCCCTAAGATCAGTGGGCATGTAGGGATAAAGGACTGTATAAGGAATGCCCTCTTCATTGGCGGGCTCCACAATCACTGGCAACACAGCTTCATAGGGCATCCCAAGCTTCTGAGCGCGAGCTCGGACCCACTGGAGGTAAGGCTTCATAGGGAGAGAAGTCCTTGGTCCCAGCTCTTGGGGATAAGATTTGTTCACCATGCCCCAAGCTCGTATGAACCTCCGGCGGTGCTCGTCTACGTCTTCCTTGTAGTCAAATGCAATATCTGTAAGAAGTAGCTCATGAGGACCATCTCTCCGAGCACGACCAAACTGTCGCAAACTAAACAAGGATTGTAGGTTATACCCCCTCTGATTCCAAGCAACGGGACATTAGGGTATCCCCCACATTGATCAATGACAACAGTGCTTTCCATAGCCTTAGAACTCCAAAGAATGTTTGTATGGGCAAGAGACATTATCCTGTAAGACCATCCCAAACCTTCTTCATTCTTTAACACAAACTTGGGGAGGTGTGAAATAAACCACCTCGCCAACAGCGGCATGCAACACATGAGAGTCCCCCATCTTCGCACAGTACGAGTGTAGAGGGCATGCAAGATATCACCCAATAAAGTAGGCACGGGATTACGAGAAAGGAATATCTTAACCGCATTCACATCCACAAAGGAATCTGGATTCGGGAAGAGAACCAAACCATAGATAAGGAGAGCCAAGATGTCTTCGAAATCCTGGAAATCCAAGTTATCCCAGAACAACTGAGCTTGATCCATCAGAAACTTGGCTAAGAAACCTTCAACCCCTCTTCGTGTTTCCCAATTGGATACTACATCAGCCCTCTTTAGATGCAGAGCTGAGGCAATGTCTTCTGGTCTAGGAGTCTATTCCAAACCTGTGAAGGGCATCTGCTCAAGGATGGATATGCCTAATAAGTGAGAAAACTCTTGCAAAGTGGGAACTAGCTGATAATCTAGGAAAGTGAAACAATGATACACAGGATCAAAGAACTGGAAAATCACACTCATCATCTGCTCATCAAATTTTGAGGTGACCAGGCTAAGAAGCTGACCATGTCTCTTAATGAATGAAGAAGTCTCAGAAACTCTTGAGGCTAACTCTTTGAGTTGAGCAGGTGTTTGCACAAAGTTAACTCGGATGGTGTTTCTGCGCATAGAAGCCATAATCTGCAAAATAGAACAAAGATAAATCCCCTCGGTCTTTGAAATGGTTAGTATAATGAAGTATGCATGCTATGTTATGATGCATGATGTCATGGTAAAACAAACAACAGGTATAGCAGATAACAGACATGGTAAAGGCAAACAAGTCACACAATAGCCCTTAAGTTTAAGGCTTGCATGAGGTCTAGGAACTACCCTCTTGAAGTTCAGTTGCTCTCAACCTGTCCTAGCAAAAGTAACCGGGTTCTAGAGGTTCTCAATATCACTGACCATCCTCCATCGGTCATAGTTTCAGCTCACGTAATCTTTTCTTGCGACCGGAACTATCTCGAGAGTATGGTCTCAATGAGTATAGCATCGAGTATCAACCAGTTCTCAGCTTTATACTGAGGCCGGCTAATGTGCCACATCAACGTAGCTACTACTTCAACTGTATCGATCTACGCTGTACAATTCCCTAACAGTTTATTGCTACTTACCTAAAAGGTGTCCCCCAGATCCGGGTTAGGATTTATAGTAACTCCCAATACAAAACCCTAAAAAGTAAAGCAACCAAAACAAACAAGAGAAGCAAATATGATGAACTAATCCTAAGGTATACCCCGCTTATATTGTCCCCAGCAGAGTCGCCCGTTCAGTGATACGGTGGCAGAACCGGACTATTTTGAGAAAATGTTAGTTTGCATTTTGCGTTTGTGTTTGCAAAATATCGCGGTAAGCAAGAGTCGCCACCGACTTTTATTTTATCCAACTGGAAAGGACAAAAGCACAAAAAAATTCCTTTTTCGAGATTTTGAGTACGGGGGGTAGATTATAGAAAGGGAAGGTATTAGCACCATTTATATCTGTATTTTCATAAATGGGCTCTTAGGTACTTGCTCATGATTTTAAAAATTGCTTCCGTGTTTGTGTGTTTTGAAAAGTTTTTGTCTTACTTCGTTTTAACCCTTGTATCAGTCCTCAAGAGTGTTACGAAGTGTTTTTGAAAACTTTTTTTGGAAAAGTGTAAGTGTGAAAGAGTTTGTTTTTGAGCAAATACTTACTAGCATCTACCTACTCAAAAAAAGAATGTTTCTGTTCTTGTTTCCTTTAGACAGCGCTATCCCACTATTAAAGAGTAGGTAGCACCATCGTTGGAGTTGTAAGGGTCAATTCGAAAGGGATGTACGATCATTAAAGAAATGCTAGGATGTTTTAGTAATAACCCTAATGTCTTAAGATCATATTCGAGGCAACATTTCCGAGGTGACCTTTCCGAGGCAACATTTCTGGACGGGACTTTTGATCTTTGTTTAGACAGGAGGGCGACCACTAAAACACCCTATACTTTAATGACCGTTTACCTAAGGCAACCGAAGTGAGAGTATACCCTAGGAGTGCGCATGTGTGAGTGATTTGATTTCAAGTTATTATCTTTGCACATTAGGGTTTGCTAACCATTTTAAATTGTCACGCAATCTTGTCATACAATCTTATTAACATACATCTAACAGTTTAACATTTGCGAGAATTAAAATGCAAGAAATAAAAACCTACGCTCTTACAAGGCTTCGGGGAGGGGGGTTAATTACATAGCCAAAAAAACCCGTAAAACGATAAATAAAAGAAAATCCTAATTAAACTATTACATACTGTAAGCAGTTACATTAATATCGCAAAAATAATAAATGCGCGCGATGAATCGAGAACGAGAGAAATTAGGGTTTTGACCCCGTCTAAACCTAATTGAAAGAAAAATCATATTTTTGTGGTTTTTGTGTTATTTTGAAAAAAAATAGAGTTTAATTGAATCAATAAAGAAAACCTAATAACTAATTAATTTTATTTAAGAAAAATAATTAAATTAACTATTTTTGTATTTTTATTATTTTTGAAAAGAAATAAAAAATTAAATCAAGAACAAACCTAATTTTCTAATTGATTTTAAATTATTTACAAAAAAGTTAGAATTACCCTAAATTAAAACTAATATAAAATTGATTTTGATAAAATAAAATAAAACCTAAATTCTAAATTGATGAAATTGATTTTATGATTTTTTTTGTAAAAGGGAATTAATTTTGTGTTAGAAAATAAATAAATAAAAGAAATTAAATAAAAAGAAAAATTGAAATAAAATATGATGGGCCTGGTTATTACTAGCAAGAAGGGGGTGTGATTTGCACTTTCTGGGCCCAAATGCTAACAGCCCATTTGACCTTTCCTGATCCCATACGCGTGCTTGACTGGGGTGTATTGTGGACCACCAGGTGATAAGGCATTGGATCTTCCTTGTTGGAGATCTGTTGGCTGGTTACTGATGGTGTATGGTAGGCTCCTTGTATGCACGTGTACCTGATGATGTAGAGAAAAATAATATGGAACAAGGTTGGGGACCTGGAAATCGAACCCAGGCCCTTTGGCATTTTCACCACACACGCTGACCATCTGAATTGGCTTGTCTTTGTGTATGAATAATAATAAACAAACATTATATGATAAAGACAAAAAGTGGATTCTGAAAATGCGTGAAAATTTGAATGGACCAATCAGGGATGGCCACGTTACCCTTCTTCTTCCTCCCACCGTTGCTAAAAGTCCTGACTTTTACCTACGGACAAATGGGTGTAGGTACAACACTGTGACTCTCCAAAATTCTATGCAAGCATGATAAATGCACAACAATGGTACCAATCAACTCGTGGCAACCTCACGAGCATCATGGTACCCTTATCCATGGCCAATTGCACCTATAAAGAAAAACCCCAACCAAGAACCCTAACTATGGCATCTTACTCTATAGTTAATGAAAATGCAATTAAGTATTACCATTAGCTTGCAAATGATTCAAGGATTAAGAATATGCAAATAAATTATGCCAAAAGTTCCAGAATTAGGATATTCGATTTCAAGAAAGTATGTAGATCGTGGGATACTTACAGTGCATTTCAGGGCACGAGAATGCTTTCTAGTGATTGCAATATGACCCAGAGATATCCAGTAAGCGATTGAGATAGCTGGGAAAGCATGAAATGGCATGCAAACTGGAAATTGATTCACCACTTTTGTTGAATTTTTGCAAGTTTGCTTTCTGTTTCTCACGCCTCTAATCCTCTTGCTTTTGACCTGCACTTGTTCTATATGTACCCTAGAATGAAATAGGGTTGTAATTTGGTTTCAAATCTTCTCCAATAATGATCATTGATTCAAGATTTGATCCTTTGTGCAAATCTTTCCAATTTGAGAAAATCCTATCTTTTTGTGTCCAAATGAAGCTTGCACGATTTGATTTCCTTTCCAGCTGTATAAGAGGCCTAAACATGCATAAAATCTTAAGCTTTGATTAGTTTTGATATTTTCATGCTTTTATTTTGATTTTATTTGATTTAATTGAAATAAAATCAAAATGAATGACAAAAATAAAAATAATGACAAGTGGGAGGGATCATGGGTCATGGATCATGTTACAACCTCAATGCAAGCATAAAAAGTTGGGCCCATTTGACAAAAATTGCAATTTTGGGCACATTTGACTTTTGACAATTTTGCAAAAAAGATCAACTTTGCCAATGCTTAACTCCTTCAATTTTGACCCTAGAGAGGTGTTCTTGGACTTTTTAGAAATCTTAAGATGTCCTCTAAGCAACCCTTATGGTCTCATATCAATTTATTATTTCATGTTCATGTATGAAGCTTTGACAAAAAAGGTGTTTTTGTTGACTTTTCAAAATGACCTATAATGTCCAAATTCATATCTTCTTGTGAGTGCATATTTTGAACTTGGGAGATGAATATGAATTGTAGGAAACTACATCCTCTTCAATATTAGCTTTGGATGGATCATTTTTGATAAAGTATGAGAAATTTATGCTTGGTCAAAGTTGAGTTGAATTTTTCTACAAAACCCTAATTTAGCAACTTTTGGGTTTTGATGAATTGTGAGCAATCCTTGAGGAATCATGATCAACCCTTGATCAAATGATGAATAATGCTTCAGAATGAGGATGTTGACCAAAAATATTGAAGTTTTACTGTATGTGGGCCACAGTTGACTTTTGCCCTAGCACGGTCGATTTTTAGGCCTTTGAGCAGTTTGACTGAGCAAACTTCCTCTGGAAGGCTTGAAACTTGACATGGGTGATCTTAAGAACATATTAGGACAATGGTGAGCATTTGGGATCCTTTGGACTCAAGTACCTTGATGCAAACTGAAACCCTAATTTGAGGTAGACTGCCTTAGGAGAGGGTTTGTCTGGTCAACCCTTGGACTTCCTTGAGCAATTTGAGGACCTTACTTGGAATGTATTGAGAAATATGGGAGGGAAAATTTTGGCGTACAACAATACCGTTCATCAGAAAAGTCTTCATCTTTAGGATTATTCTCATAATCCTGCTTGTCCTTGCAATCTTCATCATGGTTGTCATCTTCTTCAGAAGAGTCATTTTCTACATGGACTGGCTGAGCGGGACCCTTGAACCTCCTCCCCATGTTGAGGATAGCATCATGATTTTTGGTTTTCTTTTTCTTAGCGACGAGCGCCAACAGCTTTTTTTGCCCTTGGTCCAGATTCATGAGAGTTTCCTGGAACTGGGCATGTTGAGCCTGGAGATCCTTTACGGTTTGTTCGAGGGCCATTTTTCTGCTGAAATAAACAGCGAGAAAATGAGAAACCTATATGAAAAACTTTTTATGAAATGATGCATGATATGTAATTGCAATGATTTCAAAGACCTTAGGAAATTTAAATTTACCAACCAGGAGGAAACAACAAACAAAATTTTTATTAGCAAAGTTCAAATTACAATTGCCTTTTAGGCTTACAATGATGACAAAAAATTTCAAAGATAAAATGAACTCCTAAAATCTAAGAATCAAATCTCCCAAGGACGCTTCCTCTTTGTACTGATTTATGCATTAAGACTCTGCTCCTCTTGAAGTTTCCTTGCGAGTTCCAACACTTTCTTCTCACTTGCATAGATTTGGGTCTCAAAGATGTCATGTTCTTCCTTCAGTTGAATCCAAGACTTTTGCAACTCTTCAAGGTCAGTAGGAATATCAGGGTGGAGAATGGTATAAGGAACACCCCCCTCAATAATAGGCTTCACAACTATTGGTAGGATGGCTAGATACAACATCATGAGACCTTGAGCGCGATCTCGCACCCATTTGAGATAAGGCTCCAAAGGAATAGAGTTCTTACCTCCCAACGTCTTGCTATCAGCCTTGTTTACCATGCCCCAAGCTCGTGCAAACCTTTGACGATAACCTTGGACATCATTCTCGTAGTCGAACATAATTCCTTGGATGAGTTCATCATGAGGTCCATCTCTTCGAGCATAGCCAAATTTCCGTAGTGCCAGAGAAGGGTTGTAAGTAATGCCTCCCCTAATTCCCAAGAGTGGGACGTTAGGGAACTCCCCACAATGGTCAATAATAGTAACATCATTCGGAGATCGGGAACACCAATAAATATCCGAATGGGAGAGCGATATCATCCTTTGAGACCACGTCAAGCCTTGTTCATTCTTCAATACTGATCGAGGAAGGTGAAAAATAAACCACCTAGACAGAAACATAATGAAACACCTAATAGTCCCTCTCTTCTTCATGGTACGAGTGTGAAGATAATGTAGAATGTCTCCCAACAAAGTAGGCACAGGGTTACGAGAAAGAAAAACCTTGACAGAATTCACATCTATGAGTTGGTCCTGATTAGGGAACAAAACCAAACCATAGATTAGAAGAGCCAAGACATCTTCAAAAGCTTGAAAATCCATATCTTCCCAAAACAGTCGAGCCTTCTCTAACATAAACTTAGCTAGAAAACCCTCGACTCCACCCTTTATTTCCCAATTAGCTACAATGTCGGATTTCTTCAGATGCAAGGCCTTGGCAATAACTTCAGGCTTTGGAGTTTCCTCTAAACCAGTGAATTACATTTGATCAAGCACATGGACTCCTAATAGTTAAGAGAACTCTTCCAATATAGGCACCAATTGATAGTCGAGAAAGGTGAAGCAATGATGCATAGGGTCAAAGAACTAAAATATCACACACATCATGCCTTCTTGAAAGCTTGAGGTAGCCAGGTTGAGAAGTTGACCATATCTTTTGGTGAAAGAAGAATCTTCAGGAACCCTTGATGCTAACTCTTTGAGTTGAGGAAGCACTTTTAAGAAGCTGATTCGGATGGTATTTCTGCGGGTGGAAGCCATATCCTACAAAATAGAACAAATATAAATTTCCTTGGTCCATGAAATGGTTAGGAAATGGACTGGTATGAATGTTATGATGCATGATGTTATGTTCAAACAATTTAATCACACACAAACAAAACACACAAGTCCTTAGGTTAAATCTTGCATGGAGTTGCAGGTAAGTACCCTCCTGAAGTTTAGTTGGTTCAACCTGTCCTAAAAGAAGTAATTGGGTTCTAAGGAATCTCAATATCATTTATCTTTCTTTATCGGGCATTGTTTCATCTCAAGCAATCTTTTCTCGCGACCAAAATATCCCGAAAGTCTGATCTCAATGAGTGTAGTATCGAGTATCAACCAATATTAAGTTTTGCACCAAAGCTGGCTATCTCACTACTTTCTAATGGTCAAGTTGTTCAACTAAGGTTCTATGGTCAGTTAATGCTTCACGACACCACTCAGCGGCTCCGTATTCTCCTCGATTTAACTCAAGGGACACTAGTACCCACAAATGTGTCACACTAATGTAGCTATCGTTTCAACCATATCGATTTACACTGTACAGTTTCCACGATCTATTGCTACTTACCTAAAATCTCCCAGATCCAAGTATAGGATCTTTACAAGAATACCCAAACAACCCTTCAAGAATAAATCAAGCAAGTCAAACAAGGAAAGCATTTAAAATATGAACTATCTCTAAGGTTACCCCACTTTTATATTTCCCCAGCAGAGTCGCTAGTTCTGTAATACGGTGGGAGAACTGACTTTACTGGTTTTGCATTTTATCGCAAATGTTGCGGTTAGCAAGAGTCGCCACTGACTTTTCTTTTATCCAATAAAGTAAAGGGTGAAAAGAACATGAAAGACCTTTCGAGAATATTTTCTGAGTAAGGGGGGTAGATTACGGAAAGGGAAGGTGTTAGAA
Source organism: Vicia faba (assembly GCA_948472305.1). NCBI lineage: Eukaryota > Viridiplantae > Streptophyta > Magnoliopsida > Fabales > Fabaceae > Vicia > Vicia faba. The sequence continues at coordinate 812,053,853 of OX451736.1, read as the reverse complement.
CTGTTTCCATCTGTAGTTATCTACGGGCTCTTAGTTGCTAGCTCACTTTTGAAAATGTTTTGTTGTTCGTGTGTTTTGAAAATATTTTGAAAATATTCCTTAGTGCGGAAAACTTTATAAGGATTCTCGTATCATTGAGAATGCATACAAAGTGTTTTTTTTGTCTTTGAAAATATTTAGAAAAGAGAGTGTATGTGTGAGAAAATTGTTTTATTTTGTGAGAAAGCAACTACAAGCTATCTACCTACTCAAAAGATATTTGTTCTTTTCCTCTTTTCCTTTAGATAGTGCTATCCTACCATTAGTTGGTGGGTAGACCTATCATTGGTCGTTTGAGGGACAAACGCAAGTCATCGTACAATCACGAAGGCAACTCGTAGGACACTTTAGAAATTACCCTAAGGTACTAAGATTATTTACCGAGGCAGCATCGAAGGGTCATCGAGGGACTATGATCTTGTAACCAGAGGGTCTTTGCTAAAATTTCTCACGTTCGAGAGACATGACTGTTTGTTTTCCAAAGGCAACAAGTGGAGGTACCTTAGAGGTGCGTGTGTGCAGAGTGTGTTGTGTTTCAATTATTTATCTTGGATATTTATGTTTTATACCGTTTGGTTTAAATATTTTCATGCAATCCTATTAAGCATACATCTAACAGTTCAATATATACAAGTGCCGAAAAATAACAATGCAAAAATTAAACTACGTTATTACATCGCTTCGGGATGGGGGGAATACAAACCAAAAATGAGGGGGGGGGGGGGGGGGGGGGGGAGGGGATGTAAATGTCCTAAATTAAACTATTACATCCCTTTAAGCAATTACAACTATTCATGAAAAAAATGTGGAAAAAAAGTAAACAAACGCGCGGAGAATGGAAAATAGGTAATATTTAAAACCCTAAAACATTCTAAGAGTAAAAAAGATATTTTTGTTATTTTTTGGTTTAGAAAAAAATTTTAATTTAATTTTAAAACCTAGTTCTAATTAAATTTTAATTTGTAAAATAAAAATCAAGTGATTAAATTAATTAATTTATTTGTGAAAATTAAATTAAATTAAGAAAAACCTAAACCTAATCTTTTTTGATATTTTATGATTTTTTTTGTTGATTAAAAAAAAGATTAAAAATGTTAATTAAAAAAACAAATAGATAATAATAAAAAAAAAAGAATAATGGGCCATGCTGCAAAATGAAAATGGGGGGGGGGGGGTGAGCAACAGTAAAATGTTAGGCCCAAAATAACTGAACCCAGGCGCTTGTACTGAATCCTGTGTGGCTGGTCCTGGGAAGCCTATTGTGGAACGTGCGTTTGAGGCCTTCAGATCTAACTTGATGAGATCTGTTGGGGACAACTAGAGTTGCACCATATGCACGATGGGATTTTCTTGTACTGAATCTGTCATGAAATCGTAAGAAAAATAAAACTCCCTCATGCCTGGATTGAACCCAGGACATGGGGGAGGTATGCCTTTAAGACGCACGCGTTGCCACTGGGCTATCTGCTCATTCATTAATCCATATACAAATGAATATATATATATATATATATATATATATATATATATATATTATAAAATTCATTCATTTTTATTTCAAACAAAAAACACACGCGTTGAGATTTGAATGGATCACTGAGAGGATGACACGCCTGCCACCGGAGTCAACCCACTGGAGTCAACTTTCCGGTTGTCTTCTCCGATTGGTTCGAAAACCATCCCTGCAAAATAACAACAATTAAAGATCTAAAACAACCGTCCCCCCTTAAAAAAATCCCCCCGAGTTCAAATCTGGTGTTATTTTGGGCTAAAAGTTCTCGAATCATGCGTTTTGGATCAAAATGCACAGATCGGAGGAAAAACTGCATCTATCGAATCCGCGTGCATGAAAGCGTATTGTTGTACCCAAAAATTTTCCCTCTCTATTCTCAATACATTTCTCACAAAATATCTCAAATGCTCAAGAAGTTCCAAGAGTTTGATCAGATAAGTTCACCTCCTTAGCACTGAGCCTCCAAATTAGGGTTTTGTTTTTCTCATGGACAAATGGACTTTTTATGCCTCAAATGACTTTCATGGTTTATTATAGGTCTCTAAGATTGATCATACCAAGTTTCAAGTCTTGCACCACAAATTTGCTTAGTTAATTGCCTAGATGACTGAAACTCAACTATATTGGGTAAAAATTCAAATGTGGTCAATATACAGTCGAACTTCATAATTTAGTCAAAATCAACATTTTGAAGTCATATCCATCAATTGATAAAGTGTTGATCACAATTCTTCAAGAAAAGCCCTCAAATCATCAAAGGGGCAAAATTGTCAAAATCAGGATTTTGATTGAGAATAACTGATCATTGACTTTTTACCTAGTACATGACTTAATGGCTTGAGGCATAATATCAAGGACTCAAACACAACATGTTGACCTAAATTAATGGCTAATATCATTTCTCAATATCAATGGATTGATAGTTGAATTTAGGATCAACTGATGAAAAGTCAACTGATACACAAAAAGTCAAACTTTGACTTTTTAGTCAACAATAAATTTCAAAGGTCAAGATTCAATAAGATACTCAAAAATATCAAACTTGATCATCAAGAATCAATAAAGTCAATAAATTCCATAAAAAGTCAAAGTTTTCAATACTTAGAAATTTTCTAAGTGTTTTTATACTTGATAAATTCATTACTTCATGACATTTTTTCACCAAGATGCAAGATGATTCAAGGGAAACTTTCAACATGAAAGTTTTAGATCTTGGTGAACTCTAGAACTTTGTATTAGAGGGTTGATGTCCTAAAAATGCTTAGATTTTAAGATACAAGCCCATGAAGTCATGACATTTTTCATAAAACTGTTAGTGAAAATTTTGGTAAGTTTAGGCACATTTTTTACCTAACTTCTTGACCAATTTTCACCTAGTTCCAAGATGATTTAGCCAAAGTGGTCGACATGAAGGTTGTAGACAATGTTTCAAGCTTTCCAAAATGTCAAAGAACTTGAAGAGATCATGCTTGAGCTAAGAGAATCGAAGAGAAGAAGTTGGGCATCCATTCTTGAATTACAAGTCATTTTGATGATAAACACTTGATCAAATCCCAAGCCATGCTGCATAAATCTTGCTTTGCAGGCTTCTAACTTGCCAATCACTCCTTAATTTAATGTTTACACGTTTGATTGAGGTATGATCCAAGTGATTAAGCCATTGCCCACATGAATTTTCCATTTATGGCACAAAGGTACCATTGCCATTCTTGAAAAGTTGCTTTAATCACAGAGTCAACTTGTCTTGAGCTTCCTACTTGTTTCTTCTGCACACACTAAACCTACAAGATCAGAAGAAGCATGTTTAAAGTGTTCAACCACTCTACAAGCCTTGTACTATGCATTTGAATAAGATGTTTCAAGCTTGCTTCGAAAACAAGTCAAAAACCATAACGTGATCTTGTGATTCTGATCACCTCAAGTCTCCAAACATTTCCCTATAAATAGAGGCACTATTTTGCAACATAGCACATGAATTCACAAGCCCAGAAACTCCCTCAAACTCCCTAAAATCAGAATTTGCACACAAACTCAATTTTTGTGCCATTTCTGACTTGGAATTCCAAACTCACATTTCACTCGTGCGTTCTCACTCAAATTAAATCACAAAGCTTCCATACATCATTTAGAAGTGATCCAGGACCCTGTTACACAACTGTAACACCTCCATCACCATCTTCCATTTCCAAAACTAGTCAGTTGCACATTGACTTCTACAAGAAGATTCAACAACTCTCAATCCAAAGTAAGCTTTGCATTAGCTTCCTAGGAGTCGACTGAAGCAATTCAGAGCATCACAACGCATCCAGGAGTGCTCAAACTCAAAACACGATTTCCATTTTCAAGGTAAGTTTTTTGAACCTTCAAATCCTTATACAAGCATCATTTGCCCTTGACTTTAAAAGATAAAATGTAGACATCATAGCCCTGATGCTAACCATGCCCTTAGTTTTCATTTATCTTGCCTGAGCATAGAGAATTTTGAATTTGAACTTACATAAAAAAATTAGGTTTAATTTGGTATCATATAAAATCCATGCTCATGTTTCATTGTTAGCTTAAATGATTTACATATTTGGAATCGTGGTTAAATTTCAAGCAACTTTCATGTTTACATTTTTTCAATTTGGTTGAGAAATGAGCAAGTTACAAAATTCAAAAATGTTATTCATCGATTTTGGCGTGAGGGAGAAGAAGATGACACATTCAGGACTTGGTTTATTTTAAATTTATTACAACATGTTTCATAGTCGAATGTACAAGCCACCCGGTGGCAGAGCGCGCGCGTATAAGGCATTAGTATGGAAGGACCTGGGTTCGAGCCTAGTGGTACCCTTTTGGTTTTTTCTAAAATTTCCATTACATATTCAATATAAGCCAAGCATGTGTGCACACCAAGCGCCTCTCATTCAGGCCATCATATATGCTAGTTATCCAATCCCACGCTTCAGGCTCACAAGTACATCATGGACCTTCAAAAGTCAGCTACACTTGATCACAAAAATAGCGCCTGGGCCCTCTAGACTTGGGCTTTTCCTTTTTTATTTTTACTTCATCATACTCCCTTTTTTCTAACACAACCAGGCCCTTTTTTGTTTTATTTTTTTTCTGACTTGAACAAAAATATCTATTTTGGGCCCAGCGTCCCATTTTGCCTTTATACACCCATTTCACTTTTTAAACCCCTAGCCCAATATTTTTTATATAAATTTTTTTTATACTTTATTTATTTTTCTTATTATTTAACACAAAAATATAAAAATATATTTTCTTAAAATAATTAAATTAAAATATTTTAATTTAAACATTTTATTTCTTTTTTAATTTTTGTTACTCTCTTTTACATTATAAAAGCATTTTCTTCTCAAAATTAACATTGACATTCAAAATCATTTTCTAAACAAAGTAAATTAATTTAGTTTTTAGGTTTTTGATTAAACAATTAATTAACTTCTTTTGTAAATGGAATTAATTAGTTTAATTAGGTTAAATCTTTTTCTATCAAAAAAACCCTAAAAGCAATTTCTTCTTCATCTCTACATTTTGTGCATAATTATTGTTGTAATTCATATTCATTGGTTTGTAATAGTAATTAGGGTTTTATTGCTTTCCTATCAACAAAATTGTACCCCTCATCCCCAAAAGTATTGTAATAGTGTAGGACATTTAAATTCCGCAATTTATCGCTTTCCTTATTATTGCTAGTAATTAGGGTTTGTATGACAAGACTTAAAATCAAACTTAGCAAAACCCTAATTCAAAGATAAATACTTTAAAATAAACACCTAGCACACATGCACCTCTAGGATAACCCACACTTGTTGCCTCAGATATAAATAGTCATGTCCCTCGAACGTGAGATGTTTTAGCAAAAAACCCTAGATTAAAAGATCACAGTCCCTCGATGACCCTTCAATGTTGCCTTCGATAAATCATCATAAGTCCCTTACGACAATTGCTAAAACATCTTACAAGTTGCCTTCTATGATTGTACGACGACCCACGCCCATCCCTCACATCCAAAGATATGGCTCCTTACCAACCAATGGTAAAATAACACTATCTAAGGGAGGAGGAAAAGAACAAAGACTTTCTTAGTAGGTAGATTGCTCGTAATTTCTTGTTCACAAACTAAAACCATCTTTGCACCTCACAATTTCAAAACACTTTTCAAAATAAACATTTTGTATACATTACCAACGATACGAGAATTATTGCAAAATTTCCTTACATTGGCATTTTCAAACATCTTCCCAAACACTCATTTCAATAAATATTTTCAAAGCCAACACTTTGTACACATTCTCAACAATACGAGAATCATTGAAAAGTTTGTCAAACTTAGGCGTTTTCAAAATATTTTCAAACTTACACAAATACAAAGAATTTTAAAGTGATCGAGCAATTAAGAGCCCGTAGATAAGTATGAATGAAAAGAGTGCTAACACCTTCCCTTTTCATGACCTACCCCCCGAACTCAAGAAAATTCTCAAAAGGTCTTTCCTTTTCATTTCACCCTTTCCTTTATTGGATAAAAGAAAAGCCGGTGGCGACTCTTGCTATCCGCAATATTTACGATAAAACACAAAACACCCAAGTCAGTTCTTCCACCATATTACACGTATCAATGGTTAAAACTTGTTCATCAAGTACTCAAAGACACGTTAATAATAATCATTAAGTTAAAAACAAAGTAAAACAAAAGAACATGAATCACAAAACTTTATGCAATCGGAAGTGTATGATGTGCCTTTCTCACGTGTTTTGGACCATGGTGACTGGTCTAAACTCACCCTTCAACGTTCAAGAATAGAAAATAATTGGAATTAGGGAGTGAAAAGGGCCTATAGACATAATTTGAGAATCGAGGGCTTCTTGATAATTTTGAGTAGTTTTTCTAGCTCTCTCTATGCGTGTCCTTTTGTTGTGCTTTGCTTCAGTATATATAGAGGGAGAAGAGAGGAGTACACATGTATGGAAACAAAACAAAGCATTCATGGCTTTTGGGACAAGAATAAACATATTAAAATGCTTCCAAACTTGATATTTCTTGCCTCTTTCAATCATCACACGCTTATGGAAGGTGGCTGACTTGTATTTGGGCCTCAATGCTGACTAAAAGCCAGACCCATGCACACTAACCCATAGTTTCATAATTTTATTCAATTTATTTTGAATTTATTAAAAAAACAAAATTAAATGTAAATAAAATAATGAGAAGATATAGGGCAAGGTGTGAGTGAGTTTAATATCCTCTCATGAGGCCATGAATATGTTCAAAGCTCAAAGAATTAAGCCATACGTCCAAAATTTCAAATTTGCATTTCTTGCATTTCATGAATTTCCTCAAAATTTTCCAACTTGTGAAACTCATAACATGCTCAATTTTCATATTTTGAAGATGTTCTTAGACTTTTTAGAAATCTAAATATATCCCCTACAATCTCTATATTGATCATTTTTGTTTTTGAAGAAATTATCTTGATGTAAGTTGCCTTGACAAAATGTGTCTTTTTTTGACTTTTGAAAATGACCTATAATGTATTAGCTCATATCTTTCAAAGGATGCATTTTTTGGACTTGAGAATAAAAGAAACATTGTAGATAATTGAATTTTATTCAAAATGAGATTTGGTTGGGGAAAATTTGATGAAGTATGTGAAAGTTATGCCTGGTCAAAGTTTAGTTTACTTCTTCTAAGGAAACCCTAATTTGATAATTCTTGACTTTTGATGATTTGAGAGCTTTCCTTGGGGAATCATGATCAACCATTGATCCAATGATGAATATCACTTCAAAATGTTGATTTTGACCAAAAATCTTGAGGTTTGACTGTATGTTGACCATAGTTGACTTTTTGATCAATATAGTTGATTTTCAATCATCTCAGCCATTGACTGAGCAAACTTTTGATGTAGGGCTTGAAACTTGACATAGACCTTGTTGAGGACCTATGAAGAACCATGGAAACCACTTGAGACTTTTTCAACCCAAATTTTCTTGATAAACTCAATACCCTAGTTGTAGACCTTTTAGCTTGGAGGAGCATTGACTGGTCAACCCTTGTGTATCTTGAGTATTTGAGAAGCTTTACAAGAATGTCTTGAGAAAGATGGAAGGGAAAATTTTGGGGTACAACAGGAGGCATTAAGCTTGGCACCCAAAGTGAATATTAGTTCTAAATATATCTCTAGAATCTAGAAACTAATAACTATCTATCCCTAATCAAGATTTGTAAAGTATATGTCTATAACAATCCAAACCCAACATAAATGCAAAAAGATTAAGGAAGATATCAACATTAATTTGTAAATAAAGTTTTATACAACACCATAATCAACATGTATACAAAAGAGAAATACATACAGAAGAAGAGAAATGAACCAAACATCTTGTGGGTTGTCAGCGTCAGTTGATGAGAAATCCACCTCCGAATCATCCATATGCAAGAGCAATTGATGTTTTCTAAGCCCTCTAGACAAAAAAATGAAGTTGATAGTGTTCAGACTCAAAAATACCCAACCCATAACCTAAAAAGTGATTTTTTCCATATTTAATGAGTTTGAAATTTGCAGATCCCGCTTAGCGGCACAGATCCCGCTAAGCGCACTCTATTGTCATGAGAAAAAAATTAGATTGTGTTTCCGCCATAACTTGAGAACCATAACTCCGATTTACACATGGTCAGAAGCATTGGAAAGCTTATTCAATACTCTATCTAACAATGAATAAATATCAATGAAATTAATGATTTCCTATTCTTTGATTTGAGCCTTATTCTTTGATGGATTACTCAAAATCACCCTTTTGAAGCTACAACTTCGGCCTTTTATTGCTCAATGCTCCAAACATGAATAAATACCTATAAAATAGATGAAAAACTATCAAACGCTACAATATTTACACAAAAACACGATTATACTCCATATGTACAAATACACACAAGTTGAGATTTATTCAAAGGATTACAATAAAATGAGTCGATAAGTTCCACTAAAATATACACAAATACAATGACTTTGCACTTATCAAACTCTCCCCAACTTAAACTTGTTTGTCCTCAAACAAGGCTAAAAAACTCAAATAAAAATAGTAACTAACCAAAGAATCATGAATCAACAGGTTTTTGAAAACAGAAAACAAATGTATGGTTCAAATTAATAACACACAAGCAAAGTAAATACTTACCACAATCCTACAATAACATCATGAAAACAAAACTAATCATAAGTACAAAAATCATGATAAACCATTTAAAACAATACAAGCCCACATCATGAGTTACACCTAACAAAAATTCATCGAGGGATGAAAAATACACAAATGTGGGCATTTAATACTCATTCAACAAACTTGCAAATAAAAGACTAAATCATGCATTCGTCCAAAAATTCACATTGAACATAGAAAGGCAAGAATCACAAGGGCTTTCAAGGTTGTAATGTGGCTTGGTTAACAAACAAGAGATAATTCCAAAGGCTAATCAACATAAAAATTTTCCTAAAGTTAAGGGAGTGATCAACTCACAAAGTTTCAAACAAAAAATTCCAATCAAACTTCTTTTTTCAACCCAAGTGTTACACCAAACACATACTTATTAACACAATATTATTGCTACTCTTTTTGTTTTTATTTTTCAAAACTTTTTCATTTTTTTCTTTCTTTTTCTTTTCTTTCTTTTTTCTTTTCTTTTCTTTTCTTTTTCTTTTATTTTTCTTTCACAACCACAACATAGGTAAGCAAATATTCTTATCCCCAACTTGAATTCAACCAACATCAAAGTGTGAATACTCCCTACTTTCTAAGACAAGGTAAAAATTCATACAACAACACAAGATTTAGAGTTCAAGAAACAAAAGAATCAAAACCCATACACAAAGAGAACTAAATATTCATAGACAAGCATCAAGTTCAACTACAACATGAATATGACAAAAAGGGCTCAAAGGAGGATAACAAATGCTCACACACTCACAGGGTGAATTGACTATTTGGTCAAGTAGTTGTGCTCAAAATGAAAAAAAAATGTCTTGATCTTTTTCATGCTTTCATAGAATCAACATAAACAAAAGATTAAACATAATGAAATATAGTTAGAACAAGAATTGTGGCCTCCAACATATATGAATAATGGAAAGCTTCCTCACAATAGGGGTAAAAAAGGACTAAAGTGATTCAATTAATAAGTAAGTAATGTAAAAGAATGAATGATATAAAATTTGTACAAATGAAAAGTTTCCTAAATATGTTATGCTATAGAAAGCGATAAATAAGTATCTAACGTGTACCAACTTCAAAACAATATCATTACCATACATCTGCAAGTTGAAGCACTCAAATTCGGAAAACCACCAAATGCGACCTGAAGCTATCGAACCAAATTGGACGACAGACAACAAACAAAAAAATATTAGAAAATAATACTATTATTATTTACTACTCTAAAGCCTTGGTGAAAGTGGAAAAAAAGAAGGTCAGGTGAAATAAAAAATAATTCACTAGCGCAACACAACAGAGCACGCTGAGTGGACTGAGCGCGCTTAGCGTGCTACACCAGAAATACGCGCTAAGCGAGCAAGACCATGCTTAGCGGTAGTAGAAAAACAGCACAACAACTGCATTTCTATGTCAACCTCCACTACACCTACACAACCTCAACTACCCAACAATGTACAAAATTTACAACCAACAAATCTTCCACAAGCAAAATACGACAAGCTTGTAGACAAATTTTTTTTAACACATTAACCAAACTACTATAAACATACTAATAAATCGGGTGAAAGTGGATAAACAAGTTGAAAAGTGAAGAATGAGAATTTTAAAACTGGTCCAATTTCAACTTGTTTAGATAATTCACCACACTACCTATACTAAGACAATGGAAAATAATAAAACAACAAAACCAATAACACATGTTTGTTTTATGTCGTAAGCACGATGCTTGTTATTTATACACACTTCTCCAAGTTGTATCTTTACACGGTTAATACTCACCGACGGTGAAACCTAACCAAATACTTAGCAAACGTGAAGAGAAACAAATATATAAACTAAATTTACAAGTATACAAAACATGTAAAATTTACAATAATGGTAAACATATAAAAGTATAAATATAAACAAGTGAAGATAGACAGTATATATGATATCTAAAAAACTAAAAAACAAAGAAACTATCACGATGCGATCCAATAAAAACACCAATTCTCGATTATGGCGTCATTTGTTGAAGCGGTAAAGCGGCAGCAAAAAGTAAGTATTTATTTAGTTTTATCATATCGTCTCCACAAGGATTAGTGGTTACTGAATTTTCGTTCGACAAGTTTCGCGTTTATAAGTTTGGTTTTAAATGATTTGTTAGGAAAGGGTAAGAACTATTGACAAGAAAATAAATACATTCAATAGAAAGAAGAAACCTATCAGGCATGAATCTACACTACTTGTCACAAACTTAAACTTATTGATCAGTTGCACTCAAACTACTGTACTCGTCAAAATCATCACGGACACCAAGAGATGTACCCACAACAAAGGTTATGTCTAATGTCAAGTTGCGATACTAACCATATTACTTTATCAGCAATATCTTGCGCGCTACAACAACACGAAGGCATTAAGCTTTAGCATCCAAAATAAATATTAGTTCTAAATCTATCTCTAGAATCTAGAAACTAATAGGTATCCATCTCTAATCAAGATTTGTGAGGTATATGCCTATAACAACTCAAACCCAACATAAATGCAAAAAGATCAAGGAAGATATCAAGATTAATTTGTAAAGCAAGTTTTATACAACATCATAATCAAAAAATATACATATGTTCAAAGTAAGAGTATAAAAAAAACATAACAAAAGATAAATACATAGAGAAGAAGAGAAATGAACCAAACATCTCGCAGGTTGTCAATGTCGGTTGATGAGAAATTCACCTCTGAATCATCCATATGCAAGACCAGTTGACGTTTTCTAAGCCCTCTAGACCAAAAAATGAAGTTGCTGGTGTTGGGACTCAAAAATACCAATGAGTTTAAAATTCACAGATCCCGCTAAGCGACACAGAGCCCGCTAAGCACACTTTGCTGTCATGAGGGGAAAAAATCAGATTGTGTTTCGGTCATAACTTATGAATTGTGACTTTGATTTACGCACGACCGGAAGTGTTAGAAAGCTTATTCAATACTCTATCTAACAATGACTAAATATCAATGGAATTAATAATTTTCTATTCTTTTATTTGAGCCTTATTTTTTGATGGATTGCTCAAAATTGCCTCTTTGAAGCTATAACTTTGGCTCTTTATTGCTCAATGCTCCAAACATGAATGAATACCTATAAAAGAGATGAAAAACTATCAAACAATATAATATTTACACAAAAACAAGATTATACTCAATATGTACAAATACACACATAAGTTGAGGTTTATTCAAAGGATTATAACAAAATGAGTCGATAAGTGCCACTAAAATATATATAAATATAACGACTATTTTACACTTATCACCTTCTCACCCAGGTTGGCAAAGTTATTCTTGGGCTCCAAAGTTTGGCCAATGACTCCCAAATTGGCTCCCTTCTTGAACTCCCACCCACCAAAATCCCTAATTACCCATAAGGGGAGGAACTCACTCTACAATGAAGGAAAATCTCATCCAATTTCAAAAAACAATTTTAGAATTTACTCCACATTAATATCATAGAGATAACTTATAGAGAAATTCACCCTCAACCTCAAACGCGAACTCAAAAATTTAAGATTTTACTTAATAATCCAAAGATTATGAACTACATTTCTCTTAAATAACTATACACATTAATTAATTATACTACGATCTCTTTTAATATGCATAATGTAATTTGGGGTCTTTTATAAAGACGAAAGAGGTACTACAATAATCAAGCACTTAGGCTCGAGTGGTAAACAAATTTTTATTAAAAAACAAAGATTCAAAAAATATCAAATTCGATTTTTAGTAAAAATAATATTTAACCAATATCATATAACCTCTCTACACAAATTCTAAATTATAAAATTTTATTTCCTTAAGAACGAGAGTACAAAAGAAAGAAAAAAAGTAATACCATAAATAAATGTGAGTAGTTTATCCAATACCAATAAAAATCAAATAGTTATTTATAATATATAAATATATAGATCTTTCAATCCTAAATTATAAATCAATTTATAAAAAAGTTATTTTAAATTATAAGTTGTTTCATATTATCAATTCAACATTAATGATTTTTTATTTATTTTAATCTTTCACTATTTATTACTTTCATATTTCTAGTAATACTTTTAGTTTTTTTTTTTTTGTCATTAATAAAGAAGAATTTTTATCATGAAAAAATTAATTACTCTCCTTAAATTATGTGAAATGGACAAAAACATTTTTTTAGCATACAATTCCTCAAAGTACAACCTAAAAAAAGCCTTAATTATACCATTATCTAGATATCCTCACATTTCTTGCTTTGCCAAATATGTCTAGTGGTTGGATAACAAGGGCAGTACTATGATTAAATGAAAATTTAGAGCAAGTCAAATGAAAAACATGGGACTTAAAAGTCACTGAAAGCTCCATGCACCCCAAAATCTAGCCCTCGATTTAAACCAATATTTGACCTTGGGTTTGCAACCCAAGCGTGTAACAAAAGTTTAAAACATAGTCAAACTCTCATAACCCTCTTTCTACGTGCAAGACACCGTCACCACCAACTCTCTCAATAAGAGGCCAAACTCCAATTACTAAACTTTCATGAATAACTTCAAAAAGTTAATGCTAACAACGAGTTGCCTCATGGCCTCATTTAAACATGTTACGAAAATGGATGCACCTTAAACTAAAAAAATTGGTTTGTCATGTGTTCCTCGTTTCTTTGTCGGAGGAACTTAAGAAAAAAAGCTGAATTAGGCAAAAGAATTATAGATTAAAGAAAAACACTTCAAGTGTATCTTTACTAGTGTCTTTAACCCATGATTTTTTAGTATAAATTTTAACATATACTGGACGTCGCCTCTATCTTTACACAGACATGTTGAATAAACATAAATAGTAAGAAATATACTGGACGTCGCCTCTATAAATTTTGGAAGCACGTGTGGTTCGGCAACAATACTCTGGCTTTGCAATTCACTCATTTGTATTGTTCTGTTGTGAATTCAAATTTGCTGATTAATGAAGCAGGGTCGTGGCAAAGGGGAGTGTGGTCTTAGGACTTGCAGCTAGATGTTGCTAGTCTTTCTCAAGAAGCTGAACATGAATATGCAATGTTGTTGGTTTTGTTGCAGCAAATCAGGCCTAATGTTTCCATGCCTGGTGCATTTGTTTGGTAGAAATACGACTCTTTTCTTTCCGTTAAGAATAGTTACAATGTATTGGTGGAATTGGAAACGTTAGTAGCGGTGGTCGAGGTAGAAACAACATGTGTTTTAAAAGCTTTATGGGAGTCGACAATTTTGAGTAAAATGCACGTTTTTATTTGGCATTTGCTTATTAATAAGTTTCAGACGAAAGATGAATTAAAGAAAAGGAACATCGTCAACAGATCACATAATTTAGTGTGTCTGCTTTGCTTTAAAGTTGAAGAAAACGTAAATCATCTCTTCTTCAATTGCGAAGTTAGTTGTTGTAACACCCCCGAAACCCCGCACATAATATATGACATAATCAAAATAAATTTAGCATGCATGTCAAAAGAGGACGTCACATTTACTTCACGACAACAACACAATACATCAGTGCTCATGCTTATAACACATTTAAAATCATGTTCCAATACTTACACATATGCATCTCGCAGCAGAATAATTATCATTTAAAAAATAATGCTAATAATTGAAATCCGATACAGACAATTACTCCCTCCGGTCTTATATGTAAGCAAAAAAAAAAAAAAACTCACCCTTTAAGAAAGTGGTCATATATTCATTTAAATGGTGAGAAATATGCATTTTTTCCATATTTACCCTTATTTATTAATTTAGAATTTAATTAATAATTTTTTTATAACCATTTAATTATTGGTCCTTTTGTTTCTATCGGTGCATCTATAATGCAACTAATAAATGTCCACTTTTAAACTCTTAAACTTTCTCACTCCACATACTCTCATTGCAACCAATAAACTCCCACCTTAAAAATGTAGTAAAATTTTAAGTTTTCATATAAAACTGTCCCGCCTGAAAAGTTTGCCAAAATTTTCATACTCCAAAATACATTCCCGCCTTGTACTACAAAGTTGAGCTCTATAGATACTAAAGCTTATTTTTCAGGTATCATTGTCATTTGGTTTTAATAAAAATGTCTCTTAATATTGATCTAAACTCTCCATATGTTGATCATGAAATGATGGAATGCAACATAGCACCTTCCATTAATCTAAATGATCCTTCTTCAAGTAATGATAATGAAGTTGAACATGGATTTTCTAACCATGATGAAGACATTGATGTAGATGCTCTCTATTCAAATGAAGTTTATGTCATGGAAGAAGGTAATATGCTCTTTCATGTTGGATAACCATTAAACAATTTAATTAATTATTTTTACTTTCAATTTTGTTTTATAAAGTTGCAGAGAGTGAATTTAATCCAAATGAAGATGATAGAGAGGAGACTGAATTTAATCAATATGAAGATGGATTTAGTAAGCAATACTGTAATCAATTTATTTTAAACATTTTGTTTATATCATTAATTTTGGTTTGTTTATATCATTACTTTTGGTTTGTTTATTAATGTGTCATCATACTTTTTCTATTCACTTTTTTATGATAAACATAAGACATGCATAAACACTTAGTAACAACATGCAGTAACATTTTTTCTCATTATATTCACTTTTTTACATGCAGTCTCAACCATGGTTCAACATGAGACACAAACTGTTAAGAAAAAAAGATCATTCTTGAACAATGACCAGCGGAAAATAATTTCCCAATTATTGATAAAGAATAGTTATGGTGGAAAACTGGAATCCGGAATTGTTATATGGTTGGCATCCAAATACTCGGTATCCATCTACGTTATTTATCGCATTTGGAAGCAAGTATGTCAAACAGGTGACGCGTCTCATAAAAGAACAAAAAATTATGGTCGAAAAAGAGTTACGGTAGATATTGAAAAAGTGCGGGATATTCCGTTAGCTAAACGTAGCACTCTTCAGAGCCTCGCATTTGTCTTGGGCATTAGCAAAACAGCATTGTTAAAGTTTGTAAAAGATGGGACTTTGCGTCGGCATTCAAATGCTCTAAAGCCACACATGAAAGATAGTAATATGAAAGATCGTCTTAGATTTTGCTTGTCAATGCTTGAAGAAACTAGTCTTCCTCATGATCCAGAGTTTAAGTCTATGCATAATATCATCCACATAGATGAAAAGTGGTTCTACATGACCAAAAAATCGGCAAAATACTACCTTCTTGAAAATGAGGATGAGCCATATCGCACATGCAAAAATAAAAATTTTATTGGCAAGGTCATGTTTTTAGTAGCAGTCGCTAGGCCTAGATTTGATGACGATGATAAAGAGATATTTTCAGGAAAAATTGGCGTCTTTCCTCTGGTTCAGAAAGTAGCAGCAAAAAGGTCAAGTGTCAATAGAGCTTCGGGTACACTTGAAACTAAGCCAATTACTTCTATCACTAAAGAAGTTAGTCGAAATTTTCTAATCAATAAAGTGTTACCTGCAATTAAAGAAAAATGGCCCAGAGAACATGCAATGGAAACAATTTATATACAACAAGATAATGCTCCATGTCATGTTTCTATTGACGACGAAGAATTTTGTAAAGCAGCTTCTGAAGGTGGATTTGACATTCGTTTATCTTGTCAACCACCAAATTCTCCTGATTTAAATGTCTTAGATCTGGGTTTTTTTAATGCCATTCAGTCATTACAACATAAGGAAGCTTCAAAATCGGTTGATGAGCTCATTGAAGTTGTGCAAAAGTCATATGATAATTTTTCTAGCAAACAATCTGACAAAATTTTTCTCACACTCCAATCTTGTATGATTGAAATCATGAAAGTTAAAGGAACTAATAATTACCGAATTCCCCATATGAAGAAAGATGTGATGCTTACTCGAGGTATACTACCTAGTCAACTAAAATGTGACCAAGAGTTAGTTGAAAATACTTTTAACTATTTAAGCAATGATAATTAAGGTATGAACTTGTTGGTTTATATAATCATATTTTCTATAAATTTTTCAATAAAATAGTGTATGCTAATTTTTGTCAAATTTAATTTATTCATTTTCAGGAGGTTGGTCAAATAGATCATGGAATTTGCATGGAGAAGGAAATATCAAGAATGCAAATTGCAGTAGACTTTTTCTTCTTTTTAAGATGCTTATTAACTTATGCATGCAAGTTTCTTACCAGTATTGTACGTTACAATTTTAGTTATGCAAATTGCTTATTCCACTATTATAGTTATGCATATTATTTACACTATTCCATATTACTCGTACTGTACGTTACAAAATAAAATGGACAATGAAGCATAATAGTAGAAAATGATTAGAAAAAGAAAACCAAATAAGAAACATAATGATAAAAAAACCAGAAACATTAAACCTCACAAAAATCCAAATAAGAACACCTAGTTCAAATAATCTAAATAAATTTTTATCATGTCTTTAACCTCTTCTTGCTTGACACCGAAGTCCAATGCCGGTAATTTGTTCAGATCAAAATCACTCATATCTAGTAATTCAACAATGGTGCTTTCATTTGTTGGATTTAGAGCATCTTCACTTTCATTCTTTGGAGTGAGATTTTCTGCACTTTCATTTGTTGGAGTTAGAGCATCTTCACTTTCATTCTTTGGAGTGAGATTTTCTGCACTTTCATTTGTTGGAGTTAGAACTACTTCAGGAACTTTGTTCAAATCCAGAGAGTCTTCAACAATGAGATTTGATAAATTCTCAGAGTCTTCAATGCCTAAATCAAAATATGGAAATTCATTAGCTATTTGATGTGGGTTTGCCATGTTTAGAGTATAAAAAAAATAGAAGAACAAGACTCATGGTAGACAAAATACTGGATATGAAACATTTATAATAGGATATGGAATTTCAAAAGGCAATGGTAACAAATGCAACGTAAAAGTAAAAATAAATGCTCATTTGGAAACTATAAAAAGTGAAGTTATTAGAGGAATATTTTTGTTTTTGGAAAACTACAATATGAGGGTAAAATTGGAATGAAGAATTTAATTATATCAATGGTAATTAATTTTTGCTTATAATTGAGACTAGTAAATTTTTTTTTTGTTGTTTACATATAAGACCGGAGGGAGTATATCATAAAATATTAGACACTAAAGGCCACTCAACACATAATCTCAATACAACATAAATATCCAGAGAGGATAAAAACATCTCTCAAATAAACATGAACATAGCAAATATAATAACATAAATACATATGTTCCTCGTGTTACATGACTAGAGCATGACTCACTACCTAAATAAGGATAAACAAAGAACTAACTCCTCCGACTAATCCTTGCTAGAAGTACCACCACTATCCTTGGTACCTGAGCGATGTCGTATAAAACATCATTTCAACATAAGGGTGATAATTCATATTATTTATAAAAATATATAATAATAAGTAATGCATAACAAACATACATCAATTGAATTCATCACACTTCACATAATCATGTATTCAACATACTTCAACACAATTCACATAATTTCATATACAACATTGCTCAATGATTCAAGATTCAAAGATTATCAATCACAAATACCACAAATGTAACATTCACATCAATATCACATATTGCACGCCAATTCAACATTCACATTGACACACGTGACTCTAATGCAACTCACTGTAATATGCATGTGGTACCAATTGTTATCCTTATCAGTTCTGTCGGGTCTATCTCTCAAACAGATAACCAC
Organism: Vicia faba; assembly: GCA_948472305.1. Classification (NCBI taxonomy): domain Eukaryota; kingdom Viridiplantae; phylum Streptophyta; class Magnoliopsida; order Fabales; family Fabaceae; genus Vicia; species Vicia faba. The sequence continues at coordinate 812,035,372 of OX451736.1, read as the reverse complement.
CAAAAAGCTTATCCTCTAAGCTTCAAACCATTCCTCTAGGTTTGGGACAAGTCAATAATTCTCACAGAATTACCAAACATTGTCTCTTGTCAATAAATAATACATGTGCAATCTCAACAATCATATGCAATTAATACCATCTCTCAATCTTAATTATACAAGCATACATCACTTAATTCATCACATTTGAATAATCATCACTATTGCACAAACATACACACCTCATGCTATCAATCACATAAAATGCATTCTAATATCATTCATCAACTCAACACATCATAATAACAAATAGCAACAATGTTAAACCATGTTATTCACATTTATCATTAATTCACAACATACATAGACACAAAATCAAGTGTTATGTTTCTCATCAAAAGTCATCCAAAACAGATCAAATAAATTATTAAAATTCATGGAAATCTTTCATAAATAATAAGCATACAGGATCACCACATAATTACACAAAATATAAAACATTTTATCCTTGGGCGTCCTAAGTAGCCCCCACCGTGCTATGTGGCCTCACAATTATGCAGAAAAATATGCTCCGGACATCATTTTGTCCTCTACGAATTTGGGTTCCAAAATCCATTCCAACAACCTTTTTCATGTAATTAAATGTATTATAACATTATATAAAACATGTAGTATCAATTACCAACATCAAAATATGATTCAAATATCGATTTCATAATTTCATATTCAAACCCTAACATATCAAAATCTAGAAATTGAAGAACAAATCCCTAATTTCATGTTACTACCCATCACATACCATTACATACACCCATAAATCAACGAATACCCACCCTTACCTTGGATGTAGATACTCTAGGATTCTATCATCTTCTCTTCTCCTTTTCTCCCTTTTCTCCTTTTTTCCTCTTTCTTCTCTTCTCTCTTGTTGTCTTCACTTTCTCTTTCTAATTCCATATACTCCTTATTTTGTTCAACTCTTACTAACTCTAAATGGGCTTAACTTCACTCACCAACTTTAATGTAACATAAGGCCCAAATATGTTTTTCTATTCTCATACTCAATAACCCAATAACATATAATACACACATATTTCAATTAAATCAATTATTCACATTATCACCCAATTTAATCAACCAATCACATATTCACCAAAATCAAATAATTAGATAATTATTAATCCAATTAATAATTAACATAGAAATTAAATAATAAAATAATTAATAAAGAAAATCAGGGTGTTACAACTCTCCCTCACTTAAAATATTTTTGTCCTCGAAAATTACCTCAAACAAACAACTCAAGATAAGACTCTCTCTTCTGACTCTCGAGTTCCCAAGTCACGTTTCCACCTGTCGGTCATCCTCAAGCTACCTTCATCAAGGCAATATCTTTACCACGAAGTTGTTTCAACTCCCGATCCTCTATCCACATAGGTGATGTCTCCATGGTGAGGTTATCTCTCACCTGCACATCATCTAATTGGACAACGTGAGACAAATTTGCAATGTGTCTCCTCAACTGAGACACATGGAACACATCATGGAGATTAGCAAGCGAATATGGAAATGAAATCTGATAAGCCACTTCACCTATACTCTCGAAAATCTGATAAGGACCGATAAAACACGGTGTCAACTTATGTGACTTCAACGCTCGATCAACACCTCTTACCGGAGTAACTCAAAGAAACACATTATCCCCCTTCTCAAACTCAAGTGCTTTCCTCCTCTTATCATGATAAATCTTATGACGACTCTGAGAATCCTTCATCTTCTCCTGAATCATCTTAATCTTATTTGTAGTTTGTTGAACAGTCTCAGGTCCAACCACAACACTCTCTCCCGATTCATACCAACACAAAGGCGCCATACACCTTCTACCATACAAAGTCTCAAACAGTGTCATCCCAATACTCAAATTGAAACTGTTGTTATAAGTAAACTCAACAAAAGCAAGTAATTATCCCAAGTACCTCCTTGTTCTAATACATAAGCTTTCAAAAGATCCTCAAGTTACTGAATCGTCCTCTCAATCTGATCATCTGTTTGCGGATGATAAGTAGAACTCAAACACAACTTCGTACCCAAAAGCATTTTGCAAACCTTCCAAAAATATCAAAGTAAACCTTGTATCCCTATCTGACACAATACTAGATGGAATACCATGAAAATTGACAATCTTCTCAATGTACAACTTTGCAAGCTTCTCCATCGGATAATCTACCCTCATCGGATAAAGTGAGAAACTTTAGTCAATCTATCCACAATAACCCAAATATCTTCACAATTACTTGGCGTTCTAGGTAAACCAAAAACAAAATCCATAGAGATATTATCCTATTTCCATTCATGAATAGATAACAGTTGCACCAAACTAGATGATTTCTGATGTTAAATCTTCGACTTCTGACAAATCAAACAAGAATACACAAATTCTGCAATCTTTTTCTTCATAGCTGGCCACCAAAATAATTTCCTCAAATCTTGATACATCTTAGTAGCTTTAGGATGAATACTCAATCCACTACAATGCCCTTCCTCAAGAATCCTTTTCCTCAAATCAGTTATATCCAGAACACAAAATCTATCATGACATCTCATGATACCATTCTCATCAATTCAAAAATTGCCACCTCGACCTTAATTGATCAACATCAACTTATCCACAAAAATTAAATCATATTTTTGACCTTCTCGAATCTCATCAAGAATGCCACTAGTAAGCTTCAGCATACCAAGCTTAACACCAGAAAAAGTCTCTTCACAAATCAAACTCATATCTCTAAATTGCTCAAGTAATTCCAGCTCTCGCACCATCAACATCGACATATGAAAAGACTTCCTACTTAATACACCAGCCATAACATTCACTTTACCAGGATGGTAATTCAAACCAAAATCATAATCCTTCAAGAATTATAACCTTCTTCTTTGCCTCATATTCAACCCTTTCTGATCAAATAGATATTTCAAACTCTTGTGATCACTAAACACATCAAATATTGACCCAAACAAATAATGCTTCAAAAGTTTCAATACAAACACAATAGCCGATAACTCTAAATCATGAGTCGGATAATTATTTTCCTGCATTTTAAGTTACCTTGAAGCATAAGCTACAACTTATCAATTTTGCATCAACATACCTCCTAAACCCATCAATGAAGCGCCACAATACACAATAAACGGTTCTTCCGGATCAGGCAAAATCAAAAGAGGAGCGGTTGTCAACCTTCTCTTAAGCTCTTGAAAACCAGCTTCATACTCTGCGGTCTAAATAAAAGCTTAACCCTTCCTAGTAAATTGCGTCAATGGAAAAGATAACTTGGAAAAGCCTTCAATAAACTTCCGATAATAACCTGCTAAACCAAGAAAACTTCTAATCTCAAAAACATATTTCAGAGCTTTCCATTGAAGCACAACCTTAATCTTCGATGGATCAACAACAATACCACCTTTTGATATCACATGCCCAAGGAAACTCACTTCCTTCAACCAAAACTGACACTTAGAAAACTTAGCATACAACTACTTCTCTTTTAACACAGATAACACAATCCTCAGATGTTCAACATGAACTTCTTCACTCTTCGAATAGATCAAAATATCATCAATGAAAACAACAACAAACTTATCCAAATACTGATGAAAAATCTTGTTCATGTATTCCATAAATACACCGGCTGCATTGATCACACCGAGCGACCTCACAGAATACTCACAGTGACCATACCTTGTTCTAAAAGCAGTCTTCTAAATATCTTCAGCCTTCACACGAATATGATGATACCCCGACCTCAAATCTATATTACTAAACATACTTGCACCAACCAACTAACCCATCAAATCATCAATCCTCAGAAGTGGATACTTATTCTTGATAGTCATCTTGTTCAGTTGTCTATAATCCACACATAACCTCATAGTACCTTATTTCTTCTTAACTAACAAAAAGGTGCACCCTACAGTGACACACTAGGACAAATGAATCTCTTCTCAAGAAAATCCTCAAGTTGACTCTTCAACTCTTTAAATTCTAATGGTGACATCTGATACGGAGCCATCAATACCATACTAGTTCCAGGAATTAAATTGATCGTAAACTCCACCTCACGCTCTTGCGGTAAATCACTTACATATTCAAGAAACAACTCAGGAAAAACACGAACTATTAACAATTCACCAATCATTCATTTCCCACCAATTTCTAATGTTGTCATCAAAGCCAATAACACAACAACATCCTGCACAGACTTATTCACTTGCTTGGCAGACATAAGCAAATCTCTCTCAAAACTAGAATCAAGAAAGATAACTGTCTTATCAAAACAGTTGATATAAACATGATTGAATTCCAACAAGTTCATCAAAATAATAACATCAAGTTGATCTTATGGAAGACACACTAAATCAATCCCGAAACCTTTACCAAAAATACTCAATGGACAATTCAAACACACATACAAAGTAGTCATTGAAGCCATAACAGGAGTGTCAATAACCATACTTCCATTCATATCAGATAACTCAAGATTCAATCTCTTAACACAATCCAAAGAAATGAAAGAATGTGTTGCAACAATATCAATAATAGCAATCAAAGGTGTACCGTTAATAAAACACATACTTCGTATTAGTCTATCATCAACAACAGTCTCAGAACCAAATAAAGAAAACATTTTCCCTCTAGATTGGTCCTTCTTCAGCTTGTCACACTTAGAACTAATGTGACCTTGCTCACCATAGTTGTAGCAATTCACACTCGAAACTCCTCTGCAATCATGAGACTTGTGACCTAGGTTTCCACACTTGAAACACTTCACATCAGAACTTATTCACTCATGAGCATGATGTCCTTCAACACCACACTTGTAGCACCTAACTGAAGTAGAAGATCCTCCCCCACTCGGCTTTTTGTCATAACCACCTCTATGTTTGCCCTTATCAGGAGGAGTCACATACGACTTCCCTCTAAATTTCCCATTTCCCTTCTTACCATGTAAAGTCTTATCGTGAGTAGAATTATCTCTACTATCCTCATCATAGATCCTACTCTTGTTAACCAGCTCTGAAAATTGTGTAATATGCAGATAACTCATAGACTTTTTAATTTCAAGTCTCAAACCATTCACAAACTTAAGACACTTATATCTTTCAGTATTAGAAGTGTTGTAATGAGGATAAAACTTGATCAACTCCTCAAACCTTGCAGCAGACTCAGCCACAATCCCATTACTCTGCTTCAGCTCAAGAAATTTAATCTCCTTCTTCCCATGCACATCCTTTGGAAAATACTTCTCCAAAAATACATCTCTGAAAAGTGCCCAAGTAACCTCAATACCATCTTCTTCAAACCTCTTAACAGTGTTACTCCACCAATCCTTAGCTTCCTTCTCAAGCATATGGGTTCCAAACAGCACCTTCTGCACATCCGAATAATTCATGACCCAAAGGTCTTCTCGATTTCTTTCATCCAAATATGTGCCTTGTCAGGTTTATGAGCTCCTTCAAAGATTGGCAAATTGTTCCTCTGGAACTTCCTCAAAGCATGAAATTCATCATTATCTTTGCTACCAGCATTGACATACAGTTATTGCCCAATCGCACCAACCAACATTGCCAACGCCTCACTAATAGCATCGTCATTCCTTCCTGCAACCATCGTCCTGAGATTCCAAACAACCAAACAATAAACAATACTCATCAGAAAAATAATACTAATTATGTATATGACACACATCAAATACAAAAGGAAATAAACATATTAATAACCTGGCTAAATGGCCAACCATGCTCTGATACCACTAATGTAACACCCCTTAAATCTCACACATAATATAAGGCATAATTATAGTAAATTAGCCTGCATATTAAAAGATGGTGTCACATTTACTTCACGATAACAACATAATACACTGGTCATGCTTAAAACACACATTTAAAATCATGTTCCATATATCTACACATATGCATCTCGCGGCGGAATAATTCTCATTTCAAAAATAATTCTAATGATTAAAACTCCATAATGACAATCATATCATAAAATATTAGGCACTAAAGGCCACTCATCAAATAATCTCAATACAACAAAAATATCCATATAGGATAACAATATCTCTTAAACAAACATGAACGTAGCAAATATAACATAAATCCACATGTTCTCCGTGTTACATGACCAGAACATGACTCACTACCTAAATAAGGATAAACAAAGAACTAGCTCCTCCGACTAATCCTTGCTAGAAGCACCACTGTTATCTTCCGTACCTGAGTGATGTCGTATAAAATATCATTTCAACAAAAGGGTGAGAATTCATATCACTATAGAAATATATAATAATAAGTAATGCTTAACAAACATACATCAATTGAATTCATCACGCTTCACATAATCATGTATTAACACACTTCAACATAATTCACATGATTTCATATACAACATTTCTCAATGATTCAAGATTTAAAGATAATCAATCACAAATATCACAAATGTAACATTCACACCAATATAACATATTGTACATCAATTCAACATTCACATCGACACATGTGACTCCAATGCAACTCAATGCAATATACATGTGGTACCGATTGTTATCCTTATCGGTCCTACCGAGTTTATCTCTCAGTCAAATAACTACCAAAAAGCCCGTCCTCCAAGCTTCAAACCAGTCCTCTAGGTTTGGGACAAGTCAATAATTCCCATAGAATTACCAAATATTGCCTCTTGACAATAAATGATGCATGTGCAATCTCAACAATCATATGAAATTAAGACCATCTCTCAATCTTAATTATACAAGCAAACATCACCTAATTCATCACATTTTAATCATCATCACCATTTTGCAAACATACACATCTCTAGCTATCAATCACATACAATGTATTCTCATATCGCTTATCACCCCAACACATCATAGTAACACACAACAACAATTCCAACCATGTTATTCATATTCATAATCAATTCACAACATACATCAACACAAAATCAAGTGTTATGTTTCTCATCAAAAATCATCCAAAACCAATCCAAAATCAAGTGTTGTCTGAAGAATCATGAGAAGCACGCGTCATAAGACTACTGCATCTAATTTTGAAGTAACATCAGTAGTTTTGAAGAATAATGAATGTTCTCTAGAAAGAGGATCTCCTGTGTACTTCATCAAAAGTTACTGCTTTAGAAGTCACACATATTCAAGAAGAAAGAAAATTTAGATCTTCTAGACTCATTACTTCTACACATCATATAGTCCATAAGAAGACGAAATCAAGATGATATCTTCTCAAGCCAATCTACTTCATCAGAAGTCATATTCATCAGAAGACAATATCATCAGAAGCAAGCGCAAGAAGATTTAGTACAAAGGTACAATTACACGTTCCACTCAAATGGATGTACAATGTACTATTTGTCTCCCGCGATCAAATTCTACTGTTATGGAAGCTGGAAAGATGAAAGTGATGTGTGTACTACTTCAATAATCTACTTCTTCAACGCCTATATAAAAGATCAATTGTTTCATTTGAAAAATAAGGAACTAGAGAACAAGAATAGTAACGCTTCCAAAATCAAAAGCAACATCAAAAACAAAGAAAAAGAAAAAAAGCATAGAAAAGAAAAAGAAAAGATCAAAACATAAGATTTGTTGCTTGTTACTGTGTTAACATTATCATTTGCTATTAGACTTAAGTTGTTGCTCATATAAGTGTTAATTTCATCATTTACTAGAACACTTGAGTTGTTGCTCATATAAGTGTTTCTCCCACTATTCACCATAACACTAGAGTTGTTGCTCGTATAGTGTTGATATTACTATTCATTAAAACACAAGATTTATTTCTAATTATAGTGTTTCTTTTGTAAATTGTTTGAACACAAGATTTGTTGCTCATATTTGTGTTAAGCAATATGTACCTAAACTTCTGTGTAATCCGCTTGTTAGAAGAAAACTTGTAAATACAGTCGTTCAACGGGTAGTTGAAAAAGTCTTTTATAAGGAAAGAGAAAATCCTTTGTTCATCCATAGAGAAATATCCTTCAAGGGACCAGGTAGCTCAGAAGCCTTGAGGAGTAAGTGATCTTTATATCTCTTAGAGGACCAGGTAGGTCATAATTCTTAAGAGATCACTAACAGGTTATCATTGTTATTAGTCACTAGCAGGTAGTTCGTGCAGATTGTTAATCATTGGCGGGTAGCCCGTGCAATTGTAATCATTTTGGTTATAGTGGATTAAGTCCTTTTCTAAGGCGAAATCACCTTGGCGGGTGGACAGGATTAACCTTTTCTAAGGTGAACCTGGATAAACTAGAAGTGTCTTTTTATTTTTGTTTCTGATTGTCATTTCTATTCCTAGTATTGTTTCTAATTCTGATCATTTGTGAAAAGCACTTCTAAACGAAAAAGTTTTTAAATTCCAATTCAAACCCCCCTTTCTAGTGTTTTTCTCCACCTTTAATTGGTATCAGAGCTTCGACTTTGTTATTGGTTTTCTAATCAAACACTTAACCACGTAGAGATATCCATTGTGAGAAAAAACCTTTTTTTAAATGGTTGCTGCTAACACAAACGATAATGATAGATACAATGTCGAACCTCCTATGTTTTATGGAGAGAAATTTGACTATTGGAAAGATAGAATTGAAAGTTTCTTTCTGCCCTATGATATTCATCTCTGGGAAATATTTACAAATGGTTATCAAGAACCTGCCAGTGCAATTGGAATTCCTATTCCCATCATAAAGTTTCTTTCTGGGCTATGAATGAAGATTAGAAATGAAAATTCAAGAATTATCACAAAGCTAGAACTATCCTTTTGATCACAATCTCATACAACGAATATGAAAAGATCACCAAAAGAGAAACTACATAGGTTATTCTTGATTCACTCAGAATGACACACGAAGGAAATGCATAAGTCAAAGAAACTAAGGTCTTGGCGTTAATTCATAAATATGAAGCCTTCAGAATGGAAGATGAAGAAACAGTTGAAGCCATGTTCTCAAGGTTCCAAAACTTGGTAGTAGGACTTAAAGTTCTGGACAAAGGATACTCTATAGTGATCATGTTAAGAATATCATCAAAAGTCTTCCCAAAAGATGGAGACCTATGGTTACTGCTTTGAATCTCTCTAAGGATCTGAACAATATAACTCTTGAAGAGTTAATCAGTTCGCTTAGAAGTCATGAGATGTAACTGGAAGAAGATGAGCCACAAAAAGAAGTAATTCTATCGCTCTAAGGTCTAGAACATAACGACTGAAGCCAGAAAAGAGAAAGGACTTCCAAGCTGAAGAAATCGAAGATTCTGATGACAAATATTCTAATAATGATGAAGACGAGTTGTCACTTCTATCTAGAAGAGTTAAGCAACTATAGAAGAAAATACAAAATTATGGTCAAAGATTCAGAAATAGAGGAGATCATTTAGAAACATCTAACAGAGAAATGGTTGATAATGAAGTAGTATTTTATGAGTGTGATAAGTCTGGACACTATAGAAATGATTGTCCAAATCTCAAGAAAGAGAGCACCTAAAAATAATCCTTCATGAATAACACCTCCAAAGGTAAGAAAAAAGGTCTCATGGCAACATGGGATTATTCTGACTCTGAAGAATTAGAATCTGAAGGAGAACGTGCCAACGTAGCATTCATGGGTATCAGTTCAGAAGAAGACATGTCTAAAATAGAGCCCGAATCTAAAGAGGTATTTTCTAAAATCTCTAAAGCCAAATTAGAATTATGTTTATCATAAACTATGAATAAGCCTCAGAAGCTTCAAAAAAAATTCAAGAATCTTCTAAAGATTCATGAATATGAAATTGAAGAATATGATAAGCTAGAGAAAGAAAGTTCTGAACAAAAAGATGATCATTCTATTTTGACAAATGAAAATGAGTAGTTAAGTAAAAAAACTATTCAGAATTTGGAGAGTGTTGAACCCCAAAATTTTCCCTCTCATTTTTATTCAAGACATCCTCCCATGGTTCCTAAATGCTCAAGGTTGCTCAAGGTTGCTCAAGAATTGATCAGACAAATTCTCCTCCTAAGCAATGGATCCACAACTAGGGTTTCACTTTTCACGAGGAATTTTGGGTTTCAAAGGTCTTAAATGAAATTCATGGTCTCTTATATGTCTCTAAGAATGCTCATACCAAGTTTCAAGCCTTGCATCACAAGTTTTCTCAATCAATGGTTCAGATGACTGAAAATCAACTATATTGGGTAAAAAGTCAACTGTGGTCAACATACAGTCAAACTTCAAGATTTTTGGTAAACATCAACATTTTAAAGTTATATTCATCATTTGATCAAGGTTTGATCATGATTCCTCAAGAAAATCCCTTAAATCATCAAAAGTCAAAAGTTGCCAAATTAGTGTTTTCTTATGAGAAGTCAACTGAACATTGATCAAGCATAACTTTCACATTCTTCATCAGTTTTTACCCAGTCAAGTCTCGTTTTGAAGGAAATTCAATTCTCTACCACTTTGTCTCTTTAATCTCAAGTCCAAAAAATGCTTCATTTGAGAGATATGGGCCAATACATTATAGGTCATTTCAAAAGTCAACAAAAGACATTTTTTATCAAGGCAACTTACATCAAGATAAATTCTCCAAATTTAAAAATGATCAAAAGAGAGAGTGTAGAGGACATACTTAGCTTTCCAAAAAGTTCAAGATTACCTTCAAAAGATAAAAATTGAGTGAGATATGACCAATGCAAGTTGGCAAATTTTGAGCAAATGCATGAAGTTCAAATTAAGAAAACTTGATATTTTGGACTATTGGGCCATTGTTTTAAAGTCCAAACGTGTATTATACTCCTTATACACCTCATAACTCATTCATTCACCCCTTGGGTATTTTATTTTATTTATTTTTTATTTTTATTAATTTAAAGTTAAAATAAAATAAGATAAAATCATATCTTCTTACAAAGGTCCAAGCCCACCCTTGGTCTGACCTAATTCCTCTCTATATATCCTCTTCATTCAGACATCAATAGAGGAGAACCCTTACACAAAAACCTTGCCTCAAAACTTGTCAAAAAAACTCAATTTTTTAAAAGAACCCTAAAGATCTTCAAACCTTTGTCACAACCCTTTCACTACAAAAGAGCCACCCCATTCATTCCCAACGATCGTAAAGAGTAAGAATGGACCAAATTTTATGGTCCAAAGCTCATGAAATGCCATGCATTCATCTCCGATTCCATAACTTTCATAAAATTTGTATCTTGATTTTCGTTTTATTTTAAACCATACTAATGTCACTAACATACTTTTGAGATGTATTTGAATAGGTTTGGATCATCATAATGATACCATGTGTTGTACCCTAATATTTTCCCTCTCATTTATCAAGTATTTTCTCACAAGATCTCCTTTGGTTCAAGACTGCACAAGGTTTGATCAGTTCAAGACACCTCCTTAAGCACTAATGACTGAAAATTAGGGTTTGAGATTGCACAAGGATAATTGAACTTTTAATGTCTCATATCACTTTCATGGATCATTATGGACCCTCAAGGTTTCTCATGTCAAGTTTCAAGTCTTGGATCACATTTTTGCTCAGTCAATTGATCAGTTGACCTAAAAATCAAATGTATTGGGGAAAAAGTCAAATGTGGTCAATTTAAAATTAAACTTCATAATTTTTTATCCATGTCAACATTATAAGCTCATATATGTCATTTGATCAAGTTTGGACCATAATTCCTCAAGAAATTTGATCAGATCATCAAAAGGGCAAAATGGTCAAAATTAGGGTTTTGACTAAGAAAAGGCAATTTCTGATTTTTGACCTAGAAAATGGTTGATTGGTTGGAAACATGATCTCAAGGATTCAATTTCATAATTTTTACCTAATGGCATGACTCAAAACATTGCTTAAGGTCAATTAATTGATAATTGATTTTCAGTCAACTGATCAAAAGTCAATTGCATACTAAAAAATCAAACTTTGACTTTTTGGTCAAAATCAAGTGTCAAAGATCACAATTCATCAAAACATGTCAAAATATGAAACTTGTTCATCAAGAAATCAAAGAGTCAAGATTTCATTTTGAAAAGTCAAAATTTCCAAACTTAGAAATTTTTCTAAGTGTTGAAAACTTCATGTTTTTTCACAACTTTGAGCCAATTTTTCACCATGATGCAAGATGATTCCAAGGAAACTTTCAACATGAAAGTTGTAGATATCAATGAGATCTAAAACATTGTTGAACACAACTTCTCCTATGAATTTATGGATTTCAAGTTATGATTTTATGAAGACATGATCATGAAACTAAACACTTAGTGAAAATTTTGCCCTAGTTAGGCAGATTTTTGGTACCAACTTCATAGCAACTTTTCACATAGCTCCATTTGGAATTTGAAAAAGTGATTCAAAGAGGGGTTGTATAGCACATTACAAGATTTATAAAATGTCCAAGAACTCCTTGAGATCATGTTTGAGCAAGGAGAATCGAAGTCATGAAGTTGGCATTTCATTCTTGAATTATAGGTCATTTCCATGATGAATAAGAATTCAAATCCATGCTAGGCTGCACGATCTTTGCTTTTCAGGCCTCAAACTTTCTTGGTACTCCATGATTAATGTTTTGCACAGCTGTTAGAGGCTTTAATCCAAGCATTCAATGCATTGCCCATGCTTAATACCATTTTAGGAAGAAAGTGCACATTGCCATTTTGGAAAAGTAGCTTTTGTGCACAAAACCAATTCTTGAGCTTTGCACTTGTTCTTTTCTGATCACACACGACCTATAACCCAAAAGAAACTTGTCTAAAGCCTCTTTGAACTCAGACCATGCTTGTACTATGCCTTGAATCCATATTTCCACTTTTCTTCAAAATCAAGTAACATAGCCATAAGTCTATATCTTGTGCTTCTGACCCTCTAAAGCCAGGGAACTTTTTCCATACTTATGCACAAGTTGTTTGCAAGTTAAAACACGATTTCAAGCCTCCAAGAACTCTTCCAAATACCCTGGCTGCACAGAACTGCTCCACTTGACAATTTTGAGCCAAAACTCTCCATTTCCATTTCCAATCGTGCGTTTTGATTCTTAACCATCCAGACACCTTACTTACATCACACACAAGTGATTCAAGCCCTTGTTTCAAGACTGTAACTCCTCCATCACTATCCATCATTTCCAAAACTGAAGCTTGCAACTTGACTTGAGTTAGGAGTTTCAGCCATCCTCAAAACAAAGTAGGAGTTGGAACACATTCAAGGAGGTCCAGGCAAGCTACAGAAATCATCAGGCCATCTCAAAGGTTGCTCAAACTCCATACACGACTCCAGCTGCAAGAGGTAAATTTTCAAACTTCTATCTCTTCATACAAGCATCATTTGATTCTGATTTGTGAAGATAAGATGTAGATATCATTGCCTTGAAACTGTACATGTCCTTAGATTTCATTTATATAGATTAAACTTAGAGATTTTTAGGTTTGAATCTCTGAAAAAAGTTAGGTTAGAATTTGGTACTTTTAGAAATTCTCATTCATCTTTGATTTATAGCTTATGATATTTATATGGTTGGATTCGTATGGAAAAATGGAGCAATTTTCATATTTGCATCTTTCATTTTTGTTGAGAAATGGTGAAGTTATAGGATCCATGGCTGGAGGTTGAATATGAAGTTGTATTCAGGGCATGACTTGTGTTATATATTTATTTTTGTGCCAATGTTAATGGATGTACAACCACTCAGTGGGAAAGGTAACGCGCATGTATGCATAAGGTCCAGGGTTCAACATCCAAAGCTACCTTTTGGTGTTATTTTTCATTTTTTTCCTTTTTGTTGTTCTCAAACAGCGCTTGGGCCTCCTGTTGGGCCTAGCCTTCTTTTTGCTAACTTTTAACTCTCTGCCTTATTTCAGCACCCCCTGGCCCATTATTTCTTTATTTCATGTTTTTGTTGTTTTATTTTTCTTTCATATTTTATTTTATCATCTTTATTATTATTATTAATATTATTATTATTAATAAAAAAATCAAAAAATATTTATTTTATTATTTTTCCACTCATTTATATTTTATTTCTCTTTACAAAAACTAAAAAGAACAAAAAACAATTTTCTTAATAAACTAATTTCTTGTTCTTGATTAATATTTAAATAATTAGGTTTAATTATTATATTATATTTATTTTCATGTAAATTAAAATTAATTTAGAGCTTAGGTTTATTTTAATTAATTTCTCATATACTATGTTTTCTAATTTAAAACCTTTCATAAAAAACCCTAAAAGTACTTTTTGATTTAATTTCTTTCTTAATTAGTTTTATTTAATTTTCACTAATCATTTTCTTAATTAGGTTGAGCCCCTTTTATAAAAATCCAAACAAAGATACATTTCCTTTCAATTTACATACTTGTATATTTATTCATTTTTGTACATTAATTATTTAATTATTTTGTACAATATTCAATATGGTTGTAATAGCTAATTAGATTTAATTTTCTTGCAAAATCCCCATTTGTAAATTTGTACACCCCCTCCCCTATTGATGTAATAGCTTAGTATTTTTTATTTTCTGCAATTTAATGCTTTATATATAAATGCTAGTAAATTAGGATTTGTATGGCAAGATTAAAATCAACAAGTTAGCAACCCTAATTCAAGACAAAACAATGCATGTAAATCAACACACTTGCACACTTACACACTTAGGGTAAATCCACTTTGTTGCCTTAAAATGACCATGTTATGCCTGTGGGGTATCTTAGCAAAAAAAAATTAAAAATACAAGATCATAGTCCCTCGATGACGCTATCAATGTTGCCTTTTCAAAATGATCTTAGTCCCTCAAAGAGAATTGCTAAGATATCTCACAACATTGCTATCATGGCTATACGATGACCCACGTCCGTCCCTTTACATCCAAAGATAAGGTTACTTACCGATCCATGGTAAAATAACAATGTCATAGGAAAGAGGAAATAAACAAGAAAGACTTTTTGAGTAGGTAAAAAGTTCCTAGTTCTTTGCTCAATTTCAAACAAAAACATCCTTGATATTTTCAAAACAAAACACCAACACTTTCAAAACATCTTTCAAACTTGAAACATTTTTAAAAGATCAACACTTTGTATACATTCTTACGAACAAGAATCATTATAAAGTTTGCCTAAACGATGGCGCCTTTTCAAAATACTTTCAAAAAACACACAAAGCACATTTTCAACCAAAAGCAAGTGATCTAGCAAGCAACTAAGAGCCCATAGATAACTATGGATGAAAAGGGTGCTAACACCTTCTGTAACACCCCATTTCTACCCAACGAGTTAAATAAAATCAGAGTTATAAAAATTTCCAACAAACAAATGGAATGCTACATTTTCAACTTGAAACTACGACATTCAATCAGCTGTAGTTCAGACACATAACACATGAATTTCAGATGAACCGATAACAACTTGCTTAGTCTCTAAAAATAAAAACAACTTTCATTACTACGCAGCGGATTCACAAAATTCAATTGAAAACACCATAACATATTATGCAACTTAAAACCATTCTAAGACAACAAGTCTTTTAATGGAAACAACTAAAAATTCAGCAACATAATGAAAATCAACAATAAGGAAAACATGTGTTCATCCCCCGAGTGCTACGTATCAGAGCAAAAACACCGACTCAAACTAACGAGGGTAAAAACTAACCTTCTTGATTACATGCACATTACCAACAGAGGGCAACATTCAAACAGAAGGGGTGAGATATCGAACCATATAATTGGATATACAATAAATAATATATTAGTATTAGATCATACAATTCAGCACTTCGCAGCTTTTTATCAACATTCAACATAATTAATTCATCCACACGACAACTCAGAATGCAACATGAAATGCGACTCGTCTTTATGCACATGTCTGTGGTACCAATGGTGCAGAACTCCCAACTTAGAAATTTTCCAATAAATAGAGGCATCAACAAGGCATAAGCCTTCAACTTTATATTTGCCAATCCAGACCAACTTGACGAGTATCAACTCCAATATGATATGCTATGTATGCATTAACGACATGATCGTAATATCAACAACAACATCAATAATTCAACTTAATTCAACATTGGCCATAAGCCTGTGTTGTACCCCAAAATTTGCCCTCCCATTTTCCCAACATTTCTCATCACAAAGCCCTTGAAGCTCAAGATCCAGTTAGGGTTTCATCTGCTCAGGACTTCTCCTTGCACTGTTGACCCAAATTAGGGTTTGTGTTTGCACAAAGATGTTTTGACCAAAAATGCCTAAGATGACTTTCATGCTTCATATTGGACTCTCAAGTTTATCCATACCAAGTTTCAAGTCTTGATTCCAAGTTTTGCCCAGTCAATTGGACAGTTGACCTAGAAATCAGCTGTATTGGGGAAAAAGTCAACTGTGGCCAATTGACAGTCAAATCTCATGAAAATTGACCCACATCAACATTATGAACTCACATGGACCATTTGATCAAGTTTGGATCACAATTCCACAAGAAATTTGATCAGATCATCAAAAGGGCAAAATGGTCATTTTTAGGGTTTTGACTGCACAAAGGCAATTTTTGACTGTTTGACCTAGCCAATGGCAAACCAAGCTCACATATGGCCTCAAGGACCCCATGGAATTATCTTGACATGCTCAACAAGTTCAAAAGATCCCAAATGCACAAGATTGACAGTTGAATTTCCCAGTCAATTGATCAATTTTGACTGTATACTGAAAAGTCAAACTTTGACTTTTTGGTCAAAATCAAGGGTCAAGATTCATTTTTCATCAAAACATGCCAAATCATGAAACTTGTTCATCAAGAAAGTTAGAAATGCAAATTAGGGTTTGAAATGAAGATTTTTCATAACTTAGAATTTTTCTAAGTTATGAAAAAACCTAATTTTTTCCTAACTTTGCCCCACTTTCTCACCAAGATTCATTTGGATTCAAGAAAAAGTCAAAACATGAAAGTTGTAGTCTATTGCATAATCTACAACTTTGATTCACAAAGTTTTCCCAAAAGAGGCTTGTATCTCAAGTTACAATTTTTGGAACAAGGGTACCAAACCATTCTTAACTTAGAGAAAATTTGACCTATTTTAGGCAGGATTTTTGCCTAACTTCAAGACCACTTTTCACATACTTCCACTTGGCATTTCAATTTGCACTTCAAAGATGGATTGTAGTACACATTCCAAGCTTTCCAAAATGTCCAAGAACTCATCAAACAACCTCATGGTTAGGGAGAATCAAATTTGGCAAGTTGGGAAAAAGCCACTTTGATTCATGGCCATGTACATGTTCATAACTTGTGCAATTTTTCAAATCAGCTTGCACAACTTGATTACAGGCCCTAAAACCCTTTTCCACTCATAAATTTAATGCAAACTCTTTGTGCCAAGACCATATTCTATGTGTTCAAGCATTGCATAATGGTTTAATCCCAAAATAGATAAAGCACTTTAACCATTTTTGCAAAAGTGAGCTTTATGTCAAAATGCAAATCCAAGAAGTACAGTTCAAATCCCCTTGGCACAAGTTTAGGAACTAATTACACTGATCAATGCCAAGGTTTGCAGCACATTAGGGGGGCCTCTATCAGTCTAGAACACCACTTGCCATCTTTTGCTTAAAGTGTAAGAAAACTTGCATTTTGGACAGAACTCTCATTTCCTGTAAACCAAGCTTAAGCAAACTTGTCAAACACTTTCAAAACATCAAACACAAGATGAAACACGAGCTATCCACCTCCATTGCCCTCTCAAACACAGAACCACTCTCAAACTGTCCAAACAGAGCACCTGCTGCAATTTGAATCCCACAACTCATTTCCATCGTGCATTCTTGGCCAAACCAGTTCAAACACCTTCCCTACCATCAATCCAAACTATCCAAAGCATTAGAAGTGGACTGTAACTCCTCTAATCAGTTTGGCCATTTTCATTTTCTTGTTTTGCAGGTGGAGTGCTACAACTCGATTCAACTAGTTTCAAAGCAAAGTAAAACTTGGAATAGCATCCCTGAACATCAAGGAAGCTGTACCAATCATCACCTTGCTCTGAAAGTACCTCCATCATCAGATACAACTTCAACTGAACAGGTATATTCTTGAACTTCTATCTCCCAATGTAGGCATCATTAGCTCTAAGTTTGTGAATAAGAAGTGTTCTACTCATGCCCCTGAAACTGTACATACCTTTACTTTCCATTTATTTTGCCTGAGCTATGAGAATTTGAGGTCTGAATATTGATAAAAAGTTAGGTTAGGATTTGGGAATGATAAAATTCTCTCTCATTTCTGAGAGTTAGGAGGAGTTCTTTACATATTCAGAATCGTGATTCAATGCTTAACATTTCTTATGTTGTAAGTTTGTGCTAAAAGTCCAAGAATCCAGGTGTTTGAACCAGTGTTCCAAGCGCGCGTTTTTTGTCACAGTTCTGGCCAGAGGTTGAAGAAGAACCTATTGGGCTGGGCTTGTTCTATTTTTCCTATTTGCACCATGTTATTACTTTCACACCCCCTGAGCCCATTTTATTTGTTTTAATGATTTTTTGACTTTTCTTTTTTTATTCTGACTTATTTATTTTTGCTAATAATATTAAAAACATAAAAAATATTTTTCACACCATTTTTATATTTTTTAGGCATTTATTTGTTTATATTGATATTTGTACATAAATAATATATAAATACTATTATTTAGAATAACTAGAAAAATAATGTAAACACATTCATTTTTTGATTTTTATTTTCTCTTATCCTCTGAAAATATTTTATATAAAATATACTTTATAAATATTAAATATTATTATTTTATATATATAATACATATTTAGAAAATAATACAAATATATATATATATATATATATATATATATATATATATATATATATATATATATATATATATATATATATATATATATATATATATATATATATATATATATATATATATATATATATATATATATATATATATATATATATATATATATATATATATATATATATATATATATATATATATATATATATATATATATATATATATATATATATATATATATATATATATATATATATATATATATATATATATATATTTATTAGTATATTTAGGTTAAAATACAAAAATACATACATTTTTCTTTTATTAATATTTGACCTCAAAAAATACTTTTTTATAAATATACTTCCTTTTTATTTTATTTTTGTATATAATAAATAAATTTTTGTACATATTAAATGATTAATATATTTACTTAATAAAATTAGGGTTTTACCCTAAACATAAAAAACTCCAAAAAAAATAATACTTTTTATTTTGATTATTTGACATATAAAAATACCTTTTTTCATACATATAAAAAACCCTTTTTGCATCTTGCATATTTATTTTATTTCTATTTAATTTGTGCAAATTAATTATCTTGTAAATAATTCCAAATTGATGTAATAGCTAGGTTTAAATTCCTTGTCAAATACCCCCCATTTGAACATTTGTACCCCCCTTCCCATATTGTGTTGTAATAGCTTAGGAATTTTAAATTTCGCACTTTATTGCTTTCTAAATATACCATGCTAGTATTAGGGTTTGTATGCAAATAAAAAGAACGAAAATAGTTTGACCTAATTTCAAGATAATCAAGCATGAAAATGGACAACACTAATCATACTTGCACCCCTAGGGTATTCCACTTGTTGCCTTCAATAAATGGGCCATGTTGCATGTTAGGTCTCTTTGGGCAAAACACAATTCAAATGATCATAGTCCCTCGATGACGCTTTCGAAAGTCGCCTAAAAATGATCAAGTCCCTTAAAGGAAAATTGCCCAAAGATACTTAGCACCATTGCAATTATGGTCTAAACGATGACCCGCGCCCGTCCCTTTCACATCCTAACACAAGATTGTCCACCAAATGCAATGGTGGAACAAAATTGTTAAAAGGGTTAAAACATAACAAAAATCTTTGAGAACTTTAGGGTAGATAGCTCTTAAGTACTTGTCAACTTGCAAAACAAAAACACTTGCCTATTTTTCAAACCACACTTCACAAACACTTTCAAAACAAACCTTCAAAAAACCTTGAAACATCTTTTCAAAAAGACAAACACCTTCTGTAAAACATTCGAGTAAAGAATTGTTACAAGGGTAGCCTAGACAAGGCATCTTTTTCAAAACATTTTCAAAACCACACACAAAGCACCATTTCAAACAATTGAAAACCAAGGCAAGTTGATCTAAGCAAGTACCTAAGAGCCCATGGATAACCATGGATAGAAAGGGTGCTAATACCTTCCCTTTCTATAATCTACTCCCCGAACCCACGAAATATCTCAAAGGTTTTTGTTGTGCTTTTTAAACCTTTCCTTTAGGATAAAATAAAAAGTCGGTGGCGACTCTTGCTCAACCGAAACATTTGCAAAAACAAACGCAAAACCACAGTCAGTTCTCCCACCGTATCACAGCCTGCAACTTAATATTTTGCCCATAAATAGAGGCAATGAAATCACCTGCAAATTCACATTTTTCAACAAAAATGCCACCCAACTGATCAACCAAAATTACTACAATAAACCGCATAATTATTCGGACTACTTTGGCTAAAATCGGTTAATTAATTATCAGCCAAAAATTCTATTATTTCTACTTTATAAATCCTACAAAATTATTTATTAGAGATATTAAATCATTATTATTAAAATATTTTGTATTGTAAACCGGAACATAGTAGCTATAGTATGCAAAACGAATGCCATTAAATATTACTTCTAAGATTCGCTACAGTAAGCAGGTAATGTTTTTAAGTATCATATCATTCTTGTGCTACTGTATACAATCCAAATGCCTTTAAGTATTGCCTTCTAATATCGCTACAGCTTTGCAAAAGCCATTAAATGTTACTTCTTATTTTCGCTACTGTGTTGCCAAAACAAATGCTTCTAAATAATACTACAGTCTTTAATTGCGCTACAGTACTGCTAGCTATATGCCAAATACCACTTGCCATTAATTATTACTTCTTCCTGCGCTACTGTGCTACAGAACACAAGCTAAGTGCCAATTCATAAATACAGCTACAGTATTGTAATTACCATTTGCTTCTAATGCTACTACAATATGCGAAAACAAATGCCTTCAAATATTAATTCATTAATTTCGCTACAGTACATGCATTCATCCTAATTACTACTTTATGGATTCGTTGCAGCAAGGAAAAAGCCTTTAAGTATTGATTCATCTTATGCTATTGTATTGTGAAATAAATGCCAAAACAAATGTTACTTCTCAATATTGCTTCTAAATGCTACTTCTCTTTTACGCTACAGTGGGCTAAACAAGTGCTTTTAAACACTACATGCTTCTTCCATCACTACTGTATTCAAAACGATTCCTTCTATACACTTCTTCATCCTTGCGCTACAGGATGCAAAATATGGGATTTTGCAAAGAAAATACTAAGGCACTTATTTATGTGTATAAATAATTATATTGGGTCCTAAATCATCTCTCAATTTCATCAATATACTAAGTTCAAACACAATTAAAAATAATATTCATAACCCAAATTCACATACTATTAATTATACACCCTATTATAGAGTCAGAACCCCACCCTTACCTTGGATTAAGAGTAGCTCTAAGAGACTTCAACCGAATTTTTGGGGAATTTGACACTTGAAGAAATTTCCTCTTGTTCTTCTTCTCCTCTCCCAAACCCTATTTTCTTCTTGTTCTTTTCTTCCTGATACAATACTCTCTCCTATTTCCTCTACTTTTATTTCCAATATAATAGTTATATTTTATTTAATCATAAAAAATTCAAATGGGCCTAAATGACATACCCCTCTATTACTACACACCACCACCAATTAAGCCCAAATTCATATTTAAGCTTAATAATAAAATAACACTTTAAATTCATTCCACCAAATTAAATCTGATTAATTATTATTCCAACTTAATAAAATAATTCCGACTTCAACGATAAAAATTTGAATTAACAAAAAAATATTCAAAAATATTCAATTAAATAAATAATTAAATACCGGGGCGTTACACCTTCTCTTTTCATTATCTACCCCCCAAACTCAAGAAACAGTCTCAAAGGTCTTTCCTGTTCTATCCAGCCTTTCCTTATGGATAAAAGAAAAGTCGGTGGCGACACTTGCTAACCACAACATTTGCGATAAAATGTAAAACCTCCAAGTCAGTTCTCCCACCGCATTACAGAACTGACGACTCTGCTGGGGAAAAACTTAAAAGTGGGGTTACCTTAGGGCTAGATCATCTTTACTTACTTGCTTTGTTTGAATTGTATGCTTTACATTTTGGGTCCTTGTTTGGGTTACTATTAAAATTCCTGCACCCGGATTTGGGGCACCTTTTAGGTAAGTAGCAATAAACTGTGAGGGAACTGTGCGGGGTATACCGACACGGTTGAAACAGTAGCTACGTTGATGCGATACATTGGTGTGTACCAGTATCCCTTGAGTAATCAAGGAGAATACGGGGCCGCTTCGTGGTATCATAAAGCTTCAACTGACCTTAGCACCTTAATTTACCAACTTGGCTTTTAGGACATAGTGAGATAGCCGTCTTTAGTGTAAACCCAAAGTCGGTTGTTACTCGATGCTATACTCATTAAGGTTTGACCCTTGAGTTTTGTTTGGTGGCAAGTCAATTGTCTATCGGAATGATATTTGGGGGAAACACTAGTGATATTGAGATCCCTTAGAACCCGGTTACTATATTTAGGACAGGTTGAGCCAACCCAACTTCAAGAGGGTATTACCTGAAAATCCATGCAAGCCTTAAACCTAAGGTCTCTGTGTGATTTGCTTGTGTTTGCTATATCTGAGCATAACCATGACATCATAGCATAGCATATCATACTAATCATTTCAAGGATTCTTAGGGTTTATTTTTGTCTTGTTTTGTAGGACATAGCCCTCACTTGCAGATTCACTCTCCAAGTCAATCTGGTAAAGGTACCTCCTCAGCTTAAGGAATTGGTATCAAGAGTTCCTGAAGGCTCTCCCTTCACTGAAAGACATGGTCGACTTCTCAGCTAGGTCACCTCAAACCCCGATAAAGAAATGTTAAAAGTATTCTTTCAATTTTTTGACCCTCTACATCACTGCTTCTCTTTTCTGGATTACCAGTTAGTGCCTACTATGGAGGAGTTTTCTCTGTTACTAGGGGGTGCCTATCCTTAACGAGGTACCTTTCAATGGTATGGAAAGAGACCCTAAACCTGAAGATATTGCTAAAGTTATGTCCTTACAATGGTCTGACGTAGTAGTAAATTGAGAAACCAGGAAAGGTGTCAAGGATTTTTTGGCTAAGTTCTTGTTAGAGAAAGCTCATCATTTTTGGGATGCCCTGGACTTACAAGCATTTGAATAGGTGTTAGCCCTTCTCATCTATGGGTTGGTATTGTTTCCTAATCTGGACCATCTCATAGACGTGAAT
Source organism: Vicia faba (assembly GCA_948472305.1). Taxonomy (NCBI): domain Eukaryota; kingdom Viridiplantae; phylum Streptophyta; class Magnoliopsida; order Fabales; family Fabaceae; genus Vicia; species Vicia faba. The sequence goes on along the minus strand of OX451736.1, from coordinate 812,011,896 downwards.
GCGGTTAAGGTTTTCCTGTCACGTAATCCGGTACCTACTCTGCTTGGAGATATCCTACATTCTTTGCATATTCGCACTATAAAGAGGAGAGGAACCCTTCTGTGCTGCACACCTCTTTTTTCTAGGTGGTTTATTTCGCACCTACCCCGATCCGTCTTGAAGAATAAACAGGGTTTGAGATGGTCTCATAGGCTAATGACTCTTACACATTCAGGAATTCATTGGTGTCCTTGATTCTCGGAGAATGTTACCATCATTGATTAATATGGAGAACTCCCTAATGTCCCTCTTTTAGGCATTAGGGGAGGAATCACTTATAATCCTTGTTTGGCACTGCGACAGTTTGGATATGCGAGAAGGGATGGTCCTCATGATACACCTATCCAAGGAATCATCTTCAAATACGAGGATGATGCTCAGGGTTACCGCAAAAGGTTCATGCGAGCTTGGGGAATGGTACATAGAGTTGATAGCAAGACACTGGGGCATAAGAATTCCATCCCTCTTGAGCCTTATCTCAAATGGGTACGAGCTCGTGCTTAAAGTCTCGTGATGCCTTACCCCTCCATTCTCCCAGTTACCATAGAGCTCGTTGTGGAAGGAGATGTCCCATACACTACCCTTCATCCTAAGATGCCCACCTCTCTTGAAGACTTGCAAAGGGATTGGATACAACTTAAGGAAGAGCGAGACACTTTTGAAGCCCAAATCTACGCCAATGAGAAGAAAGTTCTGGAACTCACCAAGCAGCTTCATGAAGAGAGGAGTCTGAATTCCTACATTGCACCGAAGAGGATGCGTTCAACTTTTTTGTCTTAGAGTTTTGTATTTTATTTCTTTCCTTGTAAGCTCAAAGAGGCATGATGTACTCAAACTTTGATTTATTAATATAACGTGTGTTCCTTTTTGTCTAAAGAAAATTTAAATCTATAATTTCCTTGAAATCATTTGCATATGCATCTTCATTCATCATAACACAAACAAGTTTCTTACAACATGTCTCCTTATCTTTGTACTGTTTATTTCGGTGAGATGGATATTGAACAGACAGTAAAAGATCTCCAGCTGCAGAACGCCCAGTTTCAACAAATGTTCTTGACTCTGGAAAAAGGACAAGATGAATTGAAAACCCTGCTGATCAAAGAAAAAAAGAAGAAAGCGAAGAAATCAACCGGTGTTTTGAATCTGAGAAGAAGGTTCAGAGGACCAACCAGAAAGACTCTAGACTTCGCAACATCATCAGGTGAAAGGGATAATCAAGAAGGGAAAGACAAGGAAGTGAATGACCATCCAGATTCTGAAGAGGAAGAAGAGGTTGATTATTTTGAGCAGTATCCTCCAGCTGATGACAAATACAAACAATTGGAAGATCACTTAAATGCTATGGAGATCCAGAAAGTACCCGGGTTGGATTTTGAGGAGCTAGGACTTGTCTCAGGGGTTGTCATACCGCATAAATTCAAGGTCCACACTTTCGCTAAATATGACAGTGTCTCTTGTCCAAAGCTGCATTTGAGATCATACGTCAGGAAAATTCAACCCCACACCGCCGATAGAGACCTATGGGTACATATCTTCCAAGAAATTTTGTCAGGGACGCAGTTGGATTGGTTCTATCAGTTGGAAGGGACCAATATTCGCAATTGGGAAGAGTTGGCTGTCGCCTTTTACAAACAATACCAGTATAATGCTGACTTAGCTCCAACACAGACACAGTTGCAAGACATGTCTATGGGTGCAGGTGAGGGTTTCAAGACCTATGCTCAAAAATGGCGGGATCTCGCAGGAAGAGTCCAACCCCCTCTATCTGACCGGGAATTGGTGGATATGTTCTTAGGCACGCTGTCTGGACCATTCTTCAAACACTTGATCAGAAGCTCCTCGGCTGGATTTACTGAATTAATCATGACTAGCGAACGAGTAGAAACGGGCATAAGAAGTGGAAAAAATCAAAAAGATGCATCCTCAAGCGCGTTGAAGAAACCATTTGTTGGGAAGAAAGAGGTTGGTGCTGTGTACCATCAAAGGAATCAGGACAGAACTGAACGCCGTCCAATGGTAGAGGCTGTCATGATCTCTAAACCTGCACCTATTCAACAAAGGAACAATCAACCTAGAATGGAAAGGCCGGTAAGACAGTTTACCTGGATAAATATGACGTTGTCTCGAGTCTTACCGCATTTGTTGAAATCTAATCTGGTGACCTTACGGGAAGCTCCGAAGAATCCCAACATTGCTTCTCCCCGTTATAACCCAAATGCTCATTGTGCTTACCATTCAAAAAGTCCAGGTTATGATACAAATGACTGTTGGTCTTTAAAAAACAAGGTGCAAGACCTTCTCGAGGCAAAGGAAATTGAATTTGACACTCTTGAGATCCCAAATGTTATCACCGCTCCTATGCCCAAGTACAGTTGTGGTATTAACGCTGTTGAAGATGATGTGTTTGTTGCTTTTGTTGATGAACTTGTTACTCCTCTCCTAACCGTCAAAAGGAACCTATTGAAGGCCGGTTTATTTTTGGATTATGGCGAAGGCTGCCACCTCTATTTATCCATACCAATTGGTTGTCATTTATTGAAGGCAGGTTTCCAACGCCTGATGGATGACAAAGAGATTTTGTTTGAAAAGACTCTTGTTCCAACCATTGCTTACAAGGATGTTTCAATAGTAACCATTTCCGTCAATCCTCCTGGGGTCTCCACCAAGAGACCCGTTAGGATTACATCTGTTCCGAAGGTGACTCCACTGATAATTACTATGCCAGGGCCAATCCCATACTCCTCAGATAAAACTGTCCCCTGGAACTATAAGGGTGACGTCTACTACCATGACGTCAAGCAAGATTGGATGACTGATGAAGACTCGGTTTTTGAGAGGGCTAACCCCGACATCGGAAATATTGTGGGAACCAGCAAAATAACCAGAAGTGGAAGAGTGCTCTTCCCTGAGATTGCTCCTCCAAAAATTGTTACCAGTCCTGTGATCATTCCTGCTTTTATTCCTACTGATACTACTACTATAGTTCCTGTGGTTACCCCTGCTGACACCCCTATCACCGAGTCGACCGAGACTCGGGGAAAAGGCATTTTAGTTGAACCTGTCTGGATGAAGGCGCAATCAGTATCTATCCCAAAGACTTCCAAGAAGGAGATGGAAGAAATTTTGAAAATTATAAAGAGAAGCGACTACAATGTAGTCGAATATCTAGGGAAGACCCCTTCAAAAATTTCTATGTTAGCTTTACTGTTGTGCTCTGAAGATCATGCGAAGGCCTTGGTGAAATTTCTTAAAACTGCCCATGTTCCACAGGAAACCTCTGCTGACCAATTCGAAGATTGTGTGGCCAGTTTGACAGCCGATAATGGTTTGGGCTTTTCTGATGCTGACCTGACACCTAGAGGGAGGAAACACAATGAGGTGTTGCATGTCTGTATCGAATGCAGGGGCACTACTTTGGCCCATGTCCTGGTAGATATTGGTTCATCATTGAATGTGCTTCCTAAGAAGGCTTTGGATAGACTAGACTGTGAAGGTTTGACCTTAAAACCCAGCAACATAGTGGTAAGGGCCTTCGACGGTTCGAAGAGAATGATGCACGGGGAGGTGGACATCCCCATTAAAGTTGGAACTCAGACCTTTGATTCAACTTTCTATGTGATGGATATTCACCCTTCCTATTCCTGTTTGTTGGGCCGACCTTGGATTCATGACGCTGGTGCCGTCACCTCTACATTACATCAGATGTTGAAGTACCCAATCAAGGGAAAAAGCATCACTGTCCATGGAGAGGAGGAATATATGGTCAGTCACCTGAACTCCTTTAGATATATGGAAATGGATGGTGAATTCATCGAAACTCTGTGTCAGCATTTCGAGGAAGTCCCACAAACAGTTGCGGCAACCAAGACTGCTTCCAAAGTTCCGAAGATTACCAGACCTCCGCTGAAGATGGCTTCTCTGAAAGATGCCAAAGTAGTAGTCGAAGAAGGTGGGTGTACCATTTGGGGCCAACTCCCAGATATTCCCTAAAAATCTGAAAAATTTGGTTTGGGTTTTACTTCAGGAGCCTAGAAAGCTGTTCGTCGTACTCGTGCCAGGGAACCACTTTTGCGGATCAGCGACCATGGAGTCAACGCAGTGGAGGATAGTGATGACAGTTGTGACCTGGAAGATTGGATTTTTCCAACTATCAGAGGAGGACTCAACAACTGGGAAGCAAAAGAATTTGTCCCTATTACTTTTATCCAACAGTAATTGTCTTTAAATTTTTGTCGGAATTAATTAAACAATTTAGACTTTTAAAACCTTGTGTCTTACCCAAGGCACAATGGTCCATTTTTTAGGGTTGTTACTTCATTTTCATATGTCATCAATGAATCATGGACATTTTTGCATGCAAATTTTACGCTCTTTGTTCTTCTTTTTCTACATTCTTATTTTTTCAAAGATAGCTATGCTCTTACACACACTCACATATCAAAATGTAGATCCACATCCACTCAGGATCCCATGGGTAACGATTCTTCTATGGCCTATTATGACTTTGAAAATCCGATCTACCAAGACGAAGACGAAGGTGAGGAAGATTATGAAGTTCCAGAGGAACTAGCCAGGTTACTACAACAAGAAGAAAGGACCATACAGCCCCACGAGGAACCGGTCGACACAGTTTACTTAGGTACCAAAGAGGACAAGAAAGAAGTCAAGGTAGGTGCCAATATGGAGCCTAGTGTCAAGAAGCGCTTAACTTAGTTACTACATGATTATGTTAAGGTCTTTTCCTATTCATACGAAGACATGCCAGGACTTGACGCTGATATCATGGTCCATCGTCTACCGACAAAAGAAGAATGCACTCTGGTAAAACAGAAATTTTGTCACATGCGACCAGAAATGTTAGAGAAGATTAAGACTGAAGTCGTGAAACAATTCAACGCCAGATTCTTAGCCGTCACCTCCTATCCGCAATGGGTCTCCAATGTTGTTCCAGTGCCTAAAAAGGACGTTAAAGTATGCATGTGTGTGGATTACAGAGATTTGAATAGGGCAAGCCCTAAGGCCGCTTCCCCATATCGATATTCTGGTTGACAATATCGTACAACATAAAGTATTCTCCTTCATGGATGGTTTCTTCGGATACAATCAAATCAAAATGGCACCTGAGGACATGGAGAAAACGACCTTCGTCATACAGTGCAACACGTTTTGTTACAAAGTTATGCCATTCGGGTTGAAAAACACTGGGGCAACTTATCAGCATGCCATGGTAGCTCTGTTTCACTATATGATCCATCACGAGATAGAGGTCTACGTGGATGACATGATAGCCAGATCTCAAACTGAAGAGGAACATCTTGACCATTTACAGAAACTGTTTGAAAGGCTAAAGAAATACAAGTTAAGGTTGAACCCGAGTAAATGCACATTTAGGGTGAGTTCCGGTAAACTTCTAGGCTTCATCGTCAGCGGTAAAGGTGTCGAAGTGGACCCTGCAAAGGTAAAAGCAATACAAGAAATGTCTGCTCCTCGCACCGAGAAGGAAGTCAGAGGATTCTTAGGACGGCTAAACTACATCGCCAGATTCATTTCTCACTTAACCGCTACTTGTGAACCAATCTTCAAATTACTGAAGAAAGATCAAGTGTTGGATTGGAACGACGAATGTCAGGATGGCTTCGACAGGAACAAAGTTTACCTTCAAGAGCCTCCTGTTTTGATGCCACCGGTCGAGGGAAGACCTTTGATCATGTATCTAACTTTCTTGGAAAATTCAATGGGGTGTGTGTTGGGGCAGCATGACGAGTCTGGCCGAAAAGAGCATTCGATATACTACCTGAGCAAAAAGTTTACCGACTGTGAAACCAAATATTCACTGCTCGAGAAAACTTGCTATGCTCTGGCATGGGATGCTCACCGGCTAAGATAGTATATGTTGACCCATACTACTTTATTAATATCTAAGATGGATCCAGTTAAATACATATTCGAGAAGCCCGCCCTCTCTGGAAGAATAGAAAGATGGCAGATGATCCTGACTGAATACGACATTCATTACACTACCCTAAAAATCAATAAAGGGTTGTGTGCTAGCCGATCACCTTGCTCATCAGGCTGTGGATGACTACCAGTCCATGAAATTCGAGTTCCCAGATGAAGACATCATGTTGGTAAACAATTGTGAAGAACTCAGACCATATGACGGACCTGAACAAGGATCCCGATGGACCTTGGTTTTTGACGGAGCTTCCAATGCACTCGGTAATGGCATAGGTGTTGTGATCATATCCCCTGAAGGATGTCATACTCCCTTCATTGCAAGAATTTGTTTCAACTATACCAATAATATGGCGGAATATGAAGCGTGTATTATGGTTCTCAAAGATGCCATAGATTTGGGAATCAAGTCCTTAAATGTATTTGGAGATTCAGCCTTAGTCATCAGTCAGATCAAAGGAGAATGGGACATGAAGCACCCTAATATCATCCCCTACAAAGAATATGTGTTGACATTAATCCCACATTTTGAGGAAATTACCTTTGAGCATTTTCCACGAGAGGAAGATCAACTAGCGGACGCACTAGCCACTATGTCATCCATGTTTAAAATCAAGTGGGATAACGAGACTCCCCAGATCACCATTAAGCAGATGGATGAACCAAATTACTGTCACGAGATCGATACTGAAGAAGTAGTAGACAAGCCTTGGTTCCATGAAGTTAAGAGGTATCTCGAGGCCCAAGAGTATCCGGAGGGAGCTTCAATCAATGATAAGAAGTTCTTGAGAAGATTCTCTACTAAGTTCTTCCTCAGTAATGGCATTCTCTACAAACGCAACCACGACTCTACTTTGCTTTGTTGCGTAGACAAGAGTGAGGCAGACAAGATCATGGATGATCTATACTAAGGCACTTTTAGCACCCATTCTAGTGGGCAAATGATGGCTAAAAAGATCCTACAGGCGGGGTACTACTGGTCTACCATGGAAGCACATTGCCATCAGCATTCACGAACCAGTCACAAGTGTCAGATCTATGCTGACAAAGTGCATGTGCCTCCAGTTCCTCTAAATGTCTTGACTGCTCCCTGGCCATTTGCAATGTGGGGCATCGACATGATTGGAGAAGTCAAACCTACAGCTTCTAATGGACACCGTTTCATCTTGGTCGCCATTGACTACTTCACGAAGTGGTTTGAGGCAGCTTCCTTTGCTTCAATTACCAAGAATGTTGTGGCCCGATTCATCAAACAGAATCTCATATGTCGATACGATATCCCGTAGAGAATCATTACAGATAATGGTACCAACCTAAACAATACTATGATCACCTCACTATGCGCGCAATTCAAAATCCAACACCATAACTCTTCTCCTTATCGGCCAAAGATGAATGGCGTTGTCGAAGCTGCGAATAAAAACATCAATAAGATCATACAAGAAATGACAGTAACCTACAAGGACTGGCATGAGATATTACCATTTGCTCTCCATGGTTACTGTACCATGACGCGCACGTCAACTAGGGTAACTCCTTTCTCTTTGGTATATGGTATGGAAGCCGTCCTACCAATTGAAGTCCAAATACCTTCTCTGAGAATCATAAAAGATGCAGGGCTGAATGAAGATGAATGGGTTCAAACTCGACTTGACCAGTTGAACTTCATTGATGAGAAGAGGCTTACGGTTGTCTATCATGGTCAGATGTACCAAAAACTTATGATCAAACATTTAACAAGAAGGTCAGACGTCGGGTATATCGGGTTGGTGATTTGGTAATCAAGCGTATCATATTGCCACAAGGTGATCCCAGGGGAAAATGGACTCCTACATACGAAGGACCATTTGTGATCAAAAGCATATTCTCTGATGGAGCAATGATCTTAACCACTATGGATGGCGACGACCTCCCGCATCCTGTAAACACAGACATAGTCAAAAGATACTACGCATGAATAAAGACCCGCTAGGTCGACTGGCCTAGGAAATAATTAGGGCATCCCAGCGAACCAAAAAGGTTCGAGCAAAAATTAGGGATAAAATACAAAAAAATCTGTACACCCGACAAGTTGAAAACCCGAAAGGGCGGCTTGGGAAAAAAAAGGTATCCCGGTGGACTGAAAACCCGAAAGGGCGGTCCAGGAAAAAGTTAGGGAATTAAAGTGTATGAATATGTCCCATTGAATCACCTTACAGACAACCTTCAGTATCGACTGACAAACTCAAACGGCTCTAATCAATCCAATCAACTTCGGACAAAGCAGTAAGTGGACGAGACGCTCAGAGACATGAAGGCTATAACAGAATGGGAACCCCATGGGATTATTTCACATAACTATCTTTTCTTTGTATCAATTTTCATTTTCTACGACGACACTCCCTTACTAGGATGTTCGTCTCGTTGTACAAAAAATACTTATTCAAGTTAATACAAAGATATTACTTTGAAAGTGCAAAACTATATGTTTTTCTTTTATTTCCGTGTTTTGTTTGCAAAAAGCGTCCATTGATTATTTTTGAACACATGCATTTGAACTGTATTACTGTTTACAAATGAAAAAAAAGGGGGAACAAAAAATAGAAAGAAAATCATTAATGGCTTAAAGAAATAGGATAATATCTAAGGACCACTCCATAAAATCCCCCGCGGGTACTTTTTCCAGCAAGAACAGAAAATTGGACATCCCACTACAGGATCACCAACGTATCTCCAATATGCAGACTAATGGTATCAAGTGCTCTCACATTCCCGACAGAATAAAACTTCCAGTTACCGCTCCAAAGATTCCCCAGTGAAAGTCGCCCAGTTTCTCAGGATTTCACGAGGTCCACAGGCAATGCACGGTGTTTCCCTTCCACAACAGAGTTTATTTCTCTAATAAATGGAAACTCATCCATCAACACTTCAACTTCAAAATATGAAGACTTACACTCCTCATTCCCAGCAGTACTCAGGGATTTATTTTCCCCGACTCCAGCAACATTGCAGCATAACAATTAATGTGTCCATACATTACATCCATACGTCATAATATTGATAACACAGATGCATGCAACACGATCTCATTTATTTTGAGAAACAACATTATACCATGCATTTCATGCAACTAACCCTTCACCTTTTCAGGAAAAATCAATCAACAGAAAATTATCGTCAAATTTTTAACAAGTCAATTATAGATCAATTCCCGAGAAAGGACCGGTCGACCATCTACTCAACAAATATTTTCTTCAGACCCCTGCCGGTTCAGTTTAAATCTCACAGCAATTTATCCTGATTCTTTCCTGCAGACGCTTTCTCTGGTTCAGACGTCTTCTCTGGTTCAGATAAATCTCTCAATGATTTGCTCTGATTCTTCTCCAGATCCCTGTCGGTTCAGTTTAAATCTCTCAACGGTTTATTCTGATTCCTTCCCGCAGACGTTTTCTTTGGTTCAGATAAATCTCAATGATTTATTCTGATTCTTCTCCAGATCCCTGCCGGTTCAGTTTAAATCTCTCAATGGTTTATTCCGATTCTTTCCTGCAGACGTTTTCTCTGGTTCAAATAAATCTCTCAATGATTTATTCTGATTCTTCTCCAAATCCCTGTCGGTTCAGTTTAGATCTCTCAACGATTGATTCTGATTCTTTTCCAAATCCCTGTTGGTTCAGATAAATCTCTCAACGATTTATTCTGATTCTTTCCTAGTAGGCACTTTCTCTGGTTCAGATAAATCGCTCAAAGATCTACTCTGATTCTCTCCAGTTAAAGAATATTCAAGACCTCTATTGGTTCAATTTAAATCTCTCAATGATTTATCCTGATACTTTCCAAATGAAAATTTATGGTTTAGATAAATCTCTCAATGATTTCTTCTGATTCTTCTCCAAATCCCTGCTGGTTCAGATAAATCTCTCAATGATTTATTCGGATTCATTCCTAGTAGGAACTTTCTCTGGTATAGATAAATCGCTCAAAGATCTGCTCTGATTCTCTCCAGTTAAAGAATATTAAAGACCCCTTTTGGTTCAGTTTAAACCTCAATGGTTTATCCTAATACTTTCCAAATGAAAATTTATGGTTCAGATAAATCGCTCCAAGATTTATTTCGGTTCTTCCCAGTCAAAAAACATACAAGACTTCTGCTAGTTTCAGATAAATTGCTCCAAAGATTTATTCTGATTCTTTTCCAGTTGAAATCATGTTTAGACTTAGCCATTTTCTTCCAACAGTCACCTTTGGATGGCATCTACAAGCCCATCTTCGTCAAATCTCCCCCATTCCTCCAAATGGCATCAATAAGCCCATTCACAATTCATCAAGTGCAAATTTCTGGGCACTCTAGTGTTCAATCATCTTCCACCTTCAAGTCACGAATAGGATCCGCCAATCTAACTCTTTAGGTTTAAGAAGATTAAACAGGGGCAGCTGTTGTACCCCAAAATTTCCCCTCTCATTTATCAAGTATTTTTTACAAGATCTCCTTTGGTTTAAGACTGCACAAGGTTTGATCAGTTCAAGACACCTCATTAAGCACTAATGATTGAAAATTAGGGTTTGAGATTGCACAAGGATAATTGAACTTTTAATGTCCCATATGACTTTCATGGATCATTATGGACCCTCAAGATTTCTCATGTCAAGTTTTAACTCTTGGATCACATTTTTGTTCAGTTAATTGATCAGTTGACCTAAAAATCAGTTGTATTGGGGAAAAAGTCAATTGTGGTCAATTTACAGTTAAACTTCAGAATTTTTTATCGATGTCAACATTATGAGCTCATATATGTCATTTGATTAAGTTTGGACCACAATTCCTCAAGAAATTTGATCAGATCACCAAAAGGGCAAAATGGTCAAAATTAGGGTTTTGACTAAGAAAAGGCAATTTCTGATTTTTGACCTAGAAAATGGTTGATTGGTTGGAAACATGATCTCAAGTATTCAATTTCATCATTTAGACCTAATGGCATGACACAAAACATTTCTCAAGTTCAATTAATTGATAGTTGATTTTCAGTCAACTGATCAAAAGTCAACTACACACTAAAAAGTCAAACTTTGACTTTTTGGTCAAAATCAAGTGTCAAAGATCACAATTCATCAAAACATGTCAAAATATGAAAAATTTTCATCAAGAAATAAAAAAGTCAATATTTCATTTTGAAAAGTCAAAATTTCCAAACTTAGAAATTTTTCTAAGTGTTGAAAACTTCATGTTTTTTCACAACTTTGAGCCAATTTTTCACCATGATGCAAGATGATTCTAAGGAAACTTTCAACATGAAAGTTGTAGATATCAATGAGATCTAAAACATTGCTGAACACAAATTCTTCTGGAAATGTATGGATTTCAAGTTATGATTTTATGAAGACATGGTCATGAAACTAAACACATAGTGAAAATTTTGCCCTAGTTAGGCAGATTTTTGGTACCAACTTCTTAGAAAATTTTCACATAGCTCCATTTTGAATTTGAAAAAGTGATTCAAAGAGGGGTTTAAGAGCATATTACAAGCTTTCTAAAATATCCAAGAACTCCTTGACATCATGTTTAAGCAAGGAGAATCGAAGGTATGAAGTTGGCATTTCATTCTTGAATTATAGGTCATTTCCATGATGAACAAGAATTCAAATCCATGCTAGGCTGCACAATCCTTGCTTTGCAGGCCTCAAACTTGCTTGGCACTCCATAATTAATGTTTTGCACAGCTGTTAGAGGCTTTAATCCAAGCATTCAATGCATTTCCCATGCTTAATACCATTTTAGGAAGAAAGTGCACATTGCCATTTTGGAAAAGTAGCTTTTGTGCATAAAACCAATTCACGAGCTTTGCACTTGTTCTTTTTTGATCACACACGACCTATAACCCAAAAGAAACTTGTTTAAAGCCTCTTTAAACTCAGACCATGCTTGTACTATGCCTTGAAACCATATTTCCACTTTTCTTCAAAATCAAGTAACATAGCCATAAGTCTGTATCTTGTGATTCTAACCCTCTAAAGCTAGGGAACCTTTTCCATACTTACGCACAAGTAGTTTTCAAGTTAAGACATGATTTCAAGCCTCCAAGAACTCTCCCAAATACCCTGGCTACACAGAACTGCTCCACTTGACAGTTTTGAGCCAAAACTCTCCATCTCCATTTCCAATCGTGCGTTTTGATTCTTAACCATCCAGACACCTTACTTACATCATACACAATTGAACCAAGCCCCTATTTCAAGACTGTAACTCCTCCATCACTATCCACCATTTCCAAAACTAAAGCTTGCAACTTGACTTGAGTTGGGAGTTTCAGCCATCCTCAAAGCAAAGTAGGAGTTGGAACACATTAAAGGAGATCCAGACAAGCTACAGAAATCATCAGGCCATCTCAAAGGTTTCTCAAACTCCATACACGACTCCAGCTGCAAGAGGTAAATTTTCAAACTTCTATTTCTTCATACAAGCATCATTTGATTTTGATTTATGAAGATAAGATGTATATATCATTGCCCTGAAACTGTACATGTCCTTAGATTTCATTTATATTGATTAAGATTAGAGAATTTTAGGTTTGAATCTCTGAAAAAAGTTTGGTCAGAATTTGGTACTTTTAGAAATTCTCATTCATCTTTGATTTATAGCTTATGATACTTATATGGTTGGATTCGTATGGAAAAATAGAGCAACTTTCATGTTTACATCTTTCATTTTTGTTTAGAAATGCTGAAGTTACAGGATCTATGGCTGGAGGTTGAAGATGAAGTTGTATTCAAGGCATGACTTGTGTTATATATTTATTTTTGTACCAATGTTAACGGATGTACAGCCACCCCAGTGGTAAAGGTAGCATGTGTGTATGCATAAGGTCCAGGGTTCAACACTCAGCGCTACCTTTTGGTGTTATTTTTCATTTTTTTCCTTTTTTTGTTCTCAAACAACGCCTGGGCCTCCTGTTGGGCCTAGCCTTCTTTTTGCTAACTTTTAACTCCCTGCCTTGGCCCATTATTTCTTTATTTCATTTTTTTGTTGTTTTATTTTTCTTTCATATTTTATTTTATCATCTTTATTATTATTATTATTATTATTATTATTATTATTATTAATATTATTATTATTATTAATAAAAAATCTAAAAATATTTATGTTATTATTTTTACACTCATTTATATTTTATATCTCTTTACAAAAACTAAAAAGAACAAAAAACAATTTTCTTAATAAATTAATTTCTTGTTCTTGATTAATATTTAAATAATTAGGTTTAATTATTATATTATATTTATTTTCATGTAAATTAAAATTAATTTAGAGCTTAGGTTGATTTTAATTAATTTTTCATATACTATGTTTTTTAATTTAAAACCTTTCATAAAAAACCCTAAAAATACTTTTTGATTTAATTTCTTGCTTAATTAGTTTTATTTAATTTTCACTAATCATTTTCTTAATTAGCTTGAGCCCCTTTTATAAAAATCCAAACAAAGATACATTTCCTTTCCATTTACATACTTGTATATTTATTCATTTTTGTACATTAATTATTCAATTATTTTGTACAATATTCAATATGGTTGTAATAACTAATTAGATTTAATTTTCTTGCAAAATTCCCATTTGTAAATTTGTACACTCACTCCCCTATTGATGTAATAGCTTAGTATTTTTTATTTTCCGCAATTTAATGCTTTATATATAAATTTTAGTAAATTAGGGTTTGTATGGCAAGATTAAAATCAACAAGTTAGAAAATCCTAATTCAAGATAAAACAATGCATGTAAATCAACACACTTGCATAATTACACCCTTAGGGTAAATCCACTTTGTTGCCTTAAAATGGCCATGTTATGCGTGTGGGGTATCTTAGCAAAAACAAATCAAAAAAATACAAGATCATAGTCCCTCGATGACGCTATCAATGTTGACTTTTCAAAATTATCTTAGTCCCTCAAAGAGAATTGCTAAGATATCTCACAACATTGCTATCATGGCTATACGATGACCCACGTCCGTCCCTTTACATCCAAAGATAAGGTTACTTACCAATCCATGGTAAAATAACAATGTCAAAGGAAAGAGGAAATAAACAAGAAAGACTTTTTGAGTAGGTAGAATGTTCCTAGTTGCTTGCTTAATTTCAAACTAAAACATCCTTGCTATTTTCAAAACAAAACATCAACACTTTCAAAACATCTTTCAATCTTGAAACATTTTCAAAAGATCAATACTTTGTATACATTCTTACGAACAAGAATCATTATAAAGTTTGCCTAAACGATGGCGCCTTTTCAAAATACTTTCAAAAAACACACAAAGCACATTTTCAAACAAAAGCAAGTGATCTAGCAAGCAACTAATAGCCCATAGATAACTATGGATGAAAATGGTACTAACACCTTCCCTTTTCATAATCTACCCCCCGAACTCAAGAAACAATCTCAAAGGTCTTTCCTGTTCTTTTCAGCATTTTCTTTTGGATAAAAGAAAAGTTGGTGACGACTCTTACTAACCGCAACATTTGCGATAAAATGCAAAACCTCCAAGTTAGTTCTCCCAACATATTACACCATGCATGCAAAATTGTAGAACACCATGTTTGCACCGATCTACATTGTTTGCACCATAGCTCTTAAACCAGGCTTTTTTAGCCCACAATAATCCTTCCATTGGACTAGCAACCCTCAATTTAGGAGGGTAGGGTGCTTTTGATGTGCTAACGCCTTTGATTTTTGCAAGTTATTGAAAAAAGGAAACCAGAGAAGACGACTGGAGCTAGGGCTCCGGCTTATCTCCAGTTCAGGAAAAGATCTTATGTTATATATTTATTGTTTGACATAAGTTAATGGATGTATCACCGCCCCAGCGGTTGAAGCGTACGCGTTAAGTCATTTGGGTAAAAGGGCATGAGTTCGATCCAGCCTTTTGCTACTTATTTTCCTAATATTTTCATGTTTTGCAGAATGATAAACAAAACGCATTGAAGCTGTTTGCTATCACCAACAGGCGCTTGGCCCAATGGTGAAGGTGTTGGATGAGGGTTCCAAGGGTGTGGGTTCAACGCCCACCACTACCATTTGGTTCATTTTTTTTTACAAATTCTCTTCTTTTACTCTTTTCTTTCCCTATTTAAAAAAAACATTTTTTCAAAACCCTAACATTTTCACAAACCCTAATTAATTTTTAGGTATGTATTTAATTAACCCTAATTTAGTTTTTTAGGTTTTCTTTCATTAAGCTTTTTTTTAATTAAAATAAAATCAACTTAAATTTTTAGGTTTTGTTTAGTTTAATTAACCAATTTATTTTTATTAATTAAAATTAATTAGGTTATTAAGTTAATCATCAAACTTTTTCTATCAACAAATTACAAATCAATTTCCTCTCTCTTTTCTTTATTCTACATTTTCGCATGTTTTATTATTTTTCATTTTTTCGATTATGTAACTGCGTATAATTTGTAATAGTTTAATTAGGGTTTTACTTCTTTCCCTCCCGTTTTACTATTTGTACCCTCATTCCGGAAGCCTTGTAATAGTGTAGGATTTTACTTTTCCGTACTTATATTTTTATGCCTTGTATATAACTGTTAGATGTATGCTAATAGGGTCTGTATGGAAAGATTAAAAACAATCATAGAAAACCCTAATTTCAAGATAAATAACTGGAATCAAAGGACACTTCAGACTTTCACCTCTAGGGAAACCTCACTTGTTGCCTCAGAAAACAGTCATGTCCCTCGAACGTGGGGACGCTTTAGCAAAGACACTCAGTTAGAAAGATCGTAGTCTCTCGATGACCCTTAGAATGTTACCTTCGGTAAATGATGTAGTCCCTTACAATAAAATTGCTAAAACGCCCCTAAGAGTTACCTTTATGACTGTACAATGACCCGCGCCTGTCCCTTCATATCCAAAGATAGGGCTTCCCACTAACTAATGGTAGTATAACACTATCTAAAGGAGGAGGAAGATAATACGAAAGACCTTGAGTAGGCAGATAGTTCTTAATCGTTTGTTTACATTTTTCAAAACAAGAATATTTCTCATTGTCACACTTTCAAAATATTTTCAAATGAACACTTTGTACGCATTCTTAACCAATACAAGAATCATTACAGAGTTGCCTAACTATTGGAAAATTTCAAAATATTTTCAAACACGCGAACACAAAGCATTTTCAAACAAAGTGAGCTAGCGATTAAGAGCCTGTGGATAACTACAGATGAAAAGGGTGCTAACACCTTCCCTTTTCATGATCTCCCCCCCGAACTCAAAAATCTCAAGGTCTTTCCTGTTCTTTTCACCCTTTCCTTATTGGATAAAAGAAAATTCGGTGGCGACTCTTGCTATCCGCAATATTTGCGATAAAATTCAAAATAAGTCAGTTCTCCCACTGCATTACAGAAGTGGCGACTCTGTTGGGGAAATTAAAAGTGGGGTTACCTTTAGAGTTAGATCACTTTTAAATGCTTTTCTTGTTTGCTTTGTATACTTTACATTTTTGGGCATGATCGGGTTTACTTTTATTGAAAAGATCCTACACCCAGATCTGAGGATATTTTAGGTAATTAGCAATAGATCATGGAAACTACATGGCGTATATCGATATGGTTGAAGTGATGACTATGTTAGTTCGACACATTGGTTTGTACTGGTGTCCCTCGAGTCAGTCGGGGAGAATACTAGGCTGCCGCATGGTGTCATAAGCACTAATTGACCTTTAGAACCTTAATTGACCCAACTTAGCCATTAGAAGGTAGTGAGATAGTCGGATTTGGTGTAGTCCAAAGTTTGTTGATATTCGATGCTATGTTCATTGAGATTCAAATCTCGGGTTTTGTTTGGTGGCAATTTAGTTTCCATGCTAAACAAAATTTATGGGGAAAATCAGTGATATTGAGATCCCTAGAACACGGTTACTTATTTAGGACAGGTTGAGCCAACTAAACTTCAAGATGGTACTTACCTACAAACCTCATGCAAGCCTTAAACCTAAGGCCTTTGTGTGCTTTGCTCGTGTTTGATTATCTATTTAAACATGTCATCATAACATCATAACATCATATCATGACTAACCATTTCAAGGACCTATGGGGATTTATCTTTATTCTGTGTTGCAGGGTCACGACTTCCATTCATAGGAATACTATCTGAATCAACTTCATAAGGATACCTTCCAAGCTTGAGGAATTTGTTTCAAAAGTTCCCGACAATTCTTAATTCACCAAGATACATGGTCATATACTCAATTTGGTTACTACTGGTTTCCAGGTAGACATGATGAGTGATCTGTTCCAGTTCTTTGATCCTAAGCATCACTGTTTTACCTTCTCGGATTATCAGTTGGTTCCCGCAATGGAAGAATTCTCTAAATTGCTCAAAGTACCTATTCTTGATTAGATACCCTTCACCAGTCAAGAGCAAGTTCCAAAACCTGAAGACCTTGGAGTAGCCTTACATCTGAAACGATCACACATTGTATCTAATTGGGAAAAAAGGAATGGAGTCAAGGGTTTTTTTCCTAAATTTCCGATTGAGAAGGCTCAGTGGCTTCTAGATTCCATGAATGTTCGTGCTTTTGAGGATATTTTAGCTTTTCTGGTATATGGTTTGGCACTGTTCCCTAATCCGGACCAATTCATAGATGTGAATGCCATCAAAATATTTCTCATTCATAATATAGTACCTACTTTGCTTGGAGATGTCTTGCATTCCCTCCACACTCGTACTATGAAGAAGCGAGGAAATATTATGTGTTACATACCTCTACTGTCTAGGTGGTTTATTTTGCACTTGCCCCGATCAGTGATGAAGAACGAACAAGGTTTGAGGTGGTCTCAAAGGTTGATGTCACTCACTCATGCAGATATCCATTGGTGTTCTCGATCTCAGGAAGATGTCACTATTATTGATCGTTGTGGAGAATTCCCTAATGTACCACTCCTTGGTATAAGATGGGGCATCACTTATAACCCTTCTCTAGATCTGCATCAGTTTGGTTATGCTCGAAGGGATGGTCCTCATGATATGCTCATCCAGGGTATTATGTTCGACTATGAGAACGATCCTCAATATTACCATCAAAGGTTTATACGTGTTTGAGGCATGGTCAACAAGATTGATAGCAAGACTTTGGGATATAAGAATTCCATTCCTCTAGAGCCTTACCTCAGATAGGTGCAGTCTCATGCTCAAAATCTTAAAATTCCATATCCTGCTATCCTACCAGTTATCGTAGAGCCTGTTGTTAAAGGGGATGTTTCTCATACCGTTCTTCATCCTGATATGCCTACTAACTTTGAAGATCTACAGAAGTCCTGGATTCAACTCAAGGAAGAAAGAGACACCTTTGAGGCTCAGTTCTACGCTAGTGAAAAGAAAGTACTAGAGCTGACGAAACGACTCCACAAAGACAAATCCTTAATGCATATGTCAACACAAAGAGGAAGCGTCCATGGGAGACTTGAATTAACATTTTTCTTCTTTGTAACTCTTTTAATTGAAAGCAATTATAATTTGAGCTTGTTACTAAAAATTTCTTTTATTTCCTTTTGATTAAAAAAAATTAAATCCCACAAAGGTCCTTGAAAACATTGCACTTGCATTTGCATATCATGCATATCATCACATAATAGGTACTTTCTAGGTAGGTTTTCTCATCTTCTTGCTGTTTATTTCAGTAAAAGATGGCACTCGAGCAAACTATGAAAGAACCTCAAGCTCAGAATGCTCAGTTCTAGAAGATGTTGTTGGACTTATCTAAGGGTCAAGACGAGTTGAAGACCCTCATCACAAAGGGGAAATAGAAGAAGACTAAAAAGCCAACAATCTTTCTTAATATGGGCTAAAGATTCAAGGGTCCAGTCAGAAGGGCTCTAGATTTTGAGGCCCCCCTGAATGAAGAAGATAACCAAGAGAAAGATGACGAGAGTGTGAAAGCTGAAGAGAATAACAACCTTGGTTATGGCCAAGATTCTGATGAAGACTATTCTACCAAACAATATCCTCCTACTGATGACAGATACAAGCAGCTGGAAGATCGACTTAATGCTATGGAGATGCCAAAAGTTCCTGGGCTGGACTTTAAAGAGTCAGGTCTTATCTCTTGGGTTGTTATCCCTCACAAGTTCAAGGTTCCTACCTTTGCCAAGTATGATGGTGTGTCCTGTCCAAAGCTTCATCTACGGTCTTATGTTCGAAAGATCCAACCCCATACTGCTGACAGAAAGTTATGGGTTCACTTCTTTCAGGAAAGTTTGTCTGGTACACAACTTGAATGGTTCTATCAGTTGGAAGGAACCAACATTCATACTTGGGAAGACCTGGTTGTTGCGTTTTACAAGAAGTATCAATATAATGCTGACCTTGCACCAACTCGTGTGCAATTACAAAATATGACCATGGGCTCGAATGAAGGGTTTAAAGAATATGCCTAGAAGTGGAGAGATCTGTCCGGAAGAGTGCAACCTCCTTTATCTGACATGGAGCTAGTTGATATGTTCTCTGCACTTTAACGGGTCCTTTCTTTAACCATATGATTGGAAGCTCTTCATCTAGTTTTACTGAGCTGATCCTAACTGGAGAACGTGTTGAAAGCTGTATTAAGAATGGAAAGATTCAAGTGATTGCGTCTTCAATTTTTGTAAAGAAGACATTAAATAATAAGAAGGAAACAAATTATATTTATGGCTAGAAGGGTCGTGTTAAAAGTGACTGCAATCAGTCTGTAGGAGCGGTGCTAATCTCTAATCCTGTGTCTGTTCAACAACAATGACAGGGCAATCAGCATAGGTCATACGCACCGAGAAGACAGTTTACAAAGATCAGTATGTCGTTATCTCAGGAATTACAACATTTATTGAAAGTGGAGCTGATAACTTTAAGGGATCCTCCTCAAAATCCTAACACCTCCTCTTCTCGCTACAATCCAAATGCGTAGTATGCCTATCATTCCAACAGTCCTGAGCATGACACCAACAACCGTTGGACCCTGAAAAACAAGATTCAAGATATGATTGACAACAAAGTGATTGAGTTTGATCCTCCTGAGACTCCCAATGTGATTATTGCACCAATGCCTAAGCACGACAATGGTGTAAATGCTATTGATGTTGTTTCTGATATAGAAGATGCTGACAGTGACTACAACCTAAAAAGCTAGATCTTTCCCACCATCGGTAACGGGCTCAGAAACTGAAAGACTGAAGACCTTATCTAAATCTCCTTTATTCATGAGTAAATGCCATTTTTTGTTTCTTTTTGATTTCAAAGTTTTGGACATGTAATCTTTAAACAATGACTTTAAGCCTTGTACCTTACCCGAGGCACAATGCTCCACTTGTTAAGGGTTGTCATTTCATATTCATATCTTCATTAAATAAAGCATTAGACATTTTTCATTCAAATTTTGCGCTCTTTGTCTTTCTTTTTACTTTTATCACTTTCAAATAGCTATGTGTTCTTACACACACCCGCACCATAAATTACAGATCCATATCCACTCTGGATCTCGTTGATAAATATTCTGCTATTGCCACTTATGACTTTGAAAATTCGATCTACCAAGCCAAGGATAAAGGTGAGGAATATTGTGAAATACCTGGAGAGCTTACCAGACTTTTAGTGCAAGAGGAAAAGGTTATTCAACCACATGAAGAGCCAGTTGAAATTGTAAACTTGGGTACTGAAGTAGACAGAAAAAGAAGTTAAGATAGGCGCTAACTTAGAGGACAGTGTTAAGAACAGGTTAATGCAGATGTTGCATGAATATGTTGAGATCTTTGCTTGGTTATACGAAGACATGCCATGGCTCAATACTGATATTATGGTTCACCATTTGCCGATGCAAGAGGGTTATTCTCCAATAAAGCAGAAGGTTCGTCGCATGCGTCTCGAGATGTCAAATAAGATCTAGGTCGAGGTTATGAAACAATTTAACGCAAGTTTCTTGGATTTTACATCGTATCCTCAATGGGTTTCAAATGTTGTTCTGGTACCAAAGAAAGACAACAAGGTACGGATGTGTGTAGACTACAGGGATCTGAATAAGGTGAGCCCCAAAGATGACTTCCCACTTCCCTATATTGATGTTCTAGTTGACAACACCGCTCAACATAAGGTATTCCCCTTCATGGATAGTTTCTCGGGTTATAATCAGATCAAAATGGCACCTGAAGACATGGAGAAAACTACCTTTGTCACACAGTGGGGCATTTTCTGCTACAAAGTTATGCCTTTTGGGTTAAAGAACGCCGACGCAACATATCAGCATGCCATGGTAGCTTTATTCCATGAAATGATCCATCAAAAGATAGAGGTCTACATCTACGATATGATAGCAAGATCCCAGAATAAAGAGGAACATCTGGATCATCTACACAAGCTATTTTAGAGACTGAAGAAGTAAAAGCTGAGGTTGAATCCGAACAAGTGCACCTTTGGGGTGAGGTCTGGTAAACTCTTGGGTTTCGTTGTCAGTGGTAAATGTATTGATGTTAATCCATCCAAAGTCAAAGCCATTTAAGAAATTCCTGCTCCCTGAACTGAGAAGGAAGTCAGAGGTTTCTTGGGACGAATGAACTACATTACTCGATTTATTTCTCATCTGACTGCTACTTGTGAGCCGATCTTCAAGTTACTGAAGAAAGACCAGGTATTAAAATGGAAAGACGACTGCCAGATAGCCTTTGACAAGATCAAGGAGTACCTACAAGAACCTTAAATTCTTATGCCACCGATTGAAGGAAGACCTCTGATTATGTACCTAACAGTTTTAAAGAACTCAATGGGGTGTGTATTGGGCCAACATGACGAGTCTGGTCGAAAAGAGCATGCAATGTACTACCTTAGAAAAAGTTTACCGACTGTGAAATAAGATACTCACTGCTCGAGAAAACTTGTTGTGCTTTGGCATGGGCTGCTCGCCGACTAAGACAGTATATGTTGACCCATACTACTTTATTGATCTCTAAAATAGATCCATCAAATACATATTCGAGAAGTCAGCTCTCTCCAGAAGAATAGCCCGATGGAAAGTGGTCTTAACATAATATGATATTTAGTACACCACTCAGAAAGCAATCAAAGGGAGTGTACTGGCAAATCATCTGGTTCATCAAGCTATAGATGACTATCAGTCTATGAATTTTGAGTTCCCAAACGAAAACATTATGCTAGTTACAGATTATGAAGAACCTCGACCGTATGAAGGGCTCAATTCAGGATCTTGATGGACTATGGTTTTCGATGGAGCTTCTAACGCGCTTGGCAATGAAATTGGTGTTGTAATTATCTCTCCCCAGAGTTGTCATACACCCTTCATCGCCAGATTATGCTTTGACTATACTGATAACATGGTTGAATATGAAGCGTGCATCATGGGTATTAAAGCTGCTATTGACTTGAGGATTAAGTTCTTGAATGTATATGGGGACTCATCCCTGGTAATCAGTCAAATCAAGGGAGAATGGGATACTAAGAACCCGAATCTCATTCCTTATCGGGAGCATGTGTTGACACTAATTCTGTACTTTGAGGAGATTACTTTTGAGCACATCCCAAGAGAAGATAATCAGTTGGCAGACGCATTGGATATAATGTCATCTATGTTCAAAGTCATATGGGACAACGACACTCCTAAAATTACTATTGAGAGACTAGATGAACCGACACATTGCTACGAAGTTGACATTGACGGAGTAGAAGAGAAGCCTTGGTTTCATGAAGTGAAAAGATATCTTGAAGCTCAAGAGTACCCTGAAGGAGCATCTATCAATGATAAGAAATTCCTACAGAGGTTCTCTGCTAAGTTCTTCCTGAGCAACAGAATTTTGTACAAGCACAATCATGATTTGACTCTGCTTCGTTGTATGGACAAGAAGGAATCTAAGAAAATTATGGAAGATATGCATGAAGGTATCTTTGGTAATCATTCCAATAGCCATGCAATGGATAAGAAGATCTTGAGAGCGGGTTGCTATTGGTCGACTATGGAAACTGATTGCCATCACCACTCACGAACTTGTCACAAATTCCAGATCTATGTTGACAAAGTACATGTGGCTCCGGTTCCTCTGAATGTCTTGACTGCTCCTTGGCCATTTGCAATATGGGGCATTGATATGATTGGAGATATTAAGCCTATTACTTCTAATGGACATCTTTTCATCCTTGTTGCCATTGATTACTTCATAAAGTGGGTTGTAGAGGCTTCATTTGCCTCTATTACCAAGAATGTTGTCACTCGTTTCATTAAGCACAACCTTATCTCTTGATATGGCATCCCCGATAGAATTATCATGGATAATGGTACTAATCTCAACAACACTATGATCACAGAACTCTGCATGCAGTTTAAAATCAAGCACCATAACTCTTCTCTGTATCGAACTAAGATGAATGGCACAGTGGAAGCCGCCAACAAGAATATTAAGAAAATTATTGATCGATTTGATATGGTAGTCTAAAAAATATGGACTTCAAGCACACAGTCTTATCGCATTGTTTTAAAGATTATCGAACCCAAAGGACCAAAAGTAAAACATACTGTTATCTAGCGTTACGATGTAAATCTAAGGCTACAAATATTTGGTTTAGATTATGGGAACTAAAAGTAAGTTTGAATCTAGTTAAATAATCAGAAGGGAAAATGACCAGTATGTAATGATCAGACTTCGGGAATTAGTACCCTATTTGGTAACTTGCAGTTTCTAACAATTCTCAGTAGAAATTTATCAATTTAAAAACCCTCATCTCACACTGTCGTGGTTGTTGATTTAGGTTATGCAATTAAGTCCTAATGTATGCTCTCGCTATCCCGTCGGAGTTAGAAACATTTTTTTGAAAACAAATAAACTCTAATTCGCTTTAAAGCGCTCTCACTGCTTTTAAAGCTAATGCCTAGTTACTACGTCCAGATAAAGATCCTTAAACTCTCACTTTATTGAACCTAACTTCTATTCATCTTTTACTCTCGTAACAAAACGGTTCATCATTGAAAACAAAGTAATCTAGTCCAGAAAATAGTTCAAAAAATAAATACCAATAGTATTACCAAATTCCCTCAGTTTTATGACCTTACGTACCGGTATAGAAATTTAGCTTAGCATATTATAAAACTTAATCACAGAATAATAAAAGCCAGACAACAAAGTAAACATGATTATTGAATTAAAGGAAAATAATAATTTATTAAAATAAAAACCTAGAAATAAATTAATTGGAGACTGGTAACAATTCTGAAGGAAGCACTCCTCCACAGGTTGGTCGGTTTTACTTCGATACGGAACAGGAACAATTACGAAGAAATAAAATAATAAATTTAAATAACAATTATGAAGGTCTTGAAATAAACCACGGGGCAATAGATTCCCGGTGTAGAAATCTATTACTTAAAATCGGTTGAGAAAAATAAAACTGCTAAGGAAAATAATAGCTAAGGAAAATAGTAGCTAAGGAAAAATAATTCTGGAAAGTAGTAGCTCTGTGAAATATGCACGAAGAACAAAAGGGAAGTAACCGTGTGAACCTATCTCAGTGCATGAGGTCTACTATTTATATCCATCTTGAGTAACTGTTCGTGAGGATTTGTTGGAGAGTTTGTAGGGCTGCTGAATCTCCGAGTATCTGACCTGGTGGAAGCAACTAACACACTTTCGTTGCAAGCTTTAAGGGACGTGGGAAAAATAATAGGAGATGTGACGTTCGTCAAAGGGATTAGTGACGTTTGTCACTTACGTGGTTAAGGCATGTCGGTCGTCACGCTTGCCTTGCCAGTCGTCACGCTTGCTGACTTCTTTTTGCACGCTCCTTCTTTTGGGCTTGGGCTTATCTTTGGTTTATTGTAGCCTTTTTTTTCTCCTTTTTCTTCTTTTTCTTCTTCTTCTTCCTTTTCTTCATAATTAATTTGATACCTGCAAAATAGAAAAATACCGGCATAATACCAACTACAAAGTGATTTAATTTAGAATAAAAATGGAAAATAATTTAGTTAATTCAAGATAAATATTTAATACATTTATGTGTTATCAAACTCCTCCATACTTGAATCTTTGCTTGTCCTTAAGCAAGTGCTCAGTACGATGTTTCTAAACATTGGCCAAGTGCAAATGTATGATGTAAATCGACTTGTACGCAGTTGCATGGTGTATTTGTTAGAGAATCAAAAGCTTAATCTATACTCCAGCACTACGGTAATGACACTAGACAACCCCGTCTTACGTAAACCGGTTGCAGATGCTATTATAGCTCACCCCAAGTAATCGTCTTGTTTTACCCATTTTCATTCAAGCGCAATCACATTAAGCCCTTTATCCTAACACGTACATAGCAGAATAGCCGGTTAGTGGTTATGATCTTTTTAGCACAGTGGTTTCTGGCATAATAATATGGAAACCTTCTTTTTTTTTACCCATTTGCATGATGCGGGGGATCAAACTGTAGTCTGCCCTACCAAGTTCAGTACCAGACGCCTCTGAACCACCTACAATGGATTTTATGTTACTTTGTTGGGCTTACATCCGTTGGATTAAACGATCGGATGAGGATCGCCCAATTTAATAGGTGCATTTACTGTAACATTTTCTAAATAAATAACCGAGATCATCCACTTATATTCATCGACTTTCTGCGTAATTTGTGTTTAAGATGGGGCTGACTACTAGATAAACTACTCAGGATTACTTTAAAACTAAAGCTCCGGGTTTCGGAATAATAGGTACTTTAACTAGTCTATTATACTCTGGGGTTGTAGAGTGTCAAGACGGTAGTGATTTCGTCAAATCTTGTGAAAGTTTCTAACAAAAATTAAAAAAATTAGCAACCTACATACTCGTCGAGTGAGTCAAGTTATGTATTAAATCAAAAAAAATTTGTTGGGGCTCAATAAAGTGAGGGAATCGGAAAAACAACACAAAATATTGCATAAAAAGAAGGGAGAAGATAAAAATAAAAATTTACTAGAAAAAGTAGAAATACTTCCTCCCACATACTTAAATCATACAATGTCCTCAATGTATTAGAAAAGGAGAGTGAAAAAAAACTAAAAATTTATTCTTCCTCGCCTTGGCCACGGAATCTACCACGTATCATTGGTCTAGATCTTCTACGTTCTTGCTCACCCCTTATGGAATATTCTGCTTCATATCTTTGACCCTCCACACGGGAAACAACTTCATGCAAACCTTCAACGTGTAGTGTCAAAGGCCGTACGTCTTCTGTCATCCCTGTGGTGAATTCTAGCATACTTTGGTCTTGCCGGTGAGCGTAATCATGTTGATCTCTTTGCATTTGTTGGACGAGATGCATTATTTCATCTTGATGCATCTCGATGCTCTGGTAGTGTTGGTTAGACAATTGGTTCTGCTGCAGTATTGCGACATAGATGGCATCGAGTGTGGCAGGTGGATTGGCATTTTATGGCTTTTGGGCTTCGGGAGGTTGAATGTCAGGTTGAGGTGCTTGATGTTAAAATTCTTGTTCCATTTCGTCAACAACATCATTATTGGCTTCACCTTGGTTTCCTTATGCATCCACACCAGGCTCGGGGGAGTTGAGGTTGTATAACCAATTGTTTGCAATGCTTAAGTTCGTAGTATTTGGATTTGGCAAAATGACACTACAAACTTCATTATTCCTCACCATTAGATAATAACCTCCTGCTTCTCTTACCTTAATAAGGCGACCGGCTCGACAATTGTTAATGTCCAAGAACACTGCTGGCAGAGAGGGTAGATTCAGGACTCTCCCTCCCAAGTTCACGTGAACTGCTATTACGGTGACGATACCTCCAATACAGAAAGGCACAGTGCCGTATCTTGTTACAAGATTTTGAATGTGAGCCATCAGGAAGGTACTTGGGTTCAAATGAAGGTTTAGCGCGAAGGCGCAATGGAGATCATACAACTCCTTGGTGTTGACCTTGTTATTGTTGGTTCTTCCAAAAATAGTGCTAGCCATGGTGCAATGAAGGTAGCGAATGTTCGGATTATGGATGTGAGAGGAGTAACGCGCTTCGGGAGCAACATTATGCTCACCGGATATTCTCTCCCATAATTCATATGACGTTCTATTCCAATCCAATTCAGGGGGAATTCGGTATTGTATATTGTCTCCACGAGGGAAACAAAACATGTCGCTCAAAGCATCCTGGTTCACTGTGTATTCCTGGTTGAACATATGAAATGAGGCTGCTCCAAAGAGGTTTGCATCAGCGTCGGTGGCAGTGATGTAGAAGTAGGAGCTTAAGAACTCCAAAGTTAGAGCCTCGTAGGTGGGTAAGCCCATCGTGTTTACAAATCCCAGACCTGTTTGTTTAGTAAACCTTGCATATTGTCATACATCCCTAAATTGCATAAACAGTCATTGTCGACATATCGTGTGGGTGTCAATCCTTGCTGATAAAACTTCTGGTATCTTTCCTGTTGGAGTTCACTACCTTCGCCTTGTCGGAACAAGAGATGAGTCATATCGGTTTCTCCTTGATTGAATTGATTTCAACGAGAGGCCATGGTATATTTGACAAAGACAAAAAGGGAAGGTGTTTGTGTAGTGCAAGGAAGGTAGTGAATGATGGTGATATTAGAATGATAGAAGAAGTGGTTTAAATAGGTGAATATTATGAGTGAGTAATGAATGGTTTTTATGGTTTTGAAAGTGGGAGGTTATAGGAATTGTAAGAAATGAATGAGTGGTAATTGTGGTAGATAATGGGAATTATGGGGTTTAAATAATGGAAGATGGAAGTTATAGAAATAATTAAAAAAAATGAAACGGTGTGGTATTGTAGTCAAACTATGTGGTCACGAGATCTAAAAGCATGGGAGGCAAGGCTGGTGGTCGTCACATACGTAGCAGACTGGCTGACGGGCGTTACATCTAGCTTGACGGTCGACAGTTTGCTAGGAAAGATGTGACGAACGTCACATCTGGATAGACGGTCAACAATAGATGCATGCGATTTCATTGGGCCGCTACTGATACTTATACATATAATATTAAAAATTTACTTTAAATCATACATATATATATATGATAATAACAATATGTATAATGAAGGTACAAAAAAAACTCAATAACATTAAATAACCAAAAACATAAAAAAAATAGGAATAATAAGAAACAATGTTATTGGGGAAAGAACTGGTACAAAAGAAAAAAAATGAAATAACAAAATATCCAAAAACGAGAAAACAAAACAGTAATGTCAAACAATAATATTTCCTGCCCCAAACTTAAATAGACAGTGTCCTCACTGCCTTAAGAAAAGGATCAGAAAAAATAAAAATAAAAATAGCAGGGTCTATCTAGCCATGATGTGGGCCGCCGGGAGGTGCATTAACAGAATAGAAGTGCTGATATAGATGATCAAAATATTCTGTTATGGTATCCATGAAACCATGAATGTTCGAATGCAAAGTGGTGAACTCTCCGTGTAAACCTTCAATCTGTATCTCCAAATTAGCAATAGCGATAGTAAAATCAGGAGGTGGAGGTCCAACATTGGCCGAAATAGTAACAACAGTAGACACGGGAGAAGCATCTGGTGTAACTTCATGACGAACAGGGGAAGGAAGGTCATAATAATGAGGAGGAGTCTGAGGGTCAAAATCATCGGAGATCTCATAAGGTTGAGGTGTTTCGGGTGAGGTAGGGGCAGATGGGGGATCCAAGTCAAAAAGCCAGTTATCTCTGTTATGAACGCTCGTTATAGGATTAGGTAAAACAAATTGGTGAACCATGTTATGGTTAATGATCAAGTCAAATTGAAGTGGTCCAAGGTTTCCTATAAGGTGAGTGTTGAAACAGAAACGGATGTTCATGGGTCGAATTCCTCCATAGGGGTTTAATCCTAGGAGTGGTTGTCTCATTCCGATAGCATTTGCAATCGTTGTAACTAGGCCTCCTATAAGGATAGGTGTATGAACGGTCTCTATAATGTGAACAGAATTGGCTAACATAAAGGTAACCGCATTGACAAGACGATTTTGTGAAGCACAAAACAAAATGAAAAGCTCATCACGGGACACCAAAGAAATGTTTTGTTCTTTTCCAAACAGATGTGGGCCAGGATGTTGTGGAAATACGTTATAGCAGGGTTATGGATGCTTTTAGAATGCATATCATCAGGCTCGGGATGGTTGTTACTAGTTATGCTACCCCAAAAGTAATTAAGCTCATGGTTGGAGAAGATATCCTCTTGGGCGACCGTAAAGACGCTAGGGCCACTAGGGAAGCCTAAAAGGTTAGCAAACTCACGATTGTTATAATGAAAATCAATGCTAAACTGTCTAAACTGGATCAGGCCACGGTTAAACCCTAGTTCATGGTTAGGGACATAATTCAAAGAACTTAGGAACTCTAGGGTAAGCCTACAATATGAACTAAATCTCCTCCGAATAGGGGATGTATCCCAAACTATCTGGTTCAGCGGGTATAAGACACTTTCTCTAATGCCTAGGGCGGTCATAGCATGATCATCAGCATAGATGGTGGGAGTCATCTCCCTATCGACCAAGTCCTCAAACCTCCTCATTTGATCTCTTCCCCTGAAAGTAATACTCATATAATCTACTCTTGTCATTTCGAGAGTTAGTCACTAGCTAAAAAAAGTAAATTAGCCTGAAAAGTAAGTAGATTATAGAAAAATCCAGTTAGCATCGGCCAAATGCCTTTTAGAGTAAAAAAAATAAGAAAAATAAGAAAATGATAATAAGAAAAGAAAGATGAGAATAAATAAATCATTTAAAAAAATATGAAAAGTTAAAGAAAAATATAAAGATAATAATGTGGGTTGTCTCCCACAAAGCGCTTTATTTTATGTCGCAAGCTCGACATGTTTTCAATTATGAATTAGTCGTTTGGTTCAGCCGGTGGCTATAGAAGTTTTAGGGTAGCTGAGTAATCTTTGTTTTCGATACAATGGTAATTCTTCAAACGTTGCCCATTTACAATAAATGGATCACTAAAATTACTCCTTATTTCTACGGCGCCACTTGGGAAAACCTTAGTGACTTCGAAAGGGCCAGACCACCTAGAGCGTAGTTTTCCGGGAAAAAGTTTAAGTCGGGAGTTAAGTAGGAGTACTACATCTCCCTCATTGAATTCTCTCCTAGAAATGCGCTTACCGTGCCATTTTTTTGTTCTTTCTTTGTAGATCTTGGCATTTTCGTAAGCGTCTAATCCAAGCTCTTCTAATTCGTTGATATCTAGGATTCTGTTTCCCACGGCGGCAAAGTAATTTAAATTTAGGGTTTTAATAGCCCAATAATTTTTATGCTCGAGTTCCACCAGAAGATGACATGATTTTCCATAGACTAACTTGAAAGGTGCGGTCCCTATGGGTGTTTTAAAAGTTGTCCTATATGCCCATAACGCTTCATGTAACAGAGGACTAATCTTTTCTAGATGTGGCAAGAGTTTTCTCAAGTATTTGCTTAATTTCTCTGATTGAGACCTCTACTTGGACACTCGTTTGTGGGTGGTATGGTGTTGCTACACAGTGTTTAAATCCATATTTCACTAAGAGTTTTTCGAAGATTTTGGAGATGAAGTGGGAGCCTTCGTCATTGATGAAGAGTCTCGGCACACAGAATCTCCGAAAGATTATGTTCTTGAAAAGCTTAATTACTACTCGTGTGTCATTTGCTGGAGAGGTTATAGCCTCGATCCATTTGGATACGTAATTAATAGCTACAAGTATGTATTTGTTGCCAAAAGAAGATGGGAAGGGTCCCATGAAGTCAATTCCCCATACATCGAAGATTTCGACTTCTAGAATACCTTTCTGAGGAATTTCATCGCGTCTGGAGATGTTGCCAGTGCGTTGGCAACGGTCGCAGTTTAAAATAGTGATGTGCACATATTTCCATAGATTAGGCCAAAAGAAACCAGATTGTAGGATTTTCGCACAGGTTTTTGATATACTTGAATGCCCTCCATAAGGTGCAGCGTGGCAGTGGTCTATAATACTTTCGTTTTCTTCCTCGGGCATGCAATGACAAAAAATCCCACCAGAACCTCTTTTAAAGAGGAGGGGGTCATCCCAGTAGTAGTGTTTAAGGTCGTGGAAGAACTTATTCTTTTGTTGGTACGTTAGCTCAAGTGGAAGGACACCGACGGCTAGGTAATTTACGAAATCGGCATACCATGGCGCAACAGAGTGAGCTAATGCCACTTTTACCAAATTGTTGGTTTCAAGACTTGAGGCCTCTATTTCTAAAGGATAGTTGGCTTGATAATGTTTAACCTCATTGTTTTCCAACTGAGCTATAAGTCTCTCATATGGGGAATCGTCGTTAATTGGTATTTGTTTGGTCTTCAAATTTTCAAGCCTAGAAAGATGATCTGCTACGACGTTTTCGGTTACCTTTTTGTATTTGATTTCCAAATCAAATTCCTGTAGTAATAGGATCCATCTCAATAGTCTAGGTTTAGAATCTTTCTTAGTTAGGAGGTATCTAATAACGGCGTAATCCATGTAGATGATAATTTTAGTTCCCACCAAGTATGAACGGAATTTATCTAATGCAAACACAACTACTAAAAGTTCCTTTTCCGTCGTAGAATAATTCATTTGGGCTTCGTCTAGGGTTCTACTCGCATAGTATATTACATGGAGTTTTTTTCTTCTTTTCGCTGTCCTAGAACGGCACCTACAACATAATCACTTGCATCGCATTATCTCGAACGGTTCGCTCCAATCTAGAGACTACATAATTGGCATAGAGATTAGTGCTTGTTTAAGCATTTGAAACGCTTCGGAACATTTGTCATCAAAGATGAATTAAGCATCTTTCATCAGCAACTCAGTTAGTGGCTTGGTTATTATAGAGAAATCTTTGATGAAACATCGGTAAAAACTGGCGTGTCCTAGAAAACTTCTTATTTCTCGAATAGTTTTAGGAGGTTGAAGGTTTTTTATCACTTCTATTTTTTCCTTATCCACCTCGATTCCTTTGTCGGACACAATGTGTCCAATTACAATCTCTTGTCGGACCATGAAATGGCATTTTTCCCAGTTGAGAACAAGATTGACGCTCACACATTGTTTGAGTACCATTTCAAGGTTTGCTAAGCAACCTTCGAAAATTTCTCCGTAGACGGAGAAATCGTCCATAAAGACTTCCATCATTCCATCCAGGAAATCGGAAAAGATCGCCATCATGCATCTCTGGAAGGTTTCGGGTGCATTACAAAGTCCGAAAGGCATTCGTCTATAAGCAAACGTACTATAAGGGCATGTTAATGTGGTTTTTTATTGGTCATCGGGGTGGATAGGAATTTGGAAAAATCTTGAATAACCATCTAAGTAACAGAAATGGGAATGTTTGGCCAAACGCTCGAGCATTTGATCTATGAAAGGTAGAGGAAAATGATCCTTACGAGTGCCTTTGTTTAGCTTCCTATAGTTAATGCACATTCTCCATCCAGTTTGAGTGCGTTGGGCTACAAATTCGCCTTTTTCATTGGTGACTACGGTGAGTCCTCCTTTCTTAGGTACGACATTTACAGGACTAACCCACTTACTGTCGGATATAGGATATATGATCCCGGCTTCCAACAACTTACATATTTCCTTCTTAACTACATCGCTTAGAATGGGATTGATTCGTCTTTGATGCTCTCTAGAGGTTTTGCAATCTTCCTCGAGCATAATGTGATGTGTACCGATAGAAGGACTTATTCCTTTCAGACCCGAGATGTTATAGTCTAGAGCAGTTGGATATTTTCTCTGGATATTAAGTAATTTTTCGATTTCGGTTCTTCCTAAGTCAGCATTGACTATGACGGGTCGTTTACATTCTTCATCTAGGAATTTGTACCTTAGATCATTTGGTAATGTTTTAAGTTCTAATGCAGGTTTCTTGGGGTCAAGCATGGGATCGGGAGTCAATGCCAGGCATTCACTTAGGTGGTCGTCCTGGCGTTCCCCACGCCAGTTGTCGTCTTCAAAAATAGGCGGTATTGGAATTCTTAGGATTTCAGTGTCCTTTGTTGGTTCTGACTTTATTTCCTTCACACATTCATCGATGATGTCGAGAAAATAGCATGTGTCGCCTATTGCATGGGCTTTAAGGAATTGAGAAAGAATGAATTCAATTTTCTCTTCTCCGACTTCAAAAGTCAATTTCCCTTGTTTCACATCAATGATGGTGCCAACGGTGGCTAAGAACGGTCTTCCTAATATGATGGGAATGTTTGAGTCTTCTTGAATGTCCATTATAATGAAATCTGTGGGAATATAAGATTGACCTATTCTAACGGGGATGTTTTCTAGCATACCCATCGGGTATTTCACAGATCGATCAGGTAATTATAGGGACATCCTAGTTGGTCGCAGTTCTCCTAGTTGCAGCTTTTCACAGATTGAAAGGGGAATCAAGCTCACACTAGCTCCTAAATCACAGAGTGCTTTGACTATGACGAACTTCCCTATCACACAGGGTATGGAGAAACTACCAGGGTCTTTCAGCTTAGGTGGCATATTGTTCTGAATAATAGCGCTACATTCCACAGTAAGCATCACTGTCTCATTATCCTCGAGTTTCTTTTTATTAGACAATATTTCTTTAAGGAATTTGGCATAAGATGGAATTTGTGTTATGGCTTCTGTAAATGGTATTGTTATGTTTAATTGTTTAAGGAGTTCCATAAATTTCTTGAATTGTCCTTCGATTTTAGATTTGGCTAATCTATGAGGAAATGGGATAGGTGGCTTATATAGTGGTGGGGGTACGTATGGTTTTGCCTTTTCAACTTCGTCTCTAGCTATGATTTCTGACTCAATATTTTTATTCAGTTTGTCATCGCTTTTTTCCTTTTCGGTTTCATTTTCATTTTTTTGAGACATCGACTTAGTTGAGATTCTCGGATCTACTGGTCCGTCTAATTCAGTCCCACTTTTTAATGTAATGGAATTAGCCTGACCTTTCGGGTTAGGTTATGTTTGACCAGGAAACACCCCAGCTGGAGCGACAGTTGTTGCTTGTTGTTGGGCCACTTGAGAAATCTGGTTTTCTAATATTTTGTTATGTGTAGCCAAGGCATCTACTTTTATTTCTAATTGTTTTACTAATTCGGAGGTGTGTATGTTTTGGTTTATAAATTCCTTATTTTGTTGTGTTTGAGCAGCAACAAAGTTTTCCATCATTATCTCAATGTTGGACTTACAGGGTGCTTGTGGTGCAGCTTGAGGTGCCTTTTGGAAACCAGGAGGCGCTTGGGGGGCGTATAACGCATTGTTATTCTTATAGGAAAAATTAGGATGATTCTTCCAACCTGGGTTATAGGTGTTAGAGTACGGGTTTCCTTGAGCATAGTTCATCTGGTTAGGAGGTATCCCAGCTAGAAATTGGCATTCGGAAACTATATGTCTGGGTATTCCACACAAGTCACAGTTCCGAGCTACGTCAGCCACGATAGCTGTGGGGGTTGGGGTTACTGCTAAACTCTCAATCTTTTGAGTCAGGGCGTCAACTTTAGCATTGACGTGGTCTATTCCACTGACTTCGTGCAATCCTCGTGTGGAGGCTCGTTCTCCTCCCAATTGATAATGGTTTTGCGCCATGTTTTCAATTAGTTAATTAGCTTCATTATAGGGTTTGTCCATTAGTGCACCACCAGCGGCAGCATCTAGAGATAGTTTGGTGTTATATAGGAGACCACCATAGAAGGTGTGGATGATTAGGCATGGTTCAAGTCCATGATATGGGCAAAGTATCAGCATTTCCTTGTATCTCTCCCAAGCTTCGAAAAGTGATTCGTCGTCTTTTTATGTAAATCCGTTGATTTGGCCTCTCAGCATTGCAGTTTTGCTAGGTGGAAAATATCTTGCTAATAAGACTTTCTTTAATTCATCCCATGTAGTTATGGAGTTTTAAGGTAAGGATTGGAGCCACGCTATGGATCTATCTCTTAAAGAAAAGGGAAAAAGTCGTAATCGAATTGCTTCGGGATTAACACCATTAGCTTTTACTGTGTCAGCATATTGTACAAACACGGATAAATGGAGATTTGGATCATCCGTAGGGCCTCCAGAAAATTGATTTTGTTGCACGACTTGTAATAATGAAGGTTTAAGCTCGAAGTTATTCGCCTTGATGGCAGGAGGAGAAATACTCGAGTGCGGTTCAGCTCGAGAAGGAGCAGCGTACTCCTTAAGAGGTCGATTACCTAGTTCAGCCATGTCTAGTTTCGGAGTTCGTTCTTCAGGAATGGGAATTGGAATTGGAGCTACTTCGGGAAGATCGAGGATTCAATGTCTTATGCTAACAAAACGTTCGATTTCGTTGATTCGTTGTACTAATTCCCCTCCTTGTAAACGAGTATTTGGCATACAATCGTTCCAAGAAAGGAAAAATGTTGCCCTAGTCTATACGGTGCAACAACGAAATTACGATATTGACTAAATTTGTCCCCGACAACGGCGCCAAAAACTTGATCGATTTGATATGGTAGTCTAAAGAGTATGGACTGCAAGTGCACAGTCTTATCGCGTAGTTTTAAAGATTATTGAACCCAAAGGACCAAAAGTCAAACATACCGTTATCTAGCATTACAGTGTAAATCTAAGGCTAAAAATATTTGGTTTAGATTAGGAGAACTAAAAGTAAGTTTGAATCTAGTTAAATAATCAGAAGGGAAAACAACTAGTAAGTAATGATCGGAATTCGGTAATTAGTACCTTATTTGGTAACTTGCAGTTTCTAACAATTCTCAGTAGAAATTTATCAGTTTAAAAACCCTCGTCTCACACTGTTGTGGTTGTTGATTTAGGTTATACAATTAAGTCCTAACGTATGCTCTCGCTATCCCGTCGGAGTTAGAAACATTCTTTTGAAAACAAATAAACTCTAATTCGCTTTAAAGCGCTCTCGCTGTTTTTAAAGCCAATGCCTAGTTACTACGTCCAGTTAAAGATCCTCAAGCTCGCGCTTTATTGAACCTAACTTCTATTCGTCTTTTACTCTTGTAACAAAATGGTTCATCATTGAAAACAAAGTAATCTAGTCCAGAAAATAGTTCAACAAATAAATACCAATAGTATTACCAAATTCCCTCAGTTTTATGACCTTACATACCAGTATAGAAATTTAGCTTAGCATATTATAAAACTTAATCACAGAATAATAAAGGACAGACAATAAAGTAAACATGATTATTGAATTAAAGGAAAATAATAATTTATTAAAATGAAAACCTGGAAATAAATTAACTAGAGACTAGTAACAATTCTAAAGGAAGCACTCCTCCACAGGTTGGTAGGTTTTGCTTCGATACGGAATAGGAACAATTACGAAGAAATAAAATAATAAATTTAAATAACAATTCTGAAGGTCTTGAAATAAACCACGAGGAAATAGATTGCCGCTGTAGAAATCTATTACTTAAAACCGGTTGAGAAAAATAAAACTGCTAAGGAAAATAATAGCTAAGGAAAATAGTAGCTAAGGAAAAATAATTCTGGAAAGTAGTAGCTCTGTGAAATATGCACGAAGAATAAAATGGAAGTAACCGCGTGAACCTATCTCAGTGCATGAGGTCTACTATTTATATCCATCTTTAGTAACTGTTCGTGAGGATTTGTTGGAGAGTTTGTAGGGCTGCTGAATCTCCGTGTATCTGACTTGGTGGAAGCAACTAACACACTTTCATTGCAAGCTTTAAGGGACATGGGCAAAATAATAGGAGATGTGACGTTCGTCAAAGGGATTAGTGACATTCGTCACTTACATGGTCAATGCATGCCGTTCGTCACGCTTGCCTTGCCGGTCGTCACGCTTGCTGACTTCTTTTTGTGCGCACCTTCTTTTAGGCTTGGGCTTATCTTTGGTTTATTGTAGCCTTTTTTTCTCCTTTTTCTTCTTTTTCTTCCTTTTCTTCATAATTAATTTGATTCCTGCAAAATAGCAAAATACCGGTGTTGTACCCCAAAATTTGCCCTCCCATATTCTTCTAGAAATTGCCAAGCCAGGTCACAAAATTCCCCAAGGGTTGTGCAGCTCAACTGTCTCCTATACAGTCAAAACTAGGGTTTGGATTCTGATCAAGAAAATGAAGTTTTCAAAGGTCCAATCAAGTCTCATATACTTACAAATGTGGTCAAGCATCCTCATACCAAGTTTCAAGGCATTCAGCTCAAAATTGCACAGTCAAAACCCTAAATTGCACTACAGTCAACTGTAGGGGCAAAATGGTCATTTGACAGTCAAAAGTTCAAATTTTTGGTCAACATATCATTTTGAAACCACAAACATCATTTGATCAATGCTTGATCATGATTCTCAAAATTTGGCTCAGAAATCATCAAAGATGCAAAAGTTACTATATTTGGACAGCTGAAAAAGTCAACTGAAATTGACCAGGGCATAACTTTCACATGGATTATCAGAAAAATTCCATCCAAAGCTCATTTTGAAGAGAAAGACATTTCCTACAACTCATCTTCATATTCCAAGTCCAAGAAATGCTCTCACAAAAAGTTATCAATTTCAACATTATAGGTCATTTTCAAAAGTCAACAAAAAGGGACTTTAAGTCAAAGGCCATAACTTGAGATTGGTAAATCAAAATGACATGGGACCAAAGGCATTGGTTAGAGGACTCAAAGACCTTTCCAAAATGTCCAAGAACATGTGAAAAACTTAAAACTTGAGCAAGTTATGCCTTGTGGAAGTTGGGAAATGTTTGGGAATTTTGGAAAGTCAACTTTGATTCAAATGATCCAAAATTGCTAATGGGCCCATTTTTCTTCCATGATCCATCATTCCAAGCATATGCACGACCACTTGGCCCAAAGGGAAGTATTTTCTCATTTTTTAGTTATTTATTTGAATTTATATTAATATTAATTCATTTAAATTATTTAAATATATAGAAAATATCTAACTTGACCTAATGAATCTTTTTGTACACATTTTAGGCTCAATAATTCGTGCCTAAGCCAATTTGGAAAGATTTGGAGCATTGGGATATGATTTGTGCAAAAATAACATGAAAAAAAGATATGAAAAGATTCTTAACAAATCAAATATCCAAACCATGATTACAAGGGATTTTATTCAAGTTTGTTGACCTAATTGCTTCCATACAAGTACCTGATCACAAACCTAATGGTAAGAGACTGAATACTGCGCAGCAATTCCCATTACACACTTGAAAAAATTGCCATAAAACTCAAATCTGAAAACGTTGTTAGAGGTGGTTTTAAGCCCTAATACTCATTCAAAAGGCTTCCTTGTGGTTCACTGATCATATTCCAATTCATAACCCTCATCAAAAGGCAAGGAATCGGTGTACAGAACTCAAGATATTCCATGAAAATTCCAAAATCGTATTCTATATTCTATGCATTTTCATGACATTTCATTGATTGATTCTTATTCCTGATATGATTTCAAAGCTAACTGATATGTTTAATTGAGTTTTTAGGTTACACACGCGATTTCACCATGCTTAAAAATTAGGGTTTGCAGGACTGGAATTTAGGGTTTTCACAATAGGGAAAAATTAGCCCACGAAATTAATGCCATTAGACTCAGCGTTTGAAGACGAGGATGATGGAACCCTCGCGCTCAATTTATGAGCGTCGAGGGTCTAATCGCTATTTTCTGGAAGCACCTCTAAACCCACGTTTGCAAAACCGTTGCCTAAAACCTTTGTTTACAGGGATGGTGGAGAAGACAACATCGTGGCAAGCCATGATTCGCTGATTCAAATTTTCGCGCGCCCTCCACTAACGTGTTCGTTTGTTCTTTTTATTATTTATTTGCTATAGTATGTTAACGCGCGTGATGTAGCTCAGTTGGCAAGTGAAGGGATTATTAATGTCTAAGACCTGGGTTCGAGTCCCAGGTCTGTGCAATTTCCATGTTATTTTTCATTAACAACTCCTATGTAGCACTCACACTAAGGATCATCATACACGCTCAGGGATCAGCGCCCACGCGTCCTGGGAGATCCATCAAAGGGCTCAGAGTCAAGGCGTATGGTAGATGCTGGTCAACCTTGCCACATGCTACGCAAAAAGTCAATGGACCAAGGCTTATTGGGCCAAATTACTGGATCAAAACCTCCTAAATTGGGGCTACCCCCCCCTGGTTTGCTTCTTCTTTTTTTATTTTATTTGTTATTTTATTTTCTGATTTAATTAATTAATTTTTTTTTACAAAATACAAAAACTTCATTAAAGTCAGAAAAGACCAAAAAATAATAAATATGCTTATTATAATTATTTTCTTGTAAATAAATTAACATATAATGAATTTAGTTTTAATTAGGATTTTGCAATTTTAATTATTTTCATAATAAAACTTAAAAAAACACTAGAATTAGGGTTTGACGTTTCATTTTAATTCTAATAAATTCTCCTTCTTTTAAATCTTAAAAAATACAAAAATACCAAAAACATTTAATTTTCATTTTTTATTTTAATTCCTTATTAATTCAATTTTTTGCAAAAGGGTCCAACGCCCATTGTTTTAATTATTTTATTTCGCGCATTTACTTTATTGCTATAATAATTATGTACATGTCCCAAAGCCTTGTAACTTATACTTTTCGCATTTTTATTTCCTTCGCTTTATTTACTTTCCGTCAAATCGGGTCCGGTTTAATTTTGGCGATGTGGACCCGCGCCATTTGTAATAGTTTAGATTTATTTTCCCGCAAATACTTTATAACTGTTAAATAAGCATGCAAGAATGAATGGCCCTAATTAAAATCAAGCGTAGATCACAACAAACATGACAAGACAAAAATCAATGAAAACGACACAATTTGCACACACCACCTCTAGGGTACGCCTCACTGTTGCCTTGCCTCGAAAGGTGATTGTCGAGTAGAGGATGTCTTAGTAAGTCCTCATGATCCGGGAACCTGGCATGAGGGTAGCTTCTAAGGTGTCTTCCTATTGCTCTGGTGATCACCATGTCCCTAAAACTCGAATTGACCCGAACACCTCCAACGGTGGTGCTACCTACCTCTCAATGGTGGGATGGCACTACTTTAAGGACATCTACACAGACAAATTCCTTAGGGTAGGTAGGTTCTCAAGGATACTTGCTCTAATTTCAAACAAATCAAAACATCTCTTTTCACCAACACATTTTCAAAAGCTTTCAAAAGCAAATTTTTCAAACACTCTGACGTACGAGTCGAACTGAAATTTTTCAAAGAAACTTTTTAAACCCACATTGAAAAGCAAGCAAACAATTTTGAAAACACATTGAGCAAGTATCTAAGAGCCCATGGATAACCATGGATAGAAAGGGTGCTAACATCTTCCCTTTCTATAACCTACCTCCCGAACCGAGAGCGATCTCTTATAAGGAATTTTTCTGTGCTTTTGTCCTTTCCATTTGGAGAAAATAAAAGACGGTGGCGACTCTTGCTTCCGCGACATTTCGCGAACCAGCGTTAAACAGTCAGTTCCAGATCCACCGATCACAGAACTGGCGACTCTGCTGGGGATATCTTAAAAAAGTGGGGTGTACCTTAGGATTAAGATCACTGTGTTTTCAATTGTCTTCTTTGCTTGCTTTATTATTGTGGGTTGCATGGGAGTTCTATAGATCCTAACCCGGATCTGGGGGATACCTTCTTAGAAAGTAGCAACAAGGCTGTGAGGGAACTGTGCGGGGTATACCGACATGGTTGAAACAGCCTGCTACATTGATGTGGCACTTTGGTGTGTACCGGTAACCCTTGAGTTCAGTCAAGGAGAGTACGGGGCCTCCGCGTGGTGTCGTGAAGCATCAATAGACCTTAGGAACCTTAATTGAACTATCTTGGCCTCTTTAGGGTAGTGAGATAACTGACTTTGGTGCAGTCCGAGGTTGGTTGATACTCGATACTACACTCAATTGAGGGTTGCTTTCCTGGAATATTTCGGTCGCCAGTTCAGTGGCTAAATCGAAACGATGAACAACGAAAGCAATCCCGTGATATTGGGAACCTTAGAACCCGGTTACTCATGATAGGACAGGTTGAGCCCACCAACTGAAAGAGGGTAATACCCAGACCCCATGCTGGCCTAAACTCTAAGGGCTTCTCTTGTGTGACTTGTGTGCCTTCGTACTTGACTACTTGCATGCTTTTTTGTCTGACACTTGAGCTTCTTGCAGGTTATGTCTTAAGTCCTTAATTGGGACTCATAACAGGGTTACTCACATTACCCCATGCATACCATAACATCATGCCATTGCATACATCCTAACCCATTTCAAGGATCTCAAGGGCTTGTGATGCAGGTCATGGTGAATCAGCCACCCCAACAAGGGGCAAAGAAGATTTATTTTCCTCTAGCCAAGGTTGTCAGGGGCTATGACCCACTTGATATGGTGAGCTCTGACTTCTGGAGAAGTTCCTCCTAACCAAGGTTGTTTGGAAATCAAAACCAGACATGATGATTGAAGTCAGGGGCTATGACCCACTGGATATGGTGAGCCTTTGACCCTTGATGAAGGACTCTCAACAAATATGAAGTTCTTTCAATCAAGCTACCAGATCCAAATGCTAACAAATTTTCTTGTTTACCCCGCGAGGTCCTTGAAAACATTACATGCATGTCATACTCATCATTGCATAACAGGTATCCTTGTTGCAGGTCACTTACCTTTCTCGCTGTTTATTTCAGCAATGGCTTCACTACAAGATAACCAGGACCTTCACGCTCAAGAGTCTCAGTTCAGGGAAATCTTCCCAGGTCTATCCAAGGGGCAGGAAGAGTTAAGGGCACTCCTCATGAGGAATCTGATCAGAAAAAGTCCTGAAGATGACAAGGACGAACAGCTGAAACGTCTACAAGCTGAGGTAGACACATTGAAAACTCAGATGCTGGGGCAAAGGGCCCTTATTCAAGGTTTAGCTCAGGAGCAAGGAGAGCTGAGAGCCATGGTCAGTCAGCTTCCTCAAGGCATGAAGCAACCGGCCCAAATCAGGGACCAGGTCATGGAACAGCTCCCGAGAGGGCAAAGGTCGGGTCCAGTGAATAGACCTCTCCGAGTTGCTACTACTTCACAGGTTCAACAACGACCTCGCCAGAAACAGCGGGTTGATCAGAACAGGTCGGACGAGCCTAAGAGACAATTCACCAATATCAACATGCCATGGTCACGAGCATTGCAACACATGTTAAGGATGAACCTGATTGCGGTGATCAACCCTCCTGCAAATCCAAAGACCTCCTCTCCAAGCTACGACCCCGAAGCAAGGTGCGCTTACCATTCTGATAGCCCGGGGCACGATACTGAGGATTGTTGGGCGCTGAAGTATAAGATTCAAGGCATGATCGACGCTGGAGAGATTCAGTTTAAAGCACCCGGGACTCCCAACGTGATCACTGCTCCCATGCCAAAACATGGCTA
Organism: Vicia faba; assembly: GCA_948472305.1. Classification (NCBI taxonomy): domain Eukaryota; kingdom Viridiplantae; phylum Streptophyta; class Magnoliopsida; order Fabales; family Fabaceae; genus Vicia; species Vicia faba. Next base: position 811,969,566 of record OX451736.1, on the reverse strand, counting down.
GGATAGAAAGCACTTTTTGTTCATTCGAATGTTCAAGTTGCAATTTTCTTTTGTTCAAACATTTACTCATTGTTAAACATTGTTATTCCATTAATGCATCGCTTATGTCTATTTTTGAATCAATATATTCGTATTCACTATATGCAAATTATTTTCATATTTTTTCTGATGATCAACTCTCAATTAATAATTCTAAGCCTCTTGAGGGAGGATGACGAAAACGATACCGCGATCATTACAGTATGCTTTTGAACAAACCCCGCTGATGAGGTACAGGCATTGTTTCAACCCCTAAACACTGGAGTTATAAGGATGATAATCCCTCGTCAACCCATCAGAGCCAAAGAAGTAGGAGTTTTTATTTTCGAAAATCAAAACCCTTAATCATAACCTGGGGCAGGGTAGTTCTCTCAATTGATCCAAGTGCATAACGAATGGCACCAAAGAGGTCCTTACAAAACGAAAGACAGTGATGGTTCAGAACAATCAAAAGGACAGGCAGTCATCATCAAAATTCATAAATGAAAAGCCCAAAAAGTCTAAACCTATGAAAAGAGACTTATGAAACTGGGGCATCCCGCTGACTGTAATTCCAAAAAGGAAACAGTTCAGGCAAAAAAAGAAAGGGATAACAAAAAAGGAAGAGGTCCTGTAAACCCTCAGCAAAAAAAAGAGAGATGACTGCCTATTCAAAATAAGTTATCAACATCCGAACCATCACCGGAAAGTCAGAGCAAAGACTCAAACCAAGGTCTAATGTATGATCAACTGAGTTTAGGTTTGGAGAACATCACGAAGAGCGGGTGGGTACAAATAATTTGAGCCTTTATTCTTTGTTTTTTAAACCGTGAACCAAGCCACGTTATAACCCTCAAAAGTCCTAGCTGAAGCAGGGGTTAGTTCGAAAGCATACTGTTACGAAGGTATCCTGACTCCTTAAGGCCTACGGTAAATACAGAGTTGACATCACGTTTTACAAACATTAACTTGTTTTATGAAAAATAATGCGTTTTCAAAATCTTCAAGACAGACATAAGCTTTGCATTTTTAACATAACTTTGTTTGCATATGACTTTTTGTTTGAACAACAGGAAACTTCGCACAAAGAATACCTAGTGAACAAAAGCACTTCCAATCAAGGGGCATGGCATGGCTATTGTCCATCATCTGGGGCAGTCCAATCAAGATTCGGAGAATCTCTCAAAAGGCCAACCAGCCTGGGGCAAATCTCCACCTGAGTCACTTGGGGCATTTCAACAACAAATCTCGCCTGATCAAACATCTTCTGGTGACAAAACACTTCTAAAACAGGGGCAACTCCCTACTTTCTGAGAACGGACATAGTCGGAAAAATACTACGCACAATCAAAGACCCGCTAGGCTGGTATGCCTAGGCAAAAATTAGGGCTTCCCGGCGAACCAAAAGGGTTCGGGCAAAAATAAGGGGTGAAATGAAAAATCTGTACACCCGGCAAGTCGAAAACCTGAAAAGGCGGCTTGGGTAAAAATGGGTATCCCGGTGGACTGAAAACCCGAAAGGGCGGTCCAGGCAAAAGTTAGGGATCAAAGCGTACGACTATGTCCCGTCATCTTATCATCTGTCTACCAGAAGAAGGTTTGTCCATCAGCAACTATCAAGCACCTCCGCAGGCATCTTCCGCTCCCACATCAGAAACAGGGGCAATAATGGGTGGTCTAAGCGATCTGATTATTCTGTCCTCTAAGGTATCAGGGTAGGTTCCATTGAAAAGCATAACCAACAGAGTGCAATACTTCCCCAGGAGAGTCCAATCCAGTTTCCCCAAGAAAGCTGGAATCCATCTCCCCAAGCAGTAAGCTTAATTCCCCAGTAGATTCTGGAAGCTTATCCCCTCGCAGAGCACGAACGCGTCGTCCGGCTTTATTTAAAGAGTTATTTCCTTAACAGGATATAACTGGGTTATCCTCAGCCAAAAGCCACGGAAAGATCGTCGTCGACACAGTCTTCTTACCCCAGCGAAGTCCATCAACACTTCCAATACAGCAAGACATCCTCAGCAAGTTACTCTCAACACTCAGCAAAGCATCTCTCTCCCCACAGAGTATCACTCCCCAGCATGGTCGCTAGAGTATTTTTCTCCCTACAGAATTTTCCATTTGCCAAGTTTATTCCGCAACGGAGTCATCTTCTCCTACCGGTGTTCTTGCAACTATCATCCCCAGCGGAAGCAAAATCAATACTTCAACATCAGCCCATGATACGACTTCCCGGCACCCGTCAAGGATCTACTTTCCTATACAAAAACATTCATAAAACATCACATATATCATTATAGCATGCATAGACGCATCATATCATGCAAATATCAGTTATGTTGAGAACATCATTGCTTGATCCATATCATGCATTGCATATGACTGACCTTTACCTTTCAGGAAAGATGCAGTTAAAATTCTCAAACATATTTCAAGGCATTCCCTAGTCCAGCTAAATCGACTCCCAACAGATTTTTCTGATAAAGACTCAGTAGAAGTTATCCCAGATTATAATCTCTTATGGTTCCCTCTCCGACGGTGTGTGAGGTAGTAATCCCTTTTTCAGATGTTTCCCTCTCCGACGATGAGTGTGAGGTGATAGTCTCTTATGGTTCCCTCTCCAACGGTGTGTGAGGTAGTAATCCTTTTTCAGATGTTTCCCTCTCCGACGATGAGTGTGAGGTGATAGTCTCCTGTGGTTCCCTCTCTGACGGTGTGTGAGGTAGTAATCCCTTTTTCAGATGTTTCCCTCTCCGACGATGAGTGTGAGGTGATAGTCTCTTATGGTTCCCTCTCCAACGGTGTGTGAGGTAGTAATCCTTTTTCAGATGTTTCCCTCTCCGACGATGAGTGTGAGGTGATAGTCTCCTGTGGTTCCCTCTCCGACGGTGTGTGAGGTAGTAATCCCTTTTTCAGATATTTCCCTCTCCGACGATGAGTGTGAGGTGATAGTCTCCTGTGGTTCCCTCTCCGACGGTGTGTGAGGTAGTAATCCCTTTTTCAGATATTTCCCTCTCTGACGATGAGTGTGAGGTGATAGTCTCCTATGGTTCCCTCTCCGACGGTGTGTGAGGTAGTAATCCCTTTTTCAGATGTTTCCCTCTCCGACGATGAGTGTGAGGTGATAGTCTCTTATGGTTCCCTCTCCAACGGTGTGTGAGGTAGTAATCCTTTTTCAGATGTTTCCCTCTCCGACGATGAGTGTGAGGAGATAGTCTCCTATGGTTCCTTCTCCGACGGTGTGTGAGGCAGTAATCCCTTTTTCAGATATTTCCCTCTCCGACGATGAGTGTGAGGTGATAGTCTCCTATGGTTCCCTCTCCGACGGTGTGTGAGGTAGTAATCCCTTTTTCAGATGTTTCCCTCTCCGACGATGAGTGTGAGGTGATAGTCTCCTATGGTTCCCTCTCCGACGGTGTGTGAGGTAGTAATCCCTTTTTCAGATGTTTCCCTCTCCGACGATGAGTGTGAGGTGATAGTCTCTTGTGGTTCCCTCTCCGACAGTGTGTGAAGTGACAAGTCCTTTTCAGATGTTTCCCTCTCCGACGATGAGTGTGAGGTGATCATTCCTTTCAGATTATAATTGCCTATGGTTCTCTTCCCGATATTGCAAAGATGGTAATTCCCGCCAAGATTTTTCTCAACGAGCGTTGTTGAAGCTAAAGTCAGCCCAAGGTTCTCTTACCGTTCATGCTAAGGCAGTAACCATCTCTGGTTCATTCATCAGCGTTTGAAGCTCCAGACTCAGCTCCTGTAACCATTCAGGACATATCTATACAAAGCATCTGAAATCAGCTCCTGCAACGTGTCAGGTACTCATTTGTTCTTTTGCAGGTATGCAGGTTCTCGCTAAGGAATCTCCTACGTAATCAACATCCAGATGGCATCTATAAGCCCATCACCCTATCCAGCAACCTCTAAATGGCATCTATAAGCCCATTCCACCACACTGCCACTATGTGAGCGCAAATTTCTGGGCACTCTAGTGTTCAATCATCTTCTACCCTCGGATTACGAAAGGCACGTCAGCCAATCTGCATCCTCAGGTCTAAGAAGATTGAACAGGGGCAACTGTTGTAGCCCAAAATTTGCCCTCCCATATTCTTCTAGAAATTGCCAAGCCAGGTCACAAAATTCCCCAAGGGTTGTGCAGCTCAACTCTCTCCTATACAGTCAAAACTAGGGTTTGGATTCTGATCAAGAAAATGAAGTTTTCAAAGGTCCAATCAAGTCTCATATACTTACAAATGTGGTCAAGCATCCTCATACCAAGTTTCAAGGCATTCAGCTCAAAATTGCACAGTCAAAACCCTAAATTGCACTACAGTCAACTGTAGGGGCAAAATGGTCATTTGACAGTCAAAAGTTCAAATTTTTGGTCAACATATCATTTTGAAACCACAAACATCATTTGATCAATGCTTGATCATGATTCTCAAAATTTGGCTCAGAAATCATCAAAGATGCAAAAGTTACTATATTTGGACAGCTGAAAAAGTCAACTGAAATTGACCAGGGCATAACTTTCACATGGATTATCAGAAAAATTCCATCCAAAGCTCATTTTGAAGAGAAAGACATTTCCTACAACTCATCTTCATATTCCAAGTCCAAGAAATGCTCTCACAAAAAGTTATCAATTTCAACATTATAGGTCATTTTCAAAAGTCAACAAAAAGGGACTTTAAGTCAAAGGCCATAACTTGAGATTGGTAAATCAAAATGACATGGGACCAAAGGCATTGGTTAGAGGACTCAAAGACCTTTCCAAAATGTCCAAGAACATGTGAAAAACTTAAAACTTGAGCAAGTTATGCCTTGTGGAAGTTGGGAAATTTTTGGGAATTTTGGAAAGTCAACTTTGATTCAAATGATCCAAAATTGCTAATGGGCCCATTTTTCTTCCATGATCCATCATTCCAAGCATATGCACGACCACTTGGCCCAAAGGGAAGTATTTTCTCATTTTTTAGTTATTTATTTGAATTTATATTAATATTAATTCATTTAAATTATTTAAATATATAGAAAATATCTAACTTGACCTAATGAATCTTTTTGTACACATTTTAGGCTCAATAATTCGTGCCTAAGCCAATTTGGAAAGATTTGGAGCATTGGGATATGATTTGTGCAAAAATAACATGAAAAAAAGATATGAAAAGATTCTTAACAAATCAAATATCCAAACCATGATTACAAGGGATTTTATTCAAGTTTGTTGACCTAATTGCTTCCATACAAGTACCTGATCACAAACCTAATGGTAAGAGACTGAATACTGCGCAGCAATTCCCATTACACACTTGAAAAAATTGCCATAAAACTCAAATCTGAAAACGTTGTTAGAGGTGGTTTTAAGCCCTAATACTCATTCAAAAGGCTTCCTTGTGGTTCACTGATCATATTCCAATTCATAACCCTCATCAAAAGGCAAGGAATCGGTGTACAGAACTCAAGATATTCCATGAAAATTCCAAAATCGTATTCTATATTCTATGCATTTTCATGACATTTCATTGATTGATTCTTATTCCTGATATGATTTCAAAGCTAACTGATATGTTTAATTGAGTTTTTAGGTTACACACGCGATTTCACCATGCTTAAAAATTAGGGTTTGCAGGACTGGAATTTAGGGTTTTCACAATAGGGAAAAATTAGCCCACGAAATTAATGCCATTAGACTCAGCGTTTGAAGACGAGGATGATGGAACCCTCGCGCTCAATTTATGAGCGTCGAGGGTCTAATCGCTATTTTCTGGAAGCACCTCTAAACCCACGTTTGCAAAACCGTTGCCTAAAACCTTTGTTTACAGGGATGGTGGAGAAGACAACATCGTGGCAAGCCATGATTCGCTGATTCAAATTTTCGCGCGCCCTCCACTAACGTGTTCGTTTGTTCTTTTTATTATTTATTTGCTATAGTATGTTAACGCGCGTGATGTAGCTCAGTTGGCAAGTGAAGGGATTATTAATGTCTAAGACCTGGGTTCGAGTCCCAGGTCTGTGCAATTTCCATGTTATTTTTCATTAACAACTCCTATGTAGCACTCACACTAAGGATCATCATACACGCTCAGGGATCAGCGCCCACGCGTCCTGGGAGATCCATCAAAGGGCTCAGAGTCAAGGCGTATGGTAGATGCTGGTCAACCTTGCCACATGCTACGCAAAAAGTCAATGGACCAAGGCTTATTGGGCCAAATTACTGGATCAAAACCTCCTAAATTGGGGCTACCCCCCCCCCCCCCCCCTGGTTTGCTTCTTCTTTTTTTATTTTATTTGTTATTTTATTTTCTGATTTAATTAATTAATTTTTTTTTACAAAATACAAAAACTTCATTAAAAGTCAGAAAAGACCAAAAAATAATAAATATGCTTATTATAATTATTTTCTTGTAAATAAATTAACATATAATGAATTTAGTTTTAATTAGGATTTTGCAATTTTAATTATTTTCATAATAAAACTTAAAAAAACACTAGAATTAGGGTTTGACGTTTCATTTTAATTCTAATAAATTCTCCTTCTTTTAAATCTTAAAAAATACAAAAATACCAAAAATATTTAATTTTCATTTTTTATTTTAATTCCTTATTAATTCAATTTTTTGCAAAAGGGTCCAACGCCCATTGTTTTAATTATTTTATTTCGCGCATTTACTTTATTGCTATAATAATTATGTACATGTCCCAAAGCCTTGTAACTTATACTTTTCGCATTTTTATTTCCTTCGCTTTATTTACTTTCCGTCAAATCGGGTCCGGTTTAATTTTGGCGATGTGGACCCGCGCCATTTGTAATAGTTTAGATTTATTTTCCCGCAAATACTTTATAACTGTTAAATAAGCATGCAAGAATGAATGGCCCTAATTAAAATCAAGCGTAGATCACAACAAACATGACAAGACAAAAATCAATGAAAACGACACAATTTGCACACACCACCTCTAGGGTACGCCTCACTGTTGCCTTGCCTCGAAAGGTGATCGTCGAGTAGAGGATGTCTTAGTAAGTCCTCATGATCCGGGAACCTGGCATGAGGGTAGCTTCTAAGGTGTCTTCCTATTGCTCTGGTGATCACCATGTCCCTAAAACTCGAATTGACCCGAACACCTCCAACGGTGGTGCTACCTACCTCTCAATGGTGGGATGGCACTACTTTAAGGACATCTACACAGACGAATTCCTTAGGGTAGGTAGGTTCTCAAGGATACTTGCTCTAATTTCAAACAAATCAAAACATCTCTTTTCACCAACACATTTTCAAAAGCTTTCAAAAGCAAATTTTTCAAACACTCTGACGTACGAGTCGAACTGAAATTTTTCAAAGAAACTTTTTAAACCCACATTGAAAAGCAAGCAAACAATTTTGAAAACACATTGAGCAAGTATCTAAGAGCCCATGGATAACCATGGATAGAAAGGGTGCTAACACCTTCCCTTTCTATAACCTACCTCCCGAACCGAGAGCGATCTCTTATAAGGAATTTTTCTGTGCTTTTGTCCTTTCCATTTGGAGAAAATAAAAGACGGTGGCGACTCTTGCTTCCGTGACATTTCGCGAACCAGCGTTAAACAGTCAGTTCCAGATCCACCGATCACAACCGGCATAATACCAACTACAAAGTGATTTAATTTAGAATAAAAATGGAAAATAATTTAGTTAATTCAAGCTAAATATGCAATACATTTATGTGTTATCAATTATGCATAAGATTATGGTGACATATAAAGATTGACACGAGATGTTACCATTCTCTCTTCATGGCTATCACACTTCAGCTCGAACATCAACTGGGGCAACCCCATTCTTTTTGGTCTACGGTATGAAAGTTGTCCTACCTGTCGAAGTTTAAATTCCTTCCCTAAGGATCATGAAAGATGCAGATTTAGACGAAGATGAATGGATTCAGACTAGGCTGGACCAGTTGAATCTAATTGACGAGAAAATATTGGCGGTTGTGTGCCACTGTCAAATGTATCAGAAGCATATAACCAAAGCCTTCAACAAGAAAGTCAAGCATCAGGTATATCAGGCCGGTGACTTGGTAATAAAGCGCATCATTCTACCACAAGGTGATCCCGGGGGAAAATGGACACCCACCTATGAAGGGCCATTTTTAATCAAGAAGATATTTTCTGGCAGTGCTATGATATTGACCACCATGGACGGTGAAGATTTTCCGCACCCTGTAAACGCGGACATATTCAAAAGATACTACGCATGAAAGAGACCCGATAGGTTGACTGGCCTAGGAAAAAATAAGTGCATCCCAGTGAACCAAAAGGGTTTGGGAAAAAATTAGGGATATATATATATATATATATATATATATATATATATATATATATATATATATATATATATATATATATATATATATATATATATATATATATATATATATATATATATATATATATATATATATATTATACACCCGGCAAGTCAAAAACCTAAAAAGGCGGCTTGGTCAAAAAAGAGTATCCCGGTGGACTAAAAACCTAAAAGGGTGGTCTAGAAAAAAGTTATGGATTTAAACGTACGACTATGTCCCGTAGGATCACTTATAGCAAGCTTCATTACCAACGTCAAGTTCAAATGGTACAGACCAATCCAGTCAACTTCTTTCGACAACAAGGGATGAGATGCTCGAAGACATAAGGGCAATAGTAGAGTTGAAACTCGACGAGATTATTTCCACATAGCTATTTGTTTTGTTTTTATTTTGTACTCTTTTCATTTTACAACAATGTCCTCTTACTAGGATCTATGTCTCTTTGTGCAAAACTGCTTGTTTATAGGCAAATTATCAATACAATTACTACTTCCAAATTCAAATTTTGTTTTACTTTTTCTGTTTTGTTTGCAAAAACGTCCAATGACTAAATTGAATGAACATATTCATATGAATATGATTACTGTTAACAAATATATGCATAAAAACAGGAATAAGCATTTGCTCAAGACTCTAGGAGTTAGGATAACGCCCAAGTCATCCATAAATCTCCAAAAAAAAATCCCCACAAAGCTATCTTCGCAAGCTCATTCCTGACAAAGATACATTCCTCGTAAGTCCAATATGCTTTCAAGACAGGAATTTGGGCATCTTCCAGCAATTAACCTAATCATACTCCCCAACAGATCCCCTAGCGGATAAATGATTATGATCTTTTCCCCGGCAAAGTCGTCAACCTATGAAGTCCCGATCCTCATCAGAGATTATGTCATCAGCACAGTTCACAGGAATTCTCTTCCCCAGTTGGGTTTATTTCTCCAAATACAAAATCCCCTACAAAATTTTCTTCTCCAGCAGAGCTTATTTCCTCAACAAAATATTTCTCCAGCAGGGTTTATTTCCCCAACAGAATACAGTCTCCCTAGCTTGAGTCTATCTCTCAGACTACTATAAATCAAATGCAAAATTCCTCTCTCTAGTGAAGGACAATCCATATAACTATCCCCAGAGAGTTTCTACGAAATCTGAAACTGGAACAGATATCGTTTAACTCTATCCTCCCCAGACGAGTCGGCATCCATATCGGAAACTCGGTCAGACAACACCTCGAAAGGTTATCTATATCTTTTATCCTCGGTCAGGGTATATAAGAATTAAATTCCTCAGTAGAGAGATGAACGACCAATGTTCTTGAACTCTTCTCCCCAAGCAAAAGTCAACATCCCCTGGTGGAGTTTCCTCAAACAGCAAGCAGGAATCCCCAGCGGAAACATTCCAAAAAATATTGAAGATTACACTTATTCTTCATCCCCAACGACGATCAGGGATTTATTTCCCCCAGTCAAAGATGTTATACAAAGCTACCAATATGCTTCAATGACATCTCACATTCATATATCATATCATAGCATATGCATACGACACGCATATAACATTCTCATTTATTTTGAGAACATCATTACACAATGCATTACGTACATCATGATATTGAATAAAGACTAACCTCGCCTTTTCAGGTAAAGTCTACAAACAGACGAATATCATCAATTATTCTCAAACAGGTCGTAAATTAATTCCCAAAATAAGACGGGGGAACCATCTATATGACCAGACACATATTAATTCCTTAAACAAGAAAGGGAATCTATCTGTGAAAAAAAATTGTAGATCAATTCCTAAAACAGGACCAAGCGACTATCTATAAGAGCAGGTCAAAGATTAACTCCTGAAACAAGTCGGGAAAACTATCTATACGACCAATCAAAGATTAACTCCCGAAACATGATGGGGAAACTATCTTTCTATCTTTAGGACCAGGTAAAGATCAATTCCTGAAACAGGACGGGGTGACTATCTTTATCACCAGGCATTATGAATTCCCGAAATAGGACGAGTTTCCCAACAAAAACAGACTGTAGATCAATTCCAAAAACAAGATGGGGCGACTATCTAAATGACAAACATCTCCCTCATAGATTAAATCTGACGAGCAGCTACTCAAGCACCTTCCCTAGAGATTCATTCTAGAAAGCATTCTTCAGATACAGTCGAGCGTAGACTCATTCTGATACTTATATCAACAGATGCTTTGGTTGGCATCCATAAGCCCATCTCCAACGAAATTCCATCACCTTTATGAATGGCATCTTTAAGCCCATTCAAGCAATACAATCAATTAACATCGTTAATTTTTGCACAGGCGAGTGAAAATTTATGGGCACTTAGGTGTTCAATCATCTTCTACCTTCAGATCACGAATGACGAACATGCCAATTTAACTCTTAAGGTTTAAGAAGATTGAACAGGGGCAGCTGTTGTACCCCAAAACTTGCCCTTTCATTTTTATTCAAGAAATCCTCTTATAGTTCCCAAATTCTCAAGGTTACTTAAGAATTTATCAGACAAATTCTTCTCCTAAGCAATGGATCCACAACTAGGGTTTCACTTTTCACAAGGATGTTTGGGTTTCAAAGGTCATAGATTTAATTCATGGTCTCTTATATGTCTCCAAGAATTCTCATACCAATTTTCAACTGTATTGGGTAAAAAGTCAATTATGGTCAACATACAGTCAATCTTCAAGAGTTTTGGTCAACATAAACATTTTGTAGTCATATTCATCATTTGATCAAGGGTTGATCATGATATCTCAAGAAAATCCCTAAAATCTTCAAAAGTTAAAAGTTGCCAAATTAGGGTTTCCTTAGGATAAGTCAACTGAACTTTAACTAAGCATAACTTTCACATGCTTCATCAGTTTATCCCCAACCAAGGCTTATTTTTAAGTAAATTCAATTCTCTACCACTTTGTCTCTCTAATCTCAAGTCTAAAACATGATTCATTTGAGAGATATGGGCCAATACATTACAGGTCATCTCAAAAGTCAACAAAAGACACTTTTTGTCACAGAAACTTACATCAAGATAAAATCACCAAATGCCAACGTGATAAAAATAGATATTGTAGAGGACTTCTTCAGATTTCCAAAAAGTCCAAGATTACCTTCAAAAGATAAAAATTGAGTGAGTTATGACCAGTGCAATTTGGGAAAGTTTGAGCAAATGCATGAAGTTCAAATTGAGCAAACTTGATATTTTGGACTATTGGGCCATTATTTTAAAGCCCAAACGTGTATTATACTCCTTATACACCTCAGAACTCATTCATACACCCCTTGAGTATTTTATTTTTTTTATTTTTTATTTTTATTAATTTAAAGTCAAAATAAAATAAGATAAAATCATATCTTCTTACAAAGGTCCAAGCCCACCCTTAGTCTGACCCAATTCCACTCTATATATGCTCTTCATTCAGACATCAATAGAGGAGAACCCTTACATGAAAACCTTTCCTTAAAACTTGTCAAAAAACTCAATTTTTTCAAAGAACCCTAAAGATCTTCAAACCCTTGTCACAACCCTTTCACTACAAAAGAATCACTCAATTCATTCCCAACGATCGTACATAGTAAGAATGAACCAAATTTTATGGTCCAAAGCTCATGAAACACGATGCATTCATCTCCGATTCCATAACTTTCATAAAATTCGTATCTTGATTTTTGTTTTATTTTAAGCCATACGAATGTCACTAACATACTTCTGAGATGTATTTGAATAGGTTTAGATCATCATAATGATCTCATGCATGCCAAATCGTAGAACATCATGTTTGCACCGATCTACATCATTTGCGTCATAGCTCTTAAACCAGGTTGTTTTATCCCATAATAATCCTTCCATTGGACTCGCAACCCTCGATTTAGGGGGGTAAGGTGCTTTTAATGTGCTAACGCCTTTGATTTTTGCAGGTTGTTGAAAAAGGCAACCGGAGAAGACGACCTGAGCTAGTGCTTCGGCGTCTCTCCGTTTCAGGAAAAGATCTTATATTATATATTTATTGTTTGACATAAGTTAATGTATGTATCACCGCCCCAATGGTTAAAGCGCAGGCGTTAAGTCATTTGTGTCAAAGGGCATGGGTTCGATCCAGCCTTTTGCAATTTATTTTCCTAATATTTTCATGTTTTGCAGAATGATAAACAAAACACGCTGAAGCTGTTTGCTATCACCAATAGGCTCTTGGCCTAGTGGTGAAGGTGTTGATTGAGGGTTCCAAGGGCGTGGGATCAACACCCACCCCTGCCATTTGGTTCATTTTTTTACAAATTCTCTTCTTCTTACTCTTACCTTTCCCTATTTTAAAAAAACCTTTTTTCAAAACCCTAACATTTTCACAAACCCTAATTAATTTTTAGGTATGCATTTAATTAAACCTAATTTAGTTTTTTTAGGTTTTCTTTCATTAACCCTTTTTTAATTAAATTAAAATCAACTTAAATTTTTAGGGTTTGTTTAGTTTAATTAACCAATTTATTTTTATTAATTAAAATTAATTAGGTTATTAGGTTAATCATCAAACTTTATCTATCAAAAAATCACAAAACAATTTCCTCTCTCTTTTCTTTATTCTACATGTTCGCGTATTTTATTATTTCGCATTTTTTCGATTATGTAATTGATTACAGTTTATAATATTTTAATTAGGGTTTTACTTTTTTCACTCCCATTTTACTATTTGTACCCCTATTCCCGAAACCTTGTAATAGCGTAGGATTTTACTTTTCCGTACTTATATTTTTATGCCTTGTATATAACTGTTAGATGTATGCTAATATGGTATGTATGGAAAGATTAAAAACAATCGTAGAAAACCCTAATTTAAAGATAAATAACTGGAATCAAAGGACTCTTCACACTTGCACCTATAGGGTAACGTCACTTGTTGCCTCAGAAAATAGTCATGTCCCTCAAACATGGGGACGCTTTAGCAAAGACCTCCAGTTAGAAATATTGTAGTCCCTCGATGACCCTAAAATGTTGCCTTCGGTAAACGATCTAGTCCCTTACAATAAAATTGCTAAAGCGCCCCTACGAGTTGTCTTTATGACTGTACAATTACCCGCGCCTGTCCCTTCACATTAAATGATAGGGCTTCCCACTAACTAATGGTAGGATATCACTATGTAAAGGAGGAAGAAGATAATACGAAAGACCTTGAGTAGGTAGATAGTTCTTAATCGCTATTTTTCAAAACAAGAACATTTCTCATTGTCACACTTTCAAAATATTTTCAAATGAACACTTTGTACGCATTCTTAACCAATACAAGAATCATTACAAAGTTGCATAACTATTGGAAAATTTCAAAATATTTTCAAACACATGAACACAAAACATTTTCAAACAAAGTGATCTAGCGATTAAGAGCCTGTGGATAACTACGGGTGAAAAGGGTGCTAACACCTCTCCTTTTCATAATCTGCCCCCCGATTTCAAATCTCAAGGTCTTTCCTGTAAATTTCAACCTTTCCTTATTGGATAAAAGAAAAGTCGGTGGAGACTCTTGCTATCTACAACATTTTCAATAAAAAGTAAAACAAGTCAGTTCTCCCACCGTATTATAGAGAGGTTCTTTCTAAAGCTTTTCTATCTTCTGAAACAATCATGTTCCAAAATGATAAAGCATGTCAAAAGTTCCTAAATAAAAAAATAGATAGAAGAAAAATGGCTTCTGTGATCTATAGTGTTAGTAAAAATAGAATTTTAGAAAGTGAGAATAGGATACTGCAAGAAACGACCAGAATAATGATCAATAAAACTAACATGGCTAAGCACTTCTAGGTAGAATCTACTATTGCAGTATGTTACTCTCATAAATGAATTTCTTTAAGACCTATTATGGAAAAGACTCCACATGAGTTGAGTAAGAGAAGAAAATCCAACACCTTATTTGTTCATCCACTTGGATGTTCATGTTTTATTCTGGATACTAAAGGTAATCTGAATAAGTGTGATGCTAAGGCACAAACGTGTATTATGTTGGAATACTTAGAACGTTCTAAAGGCCACAAAATATACAATACAAAAACATATATAGTGGGAGAATCAATCAATGATATATCTTATAATAAGCTTGACTCATAAAAGTCAAAGCTGTTTGAAAACTTTGCAGATTTAAAAACAACACTTGCAGGTTCTAAAGAGAAAGATTCTGATAGCAAGCTTATCAGAAACGATGATACATCAGAAGCACCTGACCATCCATCAGTTCAGAAATGGCAAAGACAAACTATTTTTGATTATTGGATTCTAGGAGATAAATCTAAATTTATCAGAACAAGATCCACATGTAAACAATCTGAAGAAATGCATTTGGGAATTGCATCTTCAGTAGAACCAACTTCATGTGATAAAACAATTGAGGACAATGGATGGATTATGGATATACAAGAAGAGAAAAACTAATTCTCCAGAAATGATGTTTTGGATCGAGAGTCTAAAGCAAAGGAAACTGATGTTATTGCAACCAAGTGGGTCATCAGAAACCAGTTTGATGAAGAAGGTGATCTTGTCATTTACAAAATACATCAGGTTAGAATTTACATGTTTTCTGATGAAGTATGTCTAGATACTTCTACCGCTTATAAGATATCTTGAAACAGAAACATCTCAAGTTAGAAAATCTTATTTTTGTTGTTGTTTAATTTTAGTTTTTTTTAAGAATAGTAAATTGTATGTTATTTCAAACAAATGTTTGTGACTCCTGTGTCATGTCAAATTGCATCGTTGATTAACATTTAGAGCAATTTGATGTCCTTGAGAATAGGTTAAAATCCCAATGCCTCTCCCTTCTGTCTTTGTTCATTTAGGGAAAGGTCAAAATATTCCTTTATTTATAATGATAATCTTTAAGCACGACCCTCTATTCCAAGTCTTAGTTTGTCGTCTTGTATTCCCTTCTCTGATAAGTGTCATAACCGGTAAAAAAATACGAGAGTCGCCACCACTACTTTTTATCCTAAGGACGAGAAGGGAACGAATAACCCTAATTTTCAAAGATTTTTAGGTTCACGAGTTGGTTAGATAAAGGGAAGGTGTTAGGCACCATTTATCTCCCTTGTACTCAAGGGGGCGTTTAGGTTTAGGGCTTAATGGGAATTTCCTACTTAAATTATGTTATTACCATGTATATATGAAAAAATTTAATTTTTTAGTTAGGGGACCCGCCTTGGTTTTTTGAACCGCGTGTCTATGTATTCTCTTACGAGGAAATTAGAGTCCATTTTGTAGTTCGTATGTGTTTGATTAGTTTTTTATAAGATTGCGTAGAATTTCTTTTGAATGCTCCTTTTAACTTTGTCTGGGTTTACAAGATGAGTGATCGTAGATGTAGTTAAAATTTAATTTGAAAGCAATGTCATTTAATCTTTTTTTTTTTAAAATGATCTTAAATTTTTATTAAGTTAGTGAAAAAAAAATGTTTGATAGGTTAGCTATTTTAATGTTTGATTTTATTTTGAAAAATAGAAGTGAAAATAAATATTTGACTAAGTAAATAAAATTGATATTTAAAGTTAGTAAAAAGTTTAGAAAAATAAACAAATAAATTTTGATTAATAGTTTAGAAAATAATTTAGGATATAAATAAAAAATAATAGTTATTATTAATAAAACAAAGTTTGTTAATTTTCTAAAAAGAGTATATAATATAATTATATAAAAAATGTATTTATTAAAAGACTTCATTACTAAAAAAATTTTTTTTGTTATTTAATAATAAAAACAATTTATAAAATAAAGATAAATAAAATAAATAATAAACAAAAATAAATAAATAAAAATTGGAAATAAACACACATGGGATGTAGTTTTAGTTTAGCTTAGTAAATTAAGGGTGTGTAATTAGCAATGGGCTAAGCCCAAAATATTGTTTGAGTCTAAAACGCATGAGGGTATGCTACCACTTTAGGTTAGTAAATCTAGGAGATGCGAATAGGAATGGGCCTAGCCCAGGACAGAACTTGAAGTCCGTTTGGACAAGGTGTGAGCAAGCTTACAGGCTTGTGGTGTACCAGGGAACATGGGCGCGCTTGATTCTAATCAGAAGGCCACCAAAAGTTAATTATGGGATGTTGATCAAAAGTAACTCAAACGAAAGGCCAAGATTGGATGTTGACCAGGGAATAGCGTACGGACAGGCGTAGAGAACCAGTCAATGATATTCAAATCGTGTGGCCAGTGAAAAGCCATATGCCGCTTATCCAATAGAGGATCGAGTGGGTATTTATCTGAAAATGCTTCACAAAACATCATTTTTATATCTCTCTTCTCTATCTAACCCTCTCGCTCTCTCCCTTCTCTCTATGTTCTCTCAGACAAAGCATAACCCTGGCTCGCCGGAAATCGCTCTGTCGGCGGTGCCGCCCTAATCCCAACCATAATTTCCAGTTTCTGATTGAGCTTCAACCGTGAAACTCAACCAAAATTAGAAAACTTGTACCCTAGGATGAACCCTAGGTTCTGACAACCGTAGGCGGCCGTTGAGACCTCCTTCTCAGATGATAGTCCGTTAGGGACTTCATCAGTGTTCCATAAACCAAACAAGAACCCTAAGAGAAACACTTAGAACCCTATAAATATATGACCTGAACCCTAAAGACCAAGAATCCTAACCCTAAATATGAACCCTAGAAACCCTAAATCCCAAATTTCTCAATAATCAACAAACTAAACCCCTAATTAAACACATACAAACATCAATTACGACAAAAATATGAGAGTTAAGGGTCTACTAACCTCTCCTACCGTGAATCTTTTCGTACTTTTCCTGATCCTTTTCTCGGATCTCTCTATAATCTCCTTCTTTGCTTCTCTATTTTACGGGTATTGAAGGCTTTGAAGGGATCGAAGCATGGATACAAAAGACTCTTCTTCTTCTTCTCTTCCAACTCCTTCTTCTTCAAATTTCCGGTCATTTCTTAGGTTTTAGGATTATGAGTTTATAGGCTTAGGTTTAGAACGAATTAGGAAATTAGTTTTAAGGCTGATTGTTGTTACAAATTAGATTAGGATAGATTGATTTGTAATTGATTCGGATTTGTAAATTAGAGTTAGATTTGATTTAGAAATATAATTAGGGTTGAATTTGTTAATGTACTTGGACAAATTTTATGTATAACTTTGTATCAATCAATAAAAGATATATTTCTTAATCATTTAATTTTATTTGATTCACTATAAAAATATGGATTTTAGGCTTTTGTTTGCTTAAGGAAAAAGAACAAAAGGGCACAACAATTCTAGGGTTTCTTACCCTAGTTGACTTCGATCAACATTCAATAAAAATAAAAATAAAAATAAAACATGTAATAATAATAATTGCAATAGTAATAATAAAAAATGAATGATAATATAAATAAATGAAAAAACATAAATGGGTGTGTTGACTTATGGGTCAACCAACCACAAATGATAATATTTGTAAAAAATAAAAATATATTATTCTCTGGTTGACCTTTAGTCAATCAAAAACAATAACACACACACACATATATATATATATATATATATATATATATATATATATATATATATATATATATATATATATATATATATATATATATATTAGAAAAATGAAACCCAACTTATAAATTAATACACCCCAAAGATTAAAACTAATCTAAATAATTTTTAAAAGGGGTTTAAATAATAAAACCTTAATTAAATGTATATTTAAGAAAAGGGTTAAATAAACCCCCATGCAATGTTAGCGAATTCAGGTTTTAGCCCCTCGTAACGTTTTTTTTTAATTCCCCCCTTATGTTATATAGATTCCCTCACATCACCCCCCATTAGCCAGATGTCATGGAATATTTAGTAATTTCTATATACACACATGGAATTTTTATTTACTCATTTTCTTACCCAGTTGGTATTTACATTTTCAATTCTTTATACCCCCTTGAAAAATTAGGGTTAATGTGAAGAAGTTTGTGCTGCAAAGAGGATAGATCCTTAGGGTTCATTTTCCCCTTGTTTTGTCTGCTATTGAGGTCGATTATTTTGAAGCATCTGTCGCCTACAGTCGTCCGACCGTCATGGGTGGAAGCAAGTGTTCATCAACGAGTAAGGGTTTTCCAAGATGTAGCTGCAACGAAACCATGAAGTTGTGGGTATCTAACACCCTCGAAAATCCAAGCAGAACATTTTGGAAATGCAGAAATTCCATGGTGATCTATTTACAAGGTTGTAATTCCTCTTATATGAACCTTTTTAGTTATTTATGTCTTAATATTGGGAAAAAATGCAGAATGGTTGCAAATTGTTTCTCTGGGATGATATGGTTAGCGAGGCTGAAGTGAATTCATCCAGATGTTGCAAATGTGACATGAGCAAGGATTATTTGCGAGAATTTTTGAAGGAGATCATTGAAGAGAGGTCAAACAAGGTGGAAAAATTGAAGAGAAATATTTCATTTGAAAAGACAAAGAATTTCTGGATGATGATTGCAATTGTTTTGTCATGTATGTTTTTTGCAGTTGTGTATGATTTTAAGTAGTTGTTATGGTTTGTAATTGGAACTTGGTTTGTCATGATTTGTAATTGTAAGATAAACTATTTTGTGTTGAATTAAAGTCTAAATTTTTGTTGTCTATTTCAATGGTAATTATAATACAAACCAATTTCTGTTGAATGAAAGTTTAAGTAATGTGCAATTTAGTTCAAGTTACATTCATTGACAGTGAATTTACATAAAATTTTGACAGCATAGTTGAAATAAGTTAGATTAACAAAAGCAAACTTGGTGCATATGTCTATTTCATCATTACTAAAAGGACACAAGTGGCACACTTGGTGCATATGTATATTACAACATTACCAAAAGGACACCAAAGGCACACTTCGTGCATATGTCTATTACAATATTACCTAAAGGACACAAAAGGCACACTTGGTGCATAGGTTTATCACAATATTAATAAAAGCAAATAAAAGGAACATAAAGTAATTAGGTCTATTACAAGATAACATAAGACTTAGTCTCTAATTTTTTTGGTCTTCCATGTCTTAATAAACCTTGTTTTCACTCCTAATTTGGAGTCTTTTGAACCCGACTTCTCTCTAACTTCTGGTATGGTAATTAGCTACTCACTAGATCCTGGGCCTGTAATTGGTTTCTTAAACCAACTCAACTTGATCCTTTCACTTTTCCTTCTTTTGGTAACTAGCTTCTTTCCTTTCTATTTCTTTGATTGCATGAGAATTGAGTTAGCCACAACAGATCCAGTCTGAGTCATAACAGTTGCCACAACTATGTCAATCTTAGTCTGAGAATCAATTTGAACAGATTTCTCTCCAGCATTATAATCTGCACTAGGTACATTAGTTTGAACAGAATTCTCTCCAGCATTATCATTTTCACTCTGTACATTAGTTTGAACTGTCCTCTCAGCTTCAATAGAATTTTTAACTTTCCTATTCACAAATAATAACATGTTAGATTAGTCACAAACAATTTTGTACAACATAATCAATTTTGAGAAACAGTTATACCTTTCTTTTTAGAGCATTGGGATCTTGTGTCAATGACTTGCAAGTCAATGCATTATGATCAAACTTCTCACAAATTTCCCTTGTTGATGTCACATTCGCAACATCTGGATGAATTCACTTCAGCCTTGCTAACCATGTCATCCTAGAGAAACAATCCGCAAGCATTATGCATTTTTTCCAATATTAAAACATAAATAACTGAATGGTTCATATAAGAGGAATTACAACCTTGTAAACAGCTCACCATTGAATTCCTGCATTTCCATAATTTTTTTCTTGGATTTTCGAGGGTGTTAGATACCCACAATTTCATGGTTTCGTTGCAGCCACATCTTGGCAAACCCTTACTCGTTGATGAACAATTGCTTCCACCCATGACGGCCGAACGACTGTAGGTGATGGATGCTACAAAAGAATCAACCTCAACAGCAGACAAAATAGGGGAAAACAAACCCTAAGGATTCTTCCTATTTGCAACGCAAACTTCTTCACATAAACCCTAATTTTACAAGAGGGTATAAAGAATTGTGTAATACGGTGGCAGAACCGACTGTTATACTAGTTTTGCATTTGTATTTGCAAATGTTGCAGTAAGCAAGAGTCGCCACCGACTTTTCTTTTATCCAACAAAGGAAAGGGTGAAAAGAACAGAAAAAAAGCTTTCGAGATTATTTGAGCAAGGGGGTAGATTATGGAAAGGGAAGGTGTTAGCACCCTTTCCATCTGTAGTTATCTATGGGCTCTTAGATGCTAGATCATTTGAAAATATCTTGTGATTTGTGTGTTTGAACAAAAGTATTTTGAAAAGACGCCTTAGTACGGCGAACTTTGAAATGTTTCTCGGAATGGTAGAGAACGTATACAAAGTGTTTGAAAATGTTTTTGAAAGAAATTTTGTGTAAGTGTAAAGGTTGTTTGAGCAAGCATCTAACAGCTATCTACTTTACTCAAAAGGTTGTTCTTTCCCTCTTTTCCTCTAGATAGTCTATCCTACTATTAGTGAGTAGGTAGCCCTAGTCGTCGGATGTTTGAGGGACATTTGAAGGGACGTTTATACAGTCACAAAGGCAACTGGGCATGAAACTTTAGTAACTACCCTAGGGTTTTAAGATTATACCGAGGTAACACCGAGAGGGTCATCGAGGGACTTATGATCTTTAAACTTGAGGGTAGCCACTAAAATCTCTCACGTTTCGAGAGATGTGACTGTTTTTTCCGAAGGCAACCAAAGTGGGATACCCTAGAGGTGTATATGTGAGAGTGTGCCGTATTCAGTTATTTTTATCTTATGTTAGGTTTGCTAGAATTTTGTTTTATTCTTTCCATACAATCCTAGTTAGAATGCATCTAAACAGTTAATAATTTGAAGAAATTAAAAGTGCGGGAATTATAAATCCTAGCTATTACAAGGCTCCGGGGAGGGGATTATTTACATGTCCAAAACTTGGAGGAATAAATCAGTAAAGTAAAACCCTAAATAAAACTATTACAAACCAGGAAGCAAGTACAATAATATGAAAATGATAATTCTAAAATGAAATCATGCGCGAATTAGAAAGGACGTCTAAACCCTAAAATATTTCTAAGTTAAAAGAAGACTCCTTTTTTGTTTTTATTTATTTGGAAAATAATAAATTAAATTAAGTCTTAATAAATCAAAATAAGAAAGAAAAGAAAATTATTAAGTAAAATTAATTTCTAAACTAACCTCTATTTTTTGGGATTTTTATTATGAAAAGAAAGTGAATTAACCTAAATCTATTTAATTTTAAATTAAAAAAGTTAAAATAATTAATTAATTAATTTTCAAAATAATTTTATTAAAAAAACAAACTAACCTAAACTTTTTATGATTTATCTGATTTTATATTTAAATAAAAATGATTTTTTTTAAATTAATAAACTAAAAAAAAAAGTAAATGGGCCTGGTGCTGATTAGAAAACAGTGGGGTGCAAGTTTGAAAGGTACAAGCCCAGGTCAAAGAGCATAAGTCATGTTGGATCCTATGTTGCTGGGCCTTAAGGGTCCATCATGAAGAGGCACTCCGGGGGCGTTGGATCTGATCTCCCTGTAATCTACTGGCTGAAGGTTGAAGACACATGGTAGGCGCATGGGGTGTAGTACACTAGATCTGCAAATATTATGTTAGAAAAAATGAAAATGTAAGACCTGGGTATTGAACCCAGGTCCTTTCCATTGCACGCGTTCCCCTTTACCATCTAAGCTACTTGTTCATTCATTTATTACAACACAACAATAATATTATGTTTGAAAAATGAATCAAAAATATAAATAAAAAATAACGTGCGCGCTGATGGGCCCCGTGTATTTGAATGGACCAATCATGACGCGCTGCCTTGCCACACCAGCCCTCACCTAAGTTAAATGATTGGAGAGAAGTCATAGTCAAACTCCGGTATTCTACTCTGATCCACCAAAATCTGGAATCTGCAAAATCATTAGGTTTAAGACAAAGTAAAGACCTTATCCCACTTAAAATCACGCCCTGGTCACGAATCTGGCCTTAGATTGGCCAGAAAACTCCTGTATCATGAGTTACAAACTAAAAACCCTAACACGGTTTGAAAATGACATCTCACGATCTAGACGTCATGCACTTCATGTAATGCTCTTAACTTGTTCTAATGATGCCCAGAAACCTGTACACACATATCAAAACATTCAACAACATAAAAAAATAAAGATTTGATTTTGGGATTTTACCAAAACCGTGATGACTGAAGGTGATGGTTCATGTGTGTGTTGGGCTTCAAGGAGGGTCAGGGTAAGCTCTTGGGACTCCCGGGGAATGGTTTATGCCCTTACTTTGGACATACGATGGCTGGAAACGCAAATGCCACTTTTGACAATTTTGGATTTTTTTGCAAAACTTTGTAGAATTCTTCTTAGGCCACTACGCCAAAAAGGGCTTTTAACAGCGCACACTAGACAACGCTTTTGTACAAAAGTGCTGCTATAAGTGAATTAAAAAAAACACGAAAACTGTATACAATAATAAATAAAAGCGCTGCTAAAAATATGACCTTAGACAACGCTTTTAAAAAGCGCTGCTAAAAGTGTTGCTTTAAAAAACGCTTTATCAAAAGCGTTGGTAAAGGACCACTTTAGACAGCGCTTTTAAAAAGTGCTGTCTAAAGTCATATAAATTAAAATTAAAAAAATAGAATCAATACTGTTTCTCTTTTCACAGACTCGTTTCCCTATTAGAATCACGAACGAAAACCCTTTCCCTCTCACAAATCGTTGTTGTCCAAGCTCCTTCTGACGTTGTCCAAGCTCCTTCCGCCATCGTCAAGCTCCATCCGCCGTCCTTTCCCTCTGTCCTCCACCGTCTCTCTCGGTTGTCCTCTACTCCGACCGGCCCTTTCTCAAGATAGGTTCTTTCTTGAATCCAAGTTTTACTAAAATCATGATAAGCTAAAATGCTCAGTGTTGTTATGTGTAAAATCAATTTGGGAAGTGTTTTTATATGTTCGAGTGCATTAACATGTCTAAGAGTAAGCTAATAGAGAAGTTGTTTGTAGCATGATTTTTGTTGGCATAATTTTATGAGTGGTTTGTCGGATTCTATTTCTTTTATGGGGTAGATCATTATTTGACTGGTTTGTGTGGTTCTGGGCAAAGTACTATTGCTAAGAAGCTTTGTTGATATCCACAATTCAAAGGTAGTAACTTATTGCCTCTTCTTCTTTGTTTCATATAAATAACTTATAATGTAAGCAATTATATAATAAATGCGGAAATCAGTTGTTTAATCATATAGGGTGTTAGTCCTCTAAATTATTTCATCTCATTAGATATTCAATCATAGTAAATATCCAAATTTTTATGATTTTAATAGCATAACTACAACATAAGGACTAGTTACTTCACTTCACATATAGTAGAATAATATATATATATATATGTAGTTAATTAGTAGAGTTTGGTTATGAGATATATAGGTACTAAATTTCTAGAAATAATCCGTTTAAATCATACAAAATTTCTAAAAGTTTGTATTAATCTTCTTATAGTGTATATACTATTTTCCCTATTTTCTTCATGTGCATTGACACCTAAATTCATTAGCCTCTTAAATGGACTGTTTTTGTTTGTTTTTGATGATCCCTTTGTATTGGTGTAGTTAGTCGAAGCCATCAACGATTTGAAGAACATCAAAGCCGCATCATCCACCGTCGACACCAATAACCCCTTTTATTTCTTTGGTAAGTCAAGTTCAAATTCAACATTATTAATTCTTTTATTTATTTACTATCTCCTTCCTATATTTATTTTTAGTCCATATTAATAACTCTAGAAATAAATTTCTAGAAATAATTCATTTAATTCATACAAAAAGGGAATAATCTGTTTATAGTATTTTTGTTTATTTTAATTAGTAGAAAAAATGGATAAAAAATGGATGTTTGCCGATCGATTGTCAAAAGAGTACGAGAATAGGGTACTGGAATTTGTTAAGTTTTCTGTTGAACACACCAAAGACCCCAATCGAGTGAAGTGTCCTTGCTTGGGTTGTTGTTATATGGGCCGGGTTGACGCAGATGGATTGAAATCGCATTTACTAATGTGTGGAATTGATAGAAGTTATACGTGTTGGATATTTCACGGTGAAAAAAGTAACGACAATTTTGAACCGGGGGAGAAAAGTAGTACGGCCTAAGCTTCAGACGACAAGGGAACATATACATACGATTTTGATCGAGTCGAAGAGATTGCAGATGCACTTGAAGAAGATCTTCAGGATTGTCCGAAAATGTTTGAGAGATTGGTAAGCGATGCAGGGAAACCGTTGTATAAAGGTTGCACTAAATTCACAAGACTGTCTGCGGTATTAAAGTTGTACAAGTTAAAGGCAGGAAATGGATGGTCAGATAAAAGTTTCATAGAGTTATTAGCCCTTATGATAGATATGCTTCCGGAGGATAATGTTCTTCCTAATCGAAATTATGAGGCCAAAAAAATGTTTTGCTCTATTGGCATGAGATATGATAAGATACATGCTTGTCCAAATGATTGTGTTTTGTTTCGAAAAGAATTTGCATCGTTAAATGAGTGCCCTAAATACAGTTTATCTCGATATAAGAAAAATTTATCTCTAACAAAAGTCTTATGGTATTTTCTTGTGATTCCGAGATTTAGGCGCATGTTTCGAAGTGAAATCGATGCAAGACACTTGACTTGGCATGCAAATGAAAGAATTATTGATGGAAAGTATCGACATCCGTTAGATTCACCACAATGGTCGAAAATTGATGATGATTATCCTGATTTTTGAGAAGAAGCAAGAAACCTTCGCTTGGCATTATCTATTGATGGAATGAACCCACATGGACTTCAAAGTATCTCACATACCACATGGCCTGTGATTCTTATGATTTATAACCTACCTAAATGGATATGTATGAAGCATAAGTACATGATGTTATCTATGTCTATATGAATTCCAGGAGACTCTATCTAGGTCTATATGTCCAGATGAAGACAATGATTGCAGGAGCATACTTAGTCGAGCATTAGATGTTCGTGAGTATTCCAGTCGGGTGAGGGGTAAGGGATTTGGAATCACTCCAAAATCCTTGAAGATGAAAACACAAAAGACTCCTAGCAATAAAGAACTGCAGGAAACGTTGGAAGCACTACAAGCTAAAGTCCGTGAATTGAGAAGGGAAAAAGAATTAAGAGAGCAAGCTTCAGGTTTTAAAGCTACTAGTGACAAAGGTAGTATCAGTTGTAATTTTCAACCGAATATTCCAGAGGTAATTATATATATCATTATGAAATTAAAGTAGCTTAATTTATTTAATTGAACTATATACACAATTAAAATTTGAAATTTATTATTGGTTTTAGGGCATTTCACCTTGTCATCTCTACTTATCGTCACCTACTTCTCGGATGGTTGGCAAGGGAAAATGCATAACACTTTGGGAGAATTACTTCACACTAAACCGCTCCCTACTGGCTGTTTGAAAGTATCAGTTGACATTGCTTTGGAGAAGAATGCATTATTACCACATCCTGACGATGTTTCAGATGCCACACTTGTGGGAGATGCAATCGGTTCGTTTGTTGCATGGCCATCAAGCCTCATTAGTATATATAATGAGGTATGCTTAAAACCATATATATGAACCTATGATTAATCAAAGTTTTTACGCGCATTTTACGTACATTTGTTTTACATGGTTATGTTAATTAGATTCCAACAAAATTCAAAGCAAAAGACAAAGGGATTCCGCGGCAAACCGAGTCAGTGGCATCAATAAAAGATATACATCACTAATTATATGATATTTAGATTCATGCCAAAGAGAATAAAGATGTCGGTAGGGTTAAGAATCCTGAAATTAGCAACATTTCCACACAAAAAAGGTTGTTTCTAAGAAGACCGCGGCTAAAAAAAACTACTTCCAAGTTTAGGTCGTGCCTTGGGACATTTTTAGAAATGTATGATATTCCGGAAGGAAATACTCGTCTTTTACCTATGGAGTTTGGTATTTTTGGTTTTGAATATTCCGAAACAATTGGTATGGAGGAATTTGATCAAGTTTTACAACATACGCAATTAGGCCTCGGTTTTGTTAATACATACATAAGGTATATCCGATCTACTTTGTCTAATTAATTGATAAATTTATTTACTCATTTCAAATGTTAATGAGGTCTTTTATTTAAGGTTTTTGTATGAAAAATTGATGCGCCAGAGTGGAATGGAGCAAAGATTCGCTTTCTTATCTCCTTTTAGTACCAACTTAGGGTTAATCATTCATAAACCAGATGAAGTCATGGCGTATGTACTCGAGTGCTTTATGGCCGACAAAGATACTGAAAAGTTGTTCTTTTTACCACTTAATATCGGCAACGGGTTAGATTTTCATTCTAAATTCATCTATTATAATTTTTCATATTTTGATGTTGTGTAGAAAGTTTTCATCTCACATTTGTTTAATCTTACAGTGGACATTGGTTGTTGGTCGCGATTAATCCTATCAGAGAAGTTGTATATTATCTGGATTCTTTATGCAATGATCCAAGTACATACCAAGATATGAAGAATATGGTTGATACGTAAGTGAGATTATTCTAAATATTCGCGTGTATATTTATTTATTTATTTATTTATGTGAATTGTTCTAAATATGCGTTTATGTTTTATTAGCATTATACAAGTTTTTCGAGCACAAAGAGGTGTTCAAGTACCAACAACATTACATGGATTATATAGGAAGTATATTAATTAATTATCACAATTTTGATTATATTAATAGTGATGATACTTGATAAAACTCAGGCCTTATCCATATTTTCTTTTCATGTGTAGTGTCCTCGGCAACATAATGAAGTAGATTGCGGTTTTTACATGTTGATGTTTATGAGAGAAATCCTTCTTTTGGATCAAATAGAGATTCCATCTAAAGTATGGATTTCTAACTCATGAGTTATTTTAATATTTAACACATATTTCTCATATAATTAAATAGTTTTAACTTAAACATACTATGTTATATTATTATGTAGTACTTTGATGAATTTAAGTGTGCTTAATACTCAAGTTCTCAGTTGGATGAACTTAAGGAGGATTGGTGTCAATACATTATTGAGACGAAAGTTATATAAGGTATATTGTAATATTACTTTAATTGATGAGAATTTTGAGTATATATATTCAAGTGTTGAAATTTTGTTGTTGTTTGTCATGTGGTAAATTATATATATTTTGTTTGTATCATGGTATGAATTACGATATTTGGTGTTGTTTCAGGTTATATGTGCATATGTAGAAGATAGAGATGAATAGATTTTGTAATGGTATATAATGGTGTTGTTTTTTTATAAAAGTGTATACAGGTGCAAAATTTGTAATTTGTAATGGTATATACATGTATCATAGTATCTTTGGTATGTATTTATATCATAGTATCGTAGTAATTTGTAATGGTTTAGGGTAATATGTAATTTGTAAAAGTATCATAGTATCTTTTGGTATTATTTTTTATTAGATTAAAGCTCCAATATTAGTGAAAATCTGGTGAAACTTATAATGGTATATACAGGTGCAAAATATGGTGAAAACCTGGTGCAAATATGGTTAAAATATGTGCATATAAAATTGTATATATCAAACAGTGTTTTTTTCTTCCAAAAGGTTATATAAAAAATTTTGTTGACATTAGACAACGCTTTAAAAAACGTTGTCTAAAGCCTCCATTAGATAGCACTTTTACTGTAAAAGCTCAGCCTAAAGGGGGTCTTTTTTTTTGTTTCAGATAAAGCGCTGGCTAAAAGAGGCCTTTAGCAGCACTTTTAAAAAAAAAACGCCGGCTAAAGGGGGCCTTTAGCATCTCTTTAAAAAAAGCGTTGTCTAAAGGGGGCTTTAGACAATGCTTTAACATTAAAAGCGCTGCCTAAAAGGGTTTTTTTAATTTTTTTTTGTTTCAGAAAAAGCGCTGGCTAAAGGGGGCCTTTAGCAGTGCTTTTACTTTTAAAGCACTGGCTAAAGGGGGCCTTTAGCAGCCCTTTAAAACTAAAAGCGCTGCTAAATGCCCCCTTTAGCCAGCGCTTTAAAGGTAAAAGTGTTGCTAAAGGCCCCCTTTAGCCAGCACTTTTACTTTTAACAAAGGGCTGTCTTTTCTTACAGCAGCGCTGGAATAGACAGCGCTTTAAAGTGTTGTCTAAAGCCAAGAAAAGCATTGTCTAAAGTCTTGTTTGGCGTAGTGGGCTGTGTATCCGTCCAATGCTTGCAGAAATGTTGTGTATTTATAGGAGATGGAGAGAGGGTGATAACATGGAAGGAAATCATGCCATAACCATTGCTCTTAAAACATGATTCTCTTTTGAAAATTTGCCAAAAATATGTATAAACATGCCATATTTGGTCTTGGATGTACCTGGGAATTCTTTGCACGAATTATGGGCCTTAAGTCAGATCAAAATACTAGCCCAAAGGCCAAGGCCCATCTCTAAATATTTTGTACAATTTATTTTATATTTATTTGAAATAAATCAAAATAAATATAAACAAAATATATAAAAATCGTGAGGAAATGTAAACATGATATTAGAGGTCCTCTATAAGGTTAGGATGATGTTTGAAGTCCAAGAAGTTAGGCCATTGACCTAAAAAATTCAAGTTTTCCCAATGCACAATTCTTGAAATTTCCCAAATTTTCCTAACTTGGGAAAACCTTAACTTGCTCAATTTTTATCTAATGATGATGATCTAGGACTTTTTGGAAATCCCAAGATGTCTACTTCAATCCCTATTTCTTATCAATTTTGCATTTGAAGATCTTATATTAATGTAAAAGGTCTTGGAAAGAAGTGTCTTTTGTTGACTTTTTGAAAATGACTTGTAATGTATGAGCTTGTATCTTTCAAATGGTGCATTTCTTGAACTGGAGAATAAAAGATAAGTTGTATGGAATTGGATTCTCTTCAAAATTAGATTTGGTTGGGGGAAAATGGCTGAAGTATGTGAAAGTTATGCCTGGTCAAAGTTCAGTTGACTTCTCCTATTGAAACCCTAATTTAGCAATTCTCGACTTTTGATAAATTAAGAGCATTCATTGAGGAATCATGATCAACCCTTTATCAAATGATGGATATTAATTCAAAATGTTGATGTTGACCAGAAATATTGATGTTTGACTCTATATTAGCCACAATTGACTTTTGACCTAGTATAGTTGACTTTCAAACATTTGAGCAATTGACTGAGTAAACTTAAAGTGTAAGGCATGAAATTTGGCATGGACAATCTTGAAGACATATTAGGACCATGGAAAACATTTTATACATTTGTAGTTCACACCTCTTGGTGAAAAGTGAAACCCTAGTTGAAAGGCAATTGCTTAGGAGGAAAATTTGTCTGATCAATTATTGGTCAACCTTGAGCAATTGAAGACCTTAATGAACATGTATTGAGTAAAATGGGAGGTAAAATTTTGGGGTACAACAAATTGAAAACATAAATACCAATTGGGCAAGCAATGAGTAAATAAAAATTCCATGTGTGTATATAGAAATAGCACGTGGCTAAAATTTCAAATTGTTACTAAAGAACTCGCTAATGGGGGGTGATGTGAGGGAATCTACATAGCATAAGAGGGGAATTAAAAAAAAACTTTACGAGGGGCTAAAACCTGAACTCGCTAACATTGCAAGGGGTTTTTTTTATTTAACCCTTAAGAAAATACATTTTATTTATAAAACGGATTATAACTATGTATAAAATCCACTTATTATAACTTTAAAATAGAAATGAGTTTATTAGAATATATTTTTGAATAAATAAATGAGTTAATATACTCCTAAGAAAAATTGATGATGAGACCAAAACAAAAATAAAATGCATACATACATATTTTGAATTTATTTAGACCTTAGTAATGATTGAAAAATAATATAAATGACCCCAAAGTAGTATGAATATTAGAAGTAGTTTACAAAATTAGTATAACCCAACAAAAATAGAAGTGAGTAAAAATTAACTGTAGAATCAAGGTGGACAAATTTGGGGTATGACAGCTGCCCCTATTTGATTGCTCTTTGATTGAAAGGTGTGAGAATATGAAATTTCCGTACATTCAGATTAGAGGGTTATTAAATAATGGAAGACCCCAAGTTTTGACCAAAAACTTTTGAAATATAATTTGTCAAATAAACCAAAAAGTAAAAGGGGCATGGATGACACAGTTAACTCATCAATGCCTAGAGCGTGGGTTCTCATATAAACTTTTGCCAAGGGACTAAGTTAATAGATATGAAAAGGGATGTTATCATAGATTCCACATTCTTACCACAACCTAGGGGGTAAGTAACGCGTGTATCAACTCCATTTATGCCAAGGGACTAAACCAATGGAGTTAGAAAAAGATCTGAGAACAAACTTACTAAAGCTTCAAGACTAACATAGTAAGTTGAAACATAGATATGCAACATTTATCAGTACCTTGGGGATAAATGGCGCGGTATCAATCTTATTTATGCCAAGGGACTAAACCAATAAGATAAAAAATTCTAGAAAATAACTTATCATTGCACAAGGACCCATATGGATAGCTATATCCGATTTGCATATCTACCACTATCTAGGGGGTAGATAATGCTGGTATCAACTCTATTTATGCCAAAGGACTAAACCAATAGAGCTGAAAAAAGGTTTGAAAACAAACTAGCTAAAGCTTCTGGACTAACATAGCAAGTTGTATTGCAGACTTGCATATTTATAACACCCTAGGGGATAAATAGTGCACTTTTGAAATTTGAAATTGAAATTTGATAATTTGAAAATTGCATAACTAGGATATGGATATGAATCGTAGATATGCCGCCTAGTGTAATTTTGTTTCGCAATACCTTTAAATGTTGTGTTTGTTCTCAACCGAGGTATATATTGTAATAGTGTGAAAAAATGATAACATTTGAATTTGTGATTCACGCAGGTTACTTAGCTTAGCTGGTAAAATAGACCTCAAGGTTTCTCGCAGTATTCCTGGGCCTTTGTAATTTGAAATGCAATGTATGATTGATATGTTCATGTATGATGCCCAATGATAATGTTATTGATATGAATTCTGTATGTATATGCACCAAGTATTATGAATATTTTTGATAAATTTGCTCCTTTAGATCATTGGGTCCTTATAGTCACTGACTTCCCAACATTGTCTGTTGTTTTGTTATGGCATCTCCAAGTTGATGTGTATTTAGATATATTGTTGTGAACAATGTGAGTGTGATTTTGATGATTGTATCGCGGGCATAGACGTGGATTTCTTTTGACATTTTTCTAAGCAAAGTGCTTTTTGATGTTCATTAACGCTTTTTTATTTTGTCATGTCCCCAAAGTAGTTTCAATGAAGTGTTAATAAGAAGTAATCATCGTATTTTATAAACAAATCGAAAAAAGAAAAAAAAATTGAAAAAGATTTGAAAAATAAATTATTTTATTAATGAAAATGCCTTTAAATAAGCCAGAGTACGAGATGTAATTCCAAAAAGAGCTAATTACAAAAGATAAACAAAACTAAAAATGGAAATGAAAAATGATATTCGATACTGCTATTCTCTCCCATGTCCTTGATAACTTCAATCACTTTTCTTCCAAGAAATACGATCGAATTAATTCTTCCCCTTCATAGTCATAGATGTAATAAATCCTTGGATCAAAGTCTATTTGTTCATTTTTTGAATAAAATCCCTAACTTTTGTCTGGATCGTCCTTTTGGGTTTTTAATCCACCGGGATAATGATTTTGTCTACATGTCCCTAATTTTTGCCTGGATCTCCCTTTAGGGTTTTTAATCCATTGGGATGTCCCTTTTTCCTAAGTTTCCCTTTCAGATTTCCGACTTAGCGAGCTTTTCTTTATACATAATATTTTTCGACTGCATCGGGATTTAGAGGGTGAATTAGTTCTTCCCCGCCCATTGTTGTGAGGATAAGAGATTCACCCGAGAATGTTGTTTTAACCACATATGGATCTTCGTAGATAGGTGTCCATTTACCAAGTTAATCTAGATGAGGTAGCAGAATCTTCTTGAGGACTAGATCCCCTTCTTGGAATACTCGCGGGAGAACCTTTTTACCGAATTCCTTCTTCATCGGCTTTTGATATAGTTGACTATGGCATAAAGTTGTTAAGCGTTTTTCTTCAATGAGGTTGAGTTAATAGAGTCGTGTTTGGACCCATTCTAATTCTTTAAGCTTAGTTTCCATGAGGACCCGGAGTGACAGAATCTCTACTTCAACAAAGAGTATAACTTCCATGCCATAAACAAGAGAAAAAGGAGTTGTTCCAGTTGAGCTACATATTGAGGTACGGTAGCCATGTAACGCGAAGGGAAGAATTTTGTGCCAATTTTTATATGTCTTCACCATTTTCTAGATGATCTTCTTGATGCTTTTATTGGCAGCTTCAACGGCCCCGTTCATCTTGGGTCGGTAAGGTGATGAATTATGATGCTCAATCTTGAAATCATCGCATAACTCCTTCATCATTTTGTTGTTCAAGTTGGACCCATTGTTTGTGATGATTCTGCTAGGAACTCCATATCTGCATATTATATTTTTCTTGATAAATCAAGTGACGAATTATTTTTTCACATCGACATAGGAAGCGACTTCTACCCACTTGGTGAAATAATCAATGGCGACCAATATAAATCGGTATCCATTAGAAGCCTTCAGTTCAACCATCCATATCATGTTAATTCCCCACATTTAAAATGGCCATGGTGAACTCAATATGTTCAACGGAGTTGGTGGCACGTGTACTTTGTCATCATAGATCTGACACTTGTGGCATGTCTTCGTATAATGGTAACAATCAATTTCCATTGTCAACTAATAGTAACTCGTTCTTAATATTTTTCTAGCCATGGTGTGGCCATTTGCATGGGTACCAAAGATTCCTTCATGGATCTCTTTCATGAGCGTGTCTGCTTCGTGTTTTTCTATGCACCTGAGTAGAACCATATCATAGTTTATTTTGTACAATACATATCCATTTAAGAAGAACTTTGTTGCTAGCTTTTATAGAGTTCAGTTGTCTATTATTGAGGCACTTTCTAGATATTTGTGTCCTTTAAATACCTCTTGATGTCGTAGAACCAAGGTTTATTGTATGTTCCTTCTTGAACTGCGAGAAAGTGTGTAGGCTCTTTGAAATGTCTGATCATGATGCATGGTTCATGATTATGCCAAGTTACTTTAAACATGGATCACAAAGTTTCTAAGGCACCTGCCATCTGATTTTCTTCTCGAGGAATGTGAGTGAAGTAATCTCCGTAAATTCTGTAGCTAACTCCAAAACCTGATCTCAGTATGTAATTAATTTGGGATGTCGAGTGTCCCATTCACCGTTGACTTAGTGTATAATTAATGGTGAATCTCCATATACTTTGAGGAATTTGATCCTTAGATCAATAGCAGCTTCTAGACCCAAGATACAAGCTTCGTATTCAGTAACATTTTTGGTGCAATCAAAACACAACCTTGCAGTATAGGGTATATGAAAGTTCTTTGGAGAAGTAAATACTACCCCAATTCCATGCCCTAGTGCATTTGAAGCACCGTCAAACATGAGTGTTTATCGTGCCCCTGGTTCAGGTCCTTCGTTGAGTCCAAGTATTTCGTAGTCTCCTATAACCATGATGTCCTCATATGGGAAATCAAACTTCATTGGTTGATATTCTATTATTGGTTTATGAGCTAGATGATCAGCTATTATATTGCCTTTGATGGCCTTTTGTGTAACATATTGGATGTCGTATTCGGATAACAACATCTACCATCGAGCAATTCTTCCTGTGAGAGCTGGATTTTTGAACACATGCTTCGAAGGATCCATTCTTGCTATTAATCACGTGGTGTGAGTTAACATATACTGTCTCAGTCGTTTAGTGGTCCAAGTTAGAGCACAACAAGTTTTCTCAAGGAATGAGTACTGGGTTTTGAAGTTAGTAAAGTTTTTGCTTTGGTAGTAGATGGCATTCTCTTTTCTACCTGTTTCATCATGTTGACCCAATACACATCCTATGGATCCCTTCAGAACTGTCAAGTACATAATAAGTGGTCTTTCGAGAACATCTAGCATTAGAATTGGTGGTTCTTGTAAATATTGCTTTATTGTTTCAAAGGTTGTTTGACAGTCTTCATTCCACTCCACTGATTGATCCTTTCTGAGTAGTTTGAGTATAGGCTCGTAAGTGGTAGTTAGGTGTGATATGAACCTTGAGATGTAGTTCAATCATCCTTAGAAACCACAAACCTCTTTTTCTGTTCTCGGAGCGGGCATTTCTTGTATGGCCCTTACTTTGTCAGGATCCACCTCAATACTTCGTTGGCTTACAATAAAACCCAATAGTTTACCTGACTTGACACCAAAAGTACATT
Organism: Vicia faba; assembly: GCA_948472305.1. Taxonomy (NCBI): domain Eukaryota; kingdom Viridiplantae; phylum Streptophyta; class Magnoliopsida; order Fabales; family Fabaceae; genus Vicia; species Vicia faba. The sequence continues at coordinate 811,934,762 of OX451736.1, read as the reverse complement.
TGTCCGGGTTCAACCTCAATTTGAATTTTCTCAGACGTTTGAATAATTTCTGCAAGTGAGCGATGTGATCCTCTTCTGTCTGGGACTTGGTAATCATATCTTCCACATAAACTTTGACTCTTTGTGGATCATGCCCTGAATTAGTGTGACCATTGCTCGTAGATAGGTTGCCCCTGCGTTCTTTAGACCGGAGGGTATTATTTTGTAGCAAAAGGTGCCCCATGGAGTTATGAAAGCAGTCTTTACCATATCCTCGGGAGCCATTTTGATATGATTATATCATGAGAATCCATCCATGAAAGAAAATATCGAAGCTTGAGTTGTATTATACACCAAAATATCTATGTGGTGTAATAGGAAATCATCTTTAGGACTTGCTTTGTTCAGATCCCAATAGTCCACACACATGTGTACTTTTTCGTCTATCTTAGGTACTGACATGCTATTAGCAATCCAAGGTGGATAGTCCATCATGGATAAGAAACTTGTGTTGAATTGCTTGAGGACTTCTTCTCTAATTTCACTAGCCATGTCTGGACGAGTTCTTCTGAGCTTTTGTCTAATAAGATAATAACCTTCCTTGAGTGGTAGATTATGTATGACAATGTATGTATCCAAACCTAACATATCTCGATAAGACCTGGAAAATATATCCATGTATTCATGCAAGATCTTGATCAACCTTTCCTTCACACTTTCTTCCAGGGTTGCACCTATCTTAATCTCTTTCTTGTCTTTCTCTATCTCAAGATTGATGATCTTTATAGGTTCTTGGTATGGTCGTATGTCATTTACTTTTTCTCTAATAACCTTGTCAACTCTTCAGAGAGTTCATGATCTTCCTCATCCTCCTCTTACACTTGGTTAATTGGTCCATCAAAATTATATCGGATCGCAGAAGTACCGTTATCAGTGAGTTTAGGTCTAGATCTTCATATTTTATCATGTTTTAGTTCTTTTCAGAATGATAAATTGGAAAGTTCATATGAAGAAAAAGTATTTCCATTTTGAAAAAAGGTAGTAAATAAAAGAGAAAGAAATGGATCTCAATTGAAAGCAAAATATAGTTTTTATTAATGAAAATACTATTTAAAAATAAATGGGGGCTCTACAAGCTACCCCTATGCCTCAGGCGGGACATAGGTTCTTTTAAAAAAGAAGAAATTACTTTGAAAAGACAAGATCTCTAGAATATCCACAACTGTCCAATTCTTGAGCTCTTCACCTAGAGCACATTCACGTATTTAGTTGGACACCCATTTGTTAATGTTCTTATATGATATCACTGACACTTGCCCACTGTGCTCTACTCCTTTGTTGATGAAGGTCTCCTGGATGAGAGGAAAGTTCACTTTATCTTTCTTAGCAGCCTTTGACGATTGATAGCCCAAACCAAAGCGATCTTTCTTTTCAGGTATCTCCACGAGCTCGCCCTAGCCTTTATATGCCCGATCTTCTATAACAGTTTGTAAGTCTTTCCACAATCTCATGGAAGTTCCAGGTCTTTTAACTTTCTCTACCAGGAGGGTAACCACTATAGCTGCTTCCAGGACTTAGAATTGTGTTTCCATATAATCTTCTTCCACACTGATGTACCTGTAGAACTCCAAGTGACTTATGAAGATATCTTCTTCCCCATCAATCAAAACCAATTTTCCTTTGACAAGGATCTTCAACTTTTGATACAGAGTAGAGGTGACAGCCCCTACTGAATGAATCCATGGCCGCCCTAGCAGGCAAGTATATGATGGTTCTATATCCATTACCTGGAAGGTAATGTAGAAAATATATGGACCAATATTTATATGGAGGTCCACCTCTCCAAACAGAATTCTTTGTGAGCCATCGAAGGCCTTAACCACCAAGAACTTGGTCTTATAAAAATGTCATCCATTGTTTGTTTCATCAGGCTAGTCTTTGGTAGTAAATTCAAGGAAGAACAAGTATTGGTGAGTACTCTAGTTAGACTAGTAATTATGCATCAGGCTAGTCTTTGTTGTGAGCTCTACCTTGTGAAAGTAACTCATTGCCATTGAATACTAGGCGTGATCCTGATGTTAGATTAGCCACGGCCCCGTCAAATTGATCCACTATGATCTCCTTTGTTACACGGGCAACACTTAGGATCTTCATTAGAGAATCTCGTTGTGCTTCTGAATTCAATAATAATGAGAGTATCGAAATCTTAGACGGGGTTTGGTGAAGTTGATCCACTACTTGATAGTCACTTTTCTTGATCATTTTCAAGAACTCATCATCCTCTTGGCCAATGAAGGCTTTACTCGGAGATTTATGTCCTTGGCTAGTTTCAGCCACAACTTTTCCTTTATCCTTAGCCAAAGTACCATCCTTCTTGCGTTGATCCGAAGCGTATATGCAACCACTGCGAGTCATGCCCCTTGTTCCTTCTATACTTATAACTATAGGTCCTTGATTTATTTATTATTCACACTCTTGTTTTTGTCCATTGATATAGACAGTGGTGTCATAACTCCATGGCACAGTTTTGTTACTTTCATACGGAGTGGGGGACGGACTCTTGATGACCCTCATGCTCTTTGGAGGCACTAGTATCTTCAAAGTTTGACATTGGCATGGTATTATTATTGGTATTTTTGTTGAGCTTGGCTCCCCACAAGGAATTACAAGTGGTCTCTTTGCAGAACTGAGACCTTGGCAAGGGATCACCAATGGTCTTCTTGTATTCCATTTAATTGTAGCTACATATTCCTCCTCAGGGTACTACCCAAATTGGACTATCCCCTGATCCACTAATATTTTCAAAGTGTTATTGAAAGTTTCATTATGTTCCAAGAGAAATCCATGTTCCAATAAATGCTCCTTCAGGATATCTATTAGACCCTTTACTTGTTTAGTTTCTCCATGACTAGTGACTATCTCAATTGCGTTCATAGTTGGGCCACCATGCAAAGACATGGGGTTTGTCTTGATATTTAGTTTATCAAAGTTTATATCTTGAGATTCTATCAAATCTTGAACCTCATGCCTGAAGGCCCAACATTTCTCTATTGTATTCCCTGGAGAATTAGCATGAAACTCACACCTTGCATTCACATCATATTTTGGCGGGAGTGCACCAATTGGAGGAGCGAGTGGTTTTAGCTCTACCAAGGATGCCTTAAGCAGGTGTTGTAGTAGTTGAGTGTGTGGCATATGGATAGGATCAAATATTCTCGGAGGTCTTTCAAACCTATTCTACTGTTGGTCTCGTGGGATCATCAATGGTTGTTGTGCCTTATGGTGTGTTGCGACAATATTAGTTTCTCCTTCCTTCTTTTTCGAGAAGTTAGGAATATTCTTTTTAAGTTGTAAGGAGTATTGGATTCCCCTTGTATCTTGCCACTTTTCAAACCAGCTTCAATTCGCTCACCAATTATTACCAAATCAGAGAATCCTGAGGAGACACTGCCTACCATCTTCTCATAATATAGACCTTGTAGAGTACTCATTAACATGTCTACTAATTCCTTTTAAGGAGTGGTGGTTGTACACGGGCTGCCATTTCTCTCCACCACTGAGCATACTCTTTTAAAGATTCATCCTTCTTTTGAGACAAATTTTATAATTGCATGCAGTTAGGAGCCATGTCCAAGTTATACATGTATTGCTTTAAGAAGGCATGAGCAAGGTCTGCCCATGATTGGATATGTGCTCACTCCAACTGCATATACCAATCTAGGGATGCCCCACTTAGACTGTCTTGGAAATAGTGGATCATTAGTTTCTGATTGTGAGCATAGGCAGCCATCTTCCTGCAGAACATGCATACATGATTCCTTGGGCACGTGAGTCTCTTATATTTTTTGAAGTCAGGTACCTTGAATTTGGAAGCAATCACTACATCTGGGACCAAACACATTTCTAGAGCACATAAATCGAAAGCATCATAACTTTCTACAACTTTTAGTCTTCCTCAATGGCTTTAAATTGATTGATCGCCATAGGATCTTCAACAACATTGGTATGGAGTGCCTTTTGTTGAGGCACTTGAGTTATGCCTTCAAAATCATGGTCTCTATATTGTAGGTCCATATAATTATCCATGTTAGGAGGATTGTTGACTGAAATCTGTAGAGTGTAGGATTCCCTTACACTCGGAGGAGGTGGAATAAAACCTTAACTGTGAGCCATAAAGGTCACTTGTTGGGTAGAAGTTGCTTTGATGGAACCTGATTCTAACTCTTATCTTGGTGGGTGACTACTAGATGCACCAATGGTTTGGGCTACTTCTTCAAAGGCTACCTTATGAATCTCATCTTGTCTTACTATGATGTTCTTTAAGGAGAGCAGAACTTTACTCATATACCCTTTCATTGAGCCAATACTTCCTTTCACTTGTTCCAAATCCTCCTGAAAGACAGCTTAATTTTGCTCGATTTATTCAATTACTTTCTTTTGATGAGCTCTTGTTTGATATGGAGGTCGGGAAGTCAGTTTGTATACCCGATGAGTTAATTGAAGATGATGTAAAAAAATGATTTTTTTTTGCATGAAATGTGAATGCGATGCTTGTGGTTGGATGAATGTGATGCTAAGAGTTAATTTTAATGTCTTATTCACTTGGAATTTCTTTTTATTATTATTATTTTTTCAGGTTCTTTTTGTATTGGTGAGCACCTGATTGGTAAAATAACAAGTGTACAATTTTTCCTCTTGTAATAATAGGGAAATTCCCCAAATGTCGATCTCAAGGACTGCGTGTAAGTATCGAGTTTAATTCGTTGTTCAATTAAACAAAAACTTAAATTAGGGTTTTGTTTGGTTATTGTCACTATAAAATAAGTAGAAATATTAATTTTCTTTTTCTCAGATATGAGGAATATGCTAGGGTAAAGTCTATAATTTTCCCTATAACAACCTTGAATCCTGATTTTTCAAACAAGTTCATAACATTCAATTACCAACCCTTTAGGTTATTTTCTCCTGAGCCCTTAGTGGGAAAACCTTGGAACATTCATTCTGAATCCTAAGTCCTTAGAGAATTATAATGAAACCAAGCCTTTGTTTTATCGAGAGTTAACTAGTAACTATAGGGTATCGATAGTCCTAGGTTATATCTATTATAGTCTAATAGTACAAAAACCTTAACAATCGCGATCCAGCTAATTGTTAACCGTAAATCAATCTTGTTGGTCCAACAAAGAAAGCATAAAAATCTCACACGATTAAATTGAATAAGAAAACAAATATATTGATGAAACTATAAATCAAAGTTGTTTACATAATCAAATCAGGGACAACCCTTAGCATTGGGGGGGGGGGGTATCTACTCATATTTTTCAAAGTAATTTCAGAATAAAAGTTATACATTATAAATTACTGGTGAACTTTATTCTTCAATTGCTTCTGCTCATGAAAAGTCTCTGTTCTCCAACAATTGCATATGCTTCACTCTTCAATCATAAGAATTCTCCGCTGGAAAAAAGTCCCCTAATTCCTTGTGAAAACTCATCTAAATAGTCACCATTCATTCAAATTGGTTGGAAGTACCCAAAATGCCCCTGCAACTTAACATATGGGCAAAATAGAAAAAAGTCAGGAAATCAACATCACAGGCCAACACAGCCCATGTCAGGCAACACGGCCACCCGTGTTGGCCCTTAAACTTCAATTTCTCTTTTTAAGTCACATGAGGTGCTACACGTCCCGTGTCAGGTGACACGGTCACCCGTGTTAGCCCCCTGGTTTCCCACTTCTCTAATGTGCTCCTCTTGACACAGACTGTGTCAGGTGACACGGCCACCCGTGTCAGGACTCTTGTAGATGGATTTTTTACTTTCTCTAAAACTCTGAGTTTTTGCACTTTATCGCCCTGAATTATCTCGATTTATTCCTTTGAATCTAAAATTAGTAAAACACACAACCAACACATAAAATTTGGTAAAATTAAATAAAACACTCGAAAATCAAAAGAAAAGGTAACTGAAATCAATGGTAAATAACTGTGTAAAAACCACTTGTTAAACACCCCCAAACTTAAATCGTTGCTTGACCTCAAGCGACAAAAACAAGATATCATGACATTCACAGCATACCGATACTCATACATGAGACTTCTGTTCAAATTGATCAAAAAGTATTATCTCTGGTGTTTACATGACACGAAGAGTTTTTTGTAAGAACCCTTTAATCTTGAGCTTCCTCTTCGAATACCTCTCTAATTATGCTTTGTACTATAGTCTTTTTCTGATTTTCCTCCTCTTTCATTCGGACAATCAAATTAAAGAAATGATAATTATGATGATCATGACATGCACAAGACTAATAAAAATATTTTGTTTATTTTTGTTTAGGCTCCAAATAAGAAATACTTGTTACTTTCAAAACTTTGCAGTTTATATATTATCCTTTTTGGACGACGTTTGGGGATCAACCCCCTTTGGGCTGAATAACCTGGTGAGGGTTACCCAAATTAGTAGGCTGGTTGCATTTTACCTCCTTTTTTCATTTGGTGCCAGATTTATTTGTTTCTCAATCAATATACATGCATGTGAATCTAGATTATGCCAGACTGTATAGATAAACTGCTCAAGGAGTAATTCTCAGGATTCAAGCACTATGGTACAAATCTACATGTTAGACTCGTATTACTGTCATATTATTCCGAACTTCCTACCCTCAAACAACCATCCCTTTATCTCTATATACTATTCTCGATCTCTTTGCAATACAGGCTCTTGCGTAAAACAAAACAAAAAATTCCAGTCAAAATTTGGGAAATTTGGGAAGACTTCGACATGTGGTATTACAAAGAAAATAGAATAAATCAAAAAAACAAAATAGTAAAACAAAATAGTAAATTCCCCCCAAAATTGAACTAAACATTGGCCCCAATGTTTCAGAACAAGATAGAGAAGAGAGACTCACAGAGGGTAGTGCAACACCAACTGTTGCCTCCTAGCTTTCACAAGTAATTCCCTCTTTTTATTACCTAAAAATAAATAAAACAAAAATTAAAACAAAGTTATTAAAATTGTGGGTTTCCTCCCATGAAGCGCTTCGTTTAATGTCGCATGGCTCAGCGGTTCATTCCCCTTTATTATGGGGGGTACTTCCTCTTCCAAAGTTTGTTGCTCTTCCTTTCCATAACCCATAACTCATCTAGTTCAAAATCATGGATCACTTCCACCTCATCACCTTGATGTTCCCTTTTCTTTCTCTTCTTGGCTTCTTGAATGACCTTAGGAATTTGGAAAGACGCTTGAGATAATGCCACCTGAGAGATTATTCTGGATACTTTTTCTGGGGGTGGTTTTGAAATTTTGTTGTCTTCTACTAGTTTGATCATACCAACTGAGGCTTGCTTCCTTCCACTTTCACCTTGATTTTTGATCTCCAATACTTTCAAATTTATCTTCTCATTAAATGATTTTAAAGTTAGATTACTTGTCTTGATATCAAAATTGCATCGACTAGTAAGCAAAAATGGTCGACCAAGAATGATAGGAGTCTCTTCATATTCAGGAATGTCCATGATCTGGAAATCAACTGGAAAGGAAAAATTTTAAATTTCCACCAATACATCTTCAGCTACCCCATATGACTGCTCGATGGTGTGATCAACAAATTTTTTAACTTTTTCCTACTCCCGCTTGTCTTCTCAATAGCAAGCTTTTTGAAAATAGACGATGGCATTAAGCTCGCACTAGAACAAGAATCAATTAGAAGTCTCTTGAATTTTCTATCTTTTATAGTGCATGGTATTGCAACTGACTCCAGATCCTTCTGCTTGATAGGGATTTTTCTCTTGGGCGTGATTACACACTGTTGTACCCCAAAATTTGCCCTCCCATATTCTTCAAGATTTGCCAAGTCAATGCTTCAAAAATTCCCCAAGGGTTGCGCAGTTCAAGGGCCTCCTAACAGCCAAAATTAGGGTTTTGGTTCTGACAAAGAAAATGAAGTTTCCAAGGGTCCAATCAAGTCCCACATGCCTATAAACATGGTCAAGCATCCTCATACCAAGTTTCAAGACTTACAGCACAAAATTGCACAGTCAAAAACCCTAATTGCACTACAGTCAACTGTAGGGGCAAAATGGTCATTTGACAGTCAAAAGTCCAAATTTTTGGTCAACATCTCATTTTGAAGCCACAAACATCATTTGATCAATGCTTGAGCATGATTCTCAAAGTTTGGCTCAAAAAGTCTCAAGATGCAAAAGTTTCCATATTTGGACAGTTGAAAAAGTCAACTGTGACTTGACCAAGGCATAACTTCCACATGGATTATCAGAAAAATTCCATCCAAAGCTCATTTTAAAGAGAATGACATTTCCTACAACTCCTCTTCATACTTCAAGTCCAAGAAATGCTCTCACAAAAAGTTATCAATTTCAACATTATAGGTCATTTTCAAAAGTCAACAAAAAGGGACTTTAAGTCAAAGGCCATAACTTGAGATTGGTAAATCCAAATGACATGGGACCAAAGACATTGGTTATAGGACTCAAAGACCTTTCCAAAATGTCCAAGAACATGAGCAAAGCTTAAAAATTGAGCAAGTTATGCCTTGTGAAAGTTGGGAAAGTTTTGGATATTTTGAAAAGTCAACATTGATTCAAATGACCTAAAATTGCTAATGGGCCTCTTTTTCTTCCACAATTCATCATCCAAGGCATGTGCACGACCATGTGGCCCAAAGGGAAGTTTTTTATCATTTTTATTTATTTATTTGGATTTTTTATTATTAAAAATTCATTTAATTAATTAAAATACATGAAAAATACCAAACCTAATGTTTTGAATCTTTTTGTGCATAAAATATCTCCAAGATTTCGTGCAAATCAGGTTAGGAAAGAATTAAAGGTGATTGGATATGATTGAAGCCAAAATAGCATGAAAAAGATTTGGAAAATTATGGCATAAAAATCAAATATTGATTCCTTCAATTCATGGATTTTTGATCAATTTCTCAACCCTAAAACCTTCACACATACATATATAGTGCAACCCTATTCCAAAGAGGTCCCAGCTGCGCCCAAAAGCCATAACTAAGTTGACATTTTTTCAAGAAAATTCTGAAACTGAAATCACCATTGCAAGGGTTTTCAAGCCAAAACAACCATTCTATCACCTTCCTGGGACATCAAGGAAGGCTCCTGGATCAAGAACACCAACTCTAACGCCTTGAATCGGTGTACAGAAATCAAATTTTTTTCATATAAATGCATATCCGTGTTCTGATTTTTAGGCATTTTCATGGCATTTTGTTTGTGGATTCATACTAAGTGATGTATTCTGAAGCTAACCACATACTTTGATTGGGTTTTTATACACTATATGCAAAAACACCATTGTTGTGTTTTAGGGTTACAGGGATTTTGATTTAGGGCTTTACGTTCAAGGAACAATTGGGACACGATAATGGCACCATCAGATTCAGAAGCTTCATGCCAATCAAATCCATATGTCGCGCCTAATTTCTAATGCAAGGATTCCTAATCGCTATTTTGAATTATGGCAGGTTTTGCGGACGGTTCAAAACCGTTGCTAACCCTTTTGTTTCAGGGAACGAAGAAGAAGAAGATGAGGTGTCCAGTAGTAATTGGGTTATTCAAATTCTCGCGCGAAAAAGCACTAACATTTGTTTTATTTTATATTGTTTGTTGTTTATATAATATACAAATAGATAAAGCAGCGTGGTTGGTAAGCATGTTCGTTGGTAATCATCAGGACCTGGGTTCGAGCCCCAGGTCCCCCTTTCTATTCCATAATATTTTTCAATATATATTCCCATGCAGTTCAAGCTTCAAAGCCTACTATGCGCTCATAATCTCAACGCACCACGTGGCCACTGAAGACCATCCAAGGGCCCAGATCTGAGGAGCTCCATATACCCTGGTCAAACATGCCTCACACGCCCAGAAAGGTCAAACCAAGCCAAGCTTCTTGGGCCAAAAAATGCTAAGCAAGCCCTCCAATTTGGGGACAGACCCCCCTAGGTTTGCAAGCTTTTTACAATTTTTTTCATTCTTTTTTATTTATTCCAATTATTGTTTTTTTTAATTAATTTAATATTTTCATGAAAAACATAAAAAACAATAAAAAATCAGAAAAAGACAAAAATAAATATTTTTATTTAAAGGTTATTTATTTTTTTTGTAAATAAATATCATTAATTGATTTAGCTTTTTAAAATTAGGTTTAACTTTAATATTTTTCTCAATAAATTAAAAAAGTGTAGAATTAGGGTTTTAAGTATTTTTCATTCTTTTTCTTTTAATTATTAATTATTAATTATTATTTTTGTAAATACTTGCAATTAATTAATTAGGTTTAATTTTAGGTTAAAGTTTAATGCTTTTCTTAATAAACGAAAAAAACTAGAATTAGGGTTGATTAATATTTTAATTTCATTTAATTCTCATAAAAAACCATAAATACAAAAAATCTCAAAAAAAAATAATTTCTTTTTCTTTTTAATTTAATTAATTTAACAATGTAATTGTATTTCATTCAAAAGGGTCCAACGCCCTCGTTTCTAACTTTAATTCCAATTCGCGCATTTTTACTTTTATTTCTTATAATATCAATGTAATTCTCCAAAAGCCATGTAAATATTTACCTTTCGCACTTTACTTTATTTATTTATTTTTTGTCAAATCGGGTCCTGGAATTTTTGGCGATGTGGACCCGCGCCTTTTGTAATAGTTTAGAACTTTACCTTTCTCGCTCTTTTAACTGTTAAATAAATGCATGCAAGAATGAATGACAATAAATAAAAACAAGCGCGTAGATCACCATAACATGACAAGACAAAAATAAATGAATCTGACACACAAATCACACACCACCCCTAGGGTACGCCTCACTGTTGCCTTGCCTCGAAAGGTGATCGTCGAGTAGAGGATGTCTTAGTAAGTCCTCATGATCCGGGAACCTGGCATGAGGGTAGCTTCTAAGGTGTCTTCCCATTTCTCTGGTGATCACCATGTCCCGAACCTCGAATTGACCCGAACAACTCCAATAGTGGTGCTACCTACCTCTCAATGGTGGGATGGCATTACTTTAAAGGACATTTACACAGACGAATTCCTTAGGGTAGGTAGACGACTCTAGATACTTGCTCTAATTTCAAAACAAATTCAAAAATACTTTTCACACCGACACCTTTTCAAAAAGCTTTCGGAAGCAATTTTTCAAACACTCTTGAGGACCGATACAAGAGTCGAACTGGAATTTTCAAAGAAACTTTTTAAAACCCACATTGAAAAGCAAACAAACCAATTTTGAAAACACAAATGAGCAAGTATCTAACAGCCCATGGATAACCATGGATAGAAAGGGTGCTAACACCTTCCCTTTCTATAACCTACCTCCCGAACCAAGAGCAATATCTATAAGGAATTTTTCTGTGCTTTTGTCCTTTCCATTTGGAGAAAATAAAAGACGGTGGCGACTCTTGCTTCCACGACATTTCGCGAACCAGCGTTAAACAGTCAGTTCCAGATCCACCGATCACACACACAATTTCTCATCAGCAGTTACCGGTCCATCTTTTGTTGGTCTCTTTTTTGATGGTACATCCTTCATGAATTTCTGGTACAAGGGCATTTTCTTGAGTTCTTCAAAGAACAGGATGTTGATCTCTAGATTTTTGAACATGTTGACAATTTTCTCAAAGTCTTTCTCTCTTTTGGGTCCTTCTTTGCTACCCGAGAGGGATATAACAACTTTATAACAAGTTTGGTCTCCTTTGCACTCTTCTCTTCACCCGGCTTCACATGCAATACCACTTCTTCTTGTTTTTTCTTATTTTCTATCATTTCTAGCTCTACCTCGATGATCTTATCATCATATTCCTTTTCTTCTTTCACCTTCTTTATCCATTTTCTGACTCCTTGTTGTGACAACATTAACATTCTCATGGATTTTTTATTTCCTTGTGCTTGCATAAATAATTGTTGTGCAATTTGCCCCATTTGAACTTCCAATATTTGATTACAGATGTGGTATTTCTATGATTTCTCATTGTCTCTTCTTGGAATTGAGAAGTGTGGGCAGCCATCTTCTTAATAGCTACCTCCCATTCTTCTTTTTGTGGAGCTTGTTGCTGATTTTCTTTCCAGAAGAAGTTGGGGTGATTACTCCACCCTAGATTATAGGTATTAGAGTATGAATTATTTTTCCTCAATAATTTTATCTCAATTTTTTGTGGAGCTGCAAGAAATTGCACAGTAATGTGTGGTCCACTACAAATTTTACAACTTTCCTTTTGTGCATCTTGAATATGAGCTACCTGTTGAGTACCCATGTTTATTGCTTTTAGCTTTTTCTCCACTTCTACAACTATTGTCTCTTCAATTTTTAGTTCCTTTTAAACTTCTAACTTTAGATCAATACTCGCTCTAGTTTACTTGCAACCCTGTCATGGAATTCCAGGTGTTCATTTGCAGCAATGGCGTCAATGATCTTCTTCACACCAGTGGCTGTTGTAAAGTTAGATGAGCCACTGGCTACTGTATTAATAAGTTGCTTTGTCTTTATTCGGAGGCCATTTAGAAACATATGTATTTGCTCAGTTTGATCCATGTTGTGAGTGGGACAACCTACCAATAACCTCTTGAACCTCTTATAAGAATCACCTAGTGACTATCCTTCTTTCTGCTTAAAATTTACAATTTCATATCTTTTGCGAATATAAAAAGACGCATAAAAGTATTCGTCAAGAAATTTTTTCTCCATCTCTTCCCAAGTGGTAATATTTCCAGTAGGAAATGAGTAAAACCATTCTTCATCATCTTCAGACAGCGTGAATGGGAACATTCTTAATTTCTTTGCTTCTTCAGAGTGCCCCTCAATCTTCAAAGTAGTGCTCATAGTGAGAAACCTTTACAAATGTTTATTTTCATCTTCATTTATCTTTCTAGTGAAAGATCTTCTCTCAAGCTGACAGATTGTTGAGGAGTGAAGCTAGAAATTTGCAATATTTACCGGTTGATTCACAATAGTTAACTGACCTGCTGAAGTATTTACTCCTCCATAGTCCCCAAGAAGTCTCTTAGGTGTTGGTGGATCTTCAGCCATTAGTTTTTCCTCTTCCTTTTCAGACTCTGGACCAAAATGATGTTTTGACTCTGACTATGTATGAACTGAATGTTCCTCGTCGGAGGCCAGTCTGTCTAATAAATCTTGTCTACGCCTCGCGTGAAAAGTTCTTTCAATTTCTGCGTCAAAAGGAAATTCAGTCGAGGGCTTTCCTCGCATTCAAAGGTTAGACACAAATCAGTAATGACAAAAAAATATACAAAAATAATAAAAAATATTTTTTTTGCGCAAAGCAACAAAATTTTAATTGAACTCAAATTAAATTCTATAATTTGGCAGTCCCCGGAAATGGTGCTAAAAACTTGATCGATAAAATAGCAAGTGTACTATTTTCCTCTTGTAATAATAAGGAAATTCCTCGAATGTCGATCTCAAGGACTGCGTGCAAGTATCGAGTTCAATTTGTGGTTCAATTAAACAAAAACTTAAATTGGGATTTTGTTTAGTTATTGTCACTTTAAATTAAGCAGAAATATTAATTGACTTTTTTCTCATATATGAGGGACATGCTAGAGTAAAGTGTATAATTTTCCCTGTAACTACCTTGAATCCTGATTTCTTCAACAAGTTCATAACATTCAATTACCAGCCCTTTAGGTTGTTTTCCCTTAAGTTCTTAGTGGGAAAACCTTTGAACATTCACCCTGAATCCCAAGTCCGTAGAGAATTATGATGAAATCAAGCATTTGTTTTATCAAGAGTTAACCGGTAACTATAGGATATCCCTAGGCCTAGGTGATATCTATTATAGTCTAATCGTACAAAATCCTTAACAACCAGGGTCCAGCTAATGATTAACCGTAAATCAATCTTGTTGGTCTGACAAAGAAATCATAAAAACCTCGCAAGATTAAATAGAATAAGAAAAAAATACATTGATAAAACTAGAATTAAAGTTGTTTACATAATCAAATATGGGGCACCCCCTAGCATTGGGGGGTTTAGCTACTCATATTGTTCAAAGTAATTTCAAAATAAAAATTAGACATTATAATTTACTGGTGAACTTTGATCTTCAATTGCTTCCGCTAATGAAAAGTCTTTGTTATCCAACAATTGCATACGATTCACTCTTCAGTCGTAGAAATTCTCCGTTGGCAAAAAGTCCCCTAATTCCTTGTGAAAACTTATCTAAATAGTCACCATTAACTCAGATCGGTTGGAAGTACCCAATACGCTCCCACAACTTAACATATGGGTAAAATAGAAAGAGTCAAGAAATCCGCGTCACAGGCCAACACGGCCCGTGTCAGGAAACAGCCCCCCCCCCCCCCCCCCCCCCCCCCCCCCGTGTTGGCCCTCAAACTTCAATTTCTCTTTTTAAGTTCCAAGAGGTGCAACACGGCCCGTGTCAGGTGACACGGCCACCCGTGTTGGCCCCCTGGTTTTCCACTTCTCCAATGCGCTCCTCCTGGCACGGCCCATGTCAGGTGACACAACCACCCGTGTCATGACTCTTGTTGATGGATTTTTTACTTTCTTTGAAACTTCGAGTTTTTGCATTTTTTTACCCTGAATTGTCCTGATTTATTCATTTGAGCCTAAAAACAATAAATGACACAACAAACGCATAAAATGTGGTAAAATGAAATAAAACACTCGACAATCAAAAGAAAAGATAATTGAAATCAATGGTAAACAAATGTGTAAAAACCACTGGTTATCACCCCAAGAATATAAATACTGAAACAAAATACTCTTTATTGAATAAGAAAAACCATAACAATCCTCAACATGAAAGTACAATTCTAAAATAAGTAAATACTAAATAGAAGTACTAAATACAGGAAATGAAAACAAATGCCAAATACTCAAAGAAATAATAAAAAGGGAAACTAAATCTCCTAACTATGCTTGTTAATTTCTACCTTAAAACCATCAACCATCCCCTACAAAGTTTGAGAAAGTCTTCAACATCTTTTGGGAGACGGACCATTGTAGCCTCTGCATCCCTTAAGCTCCTAGGAATATCACTAATGAGATTGTTTTCTAAGAAGGTGAGCTTTGCATGCTTGTCTTTGTATTTCACATATTCCTTATAGAGTGTCAAAATTATGCGCTTGTTGTCTTCTCTCGCACATGGTATGATCGTGTATTTCTCTTCCCAATATGATTTTTTTAGCTTTTGCCTCCTTATAGTATTCCCTTTGTATAAAGAAATATTTTCGAAGATCTTATAACTCTTGATAGACTTATTCATACACCTTTACTCATTGGGAAAGGAGTATTTCTACTCTTATCCTCCTAAGGCGTTCTCTTACCTCCAATTCTTAGCTTTCTTAGAGACTTGTGACCAGGTTCTGAATTTTCTCCTCTTGACCTTGAGCATTTTCTTCTAATTCTTGGATTTGGACTCTCAAAGCCTCTTCCAACTCACTTTCATCTTATAGTGCTTGATTGTACAAACCCTTTAGTCTTCCAATTTCCTTATCTGCATCATCTAGACGTTGATTGTGGGAATCAAGATTGAAAGTAGCACTTAGCAACCCTTCAGGCGTACGCTTTCGTTCAAGCCTTTCTTTTTCATCCAATTCACAATCTCTTTGAATCTATTGTTCTTTTAGCTCTAGCTCATGTTGCAACTAACTCTTATCATAAGCAAGCTCATAAAGTCTATGCTCTAATCCATATTTTTCTCTTTGGGCTTGCTCAAGGGCATCCCTTAGTTCTTCCACTTCTTATACTAATATCGGAAGAGGATCTGGTATGTCTGGCTTGTACGTAGGATCAATGTCGAATGGTAATTTGTTGATTCATATCCTATCCAAAACTATTGAGTATAAGGTTCTCTTTCCACATCATTATTCCTTCCAAATCCATCCCCTTTATTGTGAACTTTACCCCAAGCTTGGATGATTTTCTTGAGTAGCTCGAGGTTGCCTTTACCCATATCATGAAGGACCTATTGTTGAAGTTGCTCGTTAGAAGGTTTATCTTCCAAAGGGTACCCAAGTTGACGTAAAGCCAAAGTGGAATTGTAATTAATACATCCTTTTGTCCCAATCAGGGGAACATTTGGAAATTCTCCACAATTATAGACAATTTCTTCTATATTCAGTTTTCTAGCATACCACAAAATAGAATCATTACTGAGAGCCCTCAACTTTTGAGACCATTCTTTCCTCGTTAAATCCTTGACCATGTAAATTTCTTTGTAAAGGTGAAAAATAAGCCAATAATATAAGAGAGGGATACAACAATATAACACGTCTTTCCCTTTTTCATAACGTGTATGTAACGCGGTGGGAGAACTGACTTGGTTGTTTTATGTTTTATCGCAAATGTTGTGGTTAGCAAGAGTCGCCACCGACTTTTCTTTTATCCAAAAGGAAAGGTTAAAAAGAACATGAAAGACCTTTGAGATGTTTTCTTGAGTTCGAGGGGTAGATTATAAAAAGGGAAGGTATTAGAACCCTTTTTATCCATAGTTATCTATGGGATCTTAGTTGCTTGCTAGATACCTTGCTTTTGGTTGAAAATGTGCTTTGTGTGGTTTTTGAAAGTATTTTGAAAAGGGGCCATTGTTTAGGAAAACTTTGTAATAATTCTCGTTTATAAGAATGTATACAAAGTGTTGATCTTTTGAAAATGTTTTCAAGTTTGAAAGATGTTTTTGAAAGTGTTGGTGTTTATTTTGAAAATAGCAAGGATGTTTTGGTTTGAAAATGAGCAAGCAACTAGGAATATTCTACCTACTCAAAATTCTTTCATGTTTATTTCCTCTTTCCTTTGACATTGTTATCTTACCATTGATTTGGTAAGAAACCCTATCTTTGGATGTAAAAGGGATGGACAAGGGTCATCGTATAATCATGACTAGCAATGTTGCAAGATATCTTAGCATTTTCTTTGAGGGACTAAGATCATTCATAAGGAAACTTTTTGTAGTGTCATCGAGGGACTATGATCTTGTATTTTGTTTGTTTTTACCAAGACATCTTACATGCGTATTATAATCATTTATTTCTCAAGGCAACAAAGTGGGTTTATCCTAAGGGTGTAAGTGTGCAAGTGTATTGATTTACATGCATTGTTCTATCTTTGAATTAGGGGTTTCTAAGCATTGATTTTATCTTTCCATACAAACCCTAATTTACTAGCATTTTATATATATAAAGCATTAAATTGCAGAAAATAAAAATACTAAGCAATTACATCATTAGGGGAGGGGTGTACAAATTTACAAATGGGGAAATTGCAAGAAAAATTAAATCTAAATAATTATTACAACCATATTGAATATTGTACAAAAATGAATAAATATTAAAGAATATAAATGGATAAAGGAAATGGATTTTTGTTTGGTTTTCATGAAAAGGTTTTAACCTAAACTTAATTAAGAAAAATGATTAATGAAAATTAAATGAAATTTACTTAAACTAAATAAGAAAAGAAATTAGCTAAAAAAAGATTGTTTAGGGTTTTATTTATGAAAAGGTTTTAAAAACAATATGGATATTAATTAATTAAAAAAAAACCTAAGTTCTAAATTAATTTTAATTGCAAGAAAATAATATAATAGTTAAACCTAAACCTAAGTATTATTAAGAAAGAAATTAATTTATTAAAAAATGTTGTTGTTCTTTTAGTTTTATAAAATAAATAAACTAAATAAGTTTAAAAATAAAATATTTTTGGATTTTTATTAATAACAATAAAAATAATAATAATAATAATAATAATAATAATAATAAAGGAAAAAGAAATAAAATAAAATAAGAAAATAATAATGAAAATTGGGCTAGGGGATGCAGAAGTAAGTCAGGGATTAGTAAAATAAATAAAAAGTAATCAAGCCCAAGTTAGAGGCCCCACCTATTCAAACAAAAAAAAAGGAAAATAGAAAAATGTGAAAAAATGGTAAAACAGACGCTGGGGCTCGAACCCGTGTCCAAGGGGTAACAGGCACGCGCTTTAACCACTGGGGTGGTTATACATCTGTTAACATTGGCACAACAATAAATACATAACACATATTTTGCCCTGATTGTACTTCATCTTCAACCTCCGACCAAAGGATTTCAAACTTGCTCATTCCTCAACCATTTTAAAAAATGTAAACATAAAACTTGTGTATTTTTTCACCACGAATCCAACCATGTAATTAATTTAAGCTAACATTCAAAGATAAAGATGAATTCATGAAAGTACCAAATTCTGACCTAAATGTTTCAGCAAGTTTAAACTCAAAATTCTCCTGCTCAAGCAACATAAATGAAATCTATGGACATGTATAGTTTCAGGGCAATGATATCTACATTTTATCTTCATAAATGCAAGCCTAACAATGCTTATATGAATAGTTCAAAAGTCATAAAACTCACCTTGCAAGAGGGTATCGTGTTTTGAGTTTGAGAAGCTTTCAACGAGTTCTAGTGATTGGGTTAGCTTCCTTAAGTTCCCGGGAAGCTAATGTGATGCTTGGCTTGAGCTGAAAGTGGCTGAGGAGTTCTAGAGAAGTCCACTTGCAAACCCCTGTTTTTGAAAATGGAACTTGATGATGGAGGTGTTACAGTTAGGCAAAAGGACTTTGGATGGTTTTTATTTGATGTTTAGAAGCTTTAGGAACCAAAAGGCTTGGAAACGCACGAGGGAGGTGTATGTTTCAAGTTTTTGGTCAGATTGTGCAACAATGGAGTTTTTGTATGTGATTATGAGTTCCAGAGAGTTTGAGGGATTATGTATGTGTGGGTTCTCTTACAAATAGTATCTCTATTCATGGAGGAGAGGTTTTGAGGTTTGAAATAATCATAAATGAAGAATCACATGTTATGAGTTCTTGACTTCTTTTTGAAGTTATCTTGACAAACATGGTTTCAATGCAAGGTACATGTCTTGTAGGGTGGCTAGCAACTTTAAACATGTTTTTTCTGAGTTTATAGAGTATGCTTATGTAGAAAGAGGAAGTGCAAAGCTCCATACAAGTTGACTTTGTGATTAAAGTCACTTTTCAAGAATAGCAATGGTGCCTTTCTTCCAAAAATGGAAATGCAACTTGGATAATGATTCAAATGCTTGGATAATGGCTCCATATGTTGTGCAAAAATTTAATTAAGGAGTGAATTTCAAGTTTGAGTCCTGCAAAGTGAATTTTATGCAGCATGGCTATGGATTTGGTTCATTGTGCATCACAAATTTTGCCTTGCAAAACAACTTGAAACCCTAACTTCTGGCTTTCGATTCTCCTTGCTCACAAGTGATCTCAAGGAGTTCTTGGACATTTTAGAAATCTTGTAATGTTCTCTACAACCCCTCTTTGAGCTTACAAGGAAAGAAATAAAATACAAAAGTCTAAGACAAAAAAGTTGAACACATCCTCTTCGGTGCAATGTAGGAATTCAGACTCCTCTCTTCATGAAGCTGCTTGGTGAGTTCCAGAACTTTCTTCTCATTGGCGTAGATTTGGGCTTCAAAAGTGTCTCGCTCTTCCTTAAGTTGTATCCAATCCCTTTGCAAGTATTCAAGAGAGGTGGGCATCTTAGGATGAAGGGTAGTGTATGGGACATCTCCTTCCACAATGAGCTCTATGGTAACTGGGAGAATGGAGGGGTAAGGCATCACGATACTTTAAGCACGAGCTCGTACCCATTTGAGATAAGGCTCAAGAGGGATGGAATTCTTATTCCCCAGTGTCTTACTATCAACTCTATGTACCATTCCCCAAGCTCGCATGAACCTTTTGCGGTAACCCTGAGCATCATCCTCGTAGTTGAAGATGATTCCTTGGATAATTGTATCATGAGGACCATCCCTTCTCGCATATCCAAATTGTCGCAGTGCCAAACAAGGATTATAAGTGATTCCTCCCCTAATGCCTAAAAGAGGGAAATTAGGGAGTTCTCCATATTAATCAATGATGGTAACATTCTCCGAGAATCAAGGACACCAATGAATTCCTGAATGTGTAAGAGTCATTAGCCTATGAGACCATCTCAAACCCTGTTTATTCTTCAAGACGGATCGGGGTAGGTGCGAAATAAACCACCTAGCAAAAAGAGGTGTGCAGCATAGAAGGGTTCCTCTCCTCTTTATAGTGCGAGTATGCAAAGAATGTAGGATATCTCTAAGCAGAGTAGGTTACGTGACAGGAAAACCTTAACCGCATTCAGGTCTATGAGATGGTCCAGATTAGGAAACAATACCAACCCATAGATGAGAAGGGATAACACCTATTCAAATGCTTATAAGTCCAGGGCATCCCAAAAATGATGAGCTTTCTCTAACAAGAACTTAGCCAAAAAATCCTTGACACTTTTCCTGGTTTCCCAATTTGCTACTACGTGTTTACCGTGGAAATTGGTAAACAACCGCTGATCCTCCAAAAGGTTACTTATTTGGTGACTCGCAGGATCGATCAGATTGATCCTAAGACATGGTTGATTTTTGGGGTTTGATTAAGTCTAATGATGGTTAATGCCAGTAAAGTAAAGACACTTTATGTAAATTGCATGAAGAAAAACTTGGTAGAATAAATGAAAGGTAATAACTAAAGGCTTCGACTGGGAAGAGTAAATGAAAGGCAATAAAGTTCTGGAATATAAAAGAATTTGATTGATTTAAATGGTGTTTCATACATACATTCTCAACAATTCTTTCGCTCACACTGGGTACTTGAATCTAAATGAGTGACTTGTATATAATGGTGAACACACGCGAAAACTACGTGAACAACTAGTATTTATACTAAACACATCTCAAGTAACCGTCGGGCAGTTACGTTGCTTCGAGATGACTCCACTTGGCATGCTCATAGCATTCGACGCTCCTGATCTTGGCACGTTGCACTTGGTAACTGCTGGGAACCGTTTTCCCTCCAAACATTCGAATCTCAAACCGTTCTACTCTGAGCATCAAATACCTTTTGTCGAGAAGCTCCTTCGACGTCGAAGGCAACAAAATTCCTACTTAGAAGAAATTCTCTAAGTACCTTGCCACCTTCTGATGAGCATTTCGACAGGATCAGCTGGTCGAAACCATCCCTCATGATTAATGGTCTATATTAATAAAAACAAGGGTGTCGAATTTAGGAGCCAACAAATTGCCCCCCAAGAATGCCTCATTTCGACGCTGAAAAAAAAGGCATTCTTTGAGATTCCACCCGACACCTGTCTTTCATTCTTAGCCACAGATTAACTTGTGCGCTTTTCGTCTTCTACCAACCAACTGACAATCCCAAGAAAAAGCCATCATTCCACCTGTACCTAAGACGTCACTTCAGTAAGGCGTTTAGCGTGCCCAATGTCTTTTCACAGATTGTCATCATGACGATTTCCCAAAAACGAGGGTGCACGCTGCACCGTTTCCTTTCTACAGAACGGCTATGTCAGCGAAGGAGCGCCATGTGCCCCACTACCGTCTGAAACATTAAATGCCCTCGAGTTTTGTGATTTTCCAATCACTATAAATAGCGCCAGGTACCCCTCATGGGACTTTTTCACGCTATTCTTCATCCAAACCTTATTGTTGAACAAAAACTTCTACAAACACTTTGTTCCTCCTCCACCTTCATCTTAACCCAAAAATGGCTTCAGGTTCTTCTAATGCTCCCAGTTCTAACATTCCTTCTAAAACTGCCCAACCAAAAATCTTCTCAACTGTTCCAACAGTTAACTCTAAAGGTATGCGAAGGGTTCCTGAACCCCTGGGAACTGCTGAGCGTGAAGTTTATTCTTCTCAACTGCTGATTCCGGTTGGATACTCCAACCAGGTTTTCGCCATGTATGGCCCTTTATCCACATGCATTGATGACTCCACGAAGATCAAGAACTTCTTCCCGGTGCTTGAGGCACTCAAACCTGTTGGGTGCTCCAAAAAGGCTGCAGATGACAACGAAGATCCTGCTAAGGAAAAGATAGATCTTCGTTTCTTCAACAGAGGTGTTAGGGCTTTTAGGTCTAGCCCTAGCCTTACACCAGACTACAGCGCTTGGCTAGAGAAGATGGAAAAAAGCCAGGCTTCGATTTGGAAGAACCTGGGGATTTATGACCTAGTCATGCTGTCGAAGACTGGTCTCAACTACTCCCCTGAAATGCTGGTAGCCTCTTTGCTATTCTGGGACTATACTCACTTCACCTTCCACCTGCCTTGTGGAATGATAACACCCACTCTCTTCGACGTGGCTGCCATCACCGGTCTTCGACCAACTGGGGATTACTTCGACCCAGAGGAAATGTCTGAAGACCAGATTGGGTTTTCAGCTACCAAACCCACTTATACCACCTACATCAACCATTACCATGACAGGTCGAAAGCTAATGTGACGGACGTGGAGCACATTGCGTTTCTAGCCCTTTGGCTGTCACGCTTCGTGTTCTGCACGAAGTCTCTACAGGTGACGAAGAAAATGGTCACCCTTGCTACCCAGCTTCACCACGGTCAAAACATCTGTTTGGCCGAATTAATCCTGGCGAACCTGTATGAGTTGATAAGCAGTGGAGCGACTCTGCTAAAGGTCATCGAAAATAGAGCAAGTTTGTTGCATGCAGGACCCTTCTGGCTACTTCAACTATGGCTAAATGCCACTTTTGAGTCTTTCTTACCTCAGAAAACTCAGATAAACGAACAAGCTCCTGAGATAGCCAAAATGCGTATCGAAGGCACCAGACTGGCACTACTGACTCCCACTGAGGATGGGCTGGAACTCCAACAGACCTTTGCAAACTTCGTCTTGATGTTTGCAGGAAGAAAAGAATTCACCTCGACCATGGCTCCTTTCGCCCGTCGAAAGTTTGGTCCAGAATGGTTCACCAGGCCCCATCCCAAGTCATCAGGTGACCCTCATCTCGAAGAACACACAACAATGTGGGAAGCATTTCTCACTCCCAGAATAATGCCACTGCGCTTTAAGAGTTCCAAGAATCACCTGAGCTTGATTGCTTATCAGCCAAACTTCGTCTCTCGACAGTTTGGTATCATCCAATCACTTCCTTCTCCCATTTTTCCTAGGGAGAAATCAATGTTGTATTTTTGCAATGATTACACTCAGGATGCTGCCACCAAGCACATTGGCAGGTACGCTGGTCGAACAGTACTTTCACTGTTCGACTATCAACTTAACTTCCTCTATTCACCATCTTTCGAAGACTGGTGGAAGAGTTATTATGCTGAAGAGTTCTTCGACGAAAAAGATTTTGTGGACGAACTCCAGAAGTCCTTCATTCTGGTCCTTGACAAAATAAAGAAATGTATGTTCACTCTCCAAATTATATTTGTCTTTCCAATTTGACTTATAACTTGTTAATTATAACTTGTGAACGCATCTTCTTCCAGTTGTTCGAAAGCCTGCAGCAAAGAAAACCACAGAAAGCCATCAGGGAGGAGGTCCCTCGACAAAACCTTCAGCACCGGTAAAAACCACAGAAAGCCATCGGGGAGGAGGTCCCTCGACAAAACCTTCAGCACCGGTAAAAACCACAGAAAGCCATCAGGGAGGAGGTCCCTCGACAAAACCTTCAGCACCGGTAACCAGACTTTTATTATTTCCTTCTGGTTTTAACATCCTGATTTTCGATGTGGCGCTCTAAATCGAACTCCATTTGGTTTTCAGGAACCTGCACTCAAGAAACGACCTGCACTAACGGTCGAATCTGGGAGTGACGACGAGGACGAATCTCCCCCCGCTCCTCTTAAACGGAGAAAACTGAAGAAAGATGCCCCTGCTCCTGAGCCTCGACCCATGATCAGAATAAAGGTTGCAGGGAGAAGACCCAGGCCACCTCCCGTGATCATCGAAGAGCCCACGGAGGAGGAGCTAAACGTTTTGCTCAACAAACCCGTCGAAAGTGATAATTCCAGCCCTGGGGCTGAAATTCCTCTACAGGTAGTTTCTCTGACCATTTTTAACTTAGGTGTCGATGCTCACGTTCGATTGTGTATCTTTCTAAACCATAAGATTCTTCCTCTTCTATTTTCAGGAGACCACCGAAAGTTCAGCACCAAAAACTTCATAGACACAAGACTCTGCTGAACACAGTAGGCAACAAGAGGAGAAATTGGCGAACGATGAAGCCATTGCCGAAGCAGAGGAACAACAACCAAAGGAAACTCAAGTGGTCGATCTAACAGAGGAGCAACATGACGAAGGGGATCATGTTGATGCTGGCACTACTGAGCTACAGGTCGAAGAGAGTCATGTCGATGCAAACGCTACTCAACAACTTCAACCCCAAGCCAACGCTGCTGTAAGAGTTACCACCTCGACAAAGCCCAAGTCTAAAGAAGACTTGGCCCTTTTGAAGAAAACTGATCCCATTGGCTACCTGAATGCCATCATCGAGAGTAGGGGAAGTTCATCTGACCTTAGTCATGATGCTTCTACTGCATCGGGGAAGTCCACTTCGACTTCTCCTCTTGATGAGGCTTTGATGAAGGTCAAGGCTCAGTTCTTCAGAAAGGATCTGATGAAGGCTTTGGAGGGGGATCCTACTGCTCCGTCTTGTCTGGGAGCTGTTTTGAATGCATTCGATTTTCTTGCTGTGTCTCCAGAGGTTTCTAGCTTTATCTTGGAGTTATACTCCATTGTTGACCAAGTCTCTGCGGACTATCGACGTCAGAGGGGTTTCAACAGCCAGCTCGAAGCGCTACATGGCAAGAGTTCTTCTTCCTGGACTGAGGTAGCTGAAACAACTTCTCGAATTGCAGAGTTGTCGAAGCAGAAAACATCCAAGCAGGAAGAAATTGACGCCATAGATCGAGATAATGCCTCTATAAAGGCGCAGATCAAAGAGCTGGAGGCCAAGATAAATGCTAACACCAAGCGCAAAGAGGAACTCCTCTCGACTGTTTCGGACACTGAGAGCCAAGCTGAAGTTACACGAGGCCTAGAGTTCGCTGAGAAGGCCCAAGCCCTCGATGACCAGATTGCCAAACTCTCTCAGGAGAATGCCTTGTGTAGCAAAAGGCTAGAGTTGCAGCAGGCCAAGTATCTTCGACTTAAAGATGTTATCCCCTTCTAATTTGCTCAGCCATTTATTAACCATGTACTGTAATTTTTGTAAGACAATGTAACCATTTTGGCTAATTCTTATATAATTTTCCATTTTGGCTCTTTATGGTTAATTTCGTCATTACTTGCTATTTATTTTGATCTCTTGGAGCATAGGTTTATATTTTTTCAAATATTTGCCGTTTACTCTCAAGAGTCTTTTATCTTCACCTAACTCTTCGACTTCATAAGCTCCACCAGAAAAAGTTTGGATAATTCTGAACGGTCCTTCCCATTTGGGTGACCATTTTCCCATGCTTCGATCCCTTCGATCCATGGGGAGAATCACCTTCCAAACTAAATCTCCAGGCGAGAATGCCTTAGGTTTTACTTTTT
The DNA here is from genome assembly GCA_948472305.1 of Vicia faba. Classification (NCBI taxonomy): domain Eukaryota; kingdom Viridiplantae; phylum Streptophyta; class Magnoliopsida; order Fabales; family Fabaceae; genus Vicia; species Vicia faba. The sequence goes on along the minus strand of OX451736.1, from coordinate 811,909,373 downwards.
TATTGTAAGAGTCTTCCACTCTTTTCTTCTGAATCCTTAGTAGGTCGAGAGCGCGTAGTCTTTCTTCGTCTAAATCTACTAGTTCGTCTAACATCATATCCCAATAAACCTCAGAGGGGATATCATGATGTCTCTGAACCCTTGCTGATTGAAGACAAATTTCCGCTGGCAGCACTGCGTCATGACCGAAAGTTAGTCGATATGGTGTTGTACCTATGGCTTCTTTTGGGGACGTTCGACAGGCCCACAAGATCTGGTCTAACGTCTTATGCCAATTTTTTGGCTTCTTTCCTACATGCTTTTTTATCAGGCCAATCACTATTTTATTCGCTGCTTCAACTTGACCGTTTTCCTGTGCATAATAAGGCGTTGATGTTAGGAGTCTAAAGCCTGTTTCTTGAGCGAATTCCTACATCTTTCGACCGGTGAACACTGATCCTTGATCAGTCGTTATAGTTTCAGGGATTCCAAATCTAAAGATAATGTTCTTTTGAATAAATTCAATGACATTTTCTTGGTCTACATTGACTAAAGGAATAGCTTCGATCCACTTAGTGAAATAATCAATGCCTACCAATATATACTTCTGGCTCTTTGATGATGCTGGTCGAATTTCTCCAATAAGGTCCAACGCCCATCCTCTAAAGGGCCAAGGTTTCACTATTGAGTGAAGTTCGCTTGCTGGTACATGTTGGATGCCTGTATGGACTTGACATTCCTGGAAACCCTTCGCGAACTCAACACAATCTTTCAACATGGTGGGCCAGTATAGTCCTTGTCGAAACAACAACCATTTCATCTTATGGCCTACTTGGTGAGCCCCACATGCTCCAGCGTGCATAGTCGAAAGGGCTATGTATGCTTCAGTTTCACTTAAGCACTTTAGCAGTACCTCTTCAGGCGTCTTTTTAAATAACTCATTACCCATGAGTACGTAACTCAACGCCCTATATTTTATTTTCCATTCTGTCAAAGCTGCTGGATTTTGTAGATAATCCACAACGGGTTTCCTCCAATCTTGCTCTGACAAATTGTCTATGAACGATATTTCAAAGTTCCTTTGATCAGCATACCCTAGTCTTGTCGATTTCAAATCTGTTGGTGACAGACTAGTTGCTTTTATTTTTTCTCGGACTTCAATTGCACTTTGTAATCTCGTTTTTGAAATTTTGTACCCAGATGCAATTTGTGCCAAATCATTGGCTATTTGATTTTCCAATCTGGGTATGTGTCGAATGTTGACCATTTCGAACTTTTTCAATAAACGATTTGCTATCACAAAGTACAAAATAAGATTTTCTCTTATGCACTTATATTCTTTTGTGACTTGCTTAATGACTAACTCTGAGTCTCCCATTATTTCGACTCGAGTTGCCCCCAATTCCAACAATATCTCAAGGCTAGTAATTAGAGCTTCATACTCAGCCTCATTGTTCGAACAAATACCTGATATCTTGTACTTGAATGTTGTTGGAATTTTTTCTGGAGAAATAATCAAGACCCTTACTCCTGTTCCATCTTTATGGCTGGAACCATCGAAGTAGAATTTCCAAGGCTCTATCTCCATATAATTGATATTCTCAACCTGAATTGAGTGGTCGACTATAAAGTCTGCCACCACTTGCCCTTTTACTGCCCTAAGAGGCATAAAGGTCAAGGAGTACTCAGTTAACGCTAGCGCCCACTTGCCAATTCGGCTGTGCAGGATGGGTTTCGACAACATGTACTTGAAAACATCAAAATGAGACGAAACATACACATCAACTGGTTTTATATATTGTTTGAGCTTTGTACAAGAGAAATAAAGACATAAACATAATTTTTCAACTTCGCTATATCTAGTTTCTGCATCGTTCCAAACTCTACTAAGATAGTAAATGGGTCTTTCGACTCCATTTTCATCTTCTTGGGCTAACATGCTTCCCAAAGTTTTGTCGGATGCAGCTATGTACAATCTCATACTCCTGTTGCTGCAAGGAGGCACCAAAACAGGTGGCTTAGTGAGATACCCTTTGATTTTGTCGAAGGCTTCTTGTTGCTCTTGCCCCCATTCGAATCTTTCCTTATTCAATCGAAGTAAGGGTGAGAAGGCTTGAGCTTTTCCACTTAGGTTAGATATGAATCTCCTTAAGAAATTTATCTTGCCCAACAGAGATTGCAGTTCCTTTTTGTTCGCTGGCGCTTTCACTTCCAGGATTGCCTTCGTCTTGTTCTGGTTGATTTCGATTCCTTTCTTGTGGACGACGAAGCCCAAGAAATCTCCAACTTTCACACAGAACGCACACTTCAAAGGGTTCATTTTCAGACCATGTTTTCTCATTCTTTCAAATGATTGTCGAAGGTGGTCTATATGGTTCTTCCTGGAAACAGATTTCACAACAATATCATCAATATATACTTGCATAAAAGTGTTAATAAAATCATGGAAGATAGAGTTCATCGCTCGCTGATATGTTTCCCCAGCGTTCTTTAGGCCAAAAGGCATCACTACCCACTCGTAAGTGCCTAAAGCCCCGGGGCATCGAAAAGCTGTTTTCAACACATCTTCTTCGGCAATGAATATTTGATTATATCCTGAATAACCGTCGAGCATGCTCAGGTACTCATGGCCAGCGGCAGAATTGACTAGCATTTCCGCCACAGGCATAGGATATTCATCTTTGGGTGTAGCAGCGTTCAAATCTCTGAAATCTATGCATACCCTCAATGTACCTTTTTTCTTAATCACTGCCACAATGTTTGCAATCCATTCGACATACCTCGTAGCTCGTATGAATTTGCACTTCAGCAGTCTTTCGACTTCTATTTTGATCTTCGACAGTATTTCTGGAGCGAAGCGTCTTGGACTTTGCTTGACTGGCTTCTTCCCAGGTTTGATTGGCAACTGAAGTTCTACCAATCCTCTGTCGAGACCAGGCATCTCGTCGTAATCCCATGCAAAGCAGTCCTTGAACTCCTTTAACAAATGGATCACTTCCAACCTGAGTTCTGGGTCTATTTTTGCGCTAATATAAGTTGGCTTTTTCTCTAACCCTTCGCCCAAGTTGATTTCTTCTAAAGGATCCTGCGCTAACATTTTGATGTTGTTCGCTAAAGGGTTTTTTTCGAATCCCAAAGGCTCATCGTCATAGATGGCGTCGAGCCTTTGTTCCTGCATTTCTTCTGGCATGATATCAGGAGGTTCTGGGTTGAAATCCTTTCCAGGACCTGCAGAAGGTAACTCTTGATCATTGGCCTGAGTGGCCATATATTTTACTTCGGCTTCAAGAGCCGTCATCATCCTTGTTTCGGCTACATAAGCCAAAATTTGCTGCAGTGATTGTGACTCAGTCATTGTCACTGAATTCGCTTCCCCAACCAGTTGGCTGGATGTCAGTTAGCCCACTGAAATCAATGTGGGACAAGTCTTCTCTGTCCCATTGAAAACTATGCTCAGGGTGCAGGTATAAGGAACAAAAAGCATTTTGTGCTGGCGCCAAGTGAAGTCACGTGTTGGGCATGGCCCAATGTGAGCCAAATTTTTGTCGAAGTCTGCGATCCCTAGGTGATTCACTTCGCCCAAGTAATAGCTCTGATCCGCTTCTATATTTTCGACCATTCCATCAGGACGCCATAGTATCAATCTTTGGTGCATTGATGATGGTACAGCTCCAACACCATGTATCCATTCTCGGCCCAACAAAAGATTATAATTTGGTTTGGCCGATATGACCATAATCATAGTTGGTCGAAGGATGGATCCCACCTTGATGTCCAGTTGGATCACACCCATAGTGGTCCCTATTCCGCCTTCATAATTCGACAGGACCATATTGTGAGGCTTGATGTTTTCATCGCTCTTGCCTATTTTTCTCAGCATAAAGTGAGGGATGATGTTGATGGTTGCCCCACAGTCCACCAAGATCTTATTTACGATGGTTTCTTCGAGTTTTGCCCTTATAAATAAAGGCTTGAGGTGATTTTTCATCGCCTCTGTAGGAGGTTCAAAGAAACCATTTTTCTCTTCTGTAGCGCCATTATCCATGACGAAGTAGCATACTGGCCTATGCCTGGCCATTTCTTGTTCGACTTCCCAATCGTTCGATTCGACTTCCACTTGGCGGTTGAACTCTCTTGGCAAAACTGAGACTATGTTCACCATGATATCTAGGGTGTCATCAGACTCAGATCCATCTTCGTCATCAACTTCACCCTGGTTAGGCCAGACTAGTCTATTGGTCACTGGTTGTCTTTCCAGAGGCTTTCTCTGCTTTCTCTGAGGGACAGATTCTGGCTTTGGTTCATTGGTAGCTTCCCTCTCAGCCTTTCGCCGCCTCTGGTATCTTCTCCATTGGAATTGAGACATGGGATTCTTTCCCTTGTAGTTACTTGATACATGGGTCACTTTAGAAGCGACAACCTGAGGTTCTTTCTTGTGTGTAAAAGATGAACCTCTTGGCACTTCGAAGGAGTGCCATCTTTCCTCGCTTGGCCTCTTTCGACCTGATGTTTTATACCACGTATCAACTGGCACATTGGTTGGAGGCCTGAACGTCAGTGGCCTCTTCTCTTGATTTTGACCCTTTTGGTAGGTTCTTCTGGGGTCATGTCGAGTATCAACAATTTCCCTTCTTCTGTTTGCTGCTCTTACACCTTGGATGTGTTCAGCATCTTTTTTGTCGAAAATCGAGCTACATCGAGGACACAGCATCACTTCTGACTTCTTCTTCTGGCATCTTTGCAGGAAATCTGCCAGATTTTCATTTTCCCGAGGGAAAGCTGTTTTGTTGGCCTATTCTTGCCTAGTGGCCTCCTCTGATGCTTTTGGTTCAGAGATTTCGACCATGTTGACATTCATGGTGTCTTTGGTGGCAAGAGTCAACTGCTTCATCTGAGCCTCCAGGTCCTCTGTCTGGCCTTGGACTGCAGCCAAGTAGGAACTGGGTTTTGCTCCAGATTTTGGGGCTCCAACTGTCTCCAGTTTGGGGCTTTCAACGGCTTTTTGGACTGCTTCAATTGTCTTTCTAGAAAGACTCCCAGAAAAACTGCCAAAGATTGGCATGTTGACATGATCCTTGGTGACTTCGACCATAGTTATTCCTGGCCTCTTCGCCTGGCTTTTGGATGCCTCGATCACATTCACCTCTGAAGGTTCAGCATAATGGGCTTCAACCTGCAAAGGGTTAGAGTCCACAGTCATGGGGGTCTTATCAGCAAATTTCAACCTCCCTTCTTCGATAGCATCTTGCACGAGATTCCTGAAAAGAAAACATTGAGATGTTTTATGGCCCAGAAAATTATGATATTTACAAAAGCCTCTTTTCTTTCTTTGATCAAGAGGAGGCACTTTTACCCCTGGGGGCACTATCATTTGGCCATCTTTTACAAGTAAGTCAAAAATTTCATCACATTTTGTAATATCAAAACTGTAAGTCTTCTTAGGGAACCTATCGTTGGCCCTTTCCGGACCAGTGGGATTTTTACCACTTGAGGAGACTAGCAGTTTGCAAGAGTATGGTGGCCCTTGTTTTAGCTCCGCTAAATCGACCTCGCTTTCTTCGACGGTTATAGTTTCGTCGAAGGTTTCTGGATCTTCATCGTCCATTTCGACATATGCTATCCTTTCTCTTTTATGAGTTTTTGTCGCCTTGGCTTTTTTAGCTTTAAGGCATTCTACCTGTCGAACCCTATCGGCCAATTGGGCCATGTCTCTCAGGTATTGAGTGTCTAATTTCTTCCTAATGGAATAATCTAAGCCTCCTACGGCTACTTCGACTAACTCATGTTCTGGCACTTGCGTAAAGCATCTTGCTTTGAGCAACCTAAACCTGTTCAGATATTCGTCTATAGGTTCAGTGAATCGTCTCTTTACACTGGCCAATTCTTTCAGGCTTATCTTGGTTTGTCCCATGTAGAATTGCTCATGGAACAATCTCTCCAACTGGGTCTAATGGTGGATCGAATTGGGGGGGAGAGTTATGAACCAAGTAAACGCGTTCTTTGTTAGGGAACTTGGGAAATACTTAATCCTCGGGTTTTCGTTGTTTGAAATATCTCCTGCTTCAATCAAGTATCTCGCCACGTGTTCGACAGTAGATTCTGTCGTGTCCCCTGAAAATTTAGTGAACTTAGGGACTTTACATCTAGGAGGTAAGTCTGTTTGTAACACATATTCTGACAGTGGGGATGTAAAGTTGGGCCTACGAAAGCCCATATTCATCCCATTTTGCGTCATGATTCTTTCGATCATGGTTGCCAGGTTATTTTCCAAACCCATGTTCTGGTATTGGATGTGCTGAACTACTTCGTCAGCATTTTGGTTTCTGTTGACTATCCTTACCTCCGGGGCTATGACCCTAGGTTCTTCGACCCCGGGTTGTTCCAATCGTGTCCTAAGGTTTTCTTCGACAGGCTGCTGGACTTGGTTAATAGTGGTTTCTTCCTCTAGAAGTATACCTGGGTTTCCCCTTATTTGCGCCCTTTGGGGTTGTCGAATAGGTTGGGGTACCCCAAAGAAATCAGCCAGACGCGCCATTTGCGCTGTCATCTGCTGATTCGACTGAGTGGTATTTTGTATTAGAGGATTCAGCACTGTACTTAAAGTTTGTGCCAACATTTGAACCATATCATGGTTACTTTCGTCCATTTGTTGCCTCAAGACTGCTGTCGAGGCATTCGTAAGGCCATGCGCTACTTGGGACGTTCCTCCTAAGAGTTGGGTCCTACTCCTGTTTGCCATACCAACTCCAGAACCTTGGAGTGGCGAAGAGGCACTCACTAAAGGGTCTGAGAAAGTGGACGCAGCGTTCGTCAGGCTAGCCAATTTAGAAGTTGGCATGCCATAGAGTGGTTCTCGATTTGGACCGCCTGTCGGAAATCCTGGGGGAACATAAGGCCTAGTTCCTAGGTTTCCCCATGGCGGGGGAGTTCCCAAAGGCATTCTGGGGCCAGTGAACGGAGGTAATGGCCCCGTTTGTGTGACCGTTACTGCTGGTGTTGAACCAGCGGTTAGCGCTTCACTTACGGTTGGGATAACCGTTGATCCCACATTTGTTTGTGGGATTTCGCTATTGTTTGGCGTATTCGCCATCGCTTCTCTTCTTCTGGTAGTATTGGTATCGTTAGTGTATATTCTGCCACTTCTCAATAACATGCAATACTTCTCGAAAAAGATGATATTCTGTATAAATACGGTTAACCTTAAAAATCAACACAAGGTCCCACCGGGTGTGCCAATTTGTTTACCGTGGAAATTGGTAAACAACCGCTGATCCTATAAAAGGTTACTTATTTGGTGACTCGCAGGATCGATCAGATTGATCCTAAGACATGGTTGATTTTTGGGGTTTGATTAAGTCTAATGATGGTTAATGCCAGTAAAGTAAAGACACTTTATGTAAATTGCATGAAGAAAAACTTGATAGAATAAATGAAAGGTAATAACTAAAGGCTTCGACTGGGAAGAGTTAATGAAAGGCAATAAAGTTCTGGAATATAAAAGACTTTTATCGATTTAAATGGTGTTTCATACATACATTCTCAACAATTCTTTCGCTCACACTGGGTACTTGAATCTAAATGAGTGACTTGTATATAATGGTGAACACACGCGAAAACTACGTGAACAACTAGTATTTATACTAAACACATCTCAAGTAACCGTCGGGCAGTTACACTGCTTCGAGATGACTCCATTTGGCATGCTCACAGCATTCGACGCTCCTGATCTTGGCACGTTGCACTTGGTAACTGCTGGGAACCGTTTTCCCTCCAAACATTCGAATCTCAAACCGTTCTACTCTGAGCATCAAATACCTTTTGTCGAGAAGCTCCTTCGACGTCGAAGGCAACGAAATTCCTACTTAGAAGAAATTCTCTAAGTACCTTGCCACCTTCTGATGAGCATTTCGACAGGATCAGCTGGTCGAAACCATCCCTCATGATTAATGGTCTATATTAATAAAAACAAGGGTGTCGAATTTAGGAGCCAACACTACGTCAGACCGTTGTAAGGACAGAGCTTTAGCAATATCTTCAGGTTTAGGGTCTCTTTCCATACCATTGAAAGGTACCTCGTTAAGGATAGGCACCCCCTAGTAACAGAGAAAACTCCTCCATAGTAGGCACTAACTGGTAATCCAGAAAAGAGAAGCAGTGATGTAGAGGGTCAAAAAATTGAAAGAATACTTTTAACATTTCTTTATCGGGGTTTGAGGTGACCTAGCTGAGAAGTCGACCATGTCTTTCAGTGAAGGGAGAGCCTTCGGGAACTCTTGATACCAATTCCTTAAGCTGAGGAGGTACCTTTACCAGATTGACTTGGAGAGTGAATCTGCAGGCGAGGGCCATGTCCTACAAAACAAGACAAAAATAAACCCTAAGAATCCTTGAAATGATTAGTATGATATGCTATGCTATGATGTCATGATTATGCTCAGATATAGCAAACACAAGAAAATCACACAGAGACCTTAGGTTTAAGGCTTGCATGGATTTTCAGGTAATACCCTCTTGAAGTTGGGTTGGCTCAACCTGTCCTAAATATAGTAACCGGGTTCTAAGGGATCTCAATATCACCGGTCTTTCCCCCAAATATCATTCCGATAGACAATTGACTTGCCACCAAACAAAACTCAAGGGTCAAACCTTAATGAGTATAGCATTGAGTATCAACCGAATTTGGGTTTACACCAAAGACGGCTATCTCACTATGTCCTAAAAGCCAAGTTGGTAAATTAAGGTGCTAAGGTCAGTTGAAGCTTTATGATACCACGAAGCGGACCCGTATTCTCCTTGATTACTCAAGGGCTACTGGTACACACCAAAGTATCGCATCAACGTAGCTACTGTTTCAACCGTGTTACCCCACACAGTTCCCTCACAGTTTATTGCTACTTACCTAAAAGGTGCCCCAAATCCGGGTGTAGGATCTTTAATAGTAACCCAAACAAGGATCCAAAATGTAAAGCATACAATTCAAACAAAGCAAGTAAGTAAAGATGATCTCGCCCTAAGGTAACCCCACTTTTAAGTTTTTCCCCAGCAGAGTCGTCAGTTCTGTAATGCGGTGGGAGAACTGACTTGGAGGTTTTACATTTTATCGCAAATGTTGTGGTTAGCAAGTGTCGCCACTGACTTTTCTTTTATCCATAAGGAAAGGCTGGATAGAACAGGAAAGACCTTTGAGACTATTTCTTGAGTTTGGGGGATAGATAATGAAAAGAGAAGGTGTAACGCCCCGGTATTTAATTATTTATTTAATTAAATATTTTTGAATATTTTTTTGTTAATTCAAATTTTTATCGTTGAAGTCGGAATTATTTTATTAAGTTGGAATAATAATTAATCGGATTTAATTTGGGGGAATGAATTTAAAGTGTTATTTTATTATTAAGCTTAAATATGAATTTGGGCTTAATTGGTGGTGGTGTGTAGTAATAGAGGGGTATGTCATTTAGGCCCATTTGAATTTTTTATGATTAAATAAAATATAACTATTATATTGGAAATAAAAGTAGAGGAAATAGGAGAGAGTATTGTATCAGGAAGAAAAGAACAAGAAGAAAATAGGGTTTGGGAGAGGAGAAGAAGAATAAGAGGAAATTTCTTCAAGTGTCAAATTCCCCAAAAATTCGGTTGAAGTCTCTTAGAGCTGCTCTTAATCCAAGGTAAGGGTGGGGTTCTGACTCTATAATAGGGTGTATAATTAATAGTATGTGAATTTGGGTTATGAATATTATTTTTAATTGTGTTTGAACTTGGTATATTGATGAAATTGAGAGATGATTTAGGACCCAATATAATTATTTATACACATAAATAAGTGCTTTAGTATTTTCTTTGCAAAATCCCATATTTTGCATCCTGTAGCGCAAGGATGAAGAAGTGTATAGAAGGAATCATTTTGAATACAGTAGCGATGGAAGAAGCATGTAGTGTTTAAAGGCACTTGTTTAGCCCACTGTAGCGTAAAAGAGAAGCAGCATTTAGAAGCAATATTGAGAAGTAACATTTGTTTTGGCATTTATTTCACAATACAGTAGCATAAGATGAATCAATACTTAAAGGCTTTTGCCTTGCTGCAACGAATCCATAAAGTAGTAATTAGGATGAATGCATGTACTGTAGCGAAATTAATGAATTAATATTTGAAGGCATTTGTTTTCGCATATTGTAGTAGCATTAGAAGCAAATGGTAATTACAATACTGTAGTTGTATTTATGAATTGGCACTTAGCTTGCGTTCTGTAGCACAGTAGCGCAGGAAGAAGTAATAATTAATGGCAAGTGGTATTTGGCATATAGCTAGCAGTACTGTAGCACAATTAAAGAATGTAGTATTATTTAGAAGTATTTGTTTTGGCAACACAGTAGCGAAATCAAGAAGTAACATTTAATGGCTTTTGCAATGCTGTAGCGATATTAAAAGGAAATACTTAAAGGCATTTGGATTGTATACAGTAGCACAAGAATGATATGATACTTAAAAACATTAGCTGCTTACTGTAGCGAATTTTAGAAGTAATATTTAATGGCATTCGTTTTGCATACTATAGCTACTATGTTCCGGTTTACAATACAAAATATTTTAATAATAATGATTTAATATCTCTAATAAATAATTTTGTAGGATTTATAAAGTAGAAATAATAGAATTTTTGGCCGATAATTAATTAACCGATTTTAGCCAAAGTAGTCCGAATAATTATACGGTTTATTGTAGTAATTTTGGTTGATCAGTTGAGTGGCATTTTTGTTGAAAAATGTGAATTTGCAGGTGATTTCATTGCCTCTATTTATGGGCAAAATATTAAGTTGCAGGCTTATGGTCAATGTTGAATTAAGTTGAATTATTGATGTTGTTGTTGATATTACGATCATGTCGTTAATGCATACATAGCATATCATATTGGAGATGATGCTCGTCAAGTTGGTCTGGATTGGCAAATATAAAGTTGAAGGCTTATGCCTTGTTGATGCCTCTATTTATTGGCAGATTTCTAAGTTGGGAGTTCTGCACCATTGGTACCACAGACATGTGCATAAATATGAGTCGCATTTCATGTTGCATTCTGAGTTGTCGTGTGGATGAATTAATTATGTTGAATGTTGATAAAAAGCTGCGAAGTGATGAATTGTATGATCTAATACTAATATATTATTTATTGTATATCCAATTATATGGTTCGATATCTCACCCCTTCTGTTTGAATGTTGCCCTCTGTTGTTAATGTGCATGTAATCAAGAAGGTTAGTTTTTACCCTCGTTAGTTTGAGTCGGTGTTTTTGCTCTGATACGTAGCACTCGGGGGATGAACACATGTTTTCCTTATTGTTGATTTTTATTATGTTGCTGAATTTTTAGTTGTTTCCATTAAAAGACTTGTTGTCTTAGAATGGTTTTAAGTTGCATAAGATGTTATGGTGTTTTCAGTTGAATTTTGTGAATCCGCTGTGTAGTAATGAAAGTTGTTTTTATTTTTAGAGACTAAGCAGGTTGTTATCGGTTCATCTGAAATTCATGTGTTATGTGTCTGAACTACAGCTGATTGAATGTCGTAGTTTCAAGTTGAAAATGTAGCATTCCATTTGTTTGTTGGAAATTTTTATAACTCTGATTTTATTTAACTCGTTGGGTAGAAATGGGGTGTTACAGAAGGTGTTAGCGCCCTTTTCATCCATAGTTATCTATGGGCTCTTAGTTGCTTGCTAGATCACTTGCTTTTGGTTGAAAATGTGCTTTGTGTGGTTTTTGAAAGTATTTTGAAAAGGGGCCATCGTTTAGGAAAACTTTGTAATGATTCTCGTTCGCAAGAATGTATACAAAGTGTTGACCTTTTGAAAATGTTTTCAAGTTTGAAAGATGTTTTTGAAAGTGTTGGTGTTTGTTTAGAAAATAGCAAGGATGTTTTGGTTTGAAAATGAGCAAGCAACTAGGAATATTCTACCTACTCAAAATTCTTTCATGTTTATTTCCTCTTTCCTTTGACATTGTTATCTTACCATTTATTTGGTAAGAAACCCTATCTTTGGATGTAAAAGGGACGGACAAGGGTCATCGTATAATCATGACTAGCAATGTTGCAAGATATCTTAGCATTTTCTTTGAGGGACTAAGATCATTCGTAAGGCAACTTTTTGTAGTGTCATCGAGGGACTATGATCTTGTATTTTGTTTGTTTTTACCAAGACATCTTACATGCGTATTATAATCATTTATTTCTCAAGGCAACAAAGTGGGTTTATCCTAAGGGTGTAAGTGTGCAAGTGTATTGATTTACATGCATTGTTCTATCTTTGAATTAGGGGTTTCTAAGCATTGATTTTATCTTTCCATACAAACCCTAATTTACTAGCATTTTATATATATAAAGCATTAAATTGCAGAAAATAAAAATACTAAGCTATTACATCATTAGGGGAGGGGGTGTACAAATTTACAAATGGGGAAATTGCAAGAAAAATTAAATCTAAATAATTATTACAACCATATTGAATATTGTACAAAAATGAATAAATATTAAAGAATATAAATGGATAAAGGAAATGGATTTTTGTTTGGTTTTCATGAAAAGGTGTTAACCTAAACTTAATTAAGAAAAATGATTAATGAAAATTAAATAAAATTTACTTAAACTAAATAAGAAAAGAAATTAGCTAAAAAAAGATTGTTTAGGGTTTTATTTATGAAAAGATTTTAAAAATAATATGGATATTAATTAATTAAAAAAAAACCTAAGTTCTAAATTAATTTTAATTGCAAGAAAATAATATAATAGTTAAACCTAAACCTAAGTATTATTAAGAAAGAAATTAATTTATTAAAAAATATTTTCGTTCTTTTAGTTTTATAAAACAAATAAACTAAATAAGTGTAAAAATAAAATATTTTTGGATTTTTATTAATAACAATAATAATAATAATAATAATAATAATAATAATAATAATAATAATAATAATAATAATAATAATAATAATAATAATAATAATGATAATAATAATAATAATAATAATAATAATAATAAAGGAAAAAGAAATAAAATAAAATAAGAAAATAATAATGAAAATTGGGCCAGGGGGTGCAGAAGTAAGTCAGGGATTAGTAAAATAAAAAAAAAGTAATCAAGCCCAAGTTAGAGGCCCCACCTATTCAAAAAAAAAAAGGAAAATAGAAAAATGTGAAAAAATGGTAAAACGGACGCTGGGGCTCGAACCCATGTCCAAGGGGTAACAGGCACGCGCTTTAACCACTGGGGTGGTGATACATCTGTTAACATTGGCACAACAATAAATATATAACACATATTTTGCCCTGACTGTACTTCATCTTCAACCTCCGGCCAAAGGATTTCAAACTTACTCATTCCTCAACCATTTAAAAAAATGTAAACATAAAACTTGTGTATTTTTTCACCACGAATCCAACCATGTAATTAATTTAAGCTAACATTCAAAGATAAAGATGAATTCATGAAAGTACCAAATTCTGACCTAAATGTTTCAGCAAGTTTAAACTCAAAATTCTCCATGCTCAAGCAACATAAATGAAATCTATGGACATGTATAGTTTCAGGGCAATGATATCTACATTCTATCTTTATAAATGCAAGCCTAACAATGCCTATATGAATAGTTCAAAAGTCATAAAACTCACCTTGCAAGAGGGTATCGTGTTTTGAGTTTGAGAAGCTTTCAATGAGTTCTAGTGATTGGGTTAGCTTCCTTAAGTTCCCGAGAAGCTAATGTGATGCTTGGCTTAAGCTGAAAGTGGCTGAGGAGTTATAGAGAAGTCCACTTGCAGACCCCTGTTTTTGAAAATGGAACTTGATGATGGAGGTGTTACAGTTAGGCAAAAGGACTTTGGATGGTTTTTATTTGATGTTTAGAAGCTTTAGGAACCAAAAGGCTTGGAAACACACGAGGGAGGTGTATGTTTCAAGTTTTTGGTCAGACTGTGCAACAATGGAGTTTTTGTATGTGATTATGAGTTCCAGGGAGTTTGAGGGATTATGTATGTGTGGGTTCTCTTACAAATAGCATCTCTATTCATGGAGGAAAGGTTTTGAGGTTTGAAATGATCATAAATGAAGAATCACATGTTATGAGTTCTTGACTTCTTTTTGAAGTTATCTTGACAAACATGGTTTCAATGCAAGGTACATGTCTTGTAGGGTGGCTAGAAACTTTAAACATGTTTTTTCTGAGTTTATAGAGTATGCTTATGCAGAAAGAGGAAGTGCAAAGCTCCATACAAGTTGACTTTGTGATTAAAGTCACTTTTCAAGAATAGCAATGGTGCCTTTCTTCCAAAAATGGAAATGCAACTTGGATAATGATTCAAATGCTTGGATAATGGCTCCATATGTTGTGAAAAAATTTAATTAAGGAGTGAATTTCAAGTTTGAGTCCTGCAAAGTGAAGTTTATGCAGCATGGCTATGGATTTGGTTCATTGTGCATCACAAATTTTGCCTTGCAAAACAACTTGAAACCCTAACTTCTGGCTTTCGATTCTCCTTGCTCACAAGTGATCTCAAGGAGTTCTTGGACATTTTAGAAATCTTGTAATGTTCTCTACAACCCCTCTTTGAAATTGCCTTTTCTCAGTCAAAACCCTAATTTTGACCATTTTGCCCTTTTGATGATCTGATCAAATTTCTTGACGAATTGTGATCCAAACTTGATCAAATGAAATATAGGAGTTTACAATGTTTATATGGATAAAAAATTATGAAGTTTGACTGTAAATTTACCACAGTTGACTTTTTCCCCAATACAACTTATATTTAGGTCAACTGATCAATTGACTGAGCAAAAATGTGATCCAAGACTTGAAACTTGACATGAGAAATCATGAGGGTCCATAATGATCCATGAAAGTCATATGAGTCATTAAAAGTTCAATTATCCTTGTGCAATCTCAAACCCTAATTTCAGTCATCAGAGCTTGAGGAGGTGTCTTGAGCTGATCATCCCCAGTGTAGTCTTGAACCAAAGGAGATCTTGTAAGAAAATACTTGATAAATGAGAGGGAAACTTTTTGGGTACAACAGCTACCCTTGTTTAATCTTCTTAAACCTGAAGAGTTAGATTGGCGGATCCGCCATTCGTGACTTGAAGGTGGAAGATGATTGAACACTAGAGTGCCCAGAAATTTGCACTCGAAGATGGATTGTGAATGGACTTATAGATGCCATTTGGAGGAATGGAGGAGATTTTTCGAAGATGGGATTGTAGATGACATCCAAAGGAGACAGTTGACAGAAAGTGGACTTAGTATGAACATGATTTCCACTGAAGTCTTATATGTTATTTGACTGGGAAGAATCAGAATAAATCTTGGAGCAATTTATCTGAACCAGAAATGTTCATTTGGCAAGTATCAGGATAAACCGTTGAGAGGTTTAAACTGAACCAAAAGAGGTCTTGAATATTCTTTAACTGAAGAGAATCCGAGTAAATCTTTGAGCGATTTATCTGACTAGAGAAAGTGCCTACTAGGAAAGAATCAGCATAAATCGTTGAGAGATTTATCTGAACCAGTAGGGATTTGGAGAAGAATCAGAATAAATCATTGAGATATTCAAACTGAACCGGCATGGATCTGGAGAATAATTAGAATAAATCATTGAGAGATTTATCTGAAACTGAGAAGACGTTTGCGGGAAAGAATTGGAATAAACCGTTGAGAGATTCAAACTGAACCAGAAGGGATTTGGAGAAGAATCAGAATAAATCATTGAGATATTTATTTGAACCATAGAAGACGTCTGCGGGAAATAATCAGAATAAACCGTTGAGAGATTCAAACTGAACCGGCAGGGATCTGGAGAAGAATCAGAATAAATTGTTGAGATATTTATCTGAACCAGATAAGATGTCTGAATCAAAGTTAGCGTCTACAAAAAAGAATCATAATAAACCGTTGAGAGATTTAAACTGAACCAGCAGGGGTCTGAAGGAAATATTTGTTATGTAGATGGTCGACCAGTCCTTTCTCGGGAATTGATCTGTAATTGACTTGTTGAAAATTTGACGATAATTTTCTGTTGATTGATCTTTCCTGAAAAGATGAAGGGTTAGTTGAATGCAATGCCATGATGTATGAAATGCATGGGATAATGATGTTTCTCAAAATAAATGAGATCGCGATGTATGCATATGTGTTTTCAATTCTATGACGTATCGATGTAATGTATGGATACGTTAATCGTTGTGCCAAAGTATTGTTGGAGTTGGGGAAAATAAAATCCCTGAGTACTGCTGGGAATGAGGAGTGTAAGTCTTCATATTTTGAAGTTGAAGTATTGATAGATGAGTCTCCATTTGTTAGAGAAATAAAATTTGTTGTGGAAGGGAAACGTCGTGCATTTCTTGTGGACCTTGGGAAATCCAGCTGGGGAATCCTGAGAAGCTAGGCGACCATCACTGAGGAATCTTTGGAGCGGTAACCGGAAGTTTTGTACCGTCAGGGATGTGAGAGCGCTTGATACCAATAGGATGTATACTGGAGATATGTTAGTAATCCTATAGTGGGATGTCTTGATTTCCTCTCTTGTTGGAAAAGTATCTGCGGGGGATTTTACGGAATGGACTAAAGATATTATCCTATTTCTTAAAGCCATTAGTGATTGTCTTTCTATTTTCTGTTCCCCGTTTTTGCTCATTTGTAAATAGTAATCACGTTTAAATGCATATGTTCAAAAATAATCATCGGACGTTTTTTGCAAACAAAACACGAAAATAAAACAAAAACAGATAGTTTTTCACTTTCAAAGGAATATCCTTGTACTAACTTGAATAAGTATTTTTTGTACAACGAGACGAACATTCTAGTAAGAGAATACCGTCGTAGAATACAAAAACTGATACAAAGAAAAGATAGCTATGTGAAATAATCCCATGGGGTTCCTATTCTGCTATAGCCTTCATGTCTCTAAGCATCCCGTCCACTTGCTGCCTTGTCCGAAGTTGATTAGATTGATTAGACCCGTTTGAGTTTGTCAGTTGATGCTAAAGGTTGTCTGTAAGGTGATCCAACGGGACATAGTCATACGCTTTAATTCCCTAACTTTTTCCTGGACCGCCCTTTCAGGTTTTCAGTCCACCGGGATACCCTTTTTTGCCCAAGACGCCCTTTCGGGTTTTCAGCTTGCCGGGTGTATAGATTTTTTTTGTATTTTATCCCTAATTTTTGCCTGAACCTTTTTGGTTCGCCGGGTTGCCCTAATTTTTTCCTAGGCCAGTCGACCTAGCAAGTCTTTATTCATGCGTAGTATCTTTTGACTATGTCCGTGTTTACAGGGTATGGAAGGTCGTCGCCATCCATAGTGGTTAAGATCATTGCTCCACTAGAGAATATGCTTTTGATCACAAATGGTCCTTCGTATGTAGTTGTCCATTTTCCCCTGGGATCACCTTGTGGCAATATGATACGCTTGATTACCAAATCACTAACCTGATATACCTGACGTCTGACCTTCTTGTTAAAAGCTTTGATCATACATTTTTGGTACATCTGACCATGACAGACAGCTTAAGCCTCTTCTCATCAATCAAGTTCAATTGGTCAAGTCGATTTTGAATCCATTCATCTTCATTCAGCCCTGCATCCTTTATGATTCTCAGAGAAGGTATTTGGACTTCAATTGGTAGAACAACTTTCATGCCGTATACCAAGGAGAAAGGAGTTGCCCCTGTTGATGTGCACGTCGTGGTATGGTAACCATGGAGAGCAAATGGTAACATCTCATGCTAGTCCTTGTAGGTTACTGTCATTTTTGTATGATCTTCTTGATGTTTTTATTAGCGGCTTCTACAGCGCCATTCATCTTCGGCCGGTAAGGGGAAGAATTATGGTGTTGGATCTTGAATTACGCGCATAGTGTGGTGATCATAGTATTGTTGAGATTTGTACCATTATCTGTAATGATTCTCTCCGGGATACTATATCAACAGATGAGATTCTATTTGATGAATCGGGCCACAACGTTCTTGGTAACAGAAGCGAAAGAAGCCGCCTCAACCCACTTCGTGAAATAGTCAATGGCCACCAAGATGAAGTGGTGTCCATTAGAAGCTGTAGGTTTAACTTCTCCAATCATGTCGATGCCCTACATCGCTAATGGCCAGGGAGCAGTCAGGACGTTTAGAGGAACTGGAGGCACATGTACTTTATCAGCATAGATCTGACACTTGTGACAAGTTCGTGAATGTTGATGGCAATCTGCTTCCATGGTAGACCAGTAATACCCCGCCCATAGGATATTTTTAGCCATCGTATGCTCACTAGAATGGGTGCCAAAATTTCCTTCAAGTAGATCAACCATGATCTTGTCTACCTCAACCTTGTCTATGCAACGAAGCAAAGTAGAGTCATGGTTTCGCTTGTAGAGAATGCCATTATCGAGGAAGAACTTAGCATAGAATCTTCTCAAGAACTTCTTATCATTGAGTGAAGCTCCCTCCGGATACTCTTGGGCCTCGAGATACCTCTTAACTTCATGGAACCAAGGCTTGTCCACTACTTCTTCAGTATCGATCTCGTGGCAGTAAGCTGGTTCATCCATCCGCTCAATGGCGATCTGGGAGCCTCGTTACCCCACTTGAGTTTAAACATGGATGACATAGTGGCTAGCGCGTCCGCTAGTTGATTTTCCTCTCGTGGAAAATGCTCAAAGGTAATTTCCTCAAAATGTGGGATTAATTTCAACACATGTTCTTTGTAGGGGATGAGGTTAGGGGGCTTCGTGTCCCATTCTCCTTTGATCTGACTGATGACTAAGGCTAAATATCCAAATACACTTAAGGACTTGATTCCCAAATCTATGACAGCTTTGAGATCCAAAATACACGCTTCGTATTTTGCCATATTGTTGGTACAGTTGAAACAAAGTCTTGCAGTGAAGGGAGTATGGCATCCTTCAGGGGATATGATCACATCACCTATGCCATTTCCGAGTGCGTTAGAAGCTCCGTCAAAAACCAAGGTCCATCGGGATCCTTGTTTAGGTCCGTCATATGGTCTGAATTCTTCAACATTGTTTACCAACATAATGTCTTTATCTGGGAACTCGAATTTCAGGGACTGGTAGTCATCCACAGCCTGATGAGCAAGGTGATCGGATAGTACGCTGCCCTTTATTGCTTTTTGGGTAGTGTATTAAATGTCGTATTCTGTCAGGATCATCTTCCATCTTGTTATTCTTCCAGAGAGGGTGGGCTTCTTGAATATGTGTTTAATTGGATCCATCTTGGATATCAATAAGGTAGTATGGGTCAACATATATTGTCTTAGCTAGTGAGTAGCCCATGCCAGAGTGCAACAAGTTTTCTTGAGCAGTGAATATCTGGTTTCACAATCGGTAAACTTTTTGCTCAGGTAGTATATAGCATGCTCTTTTCGGCCAGACTCGTTATGCTGCCCCAGCACACACCCCATTGAATTTTCCAAGACAATTAGATACATGATCAAAGGTCTTCCCTAGACTGGTGGAATCAAAACATGAGGCTCTTAAAGGTACTATTTGATCTTGTCGAAGGCAGCTGGGAACTCATCATTCCATATGACTACTTGGTCTTTCTTCAGTAATTTGAAGATTGGTTCACAAGTAGTGGTTAGGTGAGAAATGAATCTGGAAATGTAATTTAGTTGTCCTAAGAATCCTCTGTCTTCCTTCTCGGTGCGAGGAGCAGGCATTTCTTGTATTGCTTTTACCTTTGTATGGTCCACTTCGATACCTTTACCGTTGACGATGAAGCCTAGGAGTTTATCGGACCTCACTCCAAATGTGCATTTACTCGGGTTCAACCTTAGCTTGTATTTCTTCAGTCTTTCAAACAATTTCTGCAAATGGTCAAGATGTTCCTCTTCAGTTTGAGATCTGGCTATCATGTAATCCACATAGACTTCTATTTCGTGATGGATCATGTCATGAAATAGAGCCACCATGGTGCGCTGATAAGTTGCCCCAGCATTTTTCAACCCGAACGACATAACTTTGTAATAGAACATGCCCCACTGTGTGACGAAGGTCGTTTTTGCCATTTCCTCAGGTGCCATTTTGATTTAATTATATCCTGAGAAACCATCCATAAATGAGAAACCTTATGTTGTGCAGTATTGTCAACCAAAATATCGATATGGGGAAGCGGGAAATCATCTTAGGGCTTGTCCTATTCAAATCTCTGTAATCCACACACATGCGTACTTTACCGTCCTTTTTAGGCACTGGAACAACATTGGCGACCTATTATGGATAGGAGGTGACGGCTAAAAATCCGGCATTGAATTGTTTCATGACTTCAGTCTTGATCTTCTCTGACATTTCTGGCCTCATGCGATGGACTTTCTATTTTACCGGAGGGCAGTCTTCTTTGGTCGGTAGATGATGGACCACGATATCAGCATCAATTCTTGGCATGTCTTTGTATGACCAAGAAAAGACCTCAACATAGTCATGTAGTAACTGAATTAAGCGCTTTTTGACACTAGGCTCCAGATTGGCACCTACCTTGACTTCTTTCTTGTCCTCTTCGGTACCTAAGTTAACTTTATCAACCAGTTCTTCGTGGGGCTGTATGGTCCATTCTTCCTGTTGTAATAACCTGGCTAGTTCCCGTGGCACTTCACAATCTTCCTCACCTTCGTCTTTGGCTTGGTAAATTGGATTTTCAAAGTTACAATAGGCCATAGAAGAATCGTTACCCATGGGATCCTGAGTGGATGTGGATTTGCATTTGATATGTGAGTGTGTGTAAGAGCATAACTATCTTTGAAAGAATAAAAATGTAGAAAAAGAAAAACCATGAGCGTAAAAATTTGCATGCAAAAATGTCCATGATTCATCGATGACATATGAAAATGAAGTAACAACCCTTACAAATGGACCGTTGCGCCTCGGGTAAGACACAAGGTTTTAAAAGTTTGAATTGTTTAATTATTACAAGCCTGACAAAATTTAAAGACAATTATTGTTGGATAAAAGTAATAGGGACAAATTCTTTGGCTTCCCAGTTGTCAAGTCCTCCACTGATAGTTGGAAAAATCCATTCTTCCAGGTCACAATTGTCATCACTATCCTCCACTGCATTGACTCCATGGTTGCTGATCCGCAAAGGTGGTTCCCCGACACGAGCATGACGAATAGATTTATGGGATCCTTCTTCGACTACTTCCTTGGCATCTTTTAGAGAAGTGATCTTCAGCGGAGGTCTTGTAATCTTTGGAACTTTGGAAACAATATTGGTTTCCGCAACTATTTGTGGGACTTCCTCGAAATACTGACACGGAGTTTCGATGAATTCACCATCCATTTCCACATATCTGAAGGAGTTCATGTGACTAACCATATATTCCTCCTCTCCATGGACAGTGATGATATTTCCCTTGGTTGGGTATTTCAACATCTGATGTAATGTAGAGGTGACGGCACCAGCGTCATGAATCCAAGGTCGGCCCAATAAATAGGAATAGGAAGGGAGAATATCCATTACATAGAAAGTTGAATCAAAGGTTTGATTTCCAACTTTAATGGGGATGTTCACCTCCCCGTGCACCATTCTCTTCAAACCGTCAAAGGCCCTTACCACTATGTTTCTCGGCTTTAAGATAAAACATTCATAGTCTAGTCTATCCAGAGCCTTCTTAGGCAGCATATTCAATGATGAACCAGTGTCTACTAGGACATGGGCCAAAGTAGTGCCCCTGCATTCGACAGAGACATGCAACACCTCGTTGTGTTTCCTCCCTCTAGGTGTCAGGTCAGCATCAGAAAATCCCAAACCGTTATCAGCGGTCAAACTGGCCACACAATCCTCGAATTGGACAGCAGAGGTTTCCTGTGGCACATGGGAAGTTTTAAGAAATTTCACCAAGGCCTTCGCATGAGCTTCGGAGCACAACAGTAAAGCTAGCATAGAAATCTTTGAAGGGGCCTGTCCTAGCTATTCGACTACATTGTAGTCGCTTCTCTTTATAATTTTCAAAATTTCTTCCATCTCCTTCTTGGAAGCCTCTGGGATAGATATTTATTGCTCCTTCATCTGGACAGGTTCAACTAAAATTCCTTTGCCCCGAGTCTCGGTCGACTCGGTGATAGGGGTGTCAGCAGGGATAACCACAGGAACTGTAGTAGTAGTATCAACAGGAACAAAAGCAGCGATGATCACTGGACCAGTAACAATTTTTGGAGGAGCAATCACAGGGGATAACACTCTTCCACTTCTGGTTATTTTGCTGGTTCCCACAATGTTGCTGATGTTGGGGTCAGCCTTCTCAAAAAATGAGTCTTCATCAGCCAACCAAACTTGCTTGACATCGTGGTAGTAGATGTCACCCCTATAGTTCCAGGGAACAGTTTTATCTGAGGAGTATGGGATTGGACCTGGGACAGTAATTATCAGTGGATTTACTTTCGGAACAAATTTAATCCTAACGGGTCTTTTGGTGGAGACCCTGGGAGGATTGGCGGAAATGGTTACTATTGAAACATCCTTGTAAGAAATGATTGGAACGGGAGTCTTTTCAAACAAAATCTCTTTGTCATCCATCAGGCGCTGGACACCTGCTTTCAGTAAATGACAACTAGTCGGTAGAGATAAAAAAAGGTGGCAACCTTCGCCACAACCCGGAAATAAACCAGCCTTCAACAGTTTCCTCTTAACAGTCAAGAGAGGAGTAACAAGCTCATCAACAATAGTAACAAACACATCATCTTCAACAACGTTAATACCACAGCCGTGCTTGGGCATAGGAGGGTGATAACATTTGGGATTTCGGGAGTATCAAATTCAATTTATTTTGCCTCGAGAAGGTCTTGCACCTTGTTTTTGAAAACCCAACAGTCGTTTGTATCATGAGCGTAGTCTTTGAAACCCTCGCTCGAACCCATAGCCAGACTCTAAAGTTGAGTACGGGTGGGAGCAAGGTCTGCGTTATACTGATACTTCTTATAAAAAGCAGCGGCCAGGTCTTCCCAATTATGGATATTGGCCCTCTCTAGTTGATAGAACCAATCTAGCTCAATCCCGGATAAACTGTCCTGAAAGAAGTGGACCCACAAATCTCTGTCAGCAGTGTGAGGCTGTATCTTCCTCAAATAAGATCAGAGGTGCATCTTGGGACATGAAACCCCTTCGTACTTAGAAAACACTGGTGCCTTGAACTTTGATGGAATAACAATCCCAGAGACCAAACCAAGCTCTTCAAAGTCTATCCCGAGCACTTTCTGAATCTCCATTGCACTTAGACGCTCTTCCAGATGTTTATACTTCTCATCGGCTGGAGGATATTGCTCTTCAGAGTAATCATCCTCTTCTTCCTCTTCAGATTATGGATGGTCAGTCACCTCCTTGTTTTCCCTTCTTGATTATCCTTTTCACCCAACGATGTTGCGATGTCTATAGTCCGTCTGGCTGGTCATGTGAACCTTCTTTCCAGATTCAAAACACCGGTTGATTTCTTCGCTTTCTTCTTCTTTTCTTTGACCAGCAAAGTTTTCAAATCCTTTTGTCCTTTTGCCAGAGTCAAGAACATTTGTTGAAACTGAGCATTCTGCGCCTGAAGATCTTTTATTGTCTGTTCAATATCCATCTCACTGAAATAAACAGTAGAGAGATAAGGAGACCTGTTGTAAGAAACCTGTTTATGTTATGATGAATGAAGATGCGTATGCAATGATTTCAAGGAAATTATAGATTTAAAGTTACTTTAAACAAAAAAGTAACACACGTTATATTAATAAATCAAAGTTTGAGTACATCATGCCTCTTTTGGGCTTACAAATAAATATAAAACTCTAAGATAAAAAAGTTAAACGCATCCTCTTTGGTCCGATGTAGGCGTTCAAACTCCACTCCTCATGAAGCTGCATGGTGAGTTCCAGAACTTTCTTCTTGCTGGCGTCAAATTGGGCCTCGAAAGTGTCTCGCTCCCCCTTAAGCTGTATAAAATCCCTTTGCAAGTCCTCGAGAGAGGTGGACATGTTAGGATGAAGGATAATGTATGGGACATCTCCTTCCACAACAGGCTCATAATCGGGAGAATGGAGGGGTAAGGCATCATAATACTTTGAGAACGAGCTCTCACCCACTTAAGGTAAGGCTCAAGGGGGATGGAATTCTTGTGCCCCATTGTCTTTCTATCTACCTTGTTCAACATCCTCCAAGCTCGGATAAACCTCTAGCGGTAACATTGATCGTCATTCTCATAATCAAATACCAAACCTTGAATAAGCATCTCATGTGGACCATCTCTTCAGGCTTAACCAAACTGTCGTAAGGCCAAACAGGGGTTGTAAGTGATACCTCCTCTAATGCCAATTAGGGGGACATTAGGGAATTCTCCACAACGGTCGATGTTAGTAACATTCTCCACAAATCGGGAACACCAACGAATATCTGAATGCCTGAGCGTCATCAACCTATGTGACCACCTTGAACCTTGCTCGTTCTTCAATACAAATTGGGGAAGATGCAAAATAAATCATCTTTCCAAGAATGGAGTATAACACATGAGGATACCTCTTTTCCTCAAAGTACGAGAGTGAAAAGAATGTAGGATGTCTCCTAACAAAGTAGGCACCGGGTTACGAGACATGAAGATTTTGACGGTGTTTACATCTATGAGTTGGTCGGGATTTGGAAACAAAACCATCCCATATATGAGAAGAGCCACAATTTCCTCAAAAGCTTTCAAGTTCAAGGAGTTCCAACGGTCTTGAGCTTTTTTAAACAAGAACTTGGCTAAGAAACCTTTGACACCACTCCTTGTTTCCAAATTAGTTATGACATCAGATTGTTGCAAGTGTAGGGCTTGAGCAATCTCTACTGGTTTTGGATCTCTTTCCATACCGTTGAAGGGTAGTTGATTAATAATAGGAATCCTCAAGAGTTGGGAGAATTCTTCCAAAGTTGGCACAAGTTGATAATCGGGAAATGTGAAGCAATGGTGTAGAGGATCAAAGAATTGGAAGAGCACCTTCATCATATCTTCATCAGTGTTGGAGGTAACCAAGTTTAGGAGGCGACCATGTCTTTCGGTAAATGGAGAATTCTCAGGAACCCTTGATGCTAACTCTTTAAGTTAAGGAGGGATCCTTACGAGATTAACTTGAATGGTTTTCATGGGAATAGAATCCATGTCCTACAAAATAGAACAAAGATAAATCCCAAAAATCCTTGAAATGGTTAGTGAGTATGAGTATGATGTTATGATTTTTATGATGTTATGTACAATTAAATATATACAAATAAAACAAACAAGTCCTTAGGTTTAGGCTTGCATGGAGTCTCATAGGTAAGTACCCTCTTGAAGTTTAGTTGACTCAAACTTGTCCTAGCAATTGTAAAAGGGTTCTAAAGGAGCTCAATATCACTGGTTTGTTTCCTCGGGCATTGTTTCAGCACAAGCCTCTTTAATGGAGACCAAAATATCCCAAAAAACCAAACCTCAATGAGTGTAGTATCAAGTATCTACCAACTTCAGACTGCACCAAAGCCGGTCATCTCACTACGTCCTAATGTCCAAGTTGGTCAAGTAAAGGTTCTAGAAGTCAGTTAGTGCTTCATGACATCACTCAGCAGCCCCGTATTCTCCTTGACTACTCAAGGGCTATCGGTACCCACAAATATGTCACACTAACGTAGCTATTGCTTAGACCATGTTGGTATACTCTGCACAGTTTCTACAACGTATTACTACTTACCTATAAGGTATCCCAAATCCGGGTAGAGGATTTAAACCCAAACAAAGAACCATAATGTAAAGCAAACAAATCAAACAATGAAAGCAATTAAATATGATCTAGCCCTAAGGTAACCCCACTTTTAAAATTTCCCCAGCAGAGTCGCCAGTTCTGTAACAGGGTGGGAGAACTGACTTGGTTGTTTTGAGTTTTATCGCAAATGTTGCGATTAATAAGAGTCTCCACTGATTTTTCTTTTATCCAAAAGGAAAGGTTGAAAAGAACAGGAAAGACCTTTAAGAGGTTTTCTTGAGTTCGAGGGGTAGATTATAAAAAGGGAATGTATTAGCACCCTTTTTATCCATAGTTATCTATGGGCTCTTAGTTGCTTGCTAGATCACTTGCTTTTGTTTGAAAATGTTCTTTGTGTGGTTTTTGAAAGTATTTTGAAAAGGGGTCATCGTTTAGGCAAACTTTATAATGATTCTCGTTCGTAAGAATGTATACAAAGTGTTGATATTTTGAAAATGTTTTCAAGTTTGAAAGATGTTTTTGAAAGTGTTGGTGTTTGTTTTGAAAATAGCAAGGATGTTTTGGTTTGAAAATGAGCAAGCAACTAGGAACATTCTACCTACTCAAAAGTCTTTCGTGTTTATTTCCTCTTTCCTCTGACATTGTTATCTTACCATTGATTTGGTAAGAAACCCTATCTTTGGATATAAAAGGGACGGACAAGGGTAATCGTATAGTCATGAATAGGAATGTTGCAAGATATCTTAGCATTTTCTTTGAGGGACTAAGATCATTCGTAAGGCAACTTTTTGTAACGTCATCGAGGGACTATGATCTTGTATTTTGTTTGTTTTTGCTAAGACATCTTACATGCGTATTATGACCATTTATTTCTCAAGGCAACAAAGTGGGTTTATCCTAAGGGTGTAAGTGTGCAAGTGTATTGATTTACATGCATTGTTTTGTCTTTGAATTAGTGTTTTCTAAGCATTAATTTTATCTTTCCATACAAACCCTAATTTACTAGAATTATATATAAAGCATTAAATTGCGGAAAATAAAAAATACTAAGCTATTACATCATTAGGGGAGGGGATGTACAAATTAACAAATGGGGAAATTGCAAGAAAATTAAATCTAAATAATTATTACAACCATATTGAATATTATATAAAAATGAATAAATATTCAAGAATATAAATGGACAAAGGAAATGGATTTTTGTTTGGTTTTCATGAAAAGGTTTTAATCTAAACCTAATTAAAAAAAAATGATTAATGACAATTAAATAAAATTTACTTAAACAAAATAAGAAAAGAAATTAGCTAAAAAAAGATTTTTTAGGGTTTTATTTATGAAAATGTTTTAAAAATAATATGAATATTAATTAATTAAAAAAACCTAAGTTCTAAATTAATTTTAATTTCAAGAAAATAATATAATAGTTAAACCTAAACCTAAATATTATTAAGAAAAAAATTAATTTATTAAAAAATGTTTTTGTTCTTTTAGTTTTATAAAAAAAATAAACTAAATAAGTGTAAAAATAAAATATTTTTGGATTTTTATTAATAATAATAAAAATAATAATAATAATAATAAAGGAAAAAGAAATAAAATAAAATAAGGAAATAATAATTAAAATTGGGTCAGGGGGTGCTTAAGTAAGTCAAGGGTTAGTAAAATAAAAAAAAAGTAATCAGGCCCAAGTTGGAGGCCCCACCTGTTCAAACAAAAAAAGGAAAACAGAAAAATGTGAAAAAATGGTAAAACGGACGCTGGGGCTCGAACCCAGGTCCAAGGGGTGATAGGCGCGCGCTTTAACCACTGGGATGGTGATACATCCATTAATACTGGCACAACAATAAATACATAACACATATTTCCCCTGACTGTACTTCATCTTCAACCTCCAGCCAAAGGATTTCAAACTTGCTCATTCCTCAACCATTTTCAAAAATGTAAACATGAAATTTGTGTATTTTTTCACCATAAATCCAACCATGTAATTAATTTAAGCTAACATTCAAAGATAAATATGAATTTATGAAAGTACCAAATTCTGACCTAAATGTTTCAACAAGTTTAAACTCAAAATTTTCCATGCTCAAGAAACATAAATGAAATCTATGGACATGTATAATTTCAGGGCAATGATATCTACATTCTATCTTCACAAATGCAAGCCTAACAATGCTTATATGAATAGTTCAAAAGTCAGAAAACTCACCTTGCAAGAGGGTATCGTGTTTTGAGTTTGAGCAGCTTTCAATGAGTTCTAGTGATTGGGTTAGCTTCCTCAAGTTCCCAGGAAGCTAATGTGATGCTTGGCTTGAGCTGAAAGTGGCTAAGGAGTTCTGGAGAAGTCCACTTGCAAACCCCTGTTTTTGAAAATGGAACTTGATGATGGAGGTGTTACAGTTAGGAAAAATGACTTTAGATGGTTTGTATTTGATGTTTAGAAGCTTTAGGAACCAAAAGGCTTGGAAACGCACGAGGGAGA
The DNA here is from genome assembly GCA_948472305.1 of Vicia faba. Classification (NCBI taxonomy): domain Eukaryota; kingdom Viridiplantae; phylum Streptophyta; class Magnoliopsida; order Fabales; family Fabaceae; genus Vicia; species Vicia faba. Next base: position 811,881,194 of record OX451736.1, on the reverse strand, counting down.
TGTGAGTTTCAAGTTTTTGGTCAGATTATGCAACAATGGAGTTTTTGTATGTGATTCCGAGTTCTAGGGAGTTTGAGGGCTTATGTATGTGTGAGTTCTCTTGCAAATAGTATCTCTATTCATAGAGGAAAGGTTTTGAGGTTTGAAATGATCAGAAATAAAGAATCACAAGTTATGAGTTCTTGACTTGTTTTTGAAGTTATCTTGACAAACATGGTTTCAATGCAAGGTACATGTCTTGTAGGGTGGCTAGCAACTTTAAACATGTTTTTTATGAGTTTATAGAGTATGCTTGTGTAGAAAGAACAAGTACAAAGCTCCATACAAGTTGACTTTGTGATTAAAGTCACTTTTCAAGAAAAGCAATGGTGCCTTTCTTCCAAAAATGGAAATGTAACTTGGATAATGATCCAAATGCTTGGACAATGGCTCCATATGTTGTATAAACATTTAATTAAGGAGTGAATTGCAAGTTTGACGCCTGCAAAGTGAAGATTATGCAGCATGGCTATGGATTTGGTTCATTGTGCATCACAAATTTTGCCTTGCAAAACAACTTGAAACCCTAACTTCTGGCCTTCGATTATCCTTGCTCACAAGTGATCTCAAGGAGTTCTTGGACATTTTAGAAAGCTTTTAATGTTCTATACAACCCCTATTTTAATTAATTTTGTAAAATCTAAATGGAACTATGTGAAACTTGGCTCAGAAGTTAGGTCCAAATCCTGACCAAAATGCTCAAAATTTCACCAAGTGTTTTAGTTTCATGACCATGATTTCATGGATTAATAACTTGAAACCCAATAATTTCTAGGAGGATTTGTGTAAATAAATGTTTTAGATCTCATTGATATCTACAACTTTCATGTTGAAAGTTTCCTTTGAATCATCTTGCATCATGGTGAAAAATTGGCTTAAAGTTGTGAAAAAAATATGAAGTTTTCAACACTTAGAAAAATTTCTAAGTTTGGAAACTTTGACTTTTCAAAATGAAATCTTGGCTTTTTATTTCATGATGAATAAGTTTCATATTTTGACATGTTTTGATGAATTTTGATCTTTGACACTTGATTTTGACCAAAAAGTCAAAGTTTGAATTTTCAGTGTACAGTTGACTTTTGATCAGTTGACTGAAAATAAACTATCAATCAATTGACCTTGAGCAATGTTTTAGTCATGCCATTATGTCAAAGTGATGCATTTGAAACCTTGATATCATGTCTCAAACCAATTAACCATTTGCTAGGTCAAAAATCAGAAATTGCCTTTTCTCAATCAAAACTCTAATTTTGATCATTTTGCCCTTTTGATGATCTGATCAAATTTCTTGAGGAATTGTGGTCCAAACTTGATCAAATGACATATAGGAGTTTACGATGTTGATATGGATAAAAAATTATGAAGTTTGACTGTAAATTGACCACAGTTGACTTTTTACCCAATACAACTGATTTTTAGGTCCACTGATCAATTGACTGAGCAAAAATGTGATCCAAGACTTGAAACTTGACAAGAGAAATACCGAGGGTCCATAATGATCCATGAAAGTCATATGAAGCATTAACATATCAATTATCCTTGTGCAATCTCAAACCCTAATTTCAGCCATCAGAGCTTGAGGAGGTGTCTTGAGCTGATCATCCCCAGTGCAGTCTTGAACCAAAGGAGATCTTGTGAGAAAATACTTGATAAATGAGAGGAAAAATTTTGGGGTACAACAGTGTATAAAGGGATTAATATACATCAGCAAGCAAATAAGGAGTAGGATCAACATTCAATACTTTCACGGCCCAAAATACATTAATAGCTGCAGAGCCTATATAGTCAACTGTGTTTGGAAAGAGAACCAATACAAAAATAAGTAGCACCAGACAATCTCCATAAGCCTCCCATTCTTTCCGATCTGCAAAAGAAAGAGCCTTAGATTCTAAGTATTTCTTCTTAATACCTTGAACTTCACCATCTTTCTTGTAATCAAGCGTTAGGTCAGTGAATGGTATCCCTAACTTTTTAGCCAAGTCTCAGACTTTGATAGTTTGCCTAATCCCTATGTAAGTTTCATCCTTTATTTTAGAGAATCCCAAGACCCTATCGAATTCCTCCAAAGTAGGTGCCAATTTAAAATTCTGGAAAGTGAAACACCTTAGTGAAGGGTCATAAAATTGAGCAAGGGAAGTGTTTGCTTCCACTTGTACAATTATTTTTGTAAGATCAATGATATCTCCATAGCGGAGAACAAAATCTTACAAAGCCTTTTCAGGTAGTTTCCCTCTAATCATCTTCATTTTCTTCAAATTGGGCATCATGGCGCTAATGCGGATGGTTGGCTTCTTATCAATATTCATTTTCAAGATGCCCACTAAAATCCTTTCTTTTTTTATTTAATTTTTCAAAGAAATCTTGTGAATAAGACACAAAAATGCAAAAATAAATATTTTAAAATGCAAATGTATGTGTGTATGGTGATGTAATATGATGGTGGGATGATAAAATTATCCTTAGTAGGTAGGTTCATAAGTTTTTTCTACGAATATTCTACCATTCCCCATAAGGGTAGTTTCCTTAAGGGTATCATGGATAACACAAAACGGAAAAGGTATAAGGGTCTCCCTTAAGTGGAGCCTCTTTGTAAACCAAGACTTTCGTCTTGTAGGTCATACAAGGTCTCACCATGAGATTTTATTTTTTTTGGGTTAATCATAGATTAATTGACCAAATCCAAAGTCCTATCTCTAAGAGAGGCTATCCCTCTAAAGATATTCCTCAGATTTGACCCACTCTAGGCGAAGTTATCGCAAAAACTCATAGGGATGTTAAATCCCCTTGGTCAATTGACAACCCTTTATTTAAGGTTTTATATTTTTTGCAATAACATCCCATCAATAATATGTTAAAATGACATGATAATAAATGAAGAACAAATAAAAAAATATGGAAATAATAATATACCATAAATATAAGAGAAAAAAACCAAAAACCCAAAACCTAAAGAAAGGGTAAACTCTAACTTAAGGGTTGTTTCCACGACAGAGTCGCCAACTGTCATAACTGGCAAAAAAATACGAGAGTCGCCACCATTACTTTTTGTCCTATAGATGGGAAAGGAACAAATAACCCTAATTTTCATAGATTTCTAGGTTCACGAGTTGGTTAGATAAATGGAAGGTGTTATGCACTCTTTATCTCCCTTGTACTCTAGGGGGCCTCTTTAGGTTTAGGGATTAATGTGAATTTCCTACTTAAATTATGTTATTACCATGTATATATGAAAATATTTAATTTTTTAGTTAGGGGACTCGCTTTGGTTTTTTGAGTTGCGTGCCTACGTATCATCTTACGAGAAAATCAGAGTCCATTTCGTAGTTCGTATGTGTTTGGTTAGTTTTTTTATAATATTACGTAGAATTGCTTTCGAATGTTACTTTGAACTTTGTCTGAATTTGCAAGTTAAGTGATCGTAGACGTAGTTAAAATTTAATTTGAAAGAAATGCTATTTAAATTTTTTTTTAAATGATTTTGAATTTTTATTAAGTTAGTGAAAAAAATGTTTGATGGGTTAGCTATTTTAATGTTTGATTTAATTTTTAAAAATAGAAGTGAAAATAAACATTTGGATAAGTAAATAAAATTGATATTTGAAGTTAGTAAAAAGTTTAGAAAAATAAACAAATAAATTTTGATTAATAGTTTAGAAAATAATTTAAGATATAAATAAAGAATAATATTTATTATTAATAAAAAAAGAGTTTGTTAGTTTTCAAAAAAGAGTATATCTGGGGAGTACCAGGTTCGATTCCTAGGTTGGAACAAATGCTTGGCCAATGCACATACCTCTCGGCACGAGCTTTGGATTACTAGGGCCTCATTCCCCTGAGAACCAGAGTGCGAAAGCAAAAAAAAGTATATAATATAATTTTATGAAAAATTTCTTTAATAAAACATGGGGTGTAGTTTTAGTTTAGCTTAGTAAATTAAGGGTGTGTAATTAGCAATGGGCTAAGCCCAGAATATTGTTTGAGTCCAAAATGCAAGGGGTATGCAATCAGTTCAGGTTAGTAATTCTGAGAGGTGCAAATAGGAATGGGCATGGCCCAAGACAGAATTTGAAGTCCGTTTGGACAAGGTGTAGGCAAGCTTACAGGCTTGTGGTGCACCAGCAAACATGGGGGCACTTGATTCTGATAAGAAGGCCACCAGAAGTTAATTTTGGGACGCTGATCAGAAGTAACTCTAACAAAAGGCCAAGATTGGACGTTGACCAAGGAATAACATAGGAAAGGGCGTAGAGAACTAGTCAATGGTATTCAAATTGTGTGGCCAGTGAAAGGCCATATATTGCTTATCCAACGAAGGATCGAGTGGGTATTTATCTGAAAATGATTCACAAAACATCAATTTTATATCTCACTTCTCTCTTTAACCATCTTGCTCCCTCCCTTCTGTCTATATTCTCTTAGATACAACACAACCCTGGCCTGTCGAAAATTGCTCCGTCGGAGGTGCCACCACAATCCCCACCATCATTTCTAGTTTCTGGTTGAGCTTCAACCATGAAACTCAACCAAATCCAGAAAACTTAAACCCTGGGTTCTGACCACCGTAGACGGCCGTCGAGATTGCCGTCTAAGATGATAGTCCTCCAGGGACTTCATCTGTTTTCCAAAAACCAAACAAGAACCTTAAGAACCCTAAGATAAACCCTTAGAACTCTATCAATATATGAACCCTAACCCTAACCCTAAAGATGAACCCTAGCCACCCTAAATCCCAAATTTCCCAACAATCGACAAATTAAACCCCTAATTAAACACATACAAACATCAATTACGACAAAAATATGAGAGCTAAGGGTCTACCAACCTCTCATTTTGTAAATCTTTTCGTACTTTTCCTGATCCTTTTCTCCGATCTCTCTCTAATATCCTTCCTTTCTTCTCTGTTTTGCAGATATTGAAGGCTTTGAAGGGATCGAAGCATGGAAACAAATGACTCTTCTTCTTCTCTTCCAACTACTTCTTCTTCAAATTTCCCATCCTTTCTTAGGTTTAGGATTATGAATTTATAGGATTAGGTTTAGAACGAATTAGAAAATTAGTTTTAAGCCTGATTGTTGTTACAAATTAGATTAGGATAAATTGATTTGTCATTAATTCTGATTTGTAAATTAGAGTTAGACTTGATTTAGAAATAGAATTAGGGTTGAATCTGTTAATGTACTTAATGGAATTCTCTGTATAAATTTGTATCAATCAATAAAAGATACATTTCTTAATCATTTTATTTGATTTTATTCACTGTAAAAACTTAAATTTTGGGCTTTTGTTTGCTTAAGGAAGAAGAACAAAAGGGTGCAACAATTCTTAGAGTTTCTTACCCTAGTTGACTTCGGTCAACATTCAATAAAAATAAAAATAAAACGTGTAATAATAGTAATTGCAATAGTGATAATAAAAAATTAATGATAATATTAATAAATGAATAAACATAAATGGGTGTATTGACCTATGGGTCAACCAACCACAAATGATAATATTTGTAAAAACTAAAAATATATTATCAAGAGTGGTACAATTACTTCTCCATACTGGATAGATCCATCTACATAAATCTTGTAAAAGAATTCTGGAAACATGCTTATGTCAGGTGTGAAGGGTGTTCCATTGGGTCTCGTGTCTTTGGTGTCCCCATCTCTATCACTCCTGATCTCCATTGTTGTTGCCATTGGATGTGAAAAAATTGGTTTTACTGTCGAACAGGAAAAACTCCGGTGTTCCTTTGCTGATGAAGTGGTTGATCTCCATGATATTTCGGTCAGATATGAACCTATCAATTCTGAAAATCTTCTTCCCATCCCAAAATTTTGGTATAAGCTTCTTCTAACAAACTTTCACCCTCTAGGAATCTTTAAAACTACTCTCCTTCTAGATGATCAAATTTTCCTCTTACTTCTGATTAATCGAATCCGGATTAATCTACCTTAAGCTATCTTCAATTTTCTGCAAAAATCCATTACCTTATCCAGAGGCGAGAACAAGTCCTTCATACCTTTTTGAAGAGTTCTGTCTAAAATCTTATTTAAAGAAGGAATTGTTGAATTTGTTAGGCAAAATGAACCGGAAAATGTCCATGTGAAAAACTTTTGTAACATCTTTGAAAGGTAGTAAGAAGCTTTAAGGTCTCGTAAATTGTATCTGTGTTTCATCCATGCATATCATGCTCATACTTCTGTTATCATAATTTTATGTTTGTCTAAGAAGTCTAGTTCTGCGTCTTGCTCGTGTAATTCCTCTTGTCTTCCTTGATGTATCCTTAAGGAAAATATTTCATTTTTCTATTTTGTTCTATTTATATTCTCTAAAATCATCATCAAGTTGTGAAAATGAACCTATCTGATGATTAGAAAGTTCTAATTAAGAAAAAAGTTATGATAAAGAAAACTCTGATAAATCGCTTCCACATTCTCTTTAAATCAAAATTCTAAAAGAGATAACCAAGCTCAGAAAACCCTACTTTCTGTTAAGGTCTTAAGTTTTAGAATCAGGGGGAGATTGTTTAACTCAGGGGGAGTTTTCCAAACAACGGTCAGAAATCCATTCCTTCTAAAAACTATAAGTCTTAGACTCAGGGGGAGCTCATGTTAAACTGGGGAATTTTGCTTCATAACTATGACAATTTTAAATTTGAATTATGATATTATCTTGTGAAATTGTTACATCAAAATACATGGTTTTGTCATCATCAAAAAGGGGGAGATTGTTAGAACAAGATTTAGATCTATGTTTAATCTCTGGATTTTGATGATAATAATACATATACTTTATATGTAAACTATTGTACCCTAAAAATTGCCCTCCCTTTTTACTCAACACATACTCCTAGAGGTCCTTAATTGCTCAAGGTTGACCAAGAATTGATCAGACAAATTCTCCTCCTAAGCAATGAACCCCCAACTAGGGTTTCAATTTTCATCAAGATGGTTGAGCTACAAAGGTCTCAAATGATTTCCATGGTCCTAATATGCCTTTAATATTTTTCATGACAAATTGCATGCCTTGCACTACTAGTTTTCTCAGTCAATTGCTCAAGTATTGGAAAATCAACTATGTTAGGTCAAAAGTCAATTGTAGCCCATGTACAGTAAAACTTCAAGATTTTTGGTCAACATCAATATTTTGAAGTTATATCCATCATTTGATCAAGGGTTGATCATGATTCCTCAAGAAATGCTCCTAATTCATCAAAAGTCAAGAATTGCTAAATTAGGGTTTCTATAGGAAAAGTCAACCAAACATTGACCAAGCATAACTTTATCATACTTTATCAGAAAATTTCCTACCAAAGCTCATTTTTAAGATAATCCAATCCCATAAAACTTCTCTTCAGCCTAAAAGTTCAAGAGATTCACCATTTGAAAGATATGAGCTCAGACATTACAAGTCATTTTCAGAAAGTCAACAAAAGCCACTTTTTGCCAAGACCTTTTACATTAAGATAACATCTTCAAATGCAAAATTGATCAAAAGAGAGATTGAATTAGACATCTTGGGATTTCCAAAAAGTACAAGATCATCATCATGAGATAAAAATTGAGCAAGTTATGGCTTGCCCAAGTTGGGAAAATTTTGGAAAATTCAAGAATGGTGCATTGAGCAAATTTGAACTTTTAGGGCAATGGCCTCACTTTTTGGACTTCAAACACTCTCATGACCTTATGGAAGACCTCTAAATCCAGTTTTGTATTCCTTTGATTTTATTTACATTTATTTTGATTTTTTTTTAATTTAAAAATTAAATAAATACAAGATAAATGCATAAAATGATAGGTTATTGTTTTGGACATCTGGGCTAGTGTTTTGGGTCAGTCTTAAGGCCCATTTTTCATGCACAAATGTCCAAATACGTGCTAGCATGGAAATGGGAAGTTTTGGAAAATTTGGAAGCTTTTTAATTTGTTGGATTTTGGTTTGAAAACATGAGTTATGGCATTGATTCTTTCTATTCAACCTTGCTCCCTCCTCTCCTCTATATATACTACATCCTTGCAAGCATCATGTATGCATAGACAACCCCTGGAACTCACGCGAAAATTGCAAAAAATAATACAAAGTTGTGAAATTCAAATAGCCAACCCCAGCCATACTCAGTCAGTTCCAGGCGTTTTGTCATCACCCTAAGGTTCCCAGGAGTTTATTCCAACCCTCGATCAAATCATAACGTGCCCAGAATCTCTCCCTTGAGTCTCACCAGTCTGGTATATCTCTTTGAACTCAAAACTTTAATTTATGCGATATAAATGATTTCTCTGTGCATACACATGTTCATATTGACTATTGCGTTTGTTTAGAATCATTACATGCAAGGTTTGGCATGAGGATAGAGTTTTTCCATTTTTAGGGCAAAACTCCAAACGAGCTTCGTTCCCATTAATACAGGCCGTTTCAGGCCAAATGATCACCACCGCTAAAATCGCAGACCTCAATTTAGGGGGGGGGGGGGGCTGAAACTTTTGCCACGAATCTCTTTTTCTTGCAGTTGCCCATTTTCGCTTGGCCGGAGAGGATGACAGGAGGGCAGCTCTGGCATCCCTGGAAAAAAACTTTGACACCGGTCAAAGCTGGCGTGGAATTTTTGTGTTATATAATTAGTCCATTTAAATCTGACTGGGCACACATTTGTTAAATTAAGAATAATAAATGATTTCATATATAATACAGTGCCTTTGTTATAATGCATGAATGGACAGGTAGCTCAGATGGCAAGGCAGCGTGTGAAAAGGGGTGAGGACCTGGGTTCGAGTCCCAGGTCCATCATTTTACATTTTTCTAATGTTTTCTTGTAGGATTCCATACATTGCATCCCTAAGCGCTCATCATGTATATTCATATCTGGGTCGTTGAATGTCAATAGGATATGGATCCAACACCTCAGGCGTGTTGTATATGATGCACCCTTGTGGACCAGTAGTACAGGATCCCAGCATGGCCTGGGCTTGCCATTTTCTGGGCCTAGCGAAATTCAGATTCAGCACCCCCTATTTGCTGATTGTCCAGGCCCATCTTGTTTTGTTTTTTCTTATTTTATTTGTTTTACCTTTTTTCATTTAACCTTTTTTTTATAATGACAGAAAATAAATAATCAAAATCACTAAAAATTAGGATTAACCTTTTTTTTAATGAATTAATTTAATTTGTAAAATTAATTAATTAACTTTAACCTTTTCTTTTTCAAATTTAAAATAAATTAGACTTAGGTTTGATTTCATAATTTTTTTAAATAGTTTTCATGTCATAATAAAAAACAATAAAAATTTAGATTGTTTCTTAATTAAATTTTTTTTCTAAATAAATTTTAGGATAATTTAATTATTTTCTTAAATAAATAAAAATAAACCAAAACAAACAAAAATAATTTTTTATTTTTATAGTTCTTAGACTTTTAGACATCTCTTCAATTTTGCGCGTATTTATTCTATTCTCGCATTTTTTATAATAATGTAACTGATTATGGGATGTAATAGTTTAGATTTAAAATTCCGCATTTTATTTCCTTTAACTTTTTTATGTAATTGTCCCAAAGCATTGTAATAGTCTAGGATTTAAATTTTCGCACTTTTAATTTCCGTAAATATTAACTGTTAGTAACTAAGATTGTATGATAAGACTGTAAATTAAAACGTTAGCTAACCTAATAAAAAGACAAAAAAATAACTGAATTGAACACATATGCACATATGCACCTCTAGGGTATCCTCGCTTCGGTTGCCTTTCGGAAAATAAAACAGTCATGTCCCTCGAGAATGGGGACGCTTTAGCAAAGACCCGCAAAAATCAAAAAGATCATAGTCTCTCGATGACCCTACGGTTTTGCCTTTCGGTAAATGATCTTGTCCCTCAAACGAAATTGCTAAAGCGTCTCCATATGTTGCCTTTATGACTGTAAAACGTCCCTTCGGTTGTCCCTCAACATCCAACGATAAGGCTACCTACTCACTAATAGTAGGATAGCATTGTCTAAAGGAAAAGAGGAAAAGAATGACCCTTTTCGAGTAACAAAGTAGATAGTTGTTAGAAGTTTGCTCAAACATTTTGCACTTACACAAACACTCCTTTTAAAAACAATTTCAAAACACTTTGTATACTTTCTCCACTATCCCGAGAAACATTACAAAGTTCACTGTGCTAAGGCATTTTCAAAACATTTTTAAACATACAAAGCACAAAGGTATTTCAAAATGAGCAAACCTCTAAGAGCCCATGGAAAACCACAGATGGAAAGGGTGCTAACACCTTCCCTTTCCATAATCTACCACCCTTACTCAGAAAACATCTCGAAAAGATCTTTTTCTATTCTTTTCACCCTTTCCTTTGTTGGATAAAAGAAAAGTTGGTGGCGACTCTTGCTTACCATACATTTGTGAATACAAAATGCAAAAACCAGTATTAAACAATCGATTCTGCCACCGTATCACAGAACTGGCGACTCTATTGGGGAAAATAAATAAAAGTGGGGTTCACCTTAGAGTTAGTTCATTTTTTAATTTCTTTGTTGTGCTTTGTTTGCTTTACTTTTGAGGGTTTGCTTGGGTTGTTACTAAAAGATCCTACACCCGGATCTGGGGCACCTTATTAGGTAAGTAGCAATAAACCATTGAGGTTGTACGGCATAGACCGATACGGACAAAGTGGTGGCTACGTTAGAGCGATACTTTAGATTGTACTAATGTTCCTTGAGTAAGTTAAGGATAACATTAGTCTTCCTTATAGTGTCACTAATTGCTAACTGGCCTTTAGAACCATTAATTGACTCATCCTAGCCATTAGGAAGTAGTGAGATAACCGGCTTTGGTTCCGATCGAATATTGGTTGATACTCGATACTACACTCATTGAGGCTGGACTTTCGGGATTTTTTTGGCTGCAATACTTCGGTGCGGAGCTGAAATAATTCCTAAAGGGAAGGTCACTGATATTGAGGCTCCTTAGAACCTAGTTAATATTAATAGGACAGGTTGAGCCAACTGAACATTCAAGAGGGTACTTACCTTAAAACCTCATGCAAGCCTTTGAACCTAAGGTCTATTGTGTGATTTCTTGTGTTTATCTATGATTTTAAGCATAATCATGACATCATAAACATCATGACATTCATATATACTAATCATTTCAAGGACCTATTAGATTTACCTCTTTGCTATTTTGTAGGATATGAATTCAGGTCGCAGAAAAACCATCCGGATTCACTTCACATAAGTTCCTCCTAAGCTCAAGGAGTTAGTCTTAAAAGTCCCCGAGGACTCATAATTCCACAAAAGACATGGTAACTTACTCAGTTTGGTTACCACCGGGTTTGATGAAGGTTTGATCAGTATCTTATTCCAGTTCTTCGACCCTAAGCACCATTGCTTCATGTTCCTCGATTATCAACTAGTGCCTACACTGGAAGAATTATCTAAGTTACTTGGTTTACCTATATTGGAGTGAGTACCTTTCACTGGTTTAGAACAAGACCCAGCTTCCGAAGATGTTCTCATAGCTTTGCACTTGAAGCCATCTGACATTGAGTCCAATTGGGAAAAAAGAAGTGAAGTTTAGGGTCTCCTTGCCAATTTTATGATAAAGAAAGCTCAGATTTTCCTGGATACTATGAGTAATCACGCCTTCGAAGATGTCTTAGACCTCTTGATCCACGGGTTGGTCCTGTTTCCTAATTCAGATCAACTTATAGATGTGAATGCCATCAACATTTTTCTTGCTCACAATCCGGTTCCCATATTTCTTGGGGACATCCTACATTCTCTCTATACTCGTACTCTGAAGAAGCAAGGAACTCTCATGTGTTTCACCCCTTTGCTATATAGGTGGTTTATTTCGCACCTTCCTTGGTCAACAATGCAGAATGATTTAGGCTTAAGGTGGAGTCAAAGACTAATGTGTCTCTCACTCCAACATCCATTGGTGTCCTTGCTCTCAAGAAGACATTTATTTTATTGATCACTGCGGAGAATTTCCTAATGTGCCACTCCTGGGCATTAGGGGAGGCATCACCTATAATCCTTCTTTAGAACTATGTCATTTTAGCTATGCATGAAGAGATGGTCCACCGGATATGCTCATCCAGGGTATTGTGTGATTTGCAAAATTATTGTCAGAGGTTCATCCGCGCTTGGGGCATTGTCAAGAAGACTGATAGTAGGACTTTGGGGCACAGGAACTCCATCCCTTTGGAACCTTGCCTCAAATGGGTGCGAGCTCGAGCCCAAAATATTATGATGCCATATGTGTACATCTTACCGGTGATCTTAAAACCTGTTGTTCAAGGGAGCGAGTCTCATATCATTCTCCATCCTGATATGCCAACCAACTTCGAAGAGTTGCAAAAGTCTTGTATCCAGCTCAAGGGAGAACGAGATACTTTTGAAGCTCAATTCTATGTAAGTGAGAAGAAGGTTCTGGAATTAACAAAACAACTTCATGAAGAGAGGAACCTCAACACCTACCTCAACACCAAGAGGAAGCGCCCATGGGAGACTTAGGAATTTCCTTTCAATGTTTATACTTGTGTAATCTTTTGTTTCTTTAAAAACTTGCTAATAAAAGGTTTTGTTTCTTGTTTTGTTTAAAAGAGCTTAAATCCAATAAGGTCCTTGAAAACATTGCATAAGCATATCATGCATCTCATTACATAAGAAGGTCTCAAAGCAGGGTTCTTATTTCTTCGCTGTTTATCTCAACAAGTAAAGAAATGGATCTTGAACAAAACATTAAGGATCTCCAGGCGCAAAACACCCAGTTCCAAAAAATGATTGTGGCTCTAGCTAAAGGGCAGGAAGATCTGAAAGCCCTCATACTGAAAGATAAAAAGAAGAAGCCAAAGAAACCAACTGGGGTAGTGAATATGGGAAGAAGGATCAGAGGACTAGTGCAGAGAGCTTCTGAGTTGGTAACTTCATCAAAGGAAGGAGACAATCAAGAAGAGGAGACAAGAGAGGAAGAATCCAGTCCAAAGGATCCGATGATGAATCTGACTATGATGAGGAGCAGTATCCTCCTGCTGATGAGATACAAACAGTTGGAGGATCGTTTGAATGTAATGGAAGTCTAGAAGGTGTCGGGCTGGATTTTGAAGAGCTGTGTTTGGTTTATGGGGTTGTTATCCCTCAAAAGTTCAAGGTTACAGTGTTCGTAAAATATGATGGGGTCTCATGTCCCAAGATGCATCTCCGATCTTATGTGAGGAAGATTCAGCCTCACACTGCAGACAACGACTTATGGGTCCACTTCTTTCAAGGCAGTCTATCTGGGACTCAGCTAGAGTGGTTCTATCAACTGGAGGGGACCAATATTCGTAATTGGGAAGACCTGGCTGCTGCTTTCTACAAGCAGTATCAGTATAATGCAGACCTTTCTCCCACCCGTACACAACTCTAAAGTATGTCTATGGGTTTGAGTGAGGGTTTTAAAGACTATGCTCAGAAGTGGAGGAACTTAGCAGGAAGAGTCCAACCCCCCTGTCTGATAGGGAGTTAGTGGATATGTTTTTGGTTACCCTATCTGGTCCATTTTTCAATCATCTGATTGGAAGCTCCTTAGCTGGCTTTACTGAGTTGATTTTGACAGGAGAAAGAGTGGAAGTTGGGGTAAGATTCAGAAGGATGCCTCTTCAAGTGCGGGAAAGAGACATTTCGTTGGAAAGAAAGAGTTCAATGCTGTTTACAATCAACAAAAGCAAAGCAGAACTGAGCACCGTCCAATGGTAGAGGCTATTATGATATCCAAGTCGGCAGCTACTCAACAACGAAATAATCAGCCTAGAGCAGAAAGACCCGTAAGGCAATTCACCTGGATAAATATGACTTTGTCTGAATTATTGCCTCACCTATTGAAATCCGATCTGGTTACTTTGAGGGAAGCTCCTAAGAATCCCAACACCGTATCTCCTCGCTACAACTCGAACGCTCGATATGCTTACCATTCAGAAAGTTCAGACCATGATACCAACGATTATAGGGCTTTGAAAAACAAAGTACAATACCTTATTGAAGCAAAGGAGATTGGATTTGAAGCTCCTGAGATTCCCAATGTTATAACTGCTCCCATGCCCAAGCACGGTCGTGGTGTTAATGTTGTTGATGACGATACGTTCGTTACTTCTGTTGAGGAACTTGTTACTCCTCTCATGACCGTTAAGTGGAATTTGTTGCAAACCGGTTTATTTCCGGGCTGTGGTGAAAATTTCCATTTGTGTTCATCTCTATCGACTGATTGTTGTTTGTTGAAAGCAGGTGTCCAGCGCCTGATGGATGATAAAGAGATCTTAGTTGAAAAGACTCCTGTCACAACTATTTCCTATAAGGATGTTTCAATCATAACTATTTCCGCCAATCCTCCCAGGGTCTCCACCAAAAGACCCGTCAGGATTACATTTGCTCCGAAGTTGGCTCCTCTGATCATTACCATTCCAGGGCCAATCCCATACTCCTCGGACAACGCTATTCCCTAGAACTATGGGGCTGATGTCTATTACCATGGTGTCAAGCAAGACCTGCTGGCTGCTGAAGACCAAGTCTTTGAAAACATTGATCCCGACATTGGAAACATCGTTGGGACCAGTAAAATAACAGGAAGTGGGAGAGTGTTCTCCCCTGAGATTTCTCCTCCAAAATTCATTATTGTTCCTGTGATTATTCCTACTGTTGTTCCTGCTGATACTACCACCACAATCCCTGTGATTACCCATGTTTCCACCCCTATCACCGAGTCGGTCGAGACTCGGGGCAAAGACATATTGATTGAGCCTGTCCAGACGAAGGCGCATTCAATATCTATTCCAGAGGCTTCCAAGAAATAAATGGAAGAAATCTTGAAGATAATAAAAAAGAGCGACTACAATATGGTCGAACATCTGGGGCAGACCCCTTCTAAAATTTCTATGTTAGCCTTACTATTTTGCTCTGAAGCTCATGCAAAAGCTTTGGTGAAATTCCTCAAGACTGCCCATGTACCACAAGAAACCTCCACTGACCAATTTGAAGATTGTGTGGCCAGTTTGACAGCTGATAACAGATTGGGTTTTTCTGATGTTGATCTGACACCCAAAGGAAGAAAACACAATGATGCGCTACATGTCTCCATTGAATGCAGGGGCACTACTTTGGCCCATGTTCTAGTAGATACTGGTTCATCATTGAACATGCTGCCCAAGAAGGCTCTGGACAGATTAGACTGTGAGGGTTTGACCCTGGAGCCCATCAACATTGTAGTGAGGGCCTTCAATGGTTCGAAAAGAATGGTGCATGAGGAGGTGGACATCCCCGTCAAAGTTGGTTCTAAGACCTATGACTCCACCTTCTGTGTGATGGATATCAAACCATCTTATTCTTGTTTGTTGGTTCGCCCTTGGATCCATGGGGTGGGAGCTGTCACATCCACTCTACACCAGATGATGAAGTACCCGGTGAAAGGAAAGATCGTCACGGTACATGGTGAAGAGGAATATATGGTAAGCCACCTGAACTCTTTTAGGTATGTGGAAATGGATGGCGAGTTCATCGAGAATCCTTGTCAGAACTTCAAAGAGGTCCCCCAAACCATGGCTGCAACTGAGATTGTTACCAATCCGCCGAATATCACCAGACCTCCCTTGAAAATGGCTTCTCTCAAGGACGCCAAAGCAATTATTGAAGAATTTGGGTGTACCATTTGGAGCCAACTCCCTTACATTCCATACAAATCTGATAAGTTTGGCTTGGGTTTCTCTTCAGGGGTTCAAAGGGCTGTTTGTCGTGATCGTGTTGGAGGACCTCCCCTACGTATCAGCAACCATGGGGTTGATGCTTTAGAAGACAATGATGGTGACTATGACATGGATATCTGGATCTTCCCTAATACCAACGGTGGACCCAGTAACTGGACAGCTAAATACTTTGTACCAATTACTTTTATTCAGAAGTAATTGTCTTTTTGTTTTCGGATATGTAATTATTAAACAATATAAACTCTATGGCCATGTGTCTTACCCGGGGCACAATGGTTTATTTGTGAGGGTTATCATGTTTTAATCTCATATGTCATTAATAAAGCAGAAGGTTCGTTGTATGTGCCCTGAAATGTCGGAGAAGATCAAAGCAGGAGTTATGAAACAGTTCAACGATGGGTTCTTAGCTGTCACCTCTTATCCCCAATGGGTTGCTAACGTAGTCCCGGTGCCTAAAAAGGACGACAAGGTACATATGTGTGTGGACTATAGAGACTTGAACAGGGCAAGCCCCAAGGATGATTTTTCACTTCCCCACATTGATGTTCTGGTTGACAACACCGCACACCATAAGATCTTTTCCTTCACGAATGGTTTCTCTGGTTACAATCAAATCAAGATGGCGCCCGAAGATATGGAGAAGACAACCTTCGTCACACAGTGGGGCACTTTCTGTTACAAAGTGATGCCATTTGGGTTGAAGAATGTTGGGGCAACCTATCGGTGAGCTATGGTAGCTTTGTTCCATGACATGATTCACCATGAGATAGAAGTCTATGTTGATGATATGATAGCCATGTCTTAAACTGAGGAAGAGCACCTTGATCATCTACAAAAGTTGTTTGATAGGTTGAAGACTTACAAGATGAGGTTAAATCTGAACAAATGTACCTTCGAGATAAGGTCTGGTAAACTCCTAGGTTTCATTGTCAGTGATAAGGGTATTTATGTAGACCCTGCAAAGGTGAAGGCTATATAAGAAATGCCGGCTCCTCACACCGAGAAGGAAGTCAGAGGCTTCTTGGGACACATAAATTACATTTCCAGGTTCATTTCCCATCTAACTGCTACTTATGAGCCAATCTTCAAACTCCTGAAGAAAAATCAAGTGGTAAAGTGGAATGACGAATGCCAGACTGCCTTCGAGAGAATCAAGGAATACCTACAAGAGCCTCCAATTCTGATGTCGCCGATTGAAGGAAGACCTTTGATAATGTACTTAACAGTGTTAGATAATTCAATGGGGTGTGTGCTGGGGCAACATGACGAGTCCGGTCGAAAAGAGCATGCAATATACTACCTTAGCAAAAAGTTTACCGACTGTGAAACAAGATACTCACTGCTCGAGAAAACTTGTTGTGCTTTGGCATGGGCTGCTCGCCGACTAAGACAATATATGTTGACTCACACTACCTTGTTGATATCTAAGATGGATCCGATCAAGTACATCTTCGAGAAGCCCGCTCTCTCCGGAATAATAGCAAGATGGCAAATGATCATGACCGAATACGATATCCAATACACGACCCAGAAAGCAATCAAGAGAAGTGTACTAGTTGATCATTTGGCTCATCAAGATGTGGATGACTACCAATCCATGAACTTTGAATTCCCGAATGAGAATATTATATTAGTGACTGAATATGAAGAACCTGGACCAGATGAAGGACCTAAGAAAGGATCCCGATGGACTATGGTTTTTGATGGAGCCTCCAATGCACTCGGCAATGGTATCGGTGTTGTAACCATATCTCCTGAGGGCTATCATACTCCTTTCACCACCAGATTATGTTTCAACTGCACCAACAATATGGTTGAGTATGAAGCATGCATCATGGGTCTCAAAGCTGATATTGACCTGAGGATCAAGCTCTTGAGTGTGTTCGAAGATTCGACCTTGGTAATAAGTCAAATAAAAGGAGAGTGGGACACGAAGCACCCTAATCTCATCCCTTACAAAGAGCATGTGCTGACATTGCTTTCACAATTTGAAGAAGTCGCCTTTGAATATTTTCCACGAGAAGAGAATCAGTTAGCGGACACGCTAGTTACTATGTCATCTATGTTCAAGGTCAGGTGGGACAATGAGGATCCTCAGATCACTATTGAGAGATTGGATGAACCAACATACTTCTATGAGATTGATACTGAAGGGGTAACAGACTAACCTTGGTTCCATGAAGTGAAAAGGTATCTCGAGGCTCAAGAATATCTTAAAGGGGCATCTGTCAATGATAAAAAGTTTCAGAGAAGGTTCTCCGCAAAGTTCTTCCTCAGTAATGGAAACCTCTTTAAGCGCAACCACAACTCTACTTTACTTTGATATGTAGACAAGAGAGAAGCAGAGAGGATTATGGCATATTTACATGAAGGTACCTTTGGCACCCATTCTAGTGGACACACCATGGCTAAAAAGATCCTACAGGCAGGATACTATTGGTCCACTATGGAAGCAGACTGTTATCAGCATTCCCGAACTTGCCACAAATACCAGATCTATGCTGATAAAGTGCTTATACCTCTGGTTCCCTTGAACGTCTTGACGGCTCCCTGGCCCTTTGTAATGTGGGGCATTGACATGATTGAAGAGATTAGACCTATGGCTTCCAATGGGCATTGCTTCATCCTAGTGGCCATTGATTACTTCACGAAGTGGGTTGAGGCTGCCTCTTTTGCTACTGTTACCAAGAATGTAGCGACGCGGTTCATCAAGCATAACATTTGTTGGTATGGTGTTCCAGAGAGAATCATCACAAATAATGGTACAAATATCAACAATACTATGACCACTGAACTCTGTAAGCAATTCAAAATCCAGCATCATAATTCTTCCTCTTATCGGCCGAAGATGAATGGCGTTGTAGAAGCTGCTAATAACAACATTAAGAAAATCATACAGAAGATGACAGTGACATACAAAGACTGGCATGAGATATTACCATTTGCTCTTCATTGTTACCTCACCTCAACACGAACGTTAACAGGGGAAACACCTTATTCTCTGGTGTATGGTATGCAGGCAGTACTACCTATTGAGGTCCAGATCCCTTCTTTGAGAATCACGAAGGATGCAGGTTTGAAAGATGATGATTGGATCTGGACTCGACTTGACCAACTGAATTTGGTTGATGTGAAAAGGCTTACTGTTGTCTGTCATGGTCAGATGTACCAAAAATGAATGATCAAGGCTTTCAACAAAAAGGTCAGACGTCAGGTATATCAAGTGGGTGATCTAGTAATCAAGCGCATCATACTGCCATAAGGTGATCCCAGAGGCAAATGGACTCCCACGTATGAAGGTCCATTTGTAATCAAAAGCATATTTTCCGGTGGAGCCATGATTCTAACCACCATGGATGGTGACAATCTTCCTCACCCTGTGAACACATACATAGTTAAAAAATACTACACATGAATAAAAACCCTCTAGGTTGACTGGCCTAGGAAAAAATAAGGGCATCCCGGCGAACCAAAAGGGTTCGAGAAAAAATTAGGGATAAATACAAAAAAATCTGTACACCCGGCAAGTCGAAAACCTAAAAAGGCGGCTTGGGAAAAAAGGGTATCCCGGTGGACAGAAAACACGAAAGGGCGGTCCAGGAAAAAGTTAGGGATTTAAAGCATACAACTATGTCCCATGGGATCACCTTGTGACCAGACTTCACTATCAAGCTCAAACGGTACCGATCAGTCCAGTCAGCTTCAGAAAAATAGCAAAGTGATGAGACACTCAAGGACATAGGGGCAATAGCATAATTGAAAATCAATGGGATTATTACACATAGTTGTTATCTCTTTGTACACTATTTTGTATAGTTTTCATTTTCACGGTGGCATTCTCCTACTAGAACGTTAATCTCTTTGTACAAAAATGGCTGTTATAGGCAAACTTCAAAATCAATGCAAATCATTTCTTTGAAAGTACAAAACTATTTGTTTTCTATTTTTCTGTTTTGTTTTGCAAAAACGTCCAGTGGTTATTTTTGACATATGCATTTGAATATGATTACTGTTTACAAATACTTGCATAAGAAACAGAAAGACAGTTGCTAATGACTTTAAGAAACGGGGCAAAGTCTAAAAAAGCCATTTGCAGTCTCGACAATTACTCTTTCCAGCAGGTAAAGGGGCAGAGACGTCTTGAGACGAATTCACCCCTACATCCTTGGCATACGACCCAGTGATGTCTATGTTCCCCACAAAGTGGAAACAACCAAAATTTTGATCTCTTCTTCCCCAAGCAGGAATTACCTCCTCCAACAAAAGTTCCCTCAGAGAGGTTAACTCAAAGATCCCCAGCTGAGTTTTACAAATCTCAAACAGTTTATAAAGCCTTGTCCCCTGGTAGAGTTTATTTCTCTAGTTGCGGAAGCTTATCCCCCAACAGAGTTTATATCTCTATATCAATAAAATCTTCTGACAAAACATATTGCTCCCCACAGAGCCATTCTCAAGCAGGAGTCAAAGATCCCCGACAGAATATCCTCAAACGGAAGGAGTAAATCCCCAGCAAATAATCTACATTCATCATCCCCAGCGATATGAAAGAATCACTTTCCTCATCTATCAAAAAGAAGTCAGGGATTCAGCTTCCCAATACTCTCCAGCAGAAGTCATGGATCTACTCTCCCTGACTAGGGGATATCGCAACAACATTTTATATTCACACATCATGGCATGCGCATACATGTTGCATAAAACATAATCTCATTTATTGTGAGAACATCATTACACAATGCATTTCATATATCATGATATTACATACGACTAACTCTTTACCTTTTCAGGAAAGATCAAATCAACAAACACCGTTGACTACTTACATGACCTGGTAGTCTTCTCAAAGGCTACGTCTGACGAAGGGCTACTTAGGCATTTTCCTCAGAAAGATGTTCTCAAAAGACCTTCTCTGTTTCAGTTAGATCGATACTAAGATCTCTCTGATTTCTATTCCAGTTGAAGATAATCCAAGACTTTTGTCTAGTTCAGTTAAATCGATACTAAGATTTTTTTGATTTCCATTCCAGTCAAAGTTAATTCAAGACCTTCTCTGGTTCAGTTAGATTGATACTAAGATATCTCTGATTTCTATTCCAGTTGAAGATGATCCGAGACCTTTTTCTGGTTTAGTTAAATCGACACTAATATTTTTCTGATTTCCATTCCAGTCAAAGTTAATTCAAGACCTTCTCTGGTTCAATTAGATTGATACTAAGATCTCTCTGATTTCTATTCTAGTTGAAGATAATCCAAGACTTTTGTCTGGTTCAGTTAAATCGATACTAAGATTTTTCTAATTTCTGTTCCACTCAAAGTTAATTCAAGACCTTCTTTGGTTCAATTAGATCGATACTAAGATCTCTCTGATTTCTATTCCAGTTGAAGATGATCCAAGACTTTTTTCTAGTTCAGTTAAATAAATACTAAGATTTTTCTGATTTCTATTCCAGTCAAAGTTAATTCAAGACCTTCTCTGGTTCAGTTAGATCGATACTAAGATCTCTCTGATTTCTATTCCATTTGAAGATAATCCAAGACTTTTGTCTAGTTCAGTTAAATCGACCCTAAGATTTTCTGATTCTTATCCAATTAAAGACATTGTAAAGCACGGGCCAACCAGATATCATTTTATTAATTACTATGAAGCCTGGACCCGACCAGATGATAGTATAACCTATTACACCAAATCCTTGATACAACCAGATAACGGTATACCTCAGATTCAAGTTGAAGCCTAGACCTGACCAGATAACAGCTTAATTTCTTCAAGCCGCTGAAGCCTGGATACGACCAGATAACAGTTCAATGTCTACAATTACTTCAAAGCCTGGAACCAACCAGATAGCAGTTAATTTCATATTCCCCAATAATTCGCTGTGAAGCCTGGAATACGACCAGATAGCAGTCAGTCTTGTTGTCCTCAACAAGTCGCCGTGAAGCCTGGATCTCGACTAGATAACATCTCGCTTTCAATAGATAACTCCCGAATAGAGTAATGGACAACCAAAGCTCCTAGACTCTATTCCCCTAAAACATTCCCCAGCAGACTCCTCCTCAGACAGCAGGAACAGGAATCCCCACAAAGCAATTTCTTATGAAGTCAGCATCTACTTTGGATGGCATCTCTAAGCCCATCTCTGACGACTCTCCATCATGTTCTGTGGATGGCATCTTTAAGCCCATCTCTGACAGTCTTCTGTCATCTTTTCCAAATGGAATCTGTAAGTCCATTCCCGATATTATTCACCAACAATATCACTTCAACGAGTGCAAATTTCTGGGCACTCTAGTGTTCAATCATCTTCTACCTTCAGATCACGAAACGCATACAAGCCAATCTACATCCTCATGTCCAAGAAGATTGAACAGGGGAAGCTGTTGTACCCCAAAATTTCCCTCCCTTTTTACTCAACACATACTCCAAGAGGTTCTCAATTGCTCAAGGTTGACCAAGAATTGATCAGACAAATTCTCCTCCTAAGTAACGAACCCCCAACTAGGGTTTCAATTTTCATTGAGATGGTTGAGCTCCAAAGGTCTCAAATTCTTTCCATGGTTCTAATATGCCTTCAAGATTGTCCATGACAAATTTCATGCCTTGCACTACAAGTTTTCTCAATCAATTGCTCAAGTATTGGAAAATCAACTTTGCTAGGTCAAAAGTCAATTGTGGCCCATGTACAGTCAAACTTCAAGATTTTTGGTCAACATCAAAATTTTGAAGTTATACTCATCATTTGATAAAGATTTGATCTTGATTCCTCAAGAAATTCTCCTAATTCATCAAAAGTCAAGAATTGCTAAATTAGGGTTTCTATAGGAAAAGTAAACCAAACTTTGACCAAGCATAACTTTTTCATACTTTATCATAAATTTTCCTACCAAAGCTCATTTTGAAGGGAATTCACAACTTCTTTTCATCCCACAAGTTCAAGAGATTCACCATTTGAAAGATATGAGTTCATACATTATATGTCATTTTCAAAAAGTCAACAAAAGCCACTTTTTGCCAAGACCTTTTACATCAAGATAACATATTCAAATGCAACATTGATCAAAATAGATATTGAAGTAGACGTCTTGGGATTTCCAAAAATTGCAAGATTATCATCATGAAAAAAAAATTGAGCAAGTTATGGCTTGCCCAAGTTGGGAAAATTTTGGAAAATTCAAGAATGGTGCATTGAGAACATTTGAACTTTTAGGGCAATGGCCTAATTTTTTGGACTTCAAACACTCTCATGACCTTAAGAAGGACCTCTAAATCCATTTTTGTATGCCTTTTATTTTATTTACATTTATTTTGATTTTTGTTTAATTTAAAAAGTTAAATAAATACAAGATAAATGCCTAAAATGATAGGTTATTGTTTTGGACATGTGGGCTAGTGTTTTGGGTCAGTCTTGAGGTTCATTTTTCATGCACAAATGTCCAGATACATGCTAGCATGGAAATGGCAAGTTTTGGCAAATTTGGAAGCTTTTTAATTTGTTGGATTTTGGTTTGAAAACATGAGTTATGGCATTGATTCTCTCCATTCAACCTTGATCCCTCCTCTCCTTTATATATACTACATCCTTGCAAGCATCATGTACTCATAGACAACCCCTAGAACTCACGCAAAAATTGCAAAAAATAATACAAAGTTGTGAAATTCAAACAGCCAGCCCCAGTCATACTCAGTCCGTTCCAGGAGTTTTGTCATCACCCTAAGGTTCCCAGGAGTTTATTCCAACCCTCGATCAAATCAAAACGTGCCCAGAATCTCTCCCTTGAGTCTCGTCGGTCTGGTATATCTCTTTGAACTCAAAACTTTTATTTATGCAATATAAATGATTTTCTCTGTGCATACACGTGTTCATATTGACGTTTGTGTTTGTTTAGAATCATTACATGCAAGATTTGGCGTGAGGATGGAGTTTTGCCATTTTTAGGGCAAAACTCCAGGAGAGCTTCGTTCCCATTAATACAAGCCGTTTCAGGCCAAATGGTCACCACCGCTAAAATCGCAGACCCCAATTTAGGGGGGGGGGAGCCTGAAACTTTTGCCACGAATCTCTTTTTTTTTGCAGGTGCCCATTTTCGCTTGGCAGAAGAGGATGACCAGAGGGCAGATCCGGCATCCCTGAAAAATAACTTTGACTTTGGTCAAAGTTGGCTTGGAATTTCTGTGTTACATAATTAGTCCATTTAAATCTGACTGGGCGCACATTTGTTAAATTAAGAATAATAAATGATTTCATATATAATACAGTGCCTTTGTTATAATGCATGAATGGACAGGTAGCTCAGATGGTAAGGCAGCGTGTGAAAAGGGTGAGGACCTGGGTTTGAGTCCCAGGTCCGACATTTTATATTTTCTAACGTTTTCTTGCAGGATTCCATACGTTGCACCCATAAGCGCTCATCATGTATATTCATATCTGGGCCGTTGAATGTCAATACGATATGGATCCAACACCTCAGGCGTGTTGTATTTGATGCACCCTTGCGGATCAGTAGTACAGGATCCCAGTGTAGCCCGGACTTGCCATTTTTTGGGCCTAGCGAAACACAAATTCAACACTCCCTATTTGCTGATTGTCCAGGCCCATATTATTTTGTTTTTTCTTATTTTATTTGTTTTACCTTTTTTCATTTAACCTTTTTTTTATAATGACATAAAATAAATGATCAAAATCACTAAAAATTAGGATTATCCTTTTTTTAATGAATTAATTTAATTTCTGAAATTAATTAATTAATTAACTTTAACCTTTTATTTTTCAAATTTAAAATAAATTAGACTTAAGTTTGATTTCATAATTTTTTAAAATAGTTTTCATGTCATGATGAAAAACAATAACAATTTAGATTGTTTCTTAATTAAATTTATTTTTCTAAATATATTTTAGGATAATTTAATTATTTTCTTAAATAAATAAAAATAAACAAAAACAAACAGAAATAATTTTTTATTTTTAGAGTTCTTAGACTTTTAGACGTCTCTTCAATTTTGCGCGTATTTATTCTATTTTCGCATTTTTATAATAATGTAGCTGATTATGTGATGTAATAGTTTAGATTTAAAATTCCGCATTTTATTTCCTTGTACTTTTTTATGTAATTGTCCCAAAGTGTTGTAATAGTCTAGGATTTAAATTTTTGCACTTTTAATTTCCGCAAATATTAACTGTTAGTAACTAAGATTGTATGATAAGACTGTAAAATAAATGTTAGCTAACATGATAAAAAGACAAAAAATAACTGAATTGAACACATATACACATATGCACCCCTAGGGTATCTCCGCTTCGGTTTTCTTTCGGAAAATAAAACAGTCATGTCCCTCGAGAATGGGGACGCTTTAGCAAAGACCCGCAAAAATCAAAAAGATCATAGTCCCTCGATGATCTTACGGTGTTGCCTTTCGGTAAATGATCTCGTCCCTCAAACGAAATTGCTAAAGCGTCTCCATATGTTGCCTTTATGATTGTAAAACGTCCTTTCGATTGTCCCTCAACATCCAACGATAAGGTTACCTACTCACTAATAGTAAGATAGCATGTCTAAAGGAAAAGAGGAAAAGAATGACCCTTTTCGAGTAACAAAGTAGATAGCTGTTAGAAGTTTGCTCAAACATTTTGCACTTACACAAACACTACTTTTCAAAAACAATTTCAAAACACTTTGTATACTTTCTCCACTATCCCGAGAAACATTACAAAGTTCGTCGTACTAAGACGTTTTCAAAACATTTTTAAACACACAAAGCACAAAGGTATTTCAAAATGAGAAAACCTCTAAGAGCCCGTGGAAAACCACGGATGGAAAGGATGCTAACACCTTCCCTTTCCATAATCTACCCCCCTTACTCAGAAAACATCTCAAAAAGGTCTTTTTATATTATTTTCACCCTTTCCTTTGTTGGATAAAAGAAAAGTCGGTGGCGACTCTTTCTTACCGCACATTTGCAAATACAAAACGCAAAAACCAGTATTTAAGTCAGTTCTGTCACCGTATCACATAAACAATTTTGTTTCTAATAGTTTCTTGAGTGTGTCGATTAGAAGTTTTAATTGATTCAAAACTGTTTCCTGAGAATCATCAGAAGCATGGATCAGAAGACTACTACATCTGATTTGAAGTAACATCAGTAATTCTGAAGAATGTTGAATGTTCACCAGAAAGCGGATCTCATGTGTACTTCATCAGAAGTTGCTGCTTCAGAAGTCACAAGTATTCAAGAAGAAAGAAATTTTGTTAGAGCTGTTGCTCCAAGATTAGAAAACAAGATTGCACATGGACAAGCTTTAACGTCAAAGATCAGAAAACAAGATTGCACATAAACAAACTTTCACGTCAAAGATCAGAAGTCAAGATTTACTCATCAGAGAAGTTATTGTCGTATCTCTGAAGACAAAGTCAAGGTTCTGAACACATCAAAGGAAAGCTTCTACCTCTTATTCAGAAGTCAAGATTTATTTATTGGAAGAGTTGTTGCTCATAGTTCTGAAGAAAAAGTCAAGATTCCGAAGACTCAGAAACTTCATGGAATATGCACACTTAACTTTACATCAGAAGTATTCCATTATAAGACTGATCAAAGGAAAGTTAGATCTTATAGACTCATCACTTCTACACATCATATAGTCCATCAGAAGACGAGATCAAGATGATATCTTCTCAAGCCATTCTACTTCATCATAAGTTATATTCATCAGAAGACAATATCATTAGAAACAAACGCAAGAATAGTTAGTACAAAGGTACAATTACACGTTCCACTCAAATGGATGTACAATATATTATTTGTGTTCCACGATCAAATCCTACTGTTATGGCAATTGGCAAGATGAAAGTGGCGTATGTACTACTACAACGGTCTACTTCTTCAACGCCTATATAAAGGATCAACTGTTTCATTTGAAAAATAAGAAACTAGAGAACAAGAACAGTAACGCTGGCAAAATCAAAAGCAAAATCAAAAACAAAGAAAAACAAAAAAAAATAAAAAAAATAAAAGATCAAAACACAAGAGTTGTCGCTCGTTACTATGTTAACATTATCATTTGCTAGAACACTTGAGTTATTGCTCATATAAGTGTTGATTTCATCATTTGCTAGAACACTTGAGTTATTGCTCATATAAGTGTTGATTCCACTATTCACCAAAATACTAGAGTTGTTGCTCATATAGTGTTGATATTACTATTCATTAAAACACGAGAGTTGTAGCTCATTATTGTGTTTCTTTTATAAATTGTTTGAACACAAGAGTTGTTGCTCAGATTTATGTTAAATAATATGTACTTAAACTTCTATATAATTCGCTTGTCAAAAGCAAATTTGTAAACACAGTCTTTCAACAGGTAATTGAGAAAGTCCTTTTCTAAGGAAAGAGAAAGTCCTTTTCTAAGGCATAGAGAAATCTCCTTCAAGGGACTGGGTAGATCAGAAGCCTTAAAGAGTCAGTGATCATTATATCTCTTAGGAGACTGGGTAGGTCAGAATTCTTAATGGATCACTAACAAGTTATCATTGTTGTTAGTCACCAGCGAGTAGCTTGTGGAAATTGTTAGTTATCGGCGGATAGCCCGTGCAATTGTAATCAGTTTGATTATAATGGATTGAGTACTTTTCTAAGGCGAAATCACCTTGGCGGGTGGATAGGATGAACCTTTTCTAAGGTGAGTTTAGATAAACCAGAAGTGTCTTTTTGTTTCTGTTTTTGATTGTCATTTATGTTCCTAGTATTGTGTCTAATTCTGAAAAGTACTTCTAAACGAAGAAAAAAATTTAAAATTCAATTCAAAACTCCCTTGTATTTTTCTTCACTTTCATATTGGTGTAACTTTCTGAGTCTTTATTTATGAATCCGATTTTTTTTCAAAGTTCATTTTAGTTGTAATTGTGTTGAAATATCCCTAATACTCTTCTTAATTCATTTTCTTTACTTATAAAAAAAACTAACACTACTTACGGGAATCAAGCTAGAGCACAAGAAGAAAAACTATCATCAACCAAAATCAAACAACATCTCCCAAAAAAATTTTAAGACCTTAAGCTCAAGAGAACATATTGAAACTCTCATAACCACTATTGCCTTAAATAGATGATATGATTCACAAATCAATTATAAAAGTTACAATAGTAAGTTGATGATTTACTAAGATATCATTTTCAAATATGAGAAATGTTCATATCTTTCCTATTCTCATCATTTAACAATTTACCTATAAAAATTAAATCTTTCCAAAATTTTCAAATAGTGCACACACACTAGTGAATGCCAAATACCGCAACATATCTAAAATGTTTATATAAGGAGAGAAAGTCACAATATAAATTAGAGGGGGTAAAACGAGCCGACTGTTCCGTCTTGCCTTAAGCCCGTTAAGAAAAGAATGAGACGGACAAATCCACCGAATAAAAATGAGTATAAAATCTAATCTGCTTTGTTAAGTATGCTGCTGAAGGTCCTTCAACTGCAGGGATTGTTGTAGACAGTCCCTTCTATAATTTGGTAGATTTGATGATGGAAATTGTGGATATATACAGATTTCGTCTGCCAAAGTTCGATGTGAATAAATTTCATTTGATATCAAACTTTTGATGTATGATCACATTGCATATTTGAAGTAATCTGCAAAACAAATGAAGCTTAATTGATTAAACTTTGGTATTGGAGCTTTGTTAAGATAATTCTTTCTGAATTTTGATTTACTTAGATTTACATAAATTGTTGTTTGTGGAATTTGAGGATAACTCATTGACTAGACATCACACCAATTGGAAATTTTGTCACAACAGTATGTAGAGCTATCATGTGGACCATATATGATTCATATTACATACTACTAAAGTTTATATTATGTGACTTATTCTCTCTACCGGATTCACGTTTTCAAAATGAAAACATAACATGACAGTATCGATCTGTTTTGGTTTGCAACATGACATTATTAAAGATGGTAATTTTAACGATAAAAGGAGAAAGAGCTTCTACAAATCTATGTATCAAACTATTATTAAGTCAGTATCAATAATAGTTTCTTCATTAACATCCCAAAGTAACAGAACTTTAAACTAAGTATTTTCCACCTTACTTTTATGTTTTTTTCTTCCAATTAAAACAAAATAAAGAAATAAATTACTTCAAAATATGTATAAATTGTGTTTAATTAATTTAATTGTGTTTAATTTTGTATGTAAACAACTTCATTGATATTAATTTATAATTCTATTGTTTTTATTATGTATCAAAATATTCTTATAATTATCAAAACATCAAAGAATTAATTTTTACCATTTTTAAAAAATAAGAGTTTTTTAATCTTATTTATCATATTTGATTTTTCTTTATTTCAAAGCAAAGCCTTATTTTATTTAAATTTATAAATAATTTCAAAACAAAAAAATATTATAAATACAAATAATTATACGGTTGATTCAAATATTATTATATATGTAAGAAATAGTCAAAACTGATTTATTGTTTCTTTTAAAAAATAATAAAATAATTTAATTAAGAATAATTATTAAATTATTTAAAATTTTGATTAAGAATGTTGAAATGTTCAAAACTGATAGGCAACAATCTATACGGGAAAAATTGGTAGAGGTGATGTTACGTGTGCTCGAATATTCAAAATCAGTTTCTTCTAAGTATTTTTGTAAATGATATATAAATAAAAATAATATTTATATATGAGAAAAAATCTATGGTTGATCTAAATATTTTTATATATGAAAAATGATATTTATGATTAAAATATATTTGACTCCAAAATAATATACGGAAAAAATTTATTATTGATCTAAAAATATTTTTATATACGAAAATTTACTATTGATCTAATATATTTGTAAACGATACCTAAAATAAATCTTATTTGTATACGGAAAAAATCTATTATTGATTTAAATATTTTTATATACGGAAAAATGGTATTATGATCCAAATATTTTTATTCAAAAATGGTATACGGGAAAAAATCTATTGATATAAATATTTTTATGTACGAAAATTTATTATTGATCCAGATATTTTTTTAAATGATACTTAAACAAAAATAATATTTGTATAAGGAAAAATAGTCTATTATTGATTTAAATATTTTTATCTACGAAAAATGATATTTATAATTTAAAAATGACATACCGGAAAAAAATCATTATTAATCAAAATATTTTTATATACGAAATTTTTTTATTATTGATCTAATTTTTTTTAATTTTCAATTTAAAATAAATATATTATATAAATAAGTATGTGTAGACTAGAACCGTGCTTAAGAAAATTAGTGCATAATTTCTAAATCTTCTCTCAAGACACAGTTAAGATTATCTTTAATTAAATCTACGATTTTTCAAACCTTACTAATCATAAATTGATTCTTAACCATTAGCTTCATAAATTGATTCTTTGCTTATTATTAACCATTTGCTTCTATAATTAATACTTTTTTAGTTATTATTAACGTTTTATCACTTAATTCAACTTAAATCTTTTTGATATGTTATCTCACTTATTAAAGATATGCATGTATTATGTTGTTGTAGTGGTATGTGTTGTGTAGAAAAGATATCCACGATGATGTCTCGTA
Source organism: Vicia faba (assembly GCA_948472305.1). Lineage (NCBI taxonomy): Eukaryota > Viridiplantae > Streptophyta > Magnoliopsida > Fabales > Fabaceae > Vicia > Vicia faba. Next base: position 811,850,853 of record OX451736.1, on the reverse strand, counting down.
GTTATATGTTTGTTGTTTATGAAATGCCAATGTATTATCTTGGAGAAATGCTAGTATGACACCAAAACCTACAATTATATTGTATTTATCTACTTTTAAATATATTTTTGTTTTTTCAATAATATTTTTCTTGCCTTGGTTTTTGTGTCATAGTAAAATGGTTTGAAATAGGGTTGGATAGAAAAAAGAAAACCAGTCTAAACTGACCAATTCATGTGACCGGTTAGTTATCAGTTCGGGTATGTCAGATTATTGGGTTGAGAAGAAAAGGATTCAAATGAGTTAAATCAGTCGATTTAGATTTGAAATTTTGGACCACCAAAATCCTAAATCGACTGTAGGTTGTCTAAGATGTATCCATCTCATGCATAAGTGTGTAAGTCTAGCCTAATTTTATCTAACCCACATATATAATAATTTTATCTAACTCACATATATAAATTAAATTATATAATTGTACAAATAATGATACAGACTAGAACTATTTATATACAATCTTAATTGGGTTTGAGCCTACACAACTTGAGTTATATTTAAATATTAAATCTAATGAAATATAATCTAATCTAATATTTTAACAAATCAAATTTAATATTTCAACACACCTCCATAATCTAAGTTGTCGAACATCCTCAAAAATAGTCAATCTGAACTATTCCTAATTTCTTTCTCAAATTCAGGAATTTGTCAATCTTCAATCCTTTAGTGAAAATGTCAGTCAACTGTGCTTCACTCGAGCAATGTCTTACTTCAAGTTTACCTCGATTTATCTTTTCCCTCAAAAAGTGGAACCTTGCTTCAATATGTTTACTTCTTCCATGTAGAACTGGATTTTTCGTCAGATTTATGGCTGACTTGTTGTCGATTTACAATACAAGAGGTTTCTTCACTTCGACCTTCATTTCTTCAAGTACATGTCTGATCCAAATTGCTTGATATGCAACACAGGTTGTTTCTTCGAACACTATGAGATTGGATCACCAAATACTTGAAAGAAAATCCAGTTGTTCTTCTTCGATCTTCCTTATCTCCATACCAATCAACATCTGAAAAACAATTAAATATTACTGTTGGATGAATTTACATTAGGAGCATTGATACAAAGTTGAGGAATAGACACCTTTGTGAGAGACACACCACTTGTCCACCTAAAACCTTAAGGTGATAGGTGAGTGGATTCTCTCACTTATATATTATCAAGTGTTAAGAAGCTAATCAGGCCCATTAGAGAGAAGAGAATTCCAAGCCATTTTAAAGATTTTATTATTAATTAAGGGTGTTGTTAGTAAAAGTTCTTTTATTTTATTAGTTGTACGTTTCTGTTTTGGCCCATGGCCCATTAGTAAGGATGACAACCCTACTATTTAAAGTGTAAGCTTGTCTTGAATGAAATTAAGAAAGTTCAAAGCTATTTTTATGTCCCCTTTCTTTTGATGCCTCTTAGACCTATTGATTTTTAACTTAGCATAATCTAACATTGGTGCTTTCATTTCCTTGATCTCATGGCACCCCCAAAACCCCCTAATCCAACAGCCAAAGAAATTGTGGAAGAAGCTGTCCAAACAGCGCAAATCAACATCAATAATGCCATGCAAGAAAACCAGATCCAATTAGATGAACGTTTCCTTCAAAGTCATGAGGATATGGCGCAAATTCATACCCGAATGGATGCGGAGAAGACTATCGCAGATTCACGCTACGAAAACGTGATGGGACTGCTCACCAAAATCATGACCCAGCAAGAAAAACAACCCCAGACCGCCACTGTTCATCCGGCGAACACTGTTCACCCGGCCACCAGCACTGTTCACACAGCAACTTCTTCAGGTTTGACCCATACCCCTTTTTCGGTCCTACAAACCACCCACCCACTAGCTTCATCACACTCACCCCATGGCTCTCCCATTTTCACGCACAGTAACCTCCACTCAGCTACAACTTCCAACATACTTCCCCCACCTAATTTTATGAGACAAACATCTACCCAAATTCCAAGACTGTTTACCACCCCACCGTTTATGGACCACCCATACTTTCCACCATCACCCATAATCCCAAATACAACCCCTCTACCCACATTTCGCACCCCCAAATTGGAACTTGCTATGTTTGATGGGTCTAACCCTCTTGAATGGCTATTTCAAGCTGACCAATTCTTTACTTTTTATCAAGTTCCGAATGAAAGACGTTTGTCAATGATGTCTTTTTATATGAAGGGAGATGCTTTATGTTGGTTTAGATGGATGCACCAGAACCAGCAATTAGTTGATTGGGCCTCCTTCACCAGAGCCTTAGAACTCAGGTTCGGCCCTTCCACTTTTGCTAACCATCAGGCAGAATTATTCAAGCTCAAACAGGACGGAACAGTAGTAGAATACCAAACCAAGTTTGAAAAGTTAGGCAACCAAGTCATTGGTTTACCACAAGAGGCTATTCTTAATTGTTTCATTTCGGGTTTGGCAACGGAGATTCAAAATGAGTTAGCTATTCACAAACCTGTTTCTATTTCCCACGCTATTGGAATGGCTAAGCTAATTGAGTCCAAAATAAAAGAGAGCAAACCAAAATATTCTAAACTGTTTGGCACCTACCCAACACCCAAACCCACCAGTTTTGTACCATCAAACACTACCCCAATTGCAACCTCCCAACGTCCCACCACAACCCAATCACCGAAACTCCCAATTCGTCGGCTATCAAGTGCTCAAATACAGGAGCGGCGCGCACAAGGCCTATGTTTTAATTGTGATGAGAAGTTTATTCCGGGTCATAAATGTGTTTCGGGCCGTTTTCTTACACTCTTGGCAGATGAGGATTTACCAACACAACCAAGTGAGAATGCTCACCCAGCTGATTCTGAGTTCACAACAGATCAAGATAACACTTATTTTCAATTGTCAACTCAAGCTTTAACCGGTCAATTTTCACCCCAAACCTTGAAATTTAAAGGGTACATTGCTGGATTGCCAGTTATGGTATTGGTAGATACCGGCAGCACACATAATATTTTGCAACCTCGAATTGCCCATCACCTAAACCTTCCAACTACCCCTATTCCACAATTTTCAGTCATGGTGGGAAATGGTTCCCATTTGCAATGTGAAGGCATTTGCAACGCTGTTAAGATTTCCCTTCAAAACAAACCCTTTACCCTCCCATTCTATTTACTACCTATCGAAGGTGCTGATGTCGTTTTGGGCATGGCCTGGCTGAGAACCCTGGGTACTATCCAAGCTGATTTTTCCATTCCCTCTATCACTTTCAATTATTATGATACTCCCATTACCCTACAGGGAGATTCTTCATCTAGCCCTACCCCTACTTCCTTCCACCAACTAACCCACCTTGTCCATACCCATTCTATCGCTTCCTTGCACCTTCTATTCCTTCAACCTAAATCCACAAATGAGCCAAATTGTCCAAATGAACCTTTAACATTACCAGCCCTTCCTTCCCATTTAAATCCTCAGCTCACCAATTTAATTCAAGCATACCAACCAATTTTTCAGCCACATACTGGTTTTCCACCACCTAGACCCCATGATCACCACATAAACCTCTTACCTAACACCCCTCCGATCAATGTTAAACCTTACTGTTACCCTCATTCCCAAAAGACAGCCATGACGGAAATTATTGATGATATGTTAAAAGACGGCTTAATTGTTCCTAGCCATAGCCCTTTCTCGTCCCCAGTTTTATTAGTCAAAAAAAAGGATGGTTCTTGGCGTTTTTGTGTGGACTATCGGGCACTTAACGCTGTTACTATCAAAGACCGTTTCCCCATTCCCACAATTGATGAATTACTAGACGAATTAGGATCTGCTAAAGTTTTTACCAAGTTAGATTTACGCTCTGGTTATCATCAGATCAGAGTGGCATCGGAGGATACACATAAAACAGCTTTTAGAACTTTCGATGGCCATTATGAATTTTTAGTCATGCCTTTTGGTTTGACAAATGCTCCTTCTACTTTTCAATCAGCTATGAATGATCTTTTGCGACCCTATTTGCGAAAGTTTGTTTTAGTGTTCTTTGATGATATTCTCATTTTTAGTTCCAATTTTACTGAACATCTTAATCATTTGCAGGTTATTTTTAACCTATTGCAGTCTAACCAGTTTGTTGTTAAGCTATCTAAATGCGTCTTTGCAGTGGATAAAGTTCATTATTTAGGCCATGTGATTTCTAAGGGGACAGTTGCCCCTGATCCGGAGAAGGTTAAGGCCATCTTGGATTGGCCTCCGCCTCGTTCTCTCACGGCACTACGCGGATTTCTGGGCTTAACAGGATTCTATCGTAGGTTTGTTCGTCACTATGCCTCACTCGCCGCTCCCCTCACCGATTTACTTCGTTCCACTAAGTTTGTTTGGAGTTCAGCGGCAGCCAGTGCCTTTACAGAATTACAACACAGAATGACCGACATGCCGGTCTTAACTTTACCAGAATTTACAAAAAAAATTCTAATTGAAACAGATGCTTTCGGAGTTGCCATTGGTGCGGTCTTGTCTCAGGAGGGCCATCCTATTGCTTTCTTCAGCAAGAAAATGTGCCCGCGAATGCAGGCGGCATCGGTTTACGTTCGAGAGATGTTTGCTGTAACAGAGGCAGTAAAAAAATGGCGTCAGTACTTAATTGGTCAACATTTTCACATACATACAGACCAAAAGAGCCTACACAACCTATTACTACAAAAAATTCAAACTCCTGAGCAACAGAAGTGGGCTGCAAAGTTACAAGGTTTTAACTTCGAAATATTTTACAAACCTGGCAAGACAAATGTTGTGGCTGATGCTCTGAGTCGGAAGTATTCCTCGGATCCACCGGTTTGTTTGTCTTTCTCATCCGCTGTTCCAACCCTTTTGTCAACTTTGCGTGAATTTTATACCACAGAAGCAGGAAAACAATTAGTTAGCAAGTTACTTGAGGACACAACCGACCAAAGATTCTATAATTATTCTAAGGGGTTTCTACAATACAAGGGACGTTTGTTTTTACCTGACATAGCCAACTTGCGAATTCGAATACTTCAGGAGTCTCATTCCACCCCATCTAGCGGCCACTCCGGAGTCAGGGGAACTTTGGCAAGACTTTCCACCTCTTTTTGTTGGCCTGGAATTTACAAAGATGTAAAAACTATGGTCAAACACTGTAATATTTGTCAACAAACCAAATATCTTACACAGAAGAAACCTGGGTTGCTACAACCACTACCCATACCTGAAAGAGTCTGGGAGGACATATCCATGGATTTTATAACCAGCTTGCCCAACTCCTTCGGCCACACGATCATCTGGGTCCTTTGCGATCGTTTCTCCAAGTCCGCACACTTCATTGCAATGCCTACTCATTTCACTGCCAAGGACCTCGCCCTCCGTTTTTCTGTTGAGATTGCACGGCTACATGGCCATCCGAAATCCATCGTCTCAGATAGAGATCCCTTGTTCCTCAGTACCTTTTGGAAGGAATACTTCAAAATCAATGGAACACAATTAAAATACAGTACATCTTATCATCCAGAAACAGACGGACAAACAGAAGTTTTGAATCGCTCACTAGAAACGTACCTGCGATGTTTTGTCAGTTCCGAACCACGTAGGTGGTACAAATTCCTCCACCTCGCTGAATATTGGTACAACACGTCTTATCATTCCGCCATTCAAATGTCGCCTTTTAAGGCCCTGTATGGCCGCGAGCCTCCGAATCTCACAGACTATATCTCAGGTTCCACACACGAACGGACACTTGACCACACCTTGCAAGAAAGGCAGCAGATATTAGTAACCTTGAACGAAAACTTAAGGAAAAGCCGAATCCAGATGGAGAAACAAGCAAACTTGAAGAGAAGAGATTTTACCTTTAATGTGGGAGATCGCGTCCTCCTCAAGCTCCAACCGTATCGCCAAACCACCGTTCATCGCCGGACCTCACAGAAGCTAAGCCCTCGCTATTTCGGTCCCTTCTCGATCATTAAAAAAATAGGCGTCGTGGCTTACATGTTGGATCTGCCTTCCACATCTCGCATACACCCAGTTGTCCACATCTCTCTACTACGACCTTACTTTGAAGGTACCATAAAACACATTTCATCATCCTTTCCACCAGGGTTCTCACTTCCGTTTGAAAGAGCTTTGTCAACCCCTTCCACCTCCGCTATGCTGCAAAACACAACAAAAATGTTAGATGCACTGAAACCGGCACATGCAAAGACAAATGAAGGCCAAGCGGTTGTGGTTACCTCTCTAGATCTGAAAAGCCAACTGGAAAAGCGTATCACCAAAGTACAGGAAGAAGATGTTCTTGGTAAGCATATGAATGAACAAGTACAGAAAGAAGAAGAGAGAGTACTCGTTAGAGAGAAGGAAGAGAATACGAAGTTGTGTGTGAGGGAGAGAAAAAGTAATGATACACAATTTCCCAACGTTACCTCTCTGCCACGCATTCATGAGGTGTTCCCTCCTCACAGCTCCCCACGCATGCAGAACAGCTGGCCCCCACCTGTCCTCACGCATGCGCCGTTTCAGCCACCTGCCCCACTTCCCAACGTTCCGCCCACGTGTTCTCCCATCAATTCAATTATCACACCACCAAATCCACATGTGAACCTTGAGGACAAGGTTCCTATTGGGCCAGGGAGTATTGTTAAGAAGCTAATCAGGCCCATTAGAGAGAAGAGAATTCCAAGCCATTTTAAAGATTTTATTATTAATTAAGGGTGTTGTTAGTAAAAGTTCTTTTATTTTATTAGTTGTACGTTTCTGTTTTGGCCCATGGCCCATTAGTAAGGATGACAACCCTACTATTTAAAGTGTAAGCTTGTCTTGAATGAAATTAAGAAAGTTCAAAGCTATTTTTATGTCCCCTTTCTTTTGATGCCTCTTAGACCTATTGATTTTTAACTTAGCATAATCTAACATCAAGTCTCCACATTCCTAACCAATGTGAGACTATTTCTCCACTTACTCACACTTGCTATATTATTCCAACACTCCCCCTCAAGTGTGAGTCCACAATGCTCTCCCACTTGTACCACCGTTGACATCTTACAACGGGACACCACTTCTTGGACGCATTTCGATATAAGTCTTTTTCGAATCCTTTCTCGAACCAGGCTCATGATACCAATTTGTTAGTGCGTGAGACACTTTAGTGAGAAGAGAAAGAGAGAATAATAAAGAAAATAATGATTTATATTATTGAATTGTACAAATAATGATACAGACTATGATTATTTATATACAACCCTAATTGAACTTGGGCTTACACAACTTAGATTATATTTAAATATTAAATTAAATCTAATCAAATTTAATATTTTAACAAATCTAATTTAATATTTCAACAAACTTAAGAGAGAAACTCTAATTTTCCCCCTTTGTTGTGTTGTGCGGCTGTCAAACTCAAAGAAGTGAGGAGAGGAAATCGAACCTAACCCTCATTATTCCATTTCCAGAAAAATCATCTGTTAGTTTCCGATTTCATCTTATTGTTTATACATTCCTTTCATTTATTTTCCAATAAACTCACAACAACAATGTAAAACAAGATTTTTCACTTTCCTGTCGCATTTAAGAAGATTTCTAAAAGGTTTATCTTCACTAATCACTTTTCTTAGCTCACAGTTATTTTCTTTTTACAAAGTTTTTATGCTAATATATGTTTCTCTATGTTTCAGTCATATATTCAAAGTTTTTTTTGCTAAAGATCAAAGGTAATTATTTACTTATTCGTGAAATTGCTCTAACCTATTATTTAAAGATAAATTATTAATTAAATTTTCTTTTTTTTAATACATCTTTCTGTTTATGTTCGCTGGTTCAAGAAATAAATGTGGAAAATTGTGACTAATTTTGATTCTTTACATATGTGTATATTTTGAGTTTTATTTTCTATACATATATATATATAGAGAGAGAGGGGCAAATCAACTTGAGTTTTTTTCTTCCATTTCTACTAAGTGTATGTTTCTGGATATATAAAGTCATGATTTAATCTTTAAAAAAAAAACAGCTATGTTAGTCCCTAGATTGGTAATTTTGATAAATAAAAAATTGTTCATATAAATTCTGAAAAATGCCTAAATTAATGTAAAAGGAGATGTCCAGGTCTGTCTTTTTTTTTCTAAATTAATGTAATGTATGAAGCATGAAAAGTGTTGATGAAAATTAACTAGCGATATGCACACTAGATCTGACCAACTTGATAATGCATTATACATAATATTTTATTGTGCAGCAAATAAGGTTTGTTAACACAAAAAAAAAATGATATTATGATTTGTATATAAGAATCTTGAATTTTTGTTGTTTTTTTTTTCATAACAGCTTCAAGTTTCACCAGGTTGAAGCATCGGCAAGCTGCAGATTTCTTTTTTTACAATGTTTAGAATTTATTAATTATACTTGTTTTAATACTTGCTGGCTGTGTCTTGTACAAGTTTGTGATGTGGTTTGAAATGATGCAAGCATATTACAATAATATTAATGAATCAATACCAAAATTTGTTTTTCAATTGAAATGTTACAAAAATATATAAGCTGCATTCAAATCGATTTCTTTTTAATTAACTGATTGAACTCAACCGATTATTTGTTAAAACTGACTAAACTGAAACCGACTATACCAAAAGAAAATTTAGTCGAAAATGGATCTATGGTTTTCAACCGTGAATTTGGTCGGTTGGAAGTTTTAGGCCCAATTTCCAATTCAAATCGATCGATGTCCAACCCTAATTTAAAATGGTTAGATGTATTTACGGTATAGGAACTTGAGTGTCATCAGTTGCATGTGTTTTGGTATTGTCAAAATGAGAGAGGAAGGGGAACATTGATTTTGTCTTCTTTTCTTTTTAATTTTTTTAAAAAAAGAAGTGGTATTTGTTGGCTATTTTCATGCACAGAGAAAGAGCATACTATGCTTCTGTGAGATATTTTTATTTATTTTTATTTATTTTTTTGGGTTTTCATTATTGATATAGTTCAGTTCGAGATCAATTCTAATATTAAGTGATTTCAGTTTCATCTCAATTGTAATTATAAGAGATCGAATCATAATCTTTTCTACTAAAATTCAATACCAATCACCAACATCATAGTCCCGTATTTATTTATTTATTATTATTCCTTTTATTTAGTTTTATTATTTATTTATTATTTAAATTCAAATGGCCTTTGAAATCTTGGATTGGGCTCTAGGATTTTTTTCTCTACTATTTACACCATTTTAATTTTGATTATTTTTTTAAGTAGTATTTGGGCCTAGTCCGTTTTTAATTTTTTGGCTTTGCATAAAAGCAACCATGATATTTTCATTAAAAAAGCTAGACTTTTCATAAAAAAATCAAACCTTTTTTTATGGAAAAGAATATTTTTGGGTTTAATTCTCAATTGTGCTCATTTTTACTTTAAATAAGCTTAAGCATTGAAATATTATATTATTTTTATGGACTAGGTTGGACTTTTATTTTGGTAAAATATGAATTACACTATTATAGAAAAGTCATATCACAACAGTTGAAAAAGGTATACAATAACGTCTGACTAATCATTGTGAAGTAAGATGTTATTGTATGTATGATGTTTTTCACCACGATCACGGGACCGTGATAATAAGACATGACGTGCACTATCTATCACAACGGTTACGCTTATTAATTGTTGTGATATATATATATATATATATATATATATATATATATATATATATATATATATATATATATATATATATATATATATATATATATATATATAGGTACTCGGTTCAAAATCTAGCAAAAATAATTTATTTGAAATATAAATAACATTTCATCACGGTTACTATAGATAACCGTTGTGAAAGTACCTAGAGTTTATTATATAATATTGTAGATTGCTTGTTTTTTCATGCACCTCACTAAAGAAATACAATCATTCAAATTGGTGAAGAAGTATATAATCTGAAAATTAATCTATTCTTGAAAACCAATTTAAACAAATAATTGTTTTTCAAATTGCATGCATGCAACAATTCATTTTACGCTCTTTAACATATAGAATGTGGTTCAATGGTCTAAGTCTTTCATGGCATCGATTCCTTCAATTCTAGTTTAATTTGAATAACATCAATTTATTGGCCAAGTCTACATCATCATCGTCTCTTATCATCATGATTGTAACGATGACTTATAATCATAACAAGCATGATGAGAAGTGACGATGATGAGGTAGACTTGCCCAATAAATTGATGTTATTCAAATTAAAATAGAAAATAGAAAATATCGATGTAATGAAGGAATCAGGTCATTGAACATGATCCTATATGCTAAAAGACGACGCTGAGGATCAACCACTTTTCGGTGCCTTTTCATCTTTTTGGTGATGACGAAATTTCCAAAACTTTTGCAAGTTTATGTATTGTCCTTTATTTAGGACGACATTGGGGATCAACCACTTTTCGGTTGCCTTTTATCGCATTTTCAACTTTTTTGGTACAACTTGTTTCTCAATCAACCATATATGAATGTGAATCTAAATTACGCCAGACTATCAAGATAAACTAATCAGGGAGTACTTCTCAGGGTCCAAGTACTATAGTACAAATCTACACGTTATACTTGTATCTCTTTTTGGGAAACTTAGGGTGCTCAAGTAAAACCTCTATTTGTCAAACTTTTTTTGTTTCCCTAGCCTCAACCTTTCGTTCCTCTAACTCTATATTGTTCCCAGTTGTTTCAAAATCAGAACTCTTTTTGAAAAAAAATTGTCGGTCATAGTTTGGGAGAAACTCCACAAAATGGTCTTAATAAATATAAGAAAATAAATAAACAAAAATAAATGACGAATAAAATAACAAAAACAGGTAAAGCCCCCCCCCCCCCCCCCCCCCCCCCCCCTAAACTTAAACTAAACATTATCCTCAATGTTTTAGCAAAAGAGAGGAAAGGGAACTTGCAGAGAACCTCACTAAAGAGGTGGTAGTGGAGGGAATTTTAGCATCAATTGTTGCATCGTGACCTGCGTATGGTGAAAGAGGAAGAATAAGAAATCAAAGAAAATCGAAATTTTTTGCTGGCAACTATTACGGGCCGTAATGCCTATTACAGCTGACCGTAATGCACCTTTGCTTGTTTCTTGCAGGACGAACAAAAAAAGAGTTTGAAGTCTTGGAGCTATTATAGGTCGTAATGCCTTTTACAGGGGCCTGTAATATGCTTATGATTTTTCCTATTTAACGCTTCAATTTTCTAAACTAACTTCTTCTCGACTCTTTAAGACGATTAAAAGTGATCATTTTGCCTCCTCTTTGCAAGTACCTTTTTATTGGATGAAAAATAAACACACATACAAGAGAAAAGAAAAAAATTATTAGCATAAATGTCATGGGTTGCCTGCCACTAAGCACTTCGTTTAACGTCGCATGGCTCGACGGTCCTTAAGTGTTACCACTCAAGATGGTTCTTCCTTCAAATTTGGGTCCTTAGCTTTCTCTTTAATTAGATTAGGTCTCCAACCAATACCTTTTATCCATGCCATACATCCAATATTTTTCTTCCTTTGTGGATGTTCTTCTCTCAAGTCTACTTTTTCATGAGCTTTCTCTCTCTTTCTCCCTTTCTTTTCATGTTTCCTCCACGTGACATCTTGTCGGACAAGCCAAGGTATTAACAAGAGTTCAGGGTATGAGAGAGGGTCTGGTCATCAGAGATAAAGAGTTCAATCTTATTTTCTCCTACTTCAAAGGTTAGTATTCCTTGTTTAACATAAATGACCGTCCCTATTGTGACCATGAAAGGCCTTCCTAGGATTACAGGGACATGGAGACTTGCACTTATATCGATTACTACAAAATCGGTGGGAATGTAAAGGTCCCCAACCTTAACAGGATTGTCTTCGAGAAGTCCTAACAATTTTTGATGGATTCATCGGTAAGTTGTAGCGACAAATCAAAGGTTTTTAGTTCTCCTAGATTAAGCTTCCTATAGAAGGGTAAGGGGAGCATATTGATAGCAGCACCAAGGTCACAAAACTTTTCAACTTTTAGAGTACCAATCTCACAGGGGATTGAGAAATCTCTAGGATCCTCTAGCTTAGGTGGGGTTCCATGTTGCATTAAGGCACTACACTTAGCAGTTAACTTCATGGTCCATGGTTCTTCACCTTTTTATTCTTGGAAAAAAATAGTTTTCATGGTTCTCATAAGAGAGGGCATCCAAGGTAAAGACTCAGAAAATGGATGTGGGTGTAGAGTTTTTTAGTAGCTCTACAAAGCTCTTAAGGTGGGCTTCTTCCTTAATCTCAAATGCTTCCCTTCTAGGTATCCCATAATTTTCTTTCTTCAGTTTGTCAATTCTTTTCCTAAAATTCTTCGTAAATACAACTTCTTCCTTCTTAAACTTGTCAACCTTCTCACTACTCAAAATAATTATGGCATTAAAATGATCCCTATGATTTTGTTCGGATTATCCCAGGAAAGTTCCAAGAGGGACGAAAACGAATCCTTGTTGTTGAGCAAATTGGGAGATTTGGGTTTCTAACATTTTAGTGGGTGGTAATGCCCTCAACTTTTGTACTTAACTTCATAAGCACTTCATTGACGTGGAGGTTTTGGTTTTTGAAATCTTCATTTTGGTGAGCTTGAGTCGCGACGAAGTTCTCCAACATCAATTCAAGATTAAACTTCTTTTGAGGGGTAGCATCTTAGAAGCCTAGAGGTGCTACAACTTGTTGTGGTTGATTGTTTTTGTAAGATAAATTCGGGTGGTTTTTCTAATCGAGGTTGTAGGTGTTAGAGTAAGGATTGTTCCTCTGATTGTTTAAGTAATTAACACTTGATCAGATCCTCCGACGAGAATCATTTGAAAATCATTAGCAATGTATCCATTTACTCCCCAAATTTCACAGTTTAGGGTAGTGGGGTAACATAAGCGACAAGGATAGGGGTAGCAGGGGTGATTCTCAACTCATCAATTTTCTTATAAAGATCATCGACCTTTTCATTCATGTGGTCAAAAGCATTTACTTCATGCATTCCCCTGACTTTAGGGGTGGTTTTAGAGATAACTTGTTGCGCGCTTCCCCAAGAATGATTGTTGTACCCCCAAATTTTCCCTCCAATTATTCAAGAAAAGTTGATTCAAGATAACTCCTCATGCTCCTAGGGTTCTCAATTGCTCGAAACTACTCAAAGATTGATCAGACAAACCCTCATCCTAAGCATTAACCTACAACAAGGGTTTTACTTTTATCAAAGGAAATTTGACTTCTAATGCCTCAAGTGGATTTCATGGTTTCTCATATGTTTCAAAATATCCTCATGCCAAGTTTCAAACCTTGCAGTACAAGTTTGCTCAGTCAATTAGACAGATGATTGAAACTTAACTGTATTGGACAAAAAGTCAACTTTGACCAACCTACATTCATACATCAAAATTTTTGGTCAACATCAATATTTTGAAGTCACATTCATCATTTGATCAAGTGTTGACCACGATTCATCAAGAAAACTTAAGATTCATCAAAAGTCAAAAGTTACTAAATTAGGGTTTTCTTTAGGAGAAGTCAACTGAACTTTGACCAAACATAACTTTCACATACTTCATCAGAAATTCCTCAACCAAAGCCTACATTGAAGGAAATTCAATTCTCTACAACTTTGTCTCTCTAAGCTTAAGGCCAAAAATGCTTCATTTGAGAGATATGAGCCAAAACATTACAGGTTATTTTAAAAGTCAACAAAAAGACACTTTTTGTCAAAGCACTTTACATTAAGATAAAGGCTTCAAATGAAAACATGACCAACATGAAAGTTGTAGGAGACATCTTGATATTTCCAAAAAGTTCAAGATCACCTTCATATGACAAAGATTGAGCGAGATATGATTTGTACAAGTTGGGTAATTTTGAGAAAATGCATGAAATCTAAATTGAGCAAATTTGGATTTTTGGGCTAATGGGCCTATATTTTAAAGTCTAAACGTCTTCCTGACCTCATAATAGACCTCTCAATCCATTCATTAATTTTTTTGGTTTTCATTTCTTTTTATTTTTATTTTATTCAATTAAAAGAAAAATAAATCAAATAAAATATCAAATAAATGATATAAGGCATGAGAATCTATTTTTAAATCAAATCATAAGTCTAAAAAGCTAGTGACAACTTGCAAAAAACGTGTAGATATGATTGGTACATGATTGGCCTAAAAAAGAGAGATTTCATGCAAAAATTCCAATCAAATATTTGTTCATGAAATACAAAGATTTGATTCATGTTTGTTGATCTAATCACTCTCCTATATATACTCCCCATATTCAGACCAAGGGGGCACGAAAATTGCCTCAAGAACACCCTCTCAAAAATCTCAAATTTTGTCAAAACTAGGGCAACTTGAAACCCTTGTCTCCAGCCTCTTGCAATCCATTCCAAGCATTCCATTGTGTTCTTGAAGATACTAGGAGTCTATCCCAGCCATCTTTGAAGCCTGAAGCACGCCAAAACAGCCACACCAAGTCACGTCGGTTGAGTAAAATTCTATAATCTCTAACTCTTAATTCATGCATTATGGATTGATTCTATGCACATATACCTATTCATGATGATGTTTAGACTTATTTAGAAACATTTTTTGAAAGCATTAACGCGGGAACAAGAACTGCCATGGCTAGGTCAGTTTGAGATATTTTCTTCGAATCTCATAATACAATCATTTTCAAGCCAAACTAATGCCACCATTAGATTTAGGAAGTCCAAATTAGGGGGACACGACCCCTCTTAACCTATAAATTTTCTATTTTTGCAGGTTGAAAAATTGGCTGATCGGAGAAGACGACAAAAGCTAGGGCTCCGACGCTTCTCTGATACATGTTTTATAATATATTTATTTTTTTCCATTCAATGACACAAAGGTAGTGCAAGGCAATTGATTGAGACGGAGGCATGTAACGTGAAGGGCGTGGGTTCGATCCCGGCGTCTTACAATTATTTTTTGTTATTTTTCAAACTAACACGTAGGTTTTATGTATATTGATCAATTCTTATTCTCTATCACAAAAGCAGGGTTAGCCTAGTGGCAAGAGGGTCTCCTGTAAAGCCGGGGGCATGGGTTTAACACCCACCCCATGCAATTATTTTTTCCGTATTTTACTAACCCTAATTAATTTTTTATTTTCTTTACTAATTAATTCTTAATTAACAATTAACCAACCTAATCTTTTTTTCTTAATACTAACAAATTAGGATTTGGGTTTTAGTTAGTGATTGAATTTTTCTTATATTTTTTATTTTACTAATTTTTAATTAATTAACTAAATTTTTCTTCTTAATATTAAAATTAATTAGAATTAGGTTTTTAATTACTATCATCATTTAAACTATTTTCTACAAAAAACCATAAAACATTTTAATATTTTAACATTCTTTTTCTTATTCATCTTTTTGCTATTTAATTTTATTAGACAAACTGTATAGGTTGCACTATCGATATAATAGCGTAGATTTATTTTTTCGCACTTTTTCTAATTATGTATCTGCTCTGAGGATGTAATAGCATAGGTTTATTTTTCCTGCAAATTTCTATACCTATGTATCTCTACCAAAGCCATGTAATAACTTAGGTTTTACATTCTGCACTTTAATTTTTCTATACATATTTAACTGCTAGTAACTAGGGTTTGTATGGTAAGACTAAAAACAAACGTAGAAAACCCTAATTCTCAAGATAAATAACTGAAATAAATACATTCTTCACAATTTCATCTCTAGAGTATCCTCTCTTGTTTCCTTACGATATTGATCATGTCCCTCGAAAGTGAGGATACTTTAGCAAAAGACCATCGATCAAATCATCATTGTCCCTTTCGAATAAAGATCATAATCTCTCGATGACCATTCGAGTTGCCTACAAAATGTTCTAGTCCCTAAGAATAAATGATGATAGTCCCCCCGATACAATTTCTAAAGTATCCTTACATGTTGCCTTTGATGACCCTACAATGACCCTACACATGTCCCTTCACATCTAATAAATAGGGCTACCTACCAACTAATGGTATAAATAGTACTATCTCTAAAGGAGAAGGAAAAGAATAGGAAATAATTTAGTGGGTAAAAACTCCTAATTGCTTGCTCACAACTTTTTTCACAAACAATACATTTTCATATCACTTTCAAACAAATATTTTCAAAAAAAAACTTTGTATACATTCTTGAGGAATGATACAAGAATCATTACAAAGTTAGCCTTACATTGGCATTTCAAAATATTTTTAAATAAATCATACACAAAGCAATTTTTTCAAAGTGAGCTAAACAATTAAGAGCCCGTAGATAACTACGAATGAAAAGGATGCTAACACCTTTCCTTTTCATAACTTATCGTCCAAACTCAAAATCTATTAAAGGTATTTCCTGTTCTTTTCACCTTTCTTAAATGAAACAAACACAACAATTACATTAATAAGTTCAAAGATTACAACTGCCCATTGGGCTTACAATGAAAAAGCAAAAAAGGTCCCAAAGAGACAACAAAAATAAACTCCTAAAATAGAAGACTTAAGTTTCCCACGGACGCATCCTCTTTGCTGCAATGTAAGCATTCAGGCTTCGTTCCTCGTGAAGTTTCCTTGTAAGCTCCAACACTTTCTTCTTGCTTGCATATAATCGATCTTCAAAGGTGTCCCGTTCCCCCTTGAGTTGCATCCACGATCTCTACAATTTCTCGATGTTGGTAGGCATGTTAGGATGAAGAATGGTATAAGGAACACCCCTCACTGTGATAGGCTTTATAATCAAAGGTAGGATGGCTGTATATGGCATCATGAGACTTTGAGTACGAGTTCGTACCCATTTGAGATAAGGATCCAAAGGAATGGAGTTCTTATGCCAAAAAGTCTTGCTATCAACCTTGTTCACCATGCCCCAAGCTCGTACAAACCTTTGATGATAACCTTGGACATTGTTCTCATAGTTGAACACAATACCATGGATAAGTGCATCATGAGGACCATCTCTTAGAGCCTACCCAAATTGTGACAGAGCAAGAGAAGCGTTATAAGTAATACCTCCCCTAATGCTCAAAAGTGGAACATTAGAGAACTCCCTACAACGGTCAATGATAGTAATGTCTTCCAGAGATCGAGAACCCCAACAAATATCCGAATGAGAAAGTGATATCACCCTTTGAGACCACGCCAAGCCTTGTTCATTCTTCAATAGTGAACGAGGAAGGTGCAAAATAAACCACCTAGACAACAATGGTATGCAACACATAAGGGCTCCTCGCTTCCTCATAGTGCGAGTGTGAAGAAAATGTAGAATGTCCCCAAGCAAAGTAGGCACGGGGTTACGAGAAAGAAAAACCTTGACAGCATTCTCATCTATGAGTTGGTCCGGATTAGGGAACAGAACCAAACCATAGATTAGAAGGGCCAAGACATCTTCAAAAGCTTGAAAATCCATATCTTCCCAAAACAATCGAGCTTTATCCAACATAAACTTAGCTATAAAACCCTTGACTCCGCTCCTTGTTTCTCAATTAGATACAGTGTCGGATCTCTTCAAAATCAAGGCCTTGGAAATAAGTTCAAGCTTTGGAGCTTCCTCTAGACCGGTGAATCGTATTTTATCAAGCACAAGAACTCCTAATAGTTGAGAGAATTCTTCCAATGTGGGCATAATTTGGTAATCAGGAAAGGTGAAGCAATGATGCATAGGATCAAAGAACTGAAAGAGCAAACACATCATTTCTTCTTGAAAGCTTGAGGTAGCTAAACTGAGAAGTCGACCATATCTTTTGGTGAAGGGAGAATCTTCAGGAACCCCTGATGTTAATTCTTTGAGTTGAGGAGGCACTTTTACGAAGCTGACTCGGATGGTATTTCTATGAGCGGAAGCTATATCCTACAAAATAGAACAAAGATAAATTCCTTGATCCTTGAAATGGTTAGTGAGAATGCTATGGCATGATGTTATGATGTTTATGATGTCATGAATAATTAATCACAAACAAAGCACATAATGACCTTAGGTTTAGGCTTGCATGGGGTTTATAGGTAAGTACCCTCTTGAAGTTTAGTTGGTTCAACCTGTCCTAAAAGAAAGTAACCGGGTTCTAAGAAATCTCAATATCATTGATCTTTCTTCATCGGACATTTTTTCAGCATAATCAATCTTTTCTTGCAGCCAAAATATCTCGAAAGTCTACTCTCAATAAGTTTAGGATCGAGTATCAACCAATCTTCAATTTTTCACCAAAGTCATCCATCTCACTACTTTCTAATGGCCATGTTATTTAACTAAGGTTCTACGATCAGTTAGTGCTTCATGACACCACACAGCGGCCTGTATTCTCCTTGATTCGACACAAGGGACATCAGTACCAAAAAATGTGTCACACTAACATAGATATCACTTTAACCATATCGATCTATGTCATACAGTTTCCACGATCTATTGCTACTTGTAAGTGTTTGGTTGTTGGCATGTTTTTTGGTAAAACCAGTTATGTGAATGTCATGACTGATGTCATAACATTCTGGGACACAAGGTACATTCTGCAGAAAAAGAATGACATACAGGAGCTGCTCAATATGAGTGTTTAGCTGATCATTATGCAGTGATCATATTTATTGCATTCTACCAAAATCAGTAAACAGGATTCTTGTTGTCATAACCAATGTTAAGACATCCTGTACTGAACTAACATTTGTGCAGATTTATTATTTCTGAGAATTTTCAGGAATCTGGTTTATTCAGTCCAGATCAGATTCTCACGTGGACTTAGGTTAACTTTGCTTAACCCTAATCTGGTTGTTAAAGTCCTATGACCAAGTCTTGAGGTTAACCCTAATTAACCCTAGCTATTTTCGTGGAAGCTCTAACAAAAGAATAGCTGGCTATATATTCATCATGAAGATTGTTGGTGAAAGATATTTTTGACAGAAGATCAATAAGGGAATGTATAGTTGTAACTATTGTAATCCAAGCAATTATCATTGTGATAAGTGACTTTGAGTAGGATTTGATTGTAAGGGTTGTGTATCACTCAAAGCTTTGAAGCACGAGTGTTTGTGTCACTTGATTAAAGATTTGAAGCAAAGTCAAGTTAGGGTTGTGTATCACTCAAAGCTTTGAAGCACGAGTGTTTGTGTTACTTGATTAAAAGTTGTGAAGCAAAATCAAGTGTATGTTCTGAAGAGTGTCTTCATAATTTCATTAGTCAATTGTTTAGTATCACTGCTGTGATTGAGGGGGAGTGAGTAGGAACTCAAGTTTAAGTTGAACTTAGATTGAAGTTGCATTGGGTAGGTCTTAAGTGAAGGAGATAAACTGGTTGGTTTATTCCTGAATTAATATCTCTTATAGTGAATTTCCTCCCTGGCTTGGTAGCCTCCAGAGTAGGTGTTGTTACACACTGAACTGGGTAAACAATTGACTGTGTTCTTTACTACTTTTAGATTTACTGTCTTGAAGAAAGTCAGATACGGTGTTATAATATTCACTGTGACATTAAGTATCTGCTACCAGAATTTCAATTGGCATCAGAGCAGGCACCCTGTCTGTCTTACTGGGTGAGATCTAGGGATATTATTTTCTGGCGCTATGGACAAAGAAGGAGGTTTTGGAAACAGACCACCCATTCTGGATGGATCAAATTATGACTACTGGAAACCTCGTATGATTGCCTTCTTAAAATCAATGGACAAAAAGGCTTGGAGAGCTGCTGACAAAGGATGGAACCATCCCACCATAATTGGGAAAGATGGGTCAACCAGTCTGAAACCTGAGGAAGAATGGAACAAAGAAGAAGATGAGTTAGCCCTGGGTAACTCCAAAGCATTAAATGCCTTGTTCAATGGAATTGATAGAAACATATTCAGACTAGTACATCAATGTGAACTGGCCAAGGAGGTTCAGGACACTCTCAAAACTACCCATGAGGGCACATCCAAAGTAAAAATGCCAAGGCTTCAGATGCTGACTACCAAATTTGAGAACCTAAGGATGATGGAAGATGAGACCATTCATGAGTTTCACATGAACATCTTGGAAATTGCCAACACCTCAGGAGCATTGGGAGAAAAGATGTCAGAAGAAAAGCTGGTGAGAAAGATTCTCAGATCCTTGCCTAAAAGATTTGCAATGAAGGTGACTGCTATAGAGGAAGCTCAGGATATCTGCAACTTGAAGGTGGATGAACTCATTGGGTCTCTTCAGACCTTTGAGATGGGGATCAGTGACAATGTTGACAAGAAAAACAAGAGCATAACACTTGTATCTAATACTGAAGATGAAAACAAGGAGGATGAAAAAGAAAATATTTTAGAAGCTATAGCCATGCTTGGAAGATAGTTCAACAAACTCATCAAGAGAATGGACCCAAAGTCAAGGTCAAATGTTAAGAACATTCCTTCTGACATTAACAGATCCTATGACTCCAGCAGAAGACCAAAGTTTGAAGAGAAGGGAAATCAAAGCAAAGGAATTCAATGCCATGGATGTGAAGGATATGGGCACATTCGAGATGAATGTCCAACCTTTCTTAAGAAACAAAAGAAAGGAATGTTTGTTACTTGGTCTGACTGTGACTCAGAAAGTAATTCTGAAGAAGAATCTGCCAAACTAGTTACTGCGCTAACTGGTATTTGTGACTCTAGTGATGAGGAAGTGACATTTGAAGAACTGGCTGACTCCTACAAGAAGTTATGTATCAGAAGTGCTGAAGTCTATCAGCAAAATGAGAGACAAACAAAACTCATAGTAAAGTTGGAGGCTGAGAAGAAGGCAGGCATTGATACTATAAGTCATCTAGAAGGGGAAGTTCAAATGCTAAACTCAAAACTTGACCAGATGACCAAATCTATCAAGATGCTGACAAATGGAACTGACAAATTAGAAGAAATCCTTCAGGTTGGACAAAATGTGGGAAACAAGTCTGGTCTAGGATTTGTGGCAGCAAAGAAATCTATTGTAGACAAGAAGAAGATCAGGCTTGATAAACAAATGTCAAAGCAGATGTCACAACACAACACTCAACATCGAGAACAGAGAAATATGAAGAAAAAGTATCAAAGATGGAGATGTCATCATTGTGGGAGATTTGGTCACATAAATCCATTCTGCTTCAGATTATATGGATATCCTAATCAGACCGCAGTTGTCAAACCTAAGTCTAACAAGGCACCATATACTCAACAGTGGAAGAAAAAGGCTACTGCCCTGATAGCTCACACCTCCATTAGAGTCTCTACAAAGGAAGACTGGTACTTTGACAGTGGATGCTCTAAACACATGACTGGAATCAAGAATCTTCTCAATAATGTTAAACCTCACACTACTAGCTATGTGACTTTTGGAGATGGTGCTAGAGGAGAAATCAAAGGAGTTGGAAACTTGGACTGCCCTGGAGTTCCAAACCTAAATGAAGTATTGCTGGTAAAAGGCTTGACTGCTAATCTTATAAGTATCAGTCAATTATGTGATCTAGGATTCAAGGTCAACTTCACCAAGTCTGAATGCCTTGTAACTAATGAAAAACAAGAAGTTGTAATGAGAGGAGTCAGATCTAAAGACAACTGCTACTTATGGGAGTCTGAGAACACTAATTATTCTTCTGTGTGCTCTATTGCCAAAGAAGAAAAAAAAGTGAAACTGTGGCACCAAAAACTTGGTCATTTACATCTAAGAGGAATAAAAAGGATTATATCCATGGAAGCAGTCAGAGGGATTCCAAGGCTGCAAATTGATGAAGGGAGAGTCTATGGTGAATGTCAGGTTGGAAAGTAGACTAGAATGTCACATCCAAAGTCAAGACATCTGACCACCTCTAAGGTGTTAGAACTTCTACATATGGATCTGATGGGACCAATGCAGGTAGAAAGTCTTGGTGGAAAAAGATATGCCTATGTTGTTGTGGATGATTTTTCCAGATTCACCTGGATTAACTTCATTAAAGATAAGTCTGATGTATTTGAAGTATTTAAGGAACTGTGCAAAAGAATTCAAAGAGAAAAAGAAGGATGCATTGTCAGAATCAGAAGTGATCATGGCAAGGAATTTGAAAACAGTAAGTTTGATGAGTTCTGCTCCTCAGAAGGAATTAATCATGAATTCTCTTCACCCATAACTCCTCAACAAAATGGAGATGTGGAAAAGAAAAACAGGTCTATACAGGAATCTACCAGAGCAATGATACATGCCAAAAGACTTCCTATTCATTTTTGGGCTGAAGCTATGAATATAGCCTGTTATGTCCATAACAGGGTCACCTTGAGAAAGGGAACATCATCCACCATTTATGAACTTTGGAAAGGAAGAAAGCCTACAGTGAAGTACTTCCATGTATTTGGAAGCAAATGCTATATTCTGACAGATCGTGAACAAAGGAGAAAGATGGACCCTAAAAGTGATGAAGGAATATTCCTAGGATACTCTACCAACAACAGAGCTTATAGGGTATTCAATTCCAGGACCAAAGTTATGATGGAATCTATAAATGTCATAGTTGATGATTACCATAAGGAAATAAATGTCCCATATGATGTTGAGACATTCTTTGAGACTTCAACTCAAAAGGATGATATTCCTAAAACTACTTCATGAGAATCTGAATTAAAGGAAGCTAACAAAGACCCTTCCATCAGAATTCAGAAAGATCATCCTAAGGAACTCATCATAGGAGATCCTAACAGTGGAATCATTACAAGATCTAGAGAAATCATCTCAAACTCTCGCTTTGTATCTAAAATTGAACCAATAAATTTTAAGGAGGCTTTAACTAATGAATACTGGATTGGAGCAATGCAAGATGAATTGAACCAATTCAAGCAACATGAAGTATGGGAGTTAGTTCCTAGACCAGAAGGAACAAACATCATTGGCACAAAATGGATCTACAAGAACAAATCAGATGCTGAAGGAGTTGTCACCAGGAATAAGGCAAGACTTGTTGCTCAAGGATACACTCAAGTTGAAGGGGTTGATTTTAATGAGACTTTTTCTCCTGTAACCAGACTGGAATCAATCAGATTCCTATTGGGAATTGCTTGTCTCCTTAAGTTCAAGTTATTTCAGATGGATGTAAAAAGTGCCTTCCTAAATGGGTACTTAAATGAGGAAGTTTATGTGGAACAGCCTAAAGGATTTGTGGATCCAAACTACCCTGATCATGTCTACAAATTGAGGAAAGCTTTATATGGCCTGAAACAAGCTCCTAGAGCATGGTAAGACAGGTTGACAAAATTCCTCTCTAACAAAGGATACAGGAAAGGAGGCTTGGATAAAACTTTTTTTGTCAAAAATGAAGGAGGAAAGATAATGGTAGCTCAAATCTATGTTGATGACATAGTATTTTGGGGAATGTCAGATAAAATGGTTAAACATTTTGCTGACCAGATGCAAGCTGAATTTGAAATGAGCCTCATGGGAGAATTGACCTACTTTCTTGGACTACAAGTCACATAGATGGAAGACTCAATTTTTCTGTCTCAAAGCAAGTATGCAAAGAACATTGTCAAGAAGTTTGGGATGGAGAATGCCAGTCACAAAAGGACTCCTGCACCTACTCACTTAAAGCTGTCCAAAGATTCAAGTGGAGTCAAGGTGGACCAAAGCTTATACAGAAGCATGATAGGAAGTCTGCTATACTTAACAACCAACATACCTGACATTGCTTTTGCAGTTGGAGTATGTGCAAGATACCAGGCTGAACCCAAAGTAAGTCATATCAACCAAGTGAAGAGAATTCTGAAGTATGTGAGTGGAACCCACAACTATGGCTTGCTGTACTCTCATGGATGTGAACCAACTCTGACTGGTTACTGTGATGCTGATTAGGCTGGAAGTGCTGATGATAGAAAGAGCACCTCTGGAGGATGTTTCTTCTTAGGAAATAATCTTGTCTCCTGGTTCAGCAAGAAACAGAACTGTGTGTCTCTATCTACTGCTGAAGCTGAATACATAGCAGCTGGTAGTAGCTTTTCTCAAATGATCTGGATGAAACAGATGCTTACTGAGTATAATGTCACACAAGATGTTAGGACATTGTACTGTGACAATCTGAGCACTATCAACATTTCCAAGAATCCTATTCAGCATAGCAGGACCAAGCATATTGACATTAGACATCACTTCATTAGAGATCTTGTAGAGGAGAAGACGATTAAACTGGAACATGTTGCCACAGAACTACAACTGGCTGACATTTTTACCAAGGCACTTGATGCAAATCAATTTGAAAATTTGAGGGGCAAGCTGGGTATTTGCCAACATGAAGATATGTAGAAATTAATTTTGCTTAAAATAAGGGATGAGAGAGATTTTTTTGTTAAGTCTACTCTGATTGGGCTAATCATCTACTTCTCTATTTCTTTCCAAGATTTTAAGAAGTTGAATAGGCATTCATATATCTCACTCCTCTCGCGTTTCTGCAACAATCTTCAATCTCTCAAACGAAGACTGCACTATTACTGCTACCTGTTTTCTAAAACTCTCAAAATGTCTCAACTATCCATGACATCATCCTCTTTAAAGGCGACTGCTTCTTCCGCATCCTCTGATCGAGAACCTAGGGCAATCACAAACTGTATGGATTCTGATGTTCTGGAGATAACTCCTCTTCGTGAACTGGCAGCTGACCCCACTAAGGTTAAGAAGCTGCGAACCAGACATGCAAGAAGGTCACAAGCTTCTTCATCTGGTAAACCCTCTCAACCATCATCTTCTGTTTCTTCAGAAATAGCAAATAGGGAAGGCTCAGTTTATGTTCATCAAGCTATACCTAGACTTGTCACTAGGATTCTAAATGAGAATCACTCTGTACCTGGCATTTCTGTACCTTTGAATCAAGAATCTGCTAGTCCAAATGTTAAAATGAATCCAGATGTCACTCAGAATGTTGAGACACCGGATGACAACATTAGGAAATCTTCTGAAAATCTTGATGATCACCAGAACCCTACTGAGAAGGATGTTGAACCCCCGGTTATTGATGTTGATGAAGAATACTCTGACAATGACTTAATTGAAAATATCAACCATATCATAGCTAGAAGGATGATGAACTGAAAAGGAAAGCAGGATGCTTCCAAAAGCCTCTCCAAAGAGAAGACTGCTGATGTTGTTAATAAGAAAACCAGGCCTGAGAACAAGACTGGAGTAGAAATTGTGAAGGTTGGATTGTCAAAAGGGAAGGTGAAAACTCGAGTACCTGCTGGTAGTCTCTCAAAGCCTGTGAGACAACCAATAGCAAAGAAAAGGAAAGAGCCTGAACCCTCTGAATATGATGAGGAATCAGAATTTGAATTTGATGTTGAAGACATTCCTCTCAAAAGGAAACTCTCCTCAAGAAAAATGCCTAAAGTCCCTGAAGTCCCCACTGACAACATTTCCTTTCACCATCCTGATAATGCAAACAGGTGGAAGTATGTATGTTTGAAAAGGATAGCCTTGGAAAGACAACTGAACAATAGTGCCATGGAATGTAAGGAGATCATGGATCTAATCAAAACTGCTGGTCTAATAAATATTGTGGTAAAGTTTACCAACTGCTATGAAGTTCTTGTCAAAGAATTCATAGTGAATTTATCTGATGGGTGTGCTGATGGAAAGTCAGCTGATTTTAAATGTGTATATGTGAGAGGAAGGAAGGTAAATTTCTCTCCCTCTGAAATAAACAAATTCCTAGGAAGACCATATGATGCTTGCCCTGAGCTAGAGGTTACTGACAACCAAGTGTCCCAAACCATCACTGCAAATCAAGTCAAGAGCTGGCCCTTAAAAGGGAAGCTGAATGCAAGCAAGCTGAGCATGAAATTTGCCATTCTGCACAAAATTGGTGCAGCTAACTGGGTTCCCACCAACCATAAATCAACCATCTCCACAGGCTTGGGAAGATTCATTTATGCTGTTGGAACCAGGACAAACTTTGACTATGGCAAGTATATCTTTGATCAAACATTAAAACATGCTGGAAGCTATACTATTAAAGGCCCTATTGCCTTTCCCTCTCTCCTATGTGGTATAGTCCTTGCTCAGTATCCTGACATTCTAGTTGAAAAAGATACTGTATGCAAAAGAGCCCATGCTCTTGGGTTGCACTATAAGCTATTTCAGGGAACACATGTTCCTGACATTGTCATGACATCAGCTGAGACATCAACTATCAAGTCTCGTTCTACGAAAACTGATGTTATAGCTGTGCTGAAGGAAACCTGCAAAGAGCTTGATACAAGGAAAAGGACTCTTGAGGACCTGATTGCTAGACTAGAACAGGAGGAGATTGAAGGACAAAGAAGGGAAGAGGAAGCTGCTGAAGATAGTGCCTCCTCTGAAGATGACAGTGCTTGAAAATCAGTGTAGTTGAAAAGTTTGCTGCTGGTACCTGATGCTGCAAATGATTTTTGATTTTTTTGTGTTTTTATTATTCCTTTTGGATGACTGTATAACCTAAAAGTACAATGATCTTTGGCCTATTTATGGCTAAAGAGGGGGAGAAGATTTTGTGATAATTTTGGTAGAATTAGACTTGGTAGATATTATTAATTCTGCTGCTTTCTAATCTTTGATTGTTTAGGGGTTTTAGCCAAAAATTTGCCAAAGGGGGAGTTTGTAAGTGTTTGGTTGTTGGCATGTTTTTTGGTAAAACCAGTTATGTGAATGTCATGACTGATGTCATAACATTCTGGGACACAAGGTACATTCTGCAGAAAAAGAATGTCATACAGGAGCTGCTCAATATGAGTGTTTAGCTGATCATTATGCAGTGATCATATTTATTGCATTCTACCAAAATCAGTAAACAGGATTCTTGTTGTCATAACCAATGTTAAGACATCCTGTACTGAACTAACATTTGTGCAGATTTATTATTTCTGAGATTTTTCAGGAATTTGGTTTATTCAGTCCAGATCAGATTCTCATGTAGACTTAGGTTAACTTTGCTTAACCCTAATCTGGTTGTTAAAGTCCTATGACCAAGTCTTGAGGTTAACCCTAATTAACCCTAGCTATTTTCGTGGAAGCCCTAACAGAAGAATAGCTGGCTATATATTCATCATAAAGATTGTTGGTGAAAGATACTTTTGACAGAAGATCAATAAGGGACTATATAGTTGTAACTACTGTAATCCAAGCAATTATCATTGTGATAAGTAACTTGGAGTAGGATTTGATTGTAAGGGTTGTGTATCACTCAAAGCTTTGAAGCACGAGTGTTTGTGTCACTTGATTAAAGCTTTGAAGCAAAGTCAAGTTAGGGTTGTGTATCACTCAAAGCTTTGAAGCACGAGTGTTTGTGTTACTTGATTAAAAGATGTGAAGCAAAATCAAGTGTATGTTCTAAAGAGTGTCTTCATAATTTCATTAGTCAATTGTTTAGTATCACTGTTGTGATTGAGGGGAGTGAGTAGGAACTCAGGTTTAAGTTGAACTTAGATTGAAGTTGCATTGGGTAGGTCTTAAGTGAAGGAGATAAACTGGTTGGTTTATTCCTGAATTAATATCTCTTATAGTGAATTTCCTCCCTGGCTTGGTAGCCCCCAGAGTAGGTGTTGTTACACACTGAACTGGGTAAACAATTGACTGTGTTCTTTACTGCTTTTAGATTTACTGTCTTGAAGAAAGTCAGATACGGTGTCATAACATTCACTGTGACATTAAGTATCTGCTACCAGAATTTCACTACTTACCTAATATGCCCCAAATCCGAGTATAGGATCTTTACAAGTAATAAACTCAAGCATAACCCATAAATGTAAAGTAAACAAGTCAAGCAAGTAAAGTAAGTAAAGGTGATATGGATCTTAAGGTAACACCACTTTAAATTCTTCTCCCCAGCAGAGTCGCCAGTTCTGTAATACGGTAGGAGAACTGACTTGGTGTTTTGCGTTTTAACGAAATTGTTACGGATAGCAAGAGTCGCCATCAACTTTTTTATCCTAATAAAGGAAAGGTTGAAAAGAACGGGAAAGACCTTTTGAGAATTTTCTTGAGTTCGGGGGGTAGGTTATGAAAAGGGAAGGTGTTATCACCCTTTTCATCCATAGTTATATACGGGCTCTTAGTTGCTTGATCACTCTAAAATCCTTTGTGTTTGTGTAAGTTTGAAAATATTTTGAAAAGTGTTGTCGTTGGGTAAACTTTGTAATGATTCTCCTCTCTATAAGAATGCATATAAAGTGTTGACTTTGAAAATATTTCAAGAAAGGGAGTGTTTGGAAATATGTTTGAAAATGCCAATGTAAGGAAAAAAATTTGTAATGATTCTCGTATCGTTGAGAATGTATACAAAAATGTTTGTTTTGACAAATGTTTTGAAAGTGTGAGGTGCAAATGGTTTTGTTTGTGAGAAAGCAATTACGAGCGATCTACCTACTCAAAAAGTCTTTTTTTTTTCTTTTCCTCCTCCTTTAGACAGTGCTTATCTACCATTAATTGGTAGTGAGCCATATCATTGGAGGTGAGGAACGGGTGTGGGTCATCGTTCAGTCATAGAAGGAAACATGTAGGAAACTTTAGAAATTGTCGTAAGGGACTAAGATCGTTTATCGAAGGCAACATTGAAGGGTCATCGAGGGACTATGATCTTGTAATCGAGGGTCTTTGCTAAAGTATCCCACGTTCGAAGGACATGAATGTTTTATCCGAGGCAACAAGTGTGGGTTACCCTAGAGGTGAAAGTGTGCAAAGTGTGTTTGATTCAATTATTTTATCTTATATTAGGGTAATCTAATGTTTGATTTTAAGTCTTTCCATATAAACCCTAATTAATAGCAATAATATGGAAAGTGATAAATTGCGAAATTTAAAGGTCCTACGCTATTACAATACTTTGGGGGATGGGGATAAAAATTTACAAATAGGGATGACAAGTAAAAATAAACCCTAATTACTATTACAAGGCTTTGACAATTACATAAAGTATAGCGCAAAATAATAAAATGTACAAAAATGTAAAGATGAAGAAAATAGATTGCTTTTTAGGGGTTTTTTATTATAGAAAAGGCTTTGTAGTTAATTTAATTATAAAAGGAATTAATTAATTAAAAATAAAACCTAAGTCTAATGATTTCAATTATTTAGAAAATAACTTGAATGTTTTATCTAGGAAAAGTTTTTGTATAGTGTTAGGCCATCTCCAAGCAATGCAATATGTCTAGTGTACCTTTAATGATCCAAAATTATAGCAAAAGTCTCAAAAAATCAGGATTTCTTATGCCTAGGCTGACAAGGGCCTTGTCATCGGACACGCGCACCCGTGTCAGCATATGCCCATGCCTCTCTACACATTTTTTGTTCCAGCCAAATTGACACGGGTTGTGTCGTGTGTGTAGCGGTAGAAATGTTCAAGACTAAGCCATTGGATTGACTAGACTTTATACAAATAAAAATAAAAATCACCACCACACTTTATTGTTTCCAAAGGAATGAGAAAAGAGCGAATAACCCAAAAAGAGGGGGAAATATTCAAGGTAAGGGGGTTGGTTATGCAAAGGGAAGGTATTAACACCCTAAACATCTACGGTACTCCGCAGGAACCTCTTTGTAAAATCTGTATATTTTGGCTATAAAAACTGTTGTATAAGGATGGATGGTGGAGGTGAGAAAAGAAGTATATTTTTTTATGATTTTTTCACCCGCCGCGGTTACGAACCTTTAGTGCCTACGTACCACCTTTCATGCAATAGGGGATCAGGGTACACGTAGTTCCTCTTTTAAAAATTTAAAACCCAAATGTGTTGGTTAATTTTATAAGATAAAACATCATCATCATTGTCCGTGTGGAAAACACACTTACTACCCACAATCATGAGAAAGGAGAATTTGCATCATCTCAAAGTGGAGGATATGGCTTGGATTTCAAAATCAACAATGCCTCACTCAACACCCAAGTGGAAAATATCTCTCTTCACTACATGTTGTAGAAGTATAGTTGTTTGCATCACTACAAGGATTGACAAGAGTCGAATCTTTTGAGAAAAGTTTAAGAGTAAGAGCCAAAGTGGCAAGATGGTTTGAAATGAGATTGGTTGACTTTTAGTCTTCTCACAAAAAGAATGTCAAGGTATCATTAAGTTGATTGGGGTTTATTTATGAAAAATGTTTTGAAAATACATGGACATAAGTCCAAGTTTATTATAAAAGTGATTCAAGTTTAAAACAAGAAGAGTTTTCAAAATGAGGGAGAAGATTTTGAAATTAAAGAAGATGGGAGGAGAAGAAGAGACTATACTAAGGCATAAGGTAAAAGCTAGGGATAAGAACCATCTAACCAACAAGAAGCCAATACTTGACATTATGAGCCAAGATAGAATTCCCATTCCTTGGCTTGAAACCAAGCAAGCAAAAATACTAGACCTCTTGAGAGAACCAAACTTCAAGTGTATTAAGTCTTTGCAAAAATTGGACAGAGTAACGGTTGTATACAGGTGAATTCCAGATTACAAACAGAGGATGTAATCACAAAAACCTGCACACAAATACAAACAAGCAACCCAATGTCTTGAGTTAAACCTCAAGAACTCCAAACAAAATAATCAGATAAGATCTCCAAGATAGGTCAAGGTTTCTAATCCTAAGTCCAAGAAAAGTCCCATGCTCCATAATGCTAAGGATAGTAACCAAATAGTCCAAGTACCATTACAGATTTTTTAGGTTTTATGTTGATTACTAAGTATCTTAAGAAAGGAAAAGAAAAGCTCAAGTGAGCAAAGTAAAAATGGCAAGAAAATAAATGCTCAAATGAGCAAATATGAAAATGGCATGAAAGGTAAATGCTGAAAGTAAATAGTACATAAAGCATAAAAAAAATAAAAGCATAAGGTAAAACAAGTCAATAATTAGTGGTTAGTTGGATGACCATCTTGAAACTTGCATTTGGAACTCATTAGAGGATTGGTAGAACCAAATCCTCCACACAACAAGTTGCATTTTCTTTTTGTCAAGTATATCATCCATTTGGAATTCTCATAAGTACCATTTAATGATCAACGATGTTTAAGTGATCCGCGTTGACCAAAGGTGTTATAGATCCATTAGAGTATTGGTAGAACCAAAGTCTCCACACAATGATCTCAAGGTTATTGGATCAAAGAGATCAAATTAACATACTTGGGCTTGCAATCATAAGCTTGGGCCACGAATAATCATTTATTCGAATCGGGACAAAATGTAGCGTTATGTTAAGCAATCGTAAGTGGACTTATATAGAAGTTGCACCTATTTTGAGGTCGGTCAATAGCAATTTATGCACCATTTATTTTGAGACATGATATAGAGATCATGCTCCAATAACACCTAGTGCAATAAGAAAGGGATAAGATGAAGAGGGGATGGAAAAATGAATAAACCACTTTTGAATCAAAAATTTAATCAAACTATTATTAAAATCATTCATCCATTTTGATGGAGTTGAACTCAACACCCAAGATCCAATGATGTTAATAAAGTCATGATCAAAAAATCAACTCAAGACAGCCAGAAAATAATCACAAAATAATATTATATTTAATATATATATTAAAAGGGTTTAAAAAATGTTTAGAAATCAAAATAGAGGAGAAAAATATCAACTATGTTCAAATTAATCAAGAAAGAAAAAGTAAGTCCATAGAAAAATAAAAAATGGATCCAAATATTTTTATAAAATTTTTGGTAATTTTTAAAAGTCAGAAACTATTTTTAAACTATTTAAAATTGCTCAAACAAACAGAAAATAGGTCAAAAATAGTAAACCTCAATATAAAATTCCACAAAATTTTCAGAAATTCAAAAATATGCAAAATAATATTTATGGATTTTTTCAGAATTAAAAAATGTCAGAAAGTATTTTTTAAGTAATTAAAAGAATGCAAATAATTCAAAAAAATACAAAAAATATCAAATGTCAAAATAAAAATGTGAAAAAATATTCATGAGATCAGAAATAATTCAAAGTATTTTTGTGAATTTTTTCATAATTTTTGGATGAAAAATAAAAGAGTTATGAATTTTTGAAAATTTAATCAATAAAAATATAAAATCAGAAAATAAAATAAAACCAAAAAGATGTGGACCATTAGATCATAGTCAAAACACGTTAGTAAGCTGATCCAGTGGACCAGACGCGATGTGCTTTATATGGACCTTAGTGAGATACGCATAGGATCAAAAAAAGGGCAACCAATGAAATTAAAACGTTTAGCACACTATCATTGACTGAGACGAGACATGTCATCGTCTTCAACCTCCAGACACCCTGCAATGGAGATTTTGTGAGATCCTTCAAATGGAAAAATTAGGATCCCAGGCTAGTATCATTGAACTCGTCTCTTCAAGACGATTCTAACACCACCATCGCGCCAAATGTATATAAGGTATGGAGAGAGAGATATGAATCAAAAACCCAGAAAATAGCGAGCACCTTCAATTTGATATTTCTCTCTCAATTCTCAATGGATTTAAAAATTGTAAGTAGCATTGGAATCAGGAGAAGGAGTAGAATAGATTAGTGCTTGATTTGGATCCAAATGGTGGAGAATTCTACCTTTTCGAAGTTCAAGGAAGAAGCTCTGAAACTGGACTTCTGTAGCTTGAATTATGGCTCGCTTTGATTGGTTTAAGTGCTGGAGAGTTTATATGATGCTTAAGGATGATGAATGCGCAAAGAATTTTGGAAAAGGGAGCTTAAATCTCAAAAACTGAATTAAAAAAAGATGGGTTCGTGTGAAGTTTTGGCATGGTGTTTTTGGCTCTCAAATCTTGAAGAAATGAATGGGGATGACCCTCTATTTATAGGGAAGTGAATGGGAATGAAAATTGGAAGAAACAAGGAAGTTTGGAGGGAAATTTAGTGAAGGTCGAGCACGAGTGAAGTGTGACTTCATTTCCATCAAAACTCAACTAAATCTTGCGTTTTGGGGGGCTAATCACTTCCGGAAAGTTTTCTAATCAAGTTTAAATAAAAAATGCGCACAAATCTTATGTTTAGAAGTCACATTATGTATTTCAAAATCCTGAATTTGTGGAAAATTCAGTTTCAAGTTACCAAAATCAAATCCATGGCATTTCCAACTCAAGGGGTCTTAGGGTATGATTCTTGATGCTTTAGAAAGATGAGGTTACAAGCTTTGCAATGGAAAAATAATGGAGTTAAATGGCTACCTGAGATGAAAGTTTCATTGAGTCAAAGTTGAAGAAAAAGGGTTGACTTTCCATACTTAGAAATATTTCAAATTCTTCTTCAAAAATGACCTATAATCTTTTGCCTCCAAACATGGTTTCCACTTGGAATTTGCTCTTGACCAAAAAAGATGGAATTAATTAGATCTCTTGAATGACATTTTGAAACTTGAACCACTCAAAATCTCTAAAAATTGAGCAAGTTATGACTTGTTGAAGTTGGCCAAAAATCATGAAATGACCTATAATCTTTTTGCATATTTAAGGAAACCTCCATCCAATTTCCCACTTTGCACATAAAAGAAGGAATAAAGTTAACATCTTCAAGATCATTATGGAAAAAGAATGGACTCAAGGTGATGGAAATTGACCAAGTTATGACCATTTGAAGTCACATATTGAAAATTGTGGATTCATCTGGATGACTTGTAATCTTTCTTCTTCACCAAGTTCCTTCCACATGAAAACTCCTTGGAACTTTTGAAATTATTTGTTGATAACCATTTGAAGAGAATGATTTATTTGGAATCACTCAAAAATACCAAAAGGTGAGCAAGATATACTCCTTTAAAGTTCAAAACCCTAGCTTCTAGATCAAGAAAATGCCTTGAGGAACTTTGACAAGTTTGAACAAACTTCTTGTACCAATATTCTTTCTTTGTGAATAGAAGTTATTGAGGATGATAATGAGAACTCTTAGCCACCAAAACCATTTAAATTTCTTGAATTTTGAGAGAAATATACTCTTGTGACCAATAGGAACAAGGCCTTGTCCAAACATGACAACTTCTCCAATCAACCCCTTGTACTTTTGAGTCAAATCTAGTAACCTTGAAATGTGATGAACCAAAGCAACCATGCCATGCCAATTCTCCCAAAACCAATCCAATGGTGAGGTTTGAACTTCTCAAGCTATATTGACTAGGGCATGGAAATAAACTCATGAACCCATGGAGTAACTTGTTAAATCTCACTGCCCTTACCTGCATGGATAACAAGCAAGACAAGCTAACATTGTGTTTTATTAGTTAAATGAAGAAAACAAAACAATATTCATGATCACAAAAGGAACATAAGTCAAGGTGCTTGGTAATCCATCAAAAGGAGCAAAACTCAAAGTAGGGAGGGGAACCAAGAATCCTAGTGTAATCTTGTTGTGAATAAACCAACATGGTATGATGAAGGGATCTTAGGGGCAAAAATTGGGGTACAACAGTTGCCCTTATTTAAGTTTCTCCTATCCGGAGATACGAAGGTTAAAAATATTCGTTTCGACGCGATCGAAGATACTTAAATATAAAAACAAACCCTATTTTTGGCCCTAAGATGCCATGCAAATGCTTATGCATATGAATGCATATGAACAGGACCAAAGAGACGCAAAGTATCACTGGGGATGAAACAATAATAAAGAAACAAAGGAGAAACCCCACCAGGAAAATAAATCACTAGTG
Source organism: Vicia faba (assembly GCA_948472305.1). Taxonomy (NCBI): domain Eukaryota; kingdom Viridiplantae; phylum Streptophyta; class Magnoliopsida; order Fabales; family Fabaceae; genus Vicia; species Vicia faba. The sequence continues at coordinate 811,816,269 of OX451736.1, read as the reverse complement.
GACTCAAAGAACTGAATCAGAGAGGATGGTAGGATGGTCAAAGGACACACCAACTTCTACTGGAGGCAAAGCTACCAACATTTACTGAAGGCAGAGAGAAAGATAACAAACATCGACAATGAACTATTAACGTTCGCTGAAGATAGTCTACCAACTTTCACTGAAGGTAGAAAGATAAAATATCATATCACCGCCGTTCACTGACGATGAACTACCAACATTCACTAAGGGTAGCAAAAAGATAACAAGCACCGATATTCACTGCCGATGGTCTATCAACTTTCACTGAAGGTAGAAAGAGAAAATATCATATCACCGCCGTTCACTGATGATGAACTACCAACGTTCACTGAGGGTAGCAAAAAGATAACAAGCACCGACATTCACTGCCGATGGTCTACCAACTTTCACTGAAGGTAGAAATAGAATATATCATATCACCACCGTTCACTGACGATGAACTACCAACATTTACTGAGGGTAGGAAAAAGATAATAAACACCGAAGTTCACTGCCGATGGTCTACCAACTTTCACTGAAGGTAGAAAGAGAATATATCATAGCACGATACGGTGGCAGAACCAGACTGTTTTGGAAAATGCTGGTTTACGTTTTGCGTTTGTGTTTTCAAAATGTCGCGGTAAGCAAGAGTCACCACCGACTTTTATTTTATCCAACTAGAAAGGAAAAAAGCACAGAAAAATTCCTTTTTCGAGATTTTGAGTACGGGGGGTAGATCATAGAAAGGGAAGGTATTAGCACCCTTTCTATCCGTGGTTTTCCACGGGCTCTTAGGTACTTGCTCATCATTTTGAAAATTGCTTCCGTGTATGTGTGTTTTGAAAAGTTTTTGTTTTACTTCGTTTTAACCCTTGTATCAGTCCTCAAGAGTGTTACGAAGTGTTTTTGAAAACTTTGTTTGGAAAAGTGTAAGTGTGAAAAAATTTGTTTTTGAGCAAGTACCTACTAGCATCTACCTACTCAAAAAAGAATTATTTTTGTTCTTGTTTCCTTTAGACAGCGCTATCCTACTATTAAAGAGTAGGTAGCACCGTCATTAGAGTTGTAAGGGTCAATTCGAAAGGGACATACGATCACTAAAGCAATGTTAGGACGTCTTAGTAATAACCCTAGTGTCTTAAGATCATATTTGAAGTAACCTTTCCGAGGCAACATTTCGGAACGGGATATTTGATCTTTGTTTAGACAAGAGGGCCACCACTAAGACACCCTATACTTAATGATCGTTTATCGAAGGCAACCGAAGTGAGAGTATACCCTAGGAGTGCGCATGTGTGAGTGATTTGATTTCAGTTATTATCTTTGCATGTTTAGGGTTTTCTAGCCATTTTAAATTAACATACAGTCTTTTCATGCAATCCTATTAGCATACATCTAACAATTAATATTTACGAGAATTAAAATGCGAGGAATAAAACTACGCTATTACAAGGCTTCGGGGAGGGGGATTAATTACATAGCCAAAAACCCGTAAAATGATAAATAAAAGAAAATCCTAATTAAACTATTACATACCATGAGCAGTTACATTAATATCGCAAAATAATAAATGCACGCAATGAATTAAGAATGAGAGAAATTAGGGTTTTGACCCCGTCTAAACCTAATTGAAAGAAAAATCATTTTTTGTTGTTTTTGATTATTTTGAGAAAATAAGGTTTTAATTGAATAAGTATAAACCTAATTACTAATTAATTTAAATTAAGAAAAATAATTAATTTGACCTATTTTTGTATTTTTGTTTTATTGAGAGAAGAAAATAAAAATTAAATCAAGAACAAACCCTAATTTTCTAATTCATTTTAAATTATTTACAAAAAAAGTTAGAATTAAACCTAAATTAAAAACTAATATAAAATTGATTTTGATAAAATAAAATAAAACCTAAATTCTAAATTGGTGAAATTGATTTTATGATTTTTTTTGTAAAAAAAGAATTTAATTTTGTGTTAGAAAATAATTAAAATAAAGAATTAAAATAAAATAAAGAAATAGAAAGGAAATTAGAATGGGCCTGGTGTTATAGCAAAAGAGGGGGTCTGAATTGCAATTTCTGAGCCCAAAAGCGCCTAGCCCATGTTGACTTTTCATGATCTCATGCGCTTGCTTGACTAGGGTGTACTGTGAACCATCATTGGTAAACTTTGGATCTGGCATGTGGATGACCTGTTGGCTGGATATTGATGGTGTATGGTGGACTTGCTGGACGCTTGTACACCTGATTGCTCAAAGAAAAATAATATTGAACAATATGGGGACTTGGGGATCGAACCCAGGCCCTTTGGCTTTTCTCAACGCATGCTTGCCAGCTGGGCTGGCTTTGTTAGTTGTATGAATCATGACAAACAAATATTATATGGAAAACACAAAATAACAATTATCCCACTCGTGAAAATTTGAATGGGCCATTCATGGGGGCCACACCATCATCTTCTTCCTCCATCCGTTGCTAAAAGATCAGAAACTTTTACCTACAGACAAATGGGCGTAGGTACAGCCTTATGTTTCTCCAGAATTCCATACAGGCATGATAAATGCAAAACGATGGTACCAATCAACTCGTGGAAACCTCACGAGCGTCATGGTACCCTCATCTGTGGCCAATTGTACCTGTAAAGAAAAACCCCAAAAATGAGCCAAGAACCCTAACTATGGCATCTTGCTGTATAGCCAATAAAAATGCAATTGGATATTACCATTAGCTTGCAAATGATTCAAGGACTCAGAATATGCAAATAAATCATGCTAAAAGTGATAGAATTATGATATTCGATTTCAAGAAAGCATGGATGTCGTGAGATGCTTACAACGCGTTTTTGGATGTTATGAGGCTTGCTAGTGATTGGAATAGGGTCTTTGGATGTCCAGCAAACGAGTGGTATGCCAGGAATAGCTTGAGGAAGCATGGAACTAGGAAATCAGATTGCAAATTTTCTTTGAAATTTTGAGATTTGTTCTTCTCTTTTCACGCCTCTCATCTCCCTGCTTTTGATCTGTACTTGTTCTATATGTACCCTGAAATGAATTAGGTTACAAATTTGCTTCAAATCTTTTTCAATTAAGATGATTGAATCATGATTTGATCCTTATGCAAATATTTCCAAATCAAGCCAAATCCAATCTTTTTGTATCCAAATGAAGCTTGAACGATTTTATTCTTCTTCCAGCTGTATAAGAGGCCTAAACATGCACAAAATCTCAAGCTTTGATTAGTTTTGATATTTTCATGATTTTATTTTGATTTTATTTGATTTAATTGAAATAAAAATCAAAATAAATGACAAAAATGAAATAAAGACAAGTGGAAGAGATCATGGGTCGTGGGTCATGTTACAAACTCAATGCAAGCATAAACAATTGGGCCCATTTGACAAAAATTACAATTTTGGCCACTTTTGACTTTTGGCAATATTGCAAAAAAGGTCAACTTTGCCAATGCATAACTCCTTCAATTTTGACCCTAGATATGTGTTCTTGGACTTTTTAGAAAGCTTAAGACGTCCTCTAATCAACCCTTTTGGTATCATCTCAATTGAGTCTTCCATGTTCATGTATGAAGCTTTGACAAAAAAGGTGTTTTTGTTGACTTTTCAAAATGACCTATAATGTCCAAATTTATATCTTATTATGAGTGCATATTTTGAACTTGGGAGATGAAGATTAATTGTAGGGAATTCCATCCTATTCAAAATGATCTTTGGAAGGGTCATTTTTGATAAAGTATGAGAAAGTTATGCTTGGTCAAAGTTGAGTTGACTTTTCCAGCAAAACCCTAATTTAGCACCTTTTGTGTTTTGATGAATTGTGAGCAATCCTTGAGGAATCATGATCAACCCTTGATAAAATGATAAATAATGCTTCAAAATGAGAATGTTGACCAAAAATCTTGAAGTTTGACTGTATGTGGGCCACAATTGACTTTTGCCCTAGCACAGTCGATTTTCAGCCCTTTGAGCAATTGACTGAGCAAACTTCCTCTGCAAGGCTTGAAACTTGGCATGGATGATCTTGAGAACCTATTAGGACAATGGTGAGAACTTGGGATCCTTTGGACTCAAGCATCTTGATGCAAAATGAAACCCTAATTTGGGGTAGACTACCTTATGAGAGAGTTTGTCTGGTCAACCCTCGGACTTCCTTGAGCAATTTGAGGACCTCACTTGAAATGTATTGAGAAATATGGGAGGGTAAATTTTGGGGTACAACAGCTGCCCCTGTTCAATCTTCTTAAACCCGAGGATGTAGATTGGCTTGTCTGCCTTTCGTGACCCGAAGGTGGAAGATGATTGAACACTAGAGTGCCCAGAAATTTGCACTCACATGTAGTGGTATTTGTCTTATGATGTCGGGAATGGGCTTATAGATGCCATTTGGGAGTTAATTTTGGAAGATGGGCTTAAAGATGCCATCAGAAGAAGTGTCAATCGCATAAGAGATTCCTTTGCGAGAACCCGTATACCTGTTGTTTGAGGAGGACTTCGCTGGGGAACGCTGGTCTCTTGTCTTGAGAAAGATAGAGTTTTAGGAACTTTCAGTTTTCTGTTACTCTATTGGGGAATCATCTCTTAGTCGAGGAGGTGAAAATGAACTGCTATCTGGTCGTGCTCCAGGCTTCACAGTGATTTGCTGAGGAAAATAAGACCGACTGCTATCTGGTCGTGCTCCAGGCTTTACAGTGACTTACTGGGGGTATGAGATTAAACTTGCTATCTGGTCGTTCTCCAGGCTTCGCAATTTCTCACTTCTTATCTGGTCGTGCTACAGGCTTCAGAAGGAATCAAGTGGTTATCCGGTCACATCCGGGCTTCAACTTGAATTTAAGGAAATACTAATATCTGGTCGATTCCGGGCTTCATAGTAATTGGCCGAGTAAACTGCTATTTGGTCGAAATCCAAGCTTCGTAGTGTCTTATATTGTTATCTGATCGTGTCCTAGGCTTCAGTATCCTTTGCTGCTATCTGGTTGCTATCCAGGCTTCACGGTGTCTTATACCATTATCTGGTCAAATCCAAGCTTCATGGTGTCTTGTACCGCTATCTGGTCGATTTCCAGGCTTCCTAATACCTTGTTAAGCTGTTTTTCGGTTGATTTCCGAGCTTCAGAGCTTGTGTTTATGATATACCACTATCTGGTCGATTCCAGGCTTCATGGTGTCTTGTACCATTATCTGGTCGAATCCAGGCTTCATGGTGTCTTGTACTGATATCTGGTCAATTTCCAGGCTTCACAATACCTTGTTAAGCTGTTTTCCGGTCGATTTCCGAGCTTCACAGCTTGTGTTTATGATATACCACTATCTGGTCGATTCTAGGCTTCATGGTGTCTTGTACCATTATCTGGTCGAATCTAGGCTTCATGGTGTCTTGTACTGCTATCTGGTCAATTTCCAGGCTTCACAATACCTTGTTAAGCTATTTTCCGGTCAATTTCTGAGCTTCATAGCTTGTGTTTATGATATACCACTATCTGGTCGATTCCAAGCTTTATGGTGTTTTGTACTGCTATCTGGTCGATTTCCAGGCTTCACAGTATCTTGCTGGGGATTCAACTATTTTCCGATTGATTTCCGGGCTTCATGGCTGTGAATTTGAGATATACCACTATCTGGTCGATTCCAGGCTTCGTAGTATTTTGGTACTGTTATCCGGTCGTTCTCCGGGCTTCACAGTATGATGGAGAAATCAAGATATTATCCGGTCGGATCCGGGCTTCATAGCTTGAACTGGAATAAAAATCTTAGTATCGATTTGACTGAACTAGAGAAAACTTGTGAGAATTTGATTGCATCTTTCCCTGAAAGGTAAAGAGTTAGTCGTATGTAGTGTCATGATGCATGACATGTATCGAGTAATGATGTTCTCAAAATAAATGAGATTGTGCTGTATGATGCATATGCATATGCCATGATGTATGGATATGCAATGTTCATGTGATGTTCTCTAGCTGGGGAAAATAAATCCCGGACTGCTGCTGGAGAATGCAAGGAGTTGAGTTCTTCGTTCTTGCTGGGGGTAACGACCGAAGATGATTTGAGAATAAATTGGCGAGAGAATGACTCTGTGGGGAAGAGAGATATTCTGCTAGAAGATCTGTTGATTTGGAGAAATATCCTCAGCTGGGGATGAGTTACTGTTGCTGGTGATAATGAACCCTGCCAGGGATTGAGTTTCTGCCTGTGGAAGAAATAAACTCCATTGATGGTGAACTTCTATTGTTGATGATAGATAAACTCTTCTTGGGGAGAATTAACACCACTGTCTTTGGGTACTTCCTACTCTGCGGGGAGTGTATGCACCTTATGTCATATTCTCAAGCTGGGTCTATCCTCGTACCTGGTGGATAGAGCAACTGTAAGGTTTGGACATTTCTTGTTTGCCCCTGTTCCTGAAATTACGAGTAATTGTCTTTTGTTTCGCATGCAAATATTTATGAGCAGCAATTATTGTCAAATGCATATATCAAAAATGAATCATTGGATGTTCTTGCAAAACAAAACAGAAAAAGAAAACACAAGTTAAAATTTCTTTGTGAAAATGAATTGTATTGATTTTTGAAGTTAGCTTGTAATAGGCGATTTGTACAAGGAGGATGACGTCCTAGTAAGAGAATGCCGCTGAAAGACAGGAATTATACATTTTGTGAAAGAGAAAGAAAAACAGCTATGTGAACAATCCCATTGGGTTCCAACTCTGCTATTGCCCTTATATCTTCGAGCATCTCATCACTTTGCTACTTGGTCGAAGGTAGATCAGATTGATTGGCACCGTCCGAGCTTGATAATCGATACCGAAGTCTGGTTGCAAGATGATCCAATGAGACATAATGTTACGCTTTAATCCCTAATTTTTTCCTGGACCTCCCTTTCGGGTTTTTAGTCCACCGGGATACCCTTTTTTGCCCAAGCCGCCTTTTCAGGTTTTCGACTTGCCGGGTGTACAGTTTTTATTTATTTATTTTCATCCCTTATTTTTGCCCGAACCCTTTTGGTTTATCGGGAAGCCCTTATTTTTGCCTAGGCCAGTCAACCTAGCGGGTCTTTGATTATGCATAGTATTTTTTTTACTATGTCTGCATTAACGGGGTGAGAAAGGTCATCACCATCCATGGTGGTTAGAATCATAACTCCTCCCGAGAAAATATTCTTAACCATAAATGGCCTTTCATACGTAGGGGTCCATTTGCCCCTGGGATCACCTTGCGGCAGTATGATGCGTTTCATCACCAGATCCCCGACTTGATATTCTTGTTGTCTGACTTTCTTGTTAAATGCCTTGATCGTTCGCTTTTGATACGTCTGACCATGACAAATAGGAGTAAGTCTCTTTTCATTAATTAGATTCAGCTGATCAAGTCGGGTCTGGATCCAGTCGTCTTTGATCAAACCTGCATCCTTCATAATCCGAAGAGAGGGTATCTGGACCTCAATGGGCAAGACTGCCTCCATGCCATACACCAAGGAATAGGGTGTTGCCCCTGTCGACGTCTGTGCTGAGGTACGGTACCCATGAAGAGCGACTGGTAACATCTCATGCCAGTCTTTGTATGTCACCGTCATTTTCTGCACAATCTTCTTGATGTTCTTATTAGTTGCTTCAACAACCCCATTCATCTTTGACCGGTAGGGAGAATAGTTGTGATGATGTATCTTAAACTTCTTGCAGAGCTCGATAATCATTGTATTGTTGAGATTTGTACCATTGTCCGTAATGATTCTCTCCAGTACACCATATTGATAGATCAAATTATGTCGGATAAACCGCGCCACGACGTTCTTGGTTACTGTAGCAAAGGAAGTTGCCTCAACCCACTTCGTAAAGTACTCAATTGCTACCAGAATGAAGCGATACCCATTAGACGCAGTAGGTCTGATCTCGCCGATCATGTCGATGCCCCACATTGTAAAAGGCCAATGAGCTATCAAAACATTCAGAGGGACCGGAGGTACATGCACCTTATCAGCATAGACTTGACACTTATGACTGGTTCGAGAATGTTGGTAACAATTGGCTTCCATAGTGGACCAGTAATATCCTTCCCGTAGGATCTTCTTCGCCATGGTATGTCCACTGGAATGAGTTCTGAAGGTACCCTCATGTAACTCTGCCATGATCTTTTCCGCCTCGCTTTTGTCTACACACCGTAGTAAGGTCGAATCATGGTTGCGCTTATAAAGAATGCCATTACTGATGAAGAACTTCGCAGCGAACCTTCTCAGAAACTTCTTATCATTAACAGACGCACCCTCGGGGTACTCTTAAGCCTCAAGATACCTTTTCACCTCGTGAAACCAGGGTTTATCTATTACCTCTTCAGTCTCAATGTCACAACAATGCGCGGGTTCGTCCAACCTCTCAATGGTAATCTGGGGAGCTTCATTGTCCCACCTGACCTTGAACATAAAAAACAAGGTAGCTAGCGCGTCCGCTAACTGGTTCTCCTCTCTTAGGAAATGTTCAAAGGTTATCTCCTCAAAATATGGAAGCAAAGTCAGTACATACTCTTTGTAAGGGATAAGATTTGGATGTTTCGTATCCCACTCGCCTTTGATCTGACTGATCACCAGAGCAGAATCTCCGAATACACTCAAAAACTTAATCCTTAGGTCGATAGCAGCTCTAAGGCCCATGATGCACGCTTCATACTCCGCCATATTGTTGGTGCAGTTAAAACATAATCGGGTGGTGAACAGAGTATGACAGTGCTCAAGAGATATGATCACAACACCGATGCCATTACCCAATACGTTTGATGCTTCATCAAAATACATAGACCATCGGGATCCTTCCTCAGGTCCTTCATCCGGTCCAGGTTCTTCATCCGGTCCAGGTTCTTCACAGTCGGTTATCAACATGATATTCTCATCCGGGAACTCAAAGTTCATGGATTGGTAGTCATCCACGGCCTGATGCGCCAAATGATCTGCCAATACACTCCCCTTGATTGCTTTTTGGGTTGTGTATTGGATGTCATACTCAGTTAAGATCATCTGCCATCTTGCTATTCTTCCGGACAAGGCAGGCTTTTCGAAGATATACTTGATTGGGTCCATCTTTGATATCAATAAGGTGGTGTGAGTCAGCATATACTGTCTCAGCCGGCGAGCAGCCCATGCCAAAGCGCAACAAGTTTTCTCGAGCAGTGAGTATCGGGTCTCACAGTCGGTAAAATTTTTGCTAAGGTAGTAAATAACATGCTCTTTTCGGCCAGACTCGTCATGCTTCCCCAGCACACACCCCATTGAATTATCCAACATTGTTAAGTATAAGATCAAAGGTCTTCCTTCAACTGGAGGCATCAAAATTGGCGGTTCTTGGAGATATTCCTTGATCCTTTCGAAAGCGGTCTGACATTCATCATTCCATTTTACCACTTGATCTTTCTTCAGCAGCTTGAAGATTGGCTCACAAGTAGCAGTCAGATGTGAAAAGAATCGGGCGATGTAATTCAGACGTGCCAAAAAGCCTCTAACTTCCTTTTCTGTGCAGGGAGCCGACATTTCCTGTATGGCTTTTAACTTGGCGGGGTCTACTTGAATACTTTTATCACTGACGACGAAGCCCAGCAACTTACCATACCTTACCCCGAAGGTGCACTTGTTCGGGTTTAACCTCAGCTTGTACATCTTCAACCTGTCAAAAAGTTTCTGGAGATGGTCAAGGTGTTCTTCCTCAGTCTGGGATCTTGCGATCATATCATCAACGTAAACCTCAATCTCATGGTGAATCATGTCGTGGAACAAAGCGACCATGGCGCGCTGATAAGTTTCCCCAGCATTCTTCAACCCAAAATAAATTACCTTGTAACAGAAGGTTCCCCACTGCGTAACGAAGGTTGTCTTCTCCATGTCCTCGGGAGCCATCTTAATCTAATTGTAACCAGAAAAACCATCCATAAAGGAGAAGATTTTATGCTGCACGGTGTTATCGACCAGAACATCAATGTGAGGAAGTGGGAAATCATCTTTGGGGCTCGCCCTATTCAGATCTCTATAGTCCACACACATCCATACCTTACCTTCCTTCTTAGGAACCGAAACAATGTTGACAACCCATTGCGGATAAGAAGTAACAGCTAGAAATCTGGCATCAAACAGTTTCATGACCTCAGCTTTGATTTTCTCAGACATCTCAGGATGCATACGAAGAACCTTCTATTTTACCGGAGGACAGTCTTCTTTAGTTGGCAGGCGATGAACCACAATATCGGTGTCTAAACCAGGCATATATTTATAAGACCAATCGAAGATCTCAACAAAGTCGCGTAGCATCTGTATCAACCGTTGTTTGAAACTAGGCTCCAGATTTGCACCTATCTTGACCTCTTTCATGTCTTCCTCTGTACCCAAATTGACTGATTCTACTGGCTCTTCATGAGGCTGTATGGCCCTCTCTTCCTGAAGTAACAGTCTATCAAGTTCCCTAGGCACCTCACAATCATCCTCGCCTTCGTCCTTGGCTTGGTTGATCAGATTTTCGAAGTCATAACTGGCAGTAGCAGAGTTGTTATCAATGGGATCCATAGTGGATATGGATCTGCATTATGATATGTGAGTGTGTGTAAGACAATAGCTGTTTTGATAAAGTGTGAGATGGAAAAGAAAAACAAGAAGCGTAAAATTTGTAATGCAAGAAAACGTCCAATGCTTTATTGATGATATATGAAAATGGCAAATAATAAGCCCTCACAAACAAAGCCAAGGTGCCTCGGGCAAGGCACCGGGCCGTAAAGTTTCAAACTATTTGTTACAAATCTCAAAACAAAAAGTCTATTACTGTGTAATAAAAGAAACAGGTACGAAGTCCTTCACCGTCCAGTTGTTCAATCCACCGTTGGTTGTAGGGTAAATCCAGCTATCAACATCCGGGTTCTCATCATCAGTATCTTCCATGGCGGAGACAACCTTAATAGCATTGATTTCCGAGCCGTGCTTAGGCATGGGTGCAATTATGACGTTGGGCTTCTCCAGAGCGTCAAACTCAATCTCTTTAGCTTCAATCAAGTCTTGCACCTTATTCTTCAAGGCCCAACAATTGTTTGTATCATGACCTGGGCCATCAGAGTGATAGGCGCAGCGTGCATTCGGGTTATATAGCGGAGATATGGTGTTGGGATTCTTCGGGGCTTCCCTCAGAGTTACCAGGTTAGTCTTCAATAATTGTGGTAGAATTTGAGCCAAGGTCATATTGAGCCGAGTGAACTGTCTTTCTGGTCTCTCCACCCTTTGTTGATTGTTGCATTGTGGAGCAACGGTGGGTCTTGATATCACTACTGCATTCACTGCTTGACGGTGTTCAGGTCTGCCTTGGCCCCTCGGGCCGTAGACTGCACTAGCTTCTTTCTTACCGGTGAAAGGATTATTTACTGTACTTGATGAAGTATCCTTCTGTATCTTACCACTTTGGATACCAGCTTCTACTCTCTCCCCAGTCAAGATAAACTCAGTAAACCCAGATGACGAACTGCCGATCAGATGATTGAAAAATGGACCAAATAACGTCCCTAGAAACATGTCAACCAACTCCCTATCAGACAAAGGGGGTTGGACTCTTCCAGCTAAGTCTCTCCATTTCTGAGCATAGTCCTTAAAGCCTTTGCTTGCACCCATAGACATACCCTAAAGCTAAGTACAAGTGGGAGCAAGGTCGGTGTTATATTGGTACTGCCTGTAAAAGGCAGCAGCAAGGTCTTCCCAATTTCGGACATTAGCTCCTTCCAACTGATAAAACCATTCAAGTAGAGTCCCTAACAGACTATCTTGAAAGAAGTGCACCCACAAATTTCTATCAGCCGTGTGGGGTTGAATTTTCCTGACATACGAGCGAAGATGGAGTTTTGGACAGGATACTCCATTGTACTTGGCAAAAACCGGAGCTTTGAACTTATGAGGGATCACCACTCCAGATACCAGTCCCAACTCTCCGAAATCCAAACCAGGGATCTTCTGAATCTCCATAGCACTCAGACGGTCTTCTAATTTCTTGTACCTATCCTTAGCAGGAGGATACCGTTCCTCATCATAATCTGTATCATTATCCGAAATTGCAAGACTGGGGCCCTTTTCTTATTCTTGGTCCTCCCCTTCCTTGGATGAAAAGGACAGATCAGCTTGTTGTTTCAACCTATCCCCAACCCTTTTGCCCATACTCAGCAGAACGACCTTCTTCTTCTTCTTCTTCTTCTTCTCTTTCTCTTTCAGAATGAGAGCTTTCAAATCCTTTTTCCCTTTATCCAAGCTCAAGAACATCTCTTGGAATTGGGCATTTTGTGCCTGAAGATCTTTGATAGCTTGCTCGGAAGACATTTCTGCTGAAATAAACAGCGAAGAAGATGAGAAACCTGTAAGGGTACCTGTAATGGTGTGCATGATAATGGGATGCGTATGTAATGATTTCAAAAGACTTTGGGAGATTTAAATTTGCAAACCAGAAATAAAACAAAACATTATTAGATTAAACTTGTAAAAAGGTTCAACAATGCCTTTAAGGCGTTTACAAATAAGTAAATGAAAAGAAAATCTAAACTAGAAAAAGCAAAATCAGAAATCCCATGGACGCTTCCCCTTCGTGCTGACGTAGTCATTGATCGTCCTTTCATTCTCAAGTTGCCTTGTGAGCTTCAAGATCTTCCTTTCTTGCTCATGGTACTTTTCTCGGTAGGTATCCCTCTCCTCTTTCAGCTGAATCCAGGATCTCTTCAATGCCTCAAGATCAGTGGGCATGTAGGGATAAAGGACTGTATAAGGAATGTCCTCTTCATTGGTGGGCTCCACAATCACTGACAACACAGCTTCATAAGGCATCCCAAGCTTCTGAGCACGAGCTCGGACCCACTGGAGGTAAGGCTACATAGGGAGAGAAGTCCTTGGTCCTAGCTCTTGAGGGTCAGATCTGTTCACCATGCCCCAAGCTCGTATAAACCTCCGGCGATGCTCGTTTACGTCCTCCTTGTAGTCAAATGCAATATCCGTAAGAAGTAGCTCATGAGGACCATCTCTCTGAGTACGACCAAATTGTCGCAAAGATAAATAAGGACTGTAGGTTATTCCCCCTCTGATTCCAAGCAACGGGACATTAGGATATCCCCCACAACAATCAATGACAACAGTGCTTTCCATAGCCTTGGAACTCCAAAGAATGTCTATATGGGCAAGGGACATTATCCTGTAAGACCATCCTAAACCTTCTTCATTTTTAAATACATATTTGGGGAGGTGCAAAATAAACCACCTCGGCAGAAAAGGCATGCAACACATGAGGGTCCCTCTTCTACGCACAGTACGAGTGTAGAGGGCATGCAAGATATCACCTAGTAGAGTAGGCATAGGATTGCGAGACAGGAAGATCTTAACCGCATTCACATCTATAAAGGAATCTGGATTCAGGAAGAGAACCAAACCGTAGATAAGGAGAGCCAAGATATCTTCGAAAGCCTGAAAATCCAAACTATCTCGGAACAGCTGAGCTTGATCCATCAGAAACTTGGCTAAGAAACCTTCAACCCCGCTCCGTGTTTCCCAATTGGATATTACATCAGCCCGTGTCAGATGCAGAGCTGACGCAATGTCTTCTGGTCTAGGAGTCTCTTCCAAACCTGTGAAGGGCATCTTCTCAAGGATGGATATGCCCAGTAAGTGAGAAAACTCTTCCAAAGTGGGAACTAGCTGATAATCCGGGAAGGTGAGACAATGATGCACAGGATCAAAGAACTGGAAAAGCACACTCATCATCTGCTCATCAAACCTTGAGGTAACCAGGCTAAGAAGCTGACCATGTCTCTTAATGAAGGAAGAAGTCTCAGAAACCCTTGAGACTAACTCTTTGAGTTGAGCAGGTATTTGCACAAAGTTAACTCAAATGGTGTTTCTGCGCATGGAAGCCATAATCTGCAAAATAGAACAAAGATAAATCCCCTCGGTCTTTGATATGGTTAGTATAATGAAGTATGCATGCTATGTTATGATGCATGATTTCATGGTAAAACAAACAACAGGTATAACAGGTAACATACATGGCAAAGGCAAACAAGTCACACAAAAGCCCTTAAGTTTAAGGCTTGCATGGGGTCCAAGGTATTACCCTCTTGAAGTTCAGTTGGTTTCAACCTGTCCTAGCAAAAGTAACCAGGTTCTATAGGTTCTCAATATCACTGACCATCCTTCATCGATCATGGTTTCAGCTCACGCAATCTTTTCTTGCATCCAGAACTATCTCGAGAGTATGGTCTCAATGAGTGTAGTATCGAGTATCAACCAGTTATCAGCTTTACACCGAGGCCGACTATCTCACTACTTCCTAATGGCCAAGTTGGTCAATTATGGGTTCTAAGGTCAGTTGATGCTTAACGACACACATAGCAGCCACATATTCTCCTTATTTCTCCACAAGGGATACCGCTACCAGCCAATGTGCCACATCAATGTAACTACTGCTTCAACCGTATCGGTCTACGCCGTACAATTCCCTCACAGTTTATTGCTACTTACCTAAAAGGTGTCCCTCAGATCCGGGTTAGGATCTATAGTAACTCCTAATACAAAACCATTTTAACAATAAAACAACCAAAAAAAAACAAGAGAAGCAATTTATGATGAACTAATCCTACGGTATACCCCACTTATTATCTCCCCAGCAGAGTCGCCAGTTCTGTGATACGGTGGCAGAACCAGACTGTTTTGGAAAATGCTGGTTTGCATTTTGCGTTTGTGTTCGCAAAATATCGCGGTAAGCAAGAGTCGCCACCAACTTTTATTTTATCCAACTGGAAAGGAAAAAAGCACAAAAAAATTCCTTTTTCGAGATTTTGAGTACGGGGGATAGATTATAGAAAGGGAAGGTATTAGCACCCTTTCTATCCGTGGTTTTCCACGGGCTCTTAGGTACTTGCTCATCATTTTGAAAATTGCTTCGTGTATGTGTGTTTTGAAAAGTTTTTATTTTACTTCGTTTTAACCCTTGTATCAGTCCTCAAGAGTGTTACGAAGTGTTTTTGGAAACTTTGTTTGGAAAAGTATAAGTGTGAAAAAGTTTGTTTTTGAGCAAGTACCTACTAGCATCTACCTACTCGAAAAAGGATTGTTTCTGTTCTTGTTTCCTTTAGACATCGCTATCCTACTATTAAAGAGTAGGTAGCACCGTCATTGGAGTTGTAAGGGTCAATTCGAAAGGGACGTACGATCACTAAAGCAATGTTAGGACGTCTTAGTAATAACCCTAGTGTCTTAAGATCATATTTGAAGCAACCTTTCCGAGGCAACATTTCCGAGGCAACATTTTCGAACGGGACATTTGATCTTTGTTTAGACAAGATGGCCACCACTAAGACACCCTATACTTAATGATCATTTACCGAAGGCAACCGAAGTGAGAGTATACCCTAGGAGTGCGCATGTGAGAGTGATTTGATTTCAGTTATTATCTTTGCACGTTTAGGGTTTTCTAGCCATTTTAAATTAACATACAGTCTTGTCATGCAATCCTATTATCATACATCTAACAGTTAATATTTGCGAGAATTAAAATGTGAGGAATAAAACTACGCTATTACAAGGCTTCGGGGAGGGGGATTAATTACATAGCCAAAAACTCGTAAAACGATAAATAAAAGAAAATCCTAATTAAACTATTACATACCATGAGCAGTTACATTAATATCGCAAAATGATAATGCGCGCGATGAATTAAGAATGAGAGAAATTAGGGTTTTGACCCCGTCTAAACCTAATTGAAAGAAAAATCAATTTTTTTGTTGTTTTTGATTATTTTGAGAAAATAAGGTTTTAATTGAATAAGTACAAACCTAATTACTAATTAATTTAAATTAAGAAAAATAATTAATTTGACCTATTTTTGTATTTTTGTTTTATTGAGAGAAGAAAATAAAAATTAAATCAAGAACAAACCCTAATTTTCTAATTCATTTTAAATTATTTACAAAAAAAGTAAGAATTAAACCTAAATTAAAAACTAATATAAAATTGATTTTGATAAAATAAAATAAAACCTGAATTCTAAATTGGTGAAATTGATTTTATGATTTTTTTTGTAAAAAAAGAATTTAATTTTGTGTTAGAAAATAATTAAAATAAAGAAATAAAATAAAAGAAAGAAATAGAAAGGAAATTAGAATGGGCCTGGTGTTATAGCAAAAGGGGGGGGGGGGGGGGGGGGCTGAATTGCAATTTCTGAGCCCAAAAGCGCCTAGCCCGTGTTGACTTTTCATGATCTCATGCGCTTGCTTGACTAGGGTGTACTGTGAACCAACATTGGGAAACTTTGGATCTGGCATGTGGATAATCTGTTGGCTGGATATTGATGGTGTATGGTGGACTTGCTGGACGCTTGTACACCTGATTGCTCAAAGAAAAATAATATTGAACAATATGGAGACTTGGGGATCAAACCCAGGCCCTTTGGCTTTTCCCAACGCATGCTTGCCAGCTGGGCTGGCTTTGTTAGTTGTATGAATCATAACAAACAAATATTATATGGAAAACACAAAATAAAAATTATCCCACGCGCGAAAATTTTAATGGGCCATTCATGGGGCGCCACGCCATCATCTTCTTCCTCCCTCCGTTGCTAAAAGATTAGAAACTTTTACCTACAGACAAATGGGCGTAGGTACAGCCCTGTGTTTCTCCAGAATTCCATACAGGCATGATAAATGCAAAACGATGGTACCAATCAACTTGTGGAAACCTCACGAGCGTCATGGTACCCTTATTTATGGCCAATTGTACCTGTAAAGAAAAACCCCAAAAACGAGCCAAGAACCCTAACTATGGCATCTTGCTGTATAGCCAATAAAAATGCAATTGGATATTACCATTAGCTTGCAAATGATTCAAGGACTCGAAATATGCAAATAAATCATGCTAAAAGTGACAGAATTGTGATATTCGATTTCAAGAAAGCATGGATGTCGTGAGATGCTTACAACGTGTTTTTGGATGTTATGAGGCTTGCTAGTGATTGGATTAGGGTCCTTGGATGTCCAGCAAACGAGTGGTGTGCCTGGAATAGCTTGAGGAAGCCTGGAACTAGGAAATCAGATTGCAAATTTTCTTTGAAATTTTGAGATTTGTTCTTCTCTTTTCACGCCTCTCATCTCCCTGCTTTTGATCTGCACTTGTTCTATATGTACCCTAGAATGAATTAGGTTACAAATTTGCTTCAAATATTTTTCAATTAAGATGATTGAATCATGATTTGATCCTTATGCAAATCTTTCCAAATCAAGCCAAATCCAATATTTTTGTATCCAAATGAAGCTTGCACGATTGATTCTTCTTCCAGCTGTATAAGAGGCCTAAACATGCACAAAATCTCAAGCTTTTATTAGTTTTGATATTTTCATGATTTTATTTTGATTTTATTTGATTTAATTGAAATAAAAATCAAAATAAATGACAAAAATGAAATAAAGACAAGTGGGAGAGATCATGGGTCGTGGGTCATGTTTCAAACTCAATGCAAGCATAAAAAATTGGGCCCATTTGACAAAAATTGCAATTTTGGCTACTTTTGACTTTTGGCAATTTTGCAAAAAGGGTCAACTTTGCCAATGCATAACTCCTTCAATTTTGACCCTAGAGATGTGTTCTTGGACTTTTTAAAAAGCTTAAGATGTCCTCTAAGCAACACTTTTGGTCTCATCTCAATTGAGTCTTTCATGTTCATGTATGAAGCTTTGACAAAAAGGTGTTTTTGTTGACTTTTCAAAATGACCTATAATGTCCAAATTTATATCTTCTTATGAGTGCATATTTTGAACTTGGAAGCTGAAGATGAATTGTGGGTAATTCCATCCTCTTCAAAATGAGCTTTGGATGGGTCATTTTTGATAAAGTATGAGAAAGTCATGCTTGGTCAAAGTTGAGTTGACTTTTCCTACAAAACCCTAATTTAGCAACTTTTGGGTTTTGATGAATTGTGAGCAATCCTTGAGGAATCATGATCAACCCTTGATAAAATGATAAATAATGCTTCAAAATGAGAATGTTGACCAAAAATCTTGAAGTTTGACTGTATGTGGGCCACAATTGGCTTTTGCCCTAGCACAATCGATTTTCAGCCCTTTGAGCAATTGACTAAGCAAACTTCCTCTGCAGGGCTTGAAACTTGACATGGATAATCTTGAGAACCTATTAGGACAATGGTGAGCACTTGGGATCCTTTGGGCTCAAGCATCTTGATGCAAAATGAAACCCTAATTTGGGGTAGACTGCCTTAGGAGAGAGTTTTTCTGGTCAACCCTTGGACTTCCTTGAGCAATTTGAGGACCTCACTTGAAATGTATTGAGAAATATGGGAGGGCAAATTTTGGGGTACAACACATAGAATCACCGTTCACTTACGATGAACTATCAACATTCACTGAAGATAGCAAAAAGATAACAAACACCGACGTTCACTGTCGATGGTCTACCAACTTTCACTGAAGGTAGAAAGAGAATATCATATCATCTCCGTTCATTAACGATGAACTACTAACATTCACTGAGGGTAGAAAAAAGATAACAAACACCGACGTTCACTGCCGATGGTCTACAAACTTTCACTGAAGGTAGAAAGAGAATATATCATATCATCGTCGTTCACTGACGATGAACTATCAACGTTCACTAAAGATAGCAAAAAGATAACAAACACTGACGTTCACTGTCGATGTCCTACCAAATTTCATTGAAGGTAGAAAGAGAATATCATATCATCACCATTCACTGACAATGAACTATCAATGTTCACTGAAGATAGCAAAAAGATAACAAACACTAACGTTCACTGCAGATGTCTTACCAACTTTCACTGAAGGTATAAAGAGAATATCATATCATCACTGTTCACTGATGATGAACTATCAACGTTCACTGAAGATAGCAAAAGACAACAAGTTTCCCCAAGATTTTGGTGTTTCTCCTAGAACGGGTCTCAACTTCTTCTTCAACCAAGGCACTCCGCCTGGAAAGGATAATACATAAGCTGTCTCAAATAAAGAGAACTTGCTATTTATGGTCACAGAGGATTGTAAAAGGAAATGACTTTTTTGGGGCAAGAGGTATGACTTCCTGGGGAGATGCCATGATGTTATTGCTAAGGGGATAAAGTCTTCTTGTGCAAAATAAATGCACAAACCAAAGCTTGGAGTTTTCTAAAATTCCAAAGTAAGTAACATTGTCGGGGAGCCACAGATCCAAACCAGAAATAAACTGGAATGAAACAGTCAACTAGAATACATCCTTTGAGAAATAAACTCAAGCCGGAAAACAAGATCCATCCAAACAAGGAACTGTACCAGAAGGCTAAAGCAAAAATATTCTATGAGGGACAACTCATTAGGGAAATTGAAAGAATGTATGTTTTCTGCTTAAGACCAACGCTCTAATGAAAAGAGGGTAACTTATCTCTGCAAAACAGGGTA
The DNA here is from genome assembly GCA_948472305.1 of Vicia faba. Taxonomy (NCBI): domain Eukaryota; kingdom Viridiplantae; phylum Streptophyta; class Magnoliopsida; order Fabales; family Fabaceae; genus Vicia; species Vicia faba. The sequence continues at coordinate 811,796,828 of OX451736.1, read as the reverse complement.
ATATGTCAACAAAAATATTAACAAATGTCAATGAACAATGATTTGTCAATTTTAGCTATGCATGATGCATGTATGAATGTATGAATGTTATCGTGTGCATGCTGACAAAACAGATACACAACATGGGTAACAACCAGGAAAAACTGCCTCGGGCACTAACAAAACTCGACTAAGCTTCAACCAAGATGATCATTCCAAGAAAGGTAAAGGCCAGCTGCGGAAACCAAACCTACTTCCTGCTTTTATCTTTACTGAGGAGAAACATAATCCGGAGGTAGACAAATCAAACAGATACCGGGGTAGAACATCCTTCTTCAAGCTTCATCGAGGAAACCAATGTTTCTCAAAAGTAACATGCCTACTGGATATTGTGTGACCAGTCTCAAATAAAGCAGACTGACACCGAACATCCAAACATTCACTGGGGAATTCAGACCCACTTCATTGGAGAAAATACGGATTCACACTTCTCATCATGAAAACTCAGAAAAAAGGAGAAATGAATCCAAACTTGACCGAGGATACCGGAATCATACACCTCGTGCGGTGAAAACATCTTGAGTAGACATTCCCGAGGGGAACAAAAGCTTCTCAAAACAACTGGAGTTTGTCCATTCCTGGGATCACCATTTTTGTTGTCATTGTTTCATCACAAATCTCAAAGTAAAAGTAAATTGTAAAAATCTTTTTTTTTTTGAAAAATCAATTTTGTTATTTAATCTCTTTACCAAGAAAATCCCTAACTTTTTCCTAAGCTGCCCTTGCGGGTTTTCAACTTAGCGTGAATTTTATTCTGTTTATGTCTCTAATTTTTGCCTAGACTGCCCTTTCGGGTTTTCGACTTACCGAGACACTCCTTTTTTCCTAAGACGCCCTTTCAGGTTTTCAACTTAGCGAGCTGTTCTTTTATTTCTTTAGGAGAAGTATTTCTTGACTGCGTCAGCATTCATGTGACGTGGGAACTCATTGCCATCCATAGTTTCAAGAATCAATGCACCGCTAGAGAAGGCTTTCTTGACAACGTATGGGCCTTCAAAATTGGGAGTCCACTTGCCCCTAGAATCAGTGTTGAATGACATGATCTTCTTGAGCACGAGGTCGCCTTCTCTGAATTCACGAGGTTTGACCTTTTTATCAAAAGCTTTCTTCATTCTTCTCTGATATAACTGGCCATGACACAAAGCTGCCATTCTATTCTCCTCAATCAAATTCAATTGGTCAAACCTGTTCTGGACCCATTCAACCTCTGACATTTTGGTTTCCATTATCACACGCAACGAGGGAATCTCTACCTCGATTGGGAGTACAACTTCCATTCCATACACTAGGGAGAACGTGGTATCTCCTGTTGAAGTGCGGACAAATGTTCGATATCCATGCAAAGCAAAAGGGAGCATTTCATGCCAATCCTTATAAGTAACAACCATTTTCTGGATAATTCTCTTGATATTCTTATTAGCAGCTTCAACATCCCCATTCATCTTTGGCCTGTATGGAGATGAATTATGATGGACAATCTTGAATTCTTCATACAGTTCTGTCATCATCTTGTTATTCAAATTTGAGCCATTGTCAGTGATGATTCTTCTCGGCACACCATACCGGCCTATAAGATTATTCTTAATAAAGCACACAACCACCTGCTTAGTAACATTGGCATATGAAGCAGCCTCCACCCACTTGGTGAAGTAATCAATTGCTACCAAGATAAAACGGTGTCCATTCGAAGCTTTGGGTTCTATCATTCCAATCATGTCAATACCCCACATAAAGAAAGGACATGGGGAAGAGATCACATTGAGAAGTGTCAGAGGCACATGAACCTTGTCCGCATAAATCTGGAATTTATGAAACTTCTTTGCAAATTTGTAACATTCAGACTCCATTGTCAGCCAATAATAACCTGCACTTAGCATATTTTTAGCCATCGAATATCCATTGGCATGAGTGCCAAATTAACCTTCATGAATCTCATGCATCAACATGTCTGCTTCGTGTCTATCCATGCATCTGAGCAAGACCATGTCATAATTTCTCTTGTATAACACATTTTCACTGAGGAAGAAACTGCCTGCCAATCTTCTCAATGTCTTTCTATATTTCCTCAACGTACCAATTGGGTATTCCTGAGTCTGAAGAAAATGCTTGATATCATAATACCATGGTTTTTCATCTGCTACCTCCTCTACTGTAAACACATGAGCGGGCCTATCCAACCGTCGAACCCTAATTTGTGGTATATCATTCCAAGTATTCACTTGGTACATAAAAGCCAGAGTTGCCAGAGCATCTGCCATTTGATTTTCGTCTCTAGGGATGTGATGGAATTCAACTTTATTGAAGAATGGTAATAATCTTCTAGCATAATCTTTGTAAGGGGTCAAGCCAGGGTGACGAGTAACCCATTCTCCTTTAATCTGATTTATTACCAAAGCTGAATCACCATACACATCTAGAATTTTGATTCTGAGATCAATAGCTTCCTCGAGACCCATGATGCAAGTCGCATATTCTGCCATATTATTAGTACTATCGGATGTTAACCTTGCAGTAAAAGGAATGTGCGATCCATGAGGAGTGACAATCACAACACCAATTCCTTTACCATAAGCATTCACAGCTCCATCAAATATCATACTCCAACGGGATTCAGGGACAGGACCTTCCTTAGGTAATGGTTCATCACAATCTTTCACTTTCAGGAGTATCACATCCTCATCAGGGAATTCATATTCTGCAGACTGGTAATCTTCCACTGGTTGGTGAGCAAGATAATCTGCCAACACACTACTTTTAATAGCCTTTTGAGTGCAGTATTCGATATCATATTCAGATAACAACATCTGCCAGTGGGAAATTCTCCCAGTAAGAGCGGGTTTTTCAAAAATGTACTTGATTGGATCCATTTGGAGATTAACTAAGTGGTGTGATTCAACATATACTGCCGCAAACGCTTTGCCGCCCAGGCCAAATCACAACATGTTTTTTCCAGCATGGAATATCGCGACTCACAATCAATGAAGTTTTTACTGAGATAATAGATTGAGAACTCCTTCTTCCCTGTTTCATCCTGTTGTCCCAGAATACAACCCATGGATTTATCTAACACTGTCAGATACATAATCAACGGTCTTCCTTCTACGGTAGGGAGCAAGATAAGAGGTTCAAGCAGATATTCTTTAATACTCTCAAATGCCCTTTGGCAGTCATCCGTCCACACACAGCCTTGATCTTTATTTAACAAATTAAAGATCGGTTCACATGTTGCAGTCATGTGGGAAATGAATCTGGAAATATAATTCAAACACCCGAGGAAACCTCTGACTTGCTTTTAAGTTCTTGGTGCTGGCATTTCTTGAATTGCTTTGACTTTATCAGGGTCAAATTCAATTCCTTTCTGGCTAAAAATGAAACCTAACAACTTCCCCGATCAAACACCGAAGGTGCATTTATTTGGATTCAAGCAGCGACGATACTTCCTCAAACGCTGAAACAACTTCAACAAATCTTCTATATGCCCTTCTTCAGTCTGGGATTTGGCAATCATATCATCAACATATACTTCAATTTCCTTGTGCATCAGATCATGGAATAGGGTTGTCATAGCCCTCTGGTACGTTGCACCAGCATTCTTCAACCTGAAGGGCATCACTCTGTAACAGAATGTTCCCCAGGGTGTGATAAACGTTGTTTTTTCCATGTCCTCTGGAGCCATTCTTATTTGATTATACCCGGAAAATCTATCCATGAACGAGAATACTTTGAATTTTGCTGTGCTATCCACTAACATGTCGATATGCAGTAATGCTCCAATATTGACTTCCTTCGGATCTTCTTCTGAACCCAAATTGATCACTTCCAAAGGCTCTTTATATGGCTGAATGGTATTTTCCTCGTGCTCAAGCAACCATGAGACCTCTTCTAGAATCTCATCATAATATTCTTCTTCAGCCCCAAACACAGGACATTCAAAGTTAGGAGAGGGTGCAGGGTCATTGTATTCAACGGGTTTTTTAATTAACCTGCACATATGATTTATGATTGCTTTTAGAAACTGACACATATAACAAGTGACCATGCATATTTAATTTCAGTTATTATTTATTTTGAAAGGGTTTTTTTATTACCATTTTCCAAGAAAAAGCAGGAAATAAAAACATAATTCGGGAAGCAAAGACAACTTTTATTAATGATTTTAAAAGTCACAGCAAACAGATAAGCCCTACAACATTAATACTTCCACCTTGGGCAGAGTGAAAGCTTTTCAAGAAAAAAATATTAACAAATCAAATTACTTTGAAACATGTATGCAAGAGGGAACATCAATGGTGACCCAGTTCTGAACTCTGACTCCGTGCGTCACATAATTCGGCATTTCCTGCTCTGCTTCATCCTCCTCAACATCATTAACTCCAGAATCAGTTGGATGGAGGTAACCTCCGCTGCGGAAAATATCATGATAGCCACTCATAGTAGACTTTGACTTCAAACCTTCGCCTCTTCCATTCTTCAAAGAGAAACCCAAACCAATTTTGTTCTTGTTCACGAGTGGATCCATAATTCGTCCCCAAACTGCATTATGACCATTGCGTACAACCTGTTGCGCGTCCTTTAGCGAAACCATGGAATTCTCATTTCTCCTTATGTTGTCAATGGATAGGGCTTGGAACTGAGTTCCAATAGCAGCCTCATCCGCTTCTACAATACTGAAAGAGGACAAATGAGATATCAACAACACCTGCTCCCCATTTATGATCACCACCTTCCCTTCACGCACAAATTTTAGCTTCTGGTGTAAAGTTGAAGTGACAACCCCTATTCATGTATCCATGGCTGTCCTAGCAAACAACTATATGCGGGAATAATGTCCATGACCTGGAAGGTTATCTGGAACAAATTTGGTCCTATATGGATAGGTAAGTCCACTTCATCGATGATAGATTTCCTTGACCCATCAAATGCTTTCACAATGATGCCACTCGGGCGCATAGGCGTTCCTTGATATTTCAACTTCATGAGACTACTCCTCGGTATAACATTCAACGCGGATCCATTATCAATTAGCACATTGGATAGTGAATCATTCTTGCAGTTCATAGATATGTGGAGGGCCAGGTTGTGATTCCTCCCTTCATCTGGTAATTCATCATCGCAGAAACTCAAGTTATTACACGACGTAATGTTTCCAATTACGTTGCTGAATTGATCTATTGGCATGTCACTCTCCACAAAAGCTTGGTCCAGTACCCTCATCAAGGATTCTCTATGAGCAGAGGAGTTCATCAATAAAGCCAAGATGGATATTTTTGAAGGAGTCTGCAGTAGCTGATCTACAATTTTATAGTCGCTCATCTTAATTATCTTCAAAATATCATCCACTTATTTCTCTAGCGTAGCTCTGCTAGTCTCTCCTTTAGCCTTATTAGGTTCATCATTCTCAACAATTTTCTTTCCAGCAGCAACATCTCTCCGAACAACCGGCGCAAACACACGACCGCTACGAGTCACCCTACTGTTTTCAACTATATTTCCAACATCGGGTATTTGCTGGATGGGAACTTCCACACCATCTTCCAAGATTGTAGCGTTGTATTTGTAAGGCATAACCTTATCTGATTTCTAGGGGATAGGACCTGGAAAACTAATTATTAATGGGGTAACAGCTGGCTTGCTATGGTACTCCACTTCAAAATGAGCAGGTGCACCAAAACAAGGCACAATGATGTTTACACCTTATTCAACACAATAAGTCATCAAAAAGTCATTTCTGGAAAACAAATATTCATCTGAAGAGAAATACTCATCCGCGGAGGCATACTCTTCCTCTAACTCTTCTTCCTTTAAACAAACCTCAACCATATCAACTTCATGATAATCATCCCTCTGACCTGTGATCTTGATAGTTCCATTGTCTAACAACAACTGAACACCCTTCTTCATGATTGAACATCCTCGGGGATCTCGACAACAAACTAGGCAAGATCCATATTGGTGGTCCACCTTACCAGCCGTATGGAAGAAGGTAGCATGCAACTGCAAGAGGTCCTCATTCATATACTCCACATAAAAAATTCTAAATTCACCAGGACATCCAGAAACCATGTTCACTTCCTCTTCATACTCTGCCCTAGGCCTGATTATGTGGATGAGGCACTCATCCATCATCTCCTGTAAATCAACCTTTATCTTATCGCAACCATATATATCTGTACTGCAAGTAGCATAACCGGCATGGTCATGCGTATAGTAGCTAAATTCACAGAGGTCTGTGTGCATTTTCACCAAATCTCCTCTAACCAGATTAATGTCAAAAATCTGGAAGTCGCCTGGATAACCGGCCACCATATTTACAGCATTTACTCCCCCATGCTTGGGTAAAGGATTATCCTTCACATTAGGTCCCATGTCCTTGAAAGATAGAACACCAGACTTTACCAATTTCTGCACCTCAGTCTTCAAAGGATAATAATTCTCAACATTATGCCCTGATGCTCCCTGATGAAAAGCACATGTTTGGTCTGCCTTGTAATACCAAGGCAATGGTGATGGTACGGTGGGAGGTGGTCGTGTCTGGACCAACTTTTTCTGAATCAATGCTGGTAATATCTCTGTATAGCTCATGGGAATAGGGTCATAACTCTCTCTTCTCTGATTATACCCTTGATTACCCTGCTGGGACGGTCTCTGATAAGCAGCAGTAGTCAGAGCGGTATTCATAACAGGTGTAATTGAGGCGACTTGCTGATGACGTTGATAATTCCTTCTAGGAGCGTTTACCCTCCTCTCTTGTATAACAACATTTGTATCTCCTTCTTTCTTCTTGGTAAACCCATAAGATAGCTTCTTCGCACCTCCAGATCCTTCACTCTTCATCAAACGGCCTTCTCTTACAGCCTCTTCCAAGCGGATACCCATTCCTACCATCTCGGTAAAGTCACTTGGTGCGCTTGCTACCATCCTTTCATAGTAGAAAACACCCAACATCTTTAAGAAAATCTTAGTCATCTCCTTCTCTTCCACGGGAGGAATCACTTGGGCGGCTACCTCGCGCCATCTCTGTGCATACTCTTTGAATGATTCCCTGTCTTTCTGAACCATGGCCCTAAGTTGATCACGGTCAGGCGCCATGTCCATGTTGTACTTGTATTGTTTGATGAATGCTTCTCCCAAATCATTAAAAGTATGGATGTTAGCACTGTCCAAACTCATATACCACTTCAACGTCGCACCAGTCAAACTATCCTGAAAAAAGTGGATCAGCAGACGCTGATCATCGTTATGGGTAGACATTATCCTCACGTACATCACCAGATGAGCACGAGGGCAAGTGTTGCCCTTATACTTCTCAAATTCCGGGACCTTGAACTTAGCAGGTATCTTAACATTCAGGACCAAACATAACTCATTCACATTCTGCCCAAATAGATCTTTTCCCTTAAGGGCCTTCATCTCTCTCTGCATCTTATCAAAATTATCTTTAAAATCATCCATTCTATCATAAAGACCCAAGTCTTCACTCGGCGGAGGGAAAGGACGACACACATTATCATTAACAAACAGAACCATATTCACCGAAGGAGGTGCAGCAGGAACAACATGCACCATAGGAGGTGCCGAAGTAACAATAGTCTGAACCATTGGAGTATCTTGAGGACCAAGATTGAAACCTTCAGGTGCAAAATTATCTGGCATTCCCCGTGGATAACCTTGAGGCATGCGATTCTGAACAACAGCCAGAGTAGCATATACAAGAACAGTCGGAGCTTCAGTAGTTTCCCTTGTTGGTTGAGGTTGAACACTTGGTGGCTGATTCTGAGCAGCCACTAGAGCTTCCATCAGAGTAGTCAGATTGGCCATGCCGGTCTTCAAAGCATAAACTTCTTCGCGTAGCTCGCGATTCTCCTGTTCTAAGTTGTCCATCTTCTTTCTGAAATTAGCCCGAGTGTTGTAGTGATGAGTTAGCTTGCTGAACGAAGTAAAGAAGCTGGGTATGACACCTGGATATGCATAACAAATGCAAGAAATATGTGCAATATGATGCATGATATTCAATGCACATGATTATTTTTACTTCATTATTTAATATTTCAAGGGATTTAAGGTTTATAGACATATTGCAAACATCAAAATAATAAAGCTTTTGAAATACTGAAAATTTCTATTATAATAACTCCAAAATGGATTACAAGTTTCAATGATCTCAAGTACAAGATGAAAATACATTCTAAAACCCTGAGAAAAAGAACTGATGGAGATCACTCTATACGCTGGCGCTTCCCCGTGAGTTTGGAAATCTGAGCCTTCAACCTCTGGTTTTCTTCCATATGTCTGATGGCAATCTCCTTCCAAACATCTGAATTGGGAAGTAAGTGATCAGCACCTAATTGAGGCTTAGGAGAAAATAAATCCCCTTGCCTCTCCATAGACTCTACCGCTCGACTCTCAAGGATCTCAATCAAGTCGTCTTTCTCCTTCAGGTATGCTCTGTAGGAACTCTCTAAAGTTTGGAACTTGTTCTTCCAAGCATCCCTTTCCTGTTGCATCCTAACCAAAGCAAGCTGCAGCTCTTCTAGGTCATCTAATAAGGGAGGAGTGGTCTTCACAAATAGATCAGGCATGGGTGTCTCCCGGGTATACGGCATCTTTAACTGAATGGCTCTCGATCGGATCCATTGAAGATATGGCTCCAAAGAAACAACACCCCTAGGTCCCAAATCCTTCGTACCCTTCTTATGAATGTGACGCCAGGCCTTTGCAATCTGCTCCCTAGCTTCCCTATGGTCTTCTACTTCCTTCATAAAGAAACTACTCAAATGAATACTATTCAGTTTATTCCTCATCGGATAACCAAGCTGTCGCCATGCAAGAACGGGGTTATAGTTAATTCCTCCCTTTGTACCAAGAAGAGGCACATTGGGGAAACTACCACAACTATCAATAATCTCTATATCCTGGTAAGCTCGATGATACCAATCAATATCCGAGTGAGTAATTTCCATGATCTTAGGAGCCCAACGGGGTTCCTTCTTGACATCCCAAAAAGCATCAGACTGAGGCATATGAGAGATAAACCACCGGTACAACAAAGGTGTGCAACAGATAATCATCCCCCCATGATAAGAATTCCGAAGATGAATAGAGTAATAAGCATCACCCAACAGTGTAGGAACTGGGTTTCCAATCATGAAAATCCTGATAGCGTTAATGTCAACAAAATTGTCCACATTAGGAAATAAGAATAACCTGTAAGAAAGTAGAGCAAAGATGGCCTCAAAAGTAATTGTACTCTTCATTCTGGAAAAGTAACGAGCTTTCTTCAATAAGAACTGAGTTGGTAATCCTCTAATCCCTCCTTTAGTAGTCATATGGGCTTCCACCTCAGACTTCCCCAGATGAATCAAAGTAGCAATCTCATGTGATTTCGGCTCACCCTCCAAACCAGTAAAAGGAACACGATCGGTAACAGGTAAATCCAAAAGATAAGAATACTCCTCCAGTGTAGGCATCAACTGATAGTTGGGAAAAGTAAAGCAATGATACATCGAATCATAAAACTGTACCACGGTCGAGAGAATACCCTCCTTCATCTTCAGCTTCATGAGAGGAATAATGGATCCATACTTCTTCCGAAAGTCTGCAGAACACTCGATCTCGGGAATTAGACTGATCAGCTCATCTATCTTGGGATCCTTGAAACTGTATTTCCCGGTCTTTCTCTTTCCAGAATCCATGGTTGAAAAGTACTTGAGATATTCACGAATAGTCAACCTTTAAATCCCTTGAAATATGGTTTTCGTTAAAAGATGATTATGAGTGCATGGATGCATGATGCAACAATCACACACATATAGGGTTCATAGGTTCAACGTCACGAGCATGAGGTCGAAGGTACTACCCATAAGGTGTTGGTCTAAAAAGTTATCACCTGCCGAACAAGGTTCTAGAGGTTCCCATTGTCTACATCCTTCCTTCGGATATTACCAACTTCCCGATTAACTCGGTAATTAGTAATATTCTCAAGAAAGACTCGTCCGAGTGTAGTATCGCGTGACAACTATTTCCGGATTACTCCGTCATAGATTCCTCACTACACCTAAAAGGCCAAGATGGGTTTGGTATTCTACGGTCCTCAGTTTCAGCAGGCTCCCAGGTCAAAAGCAGTACATCTTCCCGATTACTCTGTAAACGACACTACATTTAAAGGGGCCTCCATTTAGTGGGTGATCTCATGCCTCCTTTTTTTGGATTACTCCCTCAAAGTTAACATGACTATACCTCCCGCCCCATCTTAAAGTTTTCCCAAGTCCGGGTAGAGGACTTATGAGTAATCACCAAGCACCCTGAAAACCAGAAAAATCCAGACAAACATATATTCAACATATAATCACAAAAACAGTAATAACACATATACATATATAAACAAAGATAGACTCAACCCACTTAGGGATAGACGAACAAGAGGTCAATTTGTCCCCAGTGAAGTCGCCATTTTTCTGTAGCGGTAGAAATGTTCAAGACTAAGCCATTGGATTGACTAGACTTTATACAAATCAAAATAAAAATCGCCACCGCGCTTTATTGTTTCCAAAGGAATGAGAAAAGAGCAAATAACCCAAAAAGAGGGGGAAAGATTCAAGGTAAGGGGTTGGTTATGCAAAGGGAAGGTATTAGCACCCTAAACATCTACGGTACTCTGCAGGAACCTCTTTGTAAAATCTATATATTTTGGCTATAAAAACTGTTGTATAAAGATGGATGGTGGAGGTGAGAAAAGAAGTATATTTTTTTATGATTTTTGCACCCTCCGCGGTTGCGAACCTTTAGTGCCTACGTACCACCTTTAGTGCAATATGGGACCAGGGTACACGTAGTTCCTTTTTTTAAAATTTAAAACCCAGATGTGTTGGTTAATTTTATAATATAAAACATCATCGTCATTGTCCGTGTGAAAAACACACTTACTACCCACAATCATGAGAAATGAGAATTTGCGTCATCTCGAAGTGGAGGATATGACTTGGATTTCAAAATCAACAATGCCTCACTCAACACCCAAGTGGAAAATATCCCTCTTCACTATATATTGTAGAAGTATAGTTGTTTGCATCACTACAAGGATTGACAAGAGTCGAATCTTTTGAGAAAAGTTTAAGAGTAAGAGCCAAAGTGGCAAGATGGTTTGAAATGAGATTGATTGACTTTTAGTCTTCTCACAAAAAAAAATGTCAAGGTATCATTAAGTTGATTGGGGTTTACTTATGAAAAATGTTTTTAAAATACATGGACATAAGTCCAAGTTTATTATAAAAGTGGTTCAAGTTTAAAACAAGAAGAGTTTTCAAAATGAGGGAGAAGATTTTGAAATTAAAGAAGATGTGAGGAGAAGAAGAGACTATCCTAAAGCATAAGGTAAAAGCTAGCGATAAGAACCATCTAACCAACAAGAAGCCAATACTTGACATTATGAGCCAAGATAGAATTCCCATTCCTTAGATTGAAACCAAGCAAGCAAAAATACTAGACCTCTTGAGAGAACCAAACTTCAAGTGTATTAAGTCTTCACAAAAATTGGGCAGAGTAACGGCTGTATACAGGTGAATTCCATATTACAAACAGAGGATGTAATCACAAAAACCTGCACACAAAAACAAACAAGCAACCCAATGTCTTGAGGTAAACCTCAAGAACTCCAGACACAATAATCAGATAAGATCTCCAAGATAGATCAAGGTTTCTAATCCTAAGTCCAAGAAAAGTCCCATGCTCCATAATGGCAAGGATAGTAACCAAATAGTCCAAGTACCATTAAAGATTTTTTAGGGTTTATGTTGATTATTAAGTATCTTAAGAAAGGAAAATAAAAGCTCAAGTGAGCAAAGTAAAAATGGAAAGAAAATAAATGCTCAAATGAGCAAATATGAAAATGGCATGAAAGGTAAATGCTAAAAGTAAATAGTACATAAAGCATAAAAAAGAATAAAAGTATAAGGTAAAACAAGTCAATAATTAGTGGTTAGTTGGATGACCATCTTGAAACTTACATTTGGAACTCATTAGAGGATTGGTAGAACCAAAGCCTCCACACAATAAGTTGCATTTTATTTTTGTCAAGTATATCATCCATTTGGAATTCTCATAAGTACCATTTAATGATCAACGATGTTTAAGTGATCCACGTTGACCAAAGGTGTTGTAGATCCATTAGAGGATTGGTAGAACCAAAGCCTCCACACAATAAATCTCAAGGTTATTGGATCAAAGAGATCAAATTATTATACTTGGGCTTGCAATCATAAGCTTGGGTCACGAATGATCATTTATTTGAACCGAGACAAAATTTAGCGCTATGTTAAGCAATCGTAAGTGGACTTATATAGAAGTCGCACCTATTTTGAGGCCGGTCAATAGCAATCTATGCCCCATTTGTTTTGAGATATGATATAGAGATCATGCTCCAATAACACTTATGCAATAAGAAAAGGGATTAGATGAAGAGGGATGAGAGAGAATACACAAACCACTTTTGAATTAAATTTAATCAAACTATTATTAAAATCATTCATCTATTTTTTGTGGAGTTAGACTCAACACCATGGATCCAATGATGTTAATAAATTTCATGATCAAAAATTTAACCCAAGATCAGCCAGAAAATAGTCACAAAATAATATTACATTTAATACATACAAAAAAAGGTTTTAAAAAATGTTTTAAAATAGAAATAAAAGAGAAAAATATCAACTATGTTCAAATTGATCAAGAAATAAAAAGTAAGTCTATAGAAAAATCAAAAAAGGACTCAAATGATCTTATAAGTTTTTTTGGTAATTTTTTAAAGTCAGAAACTATTTTTAAAATTAAAAGAAATGAGTAAAATAAACTAAAAATGATTTAAAAAAATACCAAAGTCCGAAATAAAAAATAAGTGAAGTCACCAATATTTGTCACAATATCACTGGATCATTCCATAATTTTTTCAGAAGTTAAAAATGCATAAAAGTATTTTTAAACATTTAAAATTATTCAAATAAAGTGAAAATTTATAAAAAATACCAAAACACAAAATTAAATTGTGAAAAAAATAAAAATCAGAAAGAGAATAATCAAAAATATTTTTCAGAATTTTTGGACTAAAATGGATTTTCTATGATTTTTTGAATTTTAAAACAATTAAATATAAAAATCAGAAAAGAAAATAAAAGTCAAAAATATGTGGATCATTGGATGAGATTCAAAACGCGTTAGTAATCAAATCCAAGGGATCTGGGGTGTTGTGCATATCATGGTCATTAGTGAATAATGCATAGGATCAATAATTAAATCAGATTTCAAAAAATACAAGTGGCGTGTCATCATTGGTTGGAAGATGACACGTTGGTCATCTTCAACCTCCAACCAACGTGAATTGCAGGTCTCTTAAACTGTAAAATCAGAAGCTCAGACCTATGCCATTCATTTTGTCTCTTCAAGACGAAGACAACCACACCCTCACGACAAATTTATATAAATTGTAGCTCAAGCAATTTGGAAGGAAAGTTTTGAAAAGGTATTTGAAATTTCATGGTCAAAACGTGTTTCTAGTAAAAAGAAAGTGTTGCAACTAGAACTAGGGAAATGAGAGCATCACAATGATATCAAAGTTTTGAAGAATTGATGAAAGAATCTACCTATTGAAGTTGAGTTGTAGAGCTCTAAAACTGGACTTCTATGGAGCAATATAGGGCACGATTCTTGAATGTAATTATATGGTTAGCTTCAGGGAAGATCAAGGAAGATGAATTGATGGGAAAATTGGATTGAAAAAGGCTTGAGAATAGATTTTCGAAGTTGCTGAATTTTGAGTTATGGAACAAGTTTGGCAGGGTGATTTTGGCTATCCAAGCTTAAGGAAATGAATGGGGGAATGACCCTCTATTTATGGGGAATCAAATGGAATGTCCAAGCGTGTGAAATAATGAATTTTGGAGGGAAATCGTGTGAAGTCGCAAACAGGAAAAGTTTGACTTCCAATTTGATCAAAACTCATCCAAAACGCGCGTTTTGCTATGCTAATCACTTATGGAACTTCATTAAACATGTTTAGAGGAATAAACACGCAGAAACAAAGTGTTTAAAAGCTAAACCAATGATTTCAAACTTCTGACTTGGTGAAAAATTTAGTTTCAAATTGCCAACTTCTGACCAATGGCATTCTCAGCTCAAGGGGTCTTAGGGCATGATTCTTGATGCTTTAGAAAGATGAAGTTACAAGCTTTGCAACGGAAAAATAATGGGATCAAATGGATGTTTGAGCTGAAAATTGCATTGAGTCAAAGTTGGAGAAAAATGGTTGACTTTCCATACTTAGAAATATTTCAAATTTTTCTTCAAAAGTGACCTATAATGTTTTGCATCCAAACATGGCCTTCCTCTTGGAATTTGCTCTTGACCAAAAAAGATGGCATGAAATAGAACTCTTGAATGACATTTTGAAACTTGAACCATTCATAATATCCAAAAATTGAGAGAGTTATGAATTATTGAAGTTGGCAAAAAATCATGAAATAACTTATAATCTTTTCTATCCTTAAGACAACTTCCATACATTTTCTCACTTTGCACATAAAAGAAGGCATAAATTTCACATCCTCAAGATCATTGTGGAAAAATAATGGTCTCAAAGTGATAAAAATTGGCCAAGTTATGATCATTTGAAGTCACATATGGAAAATTGGGGATGCATCTGGAGGACTTGTAATCTTTCTTCTTCATCAAGCTTCTTCCACAAGAAAACTCCTTGGAACTTTTGAAGTGAATTATTTATAACCCTTTGAAAAGAAGGATGTCTTTGGGTTCACTCAAAAATACCAAAAGATGAGCAAGATAAACTCCTTTGAAGTTCAAAACCCTAGCTCCTAGATCAAGAAACATGCCTTGAGGAACTTTGACAATTTTGAACAAACTTCTTGTACCAACACAAATGCTTTATAAATATAAGTTGTTAAGGATGATAATGAGAACTCATAGAAACCACAACCACTTCCATATCTTGAGAATTGAGAGAAATATGCATTTGTGACCAATGGGAATAAAGCTTTGTCCAAGTAAGCCAACTTCTCCAATCAATCCCTTGTGCTTTTGAACCAAATTTTATAACCTTGAAATATGGTGAACCAAAATAACCTTGTCATTCCATTTCTTCTAAAACAAATTCAATGGTGAGGCTTGAACTTCTCAAGCTTTATTAACTAGGGCATGGAAATAAACTCATGAACCCATGGAGCAACTTGCTGAATCTTATTGCCTTTACCTACATGGATAACAACCAAGACAAACCAACATTGCATTTTATTAATTAAAAGAAGAAATCAAGACAAAAAATATTCATGATCACAAAAGGATACAAGTCAAGGTTCTTGGTGATTACTCAAAGAGAAAAGCTAAATATAGGGAGGGGAACCAAGAATCCTAATGTGATCTTGTTGTGATGGAATCAACATGGTATGATGAAGGGATATTAGTGGAAAAAATTGGGGTACAACACTAGTTATTTTGCTGGTTCCCACAATGTTGCTGATGTCGGGGTCAGCCCTCTCAAAAACCGGGTCTTCAACAGCCAGCCATTCTTGCTTGACGTCGTGGTAGTAGACTTCACCCCCATAGTTCCAGGGAACAGTTTTGTCTGAGGAGTACGGGATCGGCCCTGGCATAGTAATTATCAGTGGAGTCACCTTCGGAACAGATGTAATCCTAACGAGTCTTTTGGTGGAGACCCTGGGAGGATTGGCGGAAATGGTTACTATTGAAACATCCTTGTAAGCAATGGTTGGAACAGGAGTCTTTTCAAACAAAATATCTTTGTCATCCATCAGGCACTGGGCACCTGCCTTCAATAAATGACAACCAATCGGTAGGGATAAATAGAGGTGGCAGCCTTCGCCATAGCCTGGAAATAAACCGGCCTTCAACAGGTTCCTCTTGACAATCAGGAGAGGAGTAACAAGCTCATTAACAAAAGTAATAAACACATCATCTTCAACAACGTTAACACCATGGTTGTGCTCGGGCATAGGAGCAGTGATGACATTTGGGATCTCGGGGGAGTCAAATTCAATTTCCTTTTCCTCGAGAAGGTCTTACACCTTATTTTTCAAAGCCCAACAGTCATTTGTATCATGACCTGGACTTTCTGAATGGTAAGCACAACGAGCATTTGGGTTGTAACGGGGAGAGTAAGTGTTGGGATTCTTCAGAGCTTCCCGCAAGGTTACCATATTAGACCTCAACAAATGTGGAAAGACTTGAGACAACGTCATATTTATCCGGGTAAATTGTCTTACCGGTATTTCTGTTCTCGGCTGACTATTCCTTTGTTGAGTAGGTGTAGGCTTAGGGATCATGACGACCCCTACCATTGGACGATGTTCAATTCTGTCCTGATTCATTTTATGGTACACAACACCAACCTCTTTCTTCCAAATAAAGGGCTTCTTTATGGAGCTCGAGGATGCGTCTCTTTGAATTTTGCCACTTTTTATACCCGCTTCTACCCGTTCACCGGTCATGATTAATTCGGTAAATCCAGCCGAGGAGCTTCCGATCAAGTGTTTGAAGAATGGACCAGATAGCGTGCCTAGGAACATATCCACCAATTCCCGGTCAGATAGAGGGGGTTGGACTCTTCCTGCGAGATCCTGCCATTTTTTAGCATAGGTTTTGAAACCTTCAGCTGCAACCATGGACATGCCTTGCAGTTGTGTCCGACTTGGAGCTAAGTCAGCATTATACTGGTATTGTTTGTAAAAGGCGACAACTAAGTCTTCCCAATTGTGAATATTGGTCCCTTCCAACTGATAGAACCAATCCAACTGTGTCCCTGGCAAGCTTTCTTGGAAGAAATGTACCCATAGGTCCCTATCGGCAGTATGGGGTTAAAGTTTCCTGACGTATGATCTTAAATACAGCTTTGGACAAGAGACACCGTCAAATTTAGCGAAAGTGGGAACCTTGAATTTCTGCGGTATGACAACCCCTGAGACAAGTCCTAGCTCCTCAAAATCCAACCCGGGTACTTTCTGGATCTCCATAACATTGAGGCGATCTTCCAACTGTTTGTATTTGTCTTCAGCTGGAGGATACTGCTCTTCAGAGTAATCAACCTCTTCTTCCTCTTCAGATTCTGGATGGTCAGTCACTTCCTTGTTTTTCCCTTCTTGATTATCCCTTTCACCTGACGATGTTGCGAAGTCTAGAGTCCTTCTGGCTGGCCCTTGGAACCTTCTTCCCAGATTCAAAACACCGGTTGATTTCTTCGCTTTCTTCTTCTTTTCTTTGATCAGTAAAGTTTTCAAATCCTCTTGTCCTTTTGCCAGAGTTAAGAACATTTGTTGAAACTGAGCGTTCTGCGCCTGAAGATCTTTTACTGTCTGTTCAATATCCATCTCATTGAAATAAACAGTAGAAAGATAAGGAGACTTATTGTAAGAAACTTGTTTGTGTTATGATGAATGAAGATGCATATGCAAATGAATTCAAGGAAATTAGAGATTTAAATTTGCTTTAGACAAAAAGGAACAGACGTTATATTAATAAGTCAAAGTTTGAGTACATCATGCCTCTTTGGGCTAACAAAGAAATAAAATACAAAACTTTAAGACAAAAAAGTTGAGCGCATCCTCTTTAGTGCGATGTAGGCATTCAGACTCCGCTCTTCATGAAGCTGCTTGGTGAGTTCCAGAAATTTCTTCTCGCTGACGTAGAATTAGGACTCGAAAGTGTATTGCTCCCCCTTAAGCTGTATCCAATCCCTTTGCAAGTATTCGAGAGAGGTGGGAATGTTAGGATGAAGGATAGTGTATGGGACATCTCCTTCCACAACAGGTTCTATGATAACTGGTAAGATGGAAGGATAAGGCATCACAAGTTTCTGAGCACGAGCTCGCACCCACTTAAGGTAAGGCTCAAGGGGGATGGAATTCTTGTGCCCTAGCGTCTTGCTATCTACCTTGTTCAACATCCTCCAAGCTCAGATAAACCTCTAGCGGTAACCTTTATCGTCATTCTCGTAATCAAATACCAACCCTTGAATAAGCATCTCATGTGGACCATCTCTTCGGGCGTAACCAAATTGTCGTAAGGCCAAGCAGGGGTTATAAGTGATACATCCTCTAATGCCAAGTAAGGGGACATTAGGGAATTCTCCATAGCGGCCGACAATAGTAACATTCTCCACAGATCGGGAACACCAATGAATATCTGAATGTCTGAGCGTCATCAACCTATGGGACCACCTTGAACCTTGCTCGTTCTTCAATACAGATTGGGGAAGATGCGAAATAAACCATATTTCCAAGAGAGGAGTACAACACATGAGGATACCTCTTTTCCTTATAGTGCGAGAGTGAAAAGAATGTAGGATGTCTCCTAACAAAGTAGGCACCAGGTTACGAGACATGAAGATTTTGACGGTGTTTACATCTATGAGTTGGTCAGGATTTGGAAACAAAACCATCCCATAGATGAGAAGGGCCACAATTTCCTCAAAAGCTTGCAAGTCCAAGGAGTTCCAACAGTCTTGAGCTTTCTCAAACAAGAACTTGGCTAAGAAACCTTTGACACCACTCCTTGTTTCCCAATTAGTTGTGACATCAGATTGTTGGAAGTGTAGGGCTTGAGAAATCTCTTCTGGTTTTGGATCTCTTTCCGTATAGTTGAAGGGTAGTTGATTGAGAATGGGAATCCTCAAGAGTTGGGAGAATTCTTCCAAAGTTGGCACACATTGATAATCAGGAAATGTGAAGCAATGGTGTAGAGGATCAAAGAATTGGAAGAGCACCTTCATCATATCTTCATCAGTGTTGGAGGTAACCAAGTTTAGGAGGCGACCGTGTCTTTCGGTAAATGGAGAATTCCCAGGAACCCTTGATGCTAACTCCTTAAGTTGAGGAGGAATCCTTACGAGATTGACTTGAATGGTTTTCCTGCGAATATAATCCATGTCCTACAAAACAAAACAAAGATAAATCCAAAAAATCCTTGAAATGGTTAGTGAGTATGAGTATGATGTTATGATGTTTATGATGTTATGTACAAGTAAATATATACAAATAAAACAAGCAAGTCCTTAGGTTTAGGCTTGCATGGAGTCTCATAGGTAAGTACCCTCTTGAAGTTTAGTTGGCTCAAACTTGTCCTAGCAATAGTAATCGGGTTCTAAGGGAGCTCAATGTCACTGGTTTGTCTTCTCGGGCATTGTTTCAGCACAAGCCTCTTTAATGGGGACCAAAATATCCCAAAAAACCAAACCTCAATGAGTGTAGTATCGAGTATCTACCAACTTTGGACTGCACCAAAGTTGGTCATCTCACTACGTCCTAATGGCCAAGTTGGTCAAGTAAAGGTTCTAGAAGTCAGTTAGTGCTTCATGATATCACTCAGCGGCCACGTATTCTCCTTGACTACTCAAGGGCTACCGGTACCCACAAATATGTCACACTAACATAGCTATTGCTTAGACCATGTCGGTATACCCCACACAATTTCCACAATGTATTGCTACTTACCTATAAGGTATCCCAAATCCGGGTAGAGGATTTAAACCCAAACAAAGAACCAAAATGTAAAGCAAACAAATCAAACAATGAAAGGAAGTAAATGTGATCTAGCCCTAAGGTAACCCCACTTTTAAAATCCTCCCCAACAGAGTCGCCAGTTCTGTGATATGGTTGTAGAATTGACTTGGTTGTTTTGCGTTTGATTGCAATTGTTGCGGTTAGCAAGAGTCACCATCGACTTTTCTTTTATCCAAAAGGAAAGGCTGAAAAGAACAGGAAAGACCTTTAGAGATGTTTTCTTGAGTTCGGGGGGTAGATTATGAAAAGGGAAGGTATTAGCACCCTTTTCATCTGTAGTTATCTACGAGATCTTAGTTTCTTGCTAGATCACTTGCTTTTGTTTGAAAATATGCTTTGTGTGGTTTTTGAAAGTATTTTGAAAAGGCACCATCGTTTAGGCAAACTTTGTAATAATTCTCGTTCGTAAGAATGTATACAAAGTGTTGATCTTTTGAAAATGTTTCAAGTTTGAAAGATGTTTTGAAAGCGTTGGTGTTTGTTTTGAAAATAGCAAGGATGTTTTGGTTTGAAAATGAGCAAGCAGCTAGGAATATTCTACCTACTCAAAAAGTCTTTCTTGTTTATTTCCTATTTCCTTTGACATTGTTATTTTACCATGGTTTGGTAAGTAACTTTATCTTTGGATGTAAAAGGGACGTGCAAGAGTCATCGTATAGTCATGAATAGCAATGTTGTAAGATATCTTAGCATTTTCTTTAAGGGACTAAGATCATTTTTGAAAGGCAACTTTGGATAGCGTCATCGAGGGACTATGATCTTGCATTTTTTGTTTGTTTTTGCTAAGATGTCTTACATGTGTATTATGACCATTTATTTCTCAAGGCAACAAGTGGGGTTAACCCTAGAGGTGCAAAGTGTGCAAGTATATCTTTTTCATGCTTGATTTGTCTTGTATTAGGGTTTTCTAAGCATTGATTTTATCTTTCCATACAAACCCTAATTACTAGCATTTATATAAGGAGATAAATTGTGGAAAGTAAATATTCTACGCTATTACATCATTAGGGGAGGGGGTGTACAAATTTACAAATGGGGATTTTGTAATAAAATTAAATTTAATTAACTATTACAACCATATTGAATATTGAACAAAATTGAAAACAAAATGCATGAATGCAAAAATAGAAAAAGAAATTATTTTTGTTTGGATTTTTATAAAAGGATTTTAACCTAAACCTAATTAAGAAAATAATTAATGAAAATCAAATAAAATTAACTTAAACTAATTAAAAAAGAAATTAACTAAAAAATGATTTTTTAGAGTTTTTTTATGAAAAGTTTTTAAGAATAATATAAAAATACAAAAAAATTAATTAATTAAAATAAACCTAAATTCTAAATTAATTTTAATTTACAAGTAAATAATATAATATAATAATTAAACCTAATTATCTAAATATTAATAAAAGAAAGAAATTGAATTGCTAAGAAAATTATTTTTGTTCTTTTTAGTTTTTATATAGAAAAATAAAATATGAGTGCAAAAATATTAAAATAAATATTTTTGGATTTTTTTATTAATAATAAAAAAACTAATATTAGTAATAAAAATAATAACAAGAAAATATGAAAGTAAAATAAAAATGAAAGTGAAAATGAAATAAAGAAATAAAATGGGTCAATGGGTTATGAAACATAATCGGGGGGAAAGTCAACAAAAAAATGAAAGTCCAATGTTTGGGGCCTAGGCGTTGCAAACAAAAACCAAAAAAGAGTACAAATGTGAAAAATGAACAAAAGGCAGTGCGCTGGGTGTTGAACCCACACTCTCTTGGTTACCAGTGCGCTGCCTTACCACTGGGGTGGCTATACATCTGTTTACTTATATCAAACCATAAATATATATTACAAATCAAGTCCATAGCCTGAACTTCATCTTCAACCTCACGCCCAGCCAGACAACCTGCAACTTCTTCATCTCTCAACAAAAATGGAAAGTACAAACATGAAAGTTGTGGCATTTCTTCCCACGAATCCAACCATATAAATAACTAAAGCTATAAATCCAAGATGAGTGAGAATTTTTCTGGCCCTAATTTAAAACCTAAAAATTTCAGAAACTTCAACTCCAAAATTCTCTAAGCTCAGGTCATATAAATGCAAACTATGGATATGTACAATTTCGTGGCAATGGTATCTACATTTTATCTTTGAAAATGGAAGCCTAACAATGCCTATATGAATAGTTCAAAAGTCAGAAAACTCACCTTGCAAGAGGGTATCGTGTTTTGAGTTGGAGCAACTTTCAATGAGTTCTAGTGATTGGTTTAGCTTCCTCAAGTTCCCAGGAAGCTAATGTGATGCTTGACTTGAGCTGAAAGTGGATGAGGAGTTCTGGAGAAGTCAAGTTGCAGCCCCCTGTTTTTAAAAAAATGGAACTTGATGATGGAAGTGTTACAGTTGGGAAAAAGTACTTTGGATTGTTTGTATTTGATGTTTAGAAGCTTTAGGAACCAAAAGGCTTGGAAACGCACGAGGGAGATATGAGTTTTAAGTTTTTGGTCAGATTATGCAACAATGGAGTTTTTGTGTGTGATTCTGAGTTCTAGGGAGTTTGAGGGCTTAAGCATGCGTGTGTTATCTTGCAAATAGTGTATGTATTTATAGGCAAGAGGTTTTATGTTCTACAACAAGTCAGAATTTGAATTTACATGTTGTAAAACCTTTACTTGTTTTTAAAGCAAACATGACAAACATCTTCCCAGAGCTTGTACCATGCTATTGTAGAGTGGTTGAACTTTTTACAAGCTTGCTTATGACTTGTAGATGTTGTGTGTGCATAAGGATCCATTGAGATGCTCAAGAAGGGTTGACATTTGCAAAAGCATACTTTTCCAAAATGGAAGTCTTGCCTTTCTTCCAAAAATGGCAAGTTAACTTAGACAAAGCTTGGATTCAATGGATAATAGCAATAAAGTTTGTGTAATATTATGATTAAGGATAGATACACAAGTTATAGGGCCTGAAAAGTGGGATTATGCAGCATGGCTATGGATTTGGTTCATTGTGCATCACAAATTCCGCCTTATAAAACAACTTGAAACCCTAACTTCTTGCCTTCGATTCTCCTTGCTCAAAAATGATCTCAAGGAGTTCTTGGACATTTTAGAAAGCTTATAATGTGATATACAACCCCTATTTGAATCACTTCTGCAAAATACAATTGGAACTGTGTGAAACTTGGCCCAGAAGTTAGGTCAAAATCCTAACCAAAATGCTCAAAATTTCACTAAGTGTTTTAGTTTCATGACCATGATTTCATGGATTAATAACTTGAAATCCATAAATTTCTAGGAGGGGTTGTTTTTCAGAAATGTTTTAGATCTCATTGAGATCTACAACTTTCATGTTGAAAGTTTCCTTTGAATCATCTTGTATCATGGTGAAAAATTGGCTCAAAGTTGTGAAAAAATATGAAGTTTTCAACACTTAGAAAAATTTCTAAGTTTGGAAACTTTGAGTTTTCAAAATGAAATCTTGAATTTTTTATTTCTTGATGAAAAAGTTTCATATTTTGACATGTTTTGATGGATTGTGATCTTTGACACTTGATTTTGACCAAAAAGTCAAAGTTTGACTTTTCAGTATGTAGTTGACTTTTGATCAATTGACTGAAAATCAACTATCAATTAATTGACCTTGAGCAATGTTTTGAGTCATGCCATTAGGTCAAAATGATGCAATTGAATCCTTTAGATCATGTTTCCAACCAATCAACCATTTGCTAGGTCAAAAATCATAAATTGCCTTTTCTTAGTCAAAACCCTAATTTTGACCATTTTGCCCTTTTGATGATCTGATCAAATTTCTTGAAGGATTATGGTCCAAACTTGATAAAATGACATATATGAGCTCATAATGTTTACATGGATAAAAAATTATAAAGTTTGACTGTAAATTGTCCACAGTTGACTTTTTCTCCAATATAGCTGATTTTTAGGTCAACTGATCAATTGCCTGAGCAAAAATGTGATCCAAGACTTGAAACTTGACATGAGAAATATAGAAGGTCAATAATGATCCATGAAAGTAATATGAGGCATTAAAAGTTCAATTATCCTTGTGCAATCTCAAACCCTAATTTTCAGGCATTAGAGCTTGAGGAGGTGTCTTGAGCAATCAACCCTAGTGCAGTCTTAAACCAAAGGAGATCTTGTGAGAAAATACTTGATAAATGAGAGGGAAAAATTTGGGGTACAACAGCATGATACTTGCACCTTGAATTTTCATCATGCTTAGGAGGGAGTGTCTTATTCGGAGGATTCAGTGACTTCTGCTCTACCAAAGATGCCTTGAGTAAATGTTGTAGTAGTTGACTGTTCGGTATGGGAAGTGGATCAAATCTCCTTGGTGGTAGTTTTTGTCTTCTCCTTTGTTGGGCATATCCCTTCTGTTGATAGGGTTGTTGTAGTTGCTGTTGAGGTGGGGGAACTTTCCATAGTGGTGGCATTTGTGGTGTTGAATAGGCCTGTGGTTGGGATGATGAAGGGTTACCTTCGCTCCTGAGTAACAATTGTGTGATACGGTGGGAGAACTGGCTTGAGGTTTTGCGTTTTTGTTCGCAAATGTTACGGTTGAGCAAGAGTCGCCACCGACTTTTTATTTTATCCTAAGGAAAGGTTAAAAAGCACAGGAAAAACCTTTGAGATGTTTTCGTGGGTTCGGGGAGTAGATTATAGAAAGGGAAGGTATTAGCACCCTTTCTATCCATGGTTATCCATGGGCTCTTAGTTACTTGCTTAGATCACTTGCCTTTGCTTTTCAATTGTTTGAAATGGTGCTTTGTGTGTGTGGTTTTTGAAAATGTTTTGAAAAGAGGCCATTGTTGTGGCAACCTTTGTAATGATCCATGTTTGAATGTATACAAAGGTGTATTGTCTTTTGAAAAGTTTTTTCAATGTTTTGAAAGTTGTTTTGAAGTTGTGTTGTGAGGTGTGTTTTTGAAAAAAATGGCAAGGATTATTTTGCAAGTTTGGTCAAGTAACCAAGAGCTATCTACCCTAAATTTCTCAAAGATCTTTCTCATATTTTAACCCTTTTAACAGTGTTGTTTCACCATTGTATTTGGTGAACAACCTTGTGTTAGGATGTTAACGGGACAGGTGCGGGTCATCGTTTAGACCATAGAGGCAATAGTGCCAAGTATCTTTGGCAATTTTCTCAATGGACTTGATCATTTTTGTTTAGGCAACTCCGATAGCGTCATCGAGGGACTATGATCATTTGATTTGTTTTTGTTTTGCCAAAGACACTTAACATGCAACCATGGCCCATTTTTGAAGGCAACAAGTGGAGTAACCCTAAGGGTGCAAGTGTGCATTGTTTGTTCTTTTCATGCATGTTTATCTTGAATTAGGTCAAGCTATTTGTTGGTTTTATTTACATACAAACCCTAGGTCTATCATGGCATAATTTGAAAGCTTTTAAATGCGGAAATTTAAATGCTAAGCTATTACAACAATGATTATGGGGATGGGGGTACAAGTTTGCATTGGGGATATTTGACAAGAAATTAAATTCTAAGCTATTACATCCATATCGAATATACAAGACAAATATCTAATATTTAAATAAGTACAAATAAATAAATATCAAACAAAAATGCATTATGCTAAAAAAGGATTTTTTTTCATGTATGTAAAAGTATTTTTCAAGGTGAAATAAAAAATAAAATAAAAGTCAATTTTTTTGGTTATTTTTATGATTTTAGGGTAAACCCTAGTTTTTGAATAAATATTATTATTTATTGATTATGTACAAAATATATTAATTTATGCGCAAAATGAAAAGTATATGGTTAAAAAAAAGTATTTTTTGATGTCAAATATTAAATAAAAATAAAACATATTATTTTTGTATTTTGCCCTAATTAATAAAATATGTATAAGTATAAATCATATATATATTTAATATACTAAATGTGTAAAAAATAAAATATTAATTATTTACAAAAAAGTATATTTTTAGAAAGTATTTTCAAAATGTAAATAAAAAATAATAACTAAAAATAAATATTTTTTTGTATTATTTCTAGGGTTTTAAAATGAAAAGGAAATATATTTATTTACATGTATATGTTTAATAAAGCAAATAAGTGCCAAATAAATGTAAAAAAATGTGGAAAAATATTTTTAATGTTTTTTATGTTTGAGCAAAAAATATAAAATCAGAATCAAAAAGAAAAATGCAAAAATGATAAATATTTCACATAATGGGCCAGGGGGGTGCAAATGGAAGGTGTGAACAGCAAGCTGACTCAGGCCCAGCCCAAGCCAACCTTCTTCAACCTCCAGCTTCTGTTTGAATGAAAAACGCGCGCCTCTTTGATCAAACACCAACTCCTGATTCTTTGACTTTTATGCAAAACTCATAACACCAATATTATAGAGCATCAAAAGACGAATTCAAACATGTAAAGAACTTGCCCTAACTCTAAGAAACCAGGGAGAATTTCTTCACCCCCAATTTTTGACCTCATTTTTTTCACATGTTCATGGCTAAAATTCTCACAGCACGCTTAACATAAATAAAAACTGATCACATGTATGGCTTCAGGGCTATGAGTAGAGCATGTTTCATTCACAAACCTAAGCCTAACTCTTCCTAGATTGAGAGATAGAAGTTCATAGTTTTACCTATTTCAGCTTGACTTGAACAGAGCAATGTAGGTGTCTTCAATGGAGTTTGAGCTTTGGTTGAGCTTGCCTGAAGTCCAAGGATGCTTCCCAAATGCCTAGCTTGCTTTGAAACCAACTGTATCGTGCTATGGAAGTCCACCTGCACAACTTGAAAGTAAAAATGGCAAACATGGTTAGGGGTGTTACAGCTTGAGTTCAAGGCTTGGGATAGCTTCAGTGGATGATATGGAATGTGTTTGAACTCCTTTTGGACAAAACGCACGACAGGAATGGATTGTGGAACTCAAGCTGCAGGGTATGCCCTGTTTCTGCAGCAAGAGGGTGTTTTGATGTATGAGGAGGTTTGAGAGGTGGTTGAATCGTGCCTTAGGTCTGTTTTGGTGTATGGAGGATGTGTATAAAGTTTGCTTGAGCTTTTGTTTACAGGAAGTGAGAGTTGGATTGAGTTTGCAAGATTTCTTCTATGTGAAGCAAAGAAAGTGTGTTGATGTTATAGACCTGTCCAAGCCTCTCAAGCATGCTGCAGCATTTGCTCTTGGTAACAAAAACTTGTGGATTTTATTTTTCCTCTAAGATCTGGCCCCCATGTCCAAGGATTTTGAATTTGACATAAAGTGATACTTTATCAAAATGGCAAATGTGCTTTTTCCAATTAAGGGTTAGTTTAGCATGTATTGTCCAAATGAACAAAATAACACCTTAACACAATGGTTAGGCATTTAATTATGGTGTGTGAAACTGGTTTTGAGGCCTTCAAGCTAGCATTGTACAAGCTGATTTGAAAATGCAAGTTGCCATGAACATGTTTTGGCCATGAATAAGAATGAGTTTTGGCCAACCTTGCAAATTCGATTCTCTCTAACCACAAGTGTAACACCCTCTAAAACCCGCATATAATTTTCGCAAATATAAAAAAAATTATAAACTCAGAGTACATGTAATAATCGAGGAATGCTACAATTCTCTTTTAATAAAATAAATTCCTGTCATGCATAATTTTAGTGGTAACTCATACATGTCTACACAGCGGAATAATTTATTTAATAAAATCAAATGTTATAATATTTTCCAAAATCATCAGGGATTAACACCTGGAAAAGTCAACGTCATATTATAATAATTAAAAGAAAATAAACGAGTCTGACTAAAGCAGCTCGACAACCAAACGTTCCCGGAGTTACAACTATCAGAGCATGACCCGGACATACTAAAACGAAACTAAACTAGACACGATAAGCCCTCGCCAAGCACCTGAGCGAAGCTCCTCAATCTGAAATATTCAACAGTAAGGGTGAGCTCCTCAAATATACATTTGGTTATACATTCATAACAATCAATTCACGAAATCATAAGCATCACCCAATAATTAGCATATTTCATAGTTTACAAAACCTTTACTATTCATATATCCATGACACATTGTCTTTCATATTTGCAAATATTCATCAAACATCATCAACCATTTATCAAATCATACGTGCATACAGACAATCAAATATAACATTGGAAAAATCATCCATTCATGTCATATTCGAGTAATGCAACACACCCATGCATGTGGTACCACTACACCGCCCCATTAAATCGCGGGTCACGGATAACTCACCGTTCCATTATATCGCGGACACGGCTACCACCTCAACGTTCCATTAAATCGCGGACACGTATATTGGCCACCATGTTAATTCCACACAATGGGAATTAACAAATGCAACATGATATGTAAGTATGTAACACTCAGCATACTATGAACATCGATCAACATATCATGCACATCAACAATATCAAACATAACATGATATGAATAGCATGTAATCACTCAGCATACTATTTAAACATCAATCCTATCAAGTTACGAATAGCATGTAATCACCCAGCATACTATTCAAACATCAACCAATCACATCAATTATATCATAATTCATGCTCGATACATATCTAAAAGCATGGCAATAAAAATCCGACATCAAAGCACTAAAACCAAAAATTCAGAAATTCATCACAGCAGAGCAACACGGGCACCCGTGTTGTGCAACACGGCCCGTGTTGTGCAGCACGTCCAAAAAAAATGCGCATTTTAATTTTATCAGAACAGGGGCTCTGACACGGGTACCCGTGTTGTGCAACACGGCCCGTGTCGTGCAACCAGGAGCACAACCCCTTCCAACACAGAAGAGCAACACGGGCACCCGTGTTGTGCAACACGGCCCGTGTTGCTGAGCGCGCACAGGATTTTCCTGAACCTGCAGCAGCTCAGAAACGGCAGTCCAAACGCGGGAAAACGTCCGCCAAAACGCATAATTCAGTACCTAACGCATCGAGTTTGTACAATTCACAACAACACCACAATATCCAAGTTACCAACAATTATTAGAATAACCTTAACCGGGGATTAACCGTCCTTTTGGGGAATTCTACTGACACTGAGGTTATCCCTACAACTTCCAAGGTAATTTCACGATCATTAGATATATACTCCCAATTCCTCATTTGGGACCTAAAACTCTTAATCGATTCATAAAAATTGGGAACCTAACCCTTTTCTAACAAGGTTCAGTCCTACGGTTATCGATCCCTAGAAACATCTAACAATTGGGATTTCCTACGATTACCCGAATCAACCGTACATAAACCCATAAACAAATATAATTCGAGTATAACCCCCCTTACCTTATCAATTAACAGCTTTGAATTCTTGAGCGATGTTCTTCGTTCTCCGTTCTTCAGAGCTCTATTTTCCCAAATCCCAACTTCTGTTCTTACGTGAAAACCAAAAATGAGAAAATGGCCTAAGTCCCAAACATAACTTCATTTCTCTGCACCCCCACTCTTTACTAACAACATCTAAGCCCAA
The DNA here is from genome assembly GCA_948472305.1 of Vicia faba. Taxonomy (NCBI): domain Eukaryota; kingdom Viridiplantae; phylum Streptophyta; class Magnoliopsida; order Fabales; family Fabaceae; genus Vicia; species Vicia faba. The sequence continues at coordinate 811,767,723 of OX451736.1, read as the reverse complement.
TAACATAAAAATTCTAATATTCCTTATTTCTTTTATTTTCCTCAAATACTCCAAAATAAATAATTCTTTTTATTTTATTAATTCTAATAAAATAAATTCCCAAATTTAAATAAATCAAAAATTGAAACTGGGGTGTTACAACTCTTCCCCACTAAAAGAGTTTTCGTCCTCGGAAACATACCTTAGACGAACAGCTCCGGATAAGCCTCTTTCATCTGGCTCTCCAACTCCCAAGTGATATTTCCATTTGCTGGACCTCCCCAAACAACCTTCACTAATGCTATCTCTTTACCTCTTAACTGTTTCACTTCCCGATCTTCTATCCTCATGGGCAATGCTTCTACTGTCAGGTTATCTCTTACCTGTACATCATCTATTTGGATTACATGAGATGGGTCTGGAATGTATCTCCTCAACTGAGAAACATGAAAAACATCGTGCAAATTCGCAAGTCTCGGAGGTAAAGCAATACGATAAGCAACTTCTCCAACTCTTTCCGTAATCTGAAACGGACCAATAAAACGCGGAGTCAACTTCCTAGATTTCAACGCTCGACCAATACCCGTCATCGGAGTAACTCTCATAAACACATGATCTCCAGCACTGAATTCTAAATTCTTCCTCCTCTTATCATGATAACTTTTCTGACGACTCTGAGAAGCTCTCATCTTCTCTTGAATCAATTTGATCTTTTCAGTAGTCTGCTGAACAATCTCTGGCCCAACTACCGAACTCTCTCCAGATTCATACCAACACAAAGGTGTTCTACACCGTCTACCATACAATGCCTCAAACGGAGCCATACCAATACTCGATTGGTAACTATTGTTATAAGTAAACTCAATCAATGGCAAATAGCTATCCCAAGCTCCACTTTTCTCTAAAACACAAGCACGCAATAAATCTTCCAACGATTGAATCGTCCTCTCCGTCTGTCCATCAGTCTGAGGATGGTAAGCTGAACTCAATCTCAACTTAGTACCCAAAGCCTTCTGCAATCCTTCCCAAAATTTCGAAGTGAACCTCGGATCTCTATCTGACACAATACTAGAAGGAACTCCATGCAAACTCACTATTTTCTCAATATACAACTGTGCCAATCTCTCCATCGAGTAATCCATTCGCACCGGTATAAAATGAGCAGACTTAGTCAACCTATCCACAACGACCCATATCGCTTCACAATTCATAGGAGTCCTCGGCAACCCAGATACAAAATCCATAGAAATACTATCCCACTTCCATTCTGGAATAAACATTGGTTGCATAAATCCAGACGGCTTCTGATGCTCAATCTTCGATTTCTGACAGATTAAACATGCATACACAAATTCAGCTATTTCCTTTTTCATTCCCGGCCACCAAAACAATTTCTTCAAATCATGATACATTTTCGTGGCACCCGGATGAATACTCATCCCACTGCGATGTCCTTCCTCTAATATACTTTTCTTGATTTCTGCGACATCAGGAACACAAACTCTATCGCCAAACCTCATAACATCATTTTCATCAATCCTAAACTCACCACCTTGACCTTGGTTGATCAATGTCAATTTATCAACTAAATTAACATCGGATTTCTGCCCGATTCTGATCTCTTCTAGAATACCACTAGTAAGTTTCAACATACCCAAACGAACACACTTCGGAGTACTTTCACAAACCAAACTCAAATCTCGGAATTGCTCAATTAAATCCAATTCACGAACCATCATCATAGACATATGCAAGGACTTCCTGCTCAAAGCATCTGCAACTACATTTGCCTTACCAGGATGGTAATTCAAACCAAAATCATAATCTTTGAGGAATTCTAACCACCTTCTTTGCCTCATATTGAGCTCTTTCTGATCGAAAAGATACTTCAAACTCTTATGATCGCTATACACTTCAAATCTCGAACCATACAGATAATGTCTCCACAATTTCAAGACGAACACAACTGCTGCCAGTTCTAAGTCATGAGTAGGATAGTTCCTTTCATGAACCTTCAACTGTCTCGAAGCATACGCAACTACCTGTTGATTCTGCATTAAAACACCACCTAAACCCAACAGAGATGCATCACAATAGACCACAAAAGATTCCACCGGATTCGGCAAAATCAGAATAGGAGCACTAGTCAATCTCCGCTTCAATTCTTGGAAACCTTTCTCACAATCAGAATCCCAAATAAACGCTTGTCCTTTACGAGTCAACTTCGTCAACGGCAATGCTAACTTTGAGAATCCTTCGATAAATTTTCTGTAATAACCTGCAAGACCAAGAAAACTTCTGATTTCCGAAACAGTCTTCGGCGCTTCCCACTGAGATACCGCTTCTACTTTTGTAGGATCCACTGCAATACCATTTTTAGAAATCACATGTCCAAGAAAACTAACTTCATTCAGCCAGAACTCACATTTGGACAACTTTGCATACAACTTCCTATCTTTCAACAACTCTAACACAATTCTGAGATGTTCCGCATGATCTTCGTCATTCTTGGAATAAATCAGAATGTCATCAATAAAAACCACAACAAACTTATCCAGATACGGATGAAAAATCCTGTTCATATATTCCATGAAAACACCAGGTGCATTAGTAACTCCGAACGGCATAACAGAATATTCATAATGCCCATACCTCGTTCGAAAAGCAGTCTTTTGAATGTCTTCCGCTTTCACACGAATCTGATGATATCCAGATCTCAAGTCAATCTTACTGAATACACTAGCTCCAATTAGTTGATCCATCAAATCATCAATCCTCGGTAACGGATACCGATTCTTAATGGTTACCTTGTTCAATTGCCTGTAATCAACACACAGTCTCATAGAACCTTCTTTCTTCTTAACCAACAATACCGGAGCACCCCAAGGTGAAACACTTGGACGAATAAACTTCTTCTCCAGTAAATCTTCCAACTGACTCTTCAATTCAGCCAACTCAGACGCAGACATACGATATGGCGCCATCGACACCGGTCTCGTACCAGGAATTAAATCTATAGAGAATTCCACCTCTCTCTCAGGAGGTAATTCACCAACATCATCCGGGAAGACTTCTGGAAAATCACACACCACTGGCAATTCACCACTCCTGACCTTTCCCGTTGCATCTAACGAAGCAAGTAACATAAACACGTTAGCACCATCTTCCATTGCTTCTTGTACCTGCCTAGCAGTCATAGTCAAATTCTCGACACCAACTGCTTCTGGAAAAATCACCGTCTTAGCAAAACAATTCAGATGAACCCGGTTGAATTCCAACCAGTTCATCCCAAGGATAATATCAATTTGTTCAAGCGGTAGGCACACTAAATCCATACCGAAACTTCTACCAAAAATCTCAATAGGACAATTCCTACATACAAGTGAAGTTGTCACTGAACCCGATGCAGGAGTATCAACAACCATGCTACCTTGCATACCAGATATATCCAGTTTCAACCCCTCAGCACAATCCAAAGAAATGAAAGAATGAGTTGCACCAGTATCAATAATTGCAACTAAAGGTGTGCCATGAATAAAACACGTACCTTTAATCAATCGATCCTCTGGAGTAGTCTCAGATCCAGACAAAGCGAACACTCTTCCACTTGACTGATCCTTCCTAGGCTTAGGACACTGCGGACGAATGTGACCTTCTTCGCCACAATTGTAACAAGTAACAGACTTCCCTTTGCAATCAATAGACAAATGACCGGCCTTTCCACATTTATAGCACTTCTTCTCATCACTCTTGCAATCTCGAATGTGATGACCAGACTCACCACACCTGTAGCATCTGATAGGAGCCTTAGAATCTCCCCCACTAGGCCTTTTCCAACCGCCTGATCTCTGGTTATCTCTACCATATGGCTTGCCACGGTCCATATGTTGCTTTCCTCTTTTGTCAACAGCCCCACGAGAGTGAGACGACCGATTCTTGGTAATATCTTCTTCCAAGATTCTGCTACAATCCACCAGATCAGAAAATCTACGAATACGCTGGTACCTGATTCCCTGCTTAATCTCATCTCGGAGACCATTCTCAAATTTGATACATTTAGAGAATTCTCCAGCCTCATCATTGTTGTAGTGCGCATAATACTTTGCCAGCTCAGTGAACTTAGTAGCATACTCACTAACAGTCAGATTGCCCTGCTTAAGCTCCAAAAACTCAATTTCCTTTCTTCCCCGAACATCTTCAGGAAAGTACCTCCTCAGAAAAGCCCTTCTGAAGTTAGCCCAAGTCAGTGCCTCTCCATCCTGAACCATTTCAGTCCTTGTGGCAACCCACCAGTCGTCGGCCTCTTCTGCCAACATATGCGTACCATATCTGACTTTCAGATCTTCAGCACAATCAATCACACGGAAAATCCTTTCGATTTCCTTCAGCCACTTCTGAGCACCTTCAGGGTCATGTGTACCTTTGAACAACGGAGGATTGTTCCTTTGGAAATTTCCCAATTGCCTATCAGCACCAATCACGCCTCCAGTTGGGTTTCCAGCAAGTACACCAGCTAACATCCCCAAAGCCTCAGCGAGTGCAGCATCATTTCGTCCGTTACCTCCAGCCATATTCCTGAGAATTAAAACATACTCCACATCAGAATACAGTATCGACAGTGTTACCTTGCACTAGTCGCATACGAAAAGGAATGATTGACTCAAAACTCTGGTCACAACGACCGACTATGCTCTGATACCACTATTGTAACACCCTCTAAAACCCGCATATAATTTTCGCAAATATAAAAAAAATTATAAACTCAGAGTACATGTAATAATCGAGGAATGCTACAATTCTCTTTTAATAAAATAAATTCCTGTCATGCATAATTTTAGTGGTAACTCATACATGTCTACACAGCGGAATAATTTATTTAATAAAATCAAATGTTATAATATTTTCCAAAATCATCAGGGATTAACACCTGGAAAAGTCAACGTCATATTATAATAATTAAAAGAAAATAAACGAGTCTGACTAAAGCAGCTCGACAACCAAACGTTCCCGGAGTTACAACTATCAGAGCATGACCCGGACATACTAAAACGAAACTAAACTAGACACGATAAGCCCTCGCCAAGCACCTGAGCGAAGCTCCTCAATCTGAAATATTCAACAGTAAGGGTGAGCTCCTCAAATATACATTTGGTTATACATTCATAACAATCAATTCACGAAATCATAAGCATCACCCAATAATTAGCATATTTCATAGTTTACAAAACCTTTACTATTCATATATCCATGACACATTGTCTTTCATATTTGCAAATATTCATCAAACATCATCAACCATTTATCAAATCATACGTGCATACAGACAATCAAATATAACATTGGAAAAATCATCCATTCATGTCATATTCGAGTAATGCAACACACCCATGCATGTGGTACCACTACACCGCCCCATTAAATCGCGGGTCACGGATAACTCACCGTTCCATTATATCGCGGACACGGCTACCACCTCAACGTTCCATTAAATCGCGGACACGTATATTGGCCACCATGTTAATTCCACACAATGGGAATTAACAAATGCAACATGATATGTAAGTATGTAACACTCAGCATACTATGAACATCGATCAACATATCATGCACATCAACAATATCAAACATAACATGATATGAATAGCATGTAATCACTCAGCATACTATTTAAACATCAATCCTATCAAGTTACGAATAGCATGTAATCACCCAGCATACTATTCAAACATCAACCAATCACATCAATTATATCATAATTCATGCTCGATACATATCTAAAAGCATGGCAATAAAAATCCGACATCAAAGCACTAAAACCAAAAATTCAGAAATTCATCACAGCAGAGCAACACGGGCACCCGTGTTGTGCAACACGGCCCGTGTTGTGCAGCACGTCCAAAAAAAAATGCGCATTTTAATTTTATCAGAACAGGGGCTCTGACACGGGTACCCGTGTTGTGCAACACGGCCCGTGTCGTGCAACCAGGAGCACAACCCCTTCCAACACAGAAGAGCAACACGGGCACCCGTGTTGTGCAACACGGCCCGTGTTGCTGAGCGCGCACAGGATTTTCCTGAACCTGCAGCAGCTCAGAAACGGCAGTCCAAACGCGGGAAAACGTCCGCCAAAACGCATAATTCAGTACCTAACGCATCGAGTTTGTACAATTCACAACAACACCACAATATCCAAGTTACCAACAATTATTAGAATAACCTTAACCGGGGATTAACCGTCCTTTTGGGGAATTCTACTGACACTGAGGTTATCCCTACAACTTCCAAGGTAATTTCACGATCATTAGATATATACTCCCAATTCCTCATTTGGGACCTAAAACTCTTAATCGATTCATAAAAATTGGGAACCTAACCCTTTTCTAACAAGGTTCAGTCCTACGGTTATCGATCCCTAGAAACATCTAACAATTGGGATTTCCTACGATTACCCGAATCAACCGTACATAAACCCATAAACAAATATAATTCGAGTATAACCCCCCTTACCTTATCAATTAACAGCTTTGAATTCTTGAGCGATGTTCTTCGTTCTCCGTTCTTCAGAGCTCTATTTTCCCAAATCCCAACTTCTGTTCTTACGTGAAAACCAAAAATGAGAAAATGGCCTAAGTCCCAAACATAACTTCATTTCTCTGCACCCCCACTCTTTACTAACAACATCTAAGCCCAATAACATAAAAATTCTAATATTCCTTATTTCTTTTATTTTCCTCAAATACTCCAAAATAAATAATTCTTTTTATTTTATTAATTCTAATAAAATAAATTCCCAAATTTAAATAAATCAAAAATTGAAACTGGGGTGTTACAACAAGGGTGTTTGAGAAGTTCTTGGACAATTTGGAAACTTGGAATGTGTACTACAATCCATATTTGTAATGCAAATTGAAACTCCAAGTGGAACCATGTGAAAAATGGCCAAGAAGTTGGACAAAAATCCTGCCTAGAATAGGGCAAAATTTCTCTAAGTTAAGAATGTTTTGCACCCTTGTTCCAAAAATCATAACTTGAGATACAAACTCCTTTTGAGAAAATTTTGTGAATAAAAGTTGTAGATTTTGCAATGGACTACAACCTTCATGTTTCAAGTTTTGTTTGAATCCATTTGCATCTTGGTGAAAAAATGGGACAAAGTTAGGAAAAAATAAGAAAATTTCATAACTTAGAAAATTTCTAAGTTATGAAATTTTTTCATTTTAAACCCTAATTTGCAATTTTGGGTTTCTTGATGAACAAGTTTCATAATTTGACATGTCTTGATGAAAAATGAACCTTGGCACTTGATTTTGACCAAAAAGTCAAAGTTTGACTTTTCAGTATACAGTCAAATTTTGATCAGTTGACTGAAAAATCCATCTGTCAATCCTATGCATTTGAGATCTTTTGGACTTATTGAATGGGTCAAGACAATGCCATTAAGTCCTTGAGTCCATATATGAGCTTGGTTTTCCATTGGTTAGGTCAAACAGTCAAAAATTTACTTTGTGCAGTCAAAACCCTAAAAATGACCATTTTGCCCTTTTGGTGATCTGATCAAATTTCTTGTGGAAATGTGATCCAAACTTGAACAAATGGTTTATATGAGTTCATTATGTTGATGTGGGTCAAAAACCATGAGGTTTGACTGTCAATTGGCCACAGTTGACTTTTTCCCCAATATAGCTGATTTCTAGGTCAACTGTCCAATTGACTGGGCAAAGATTGGAATCAAGACTTGAAACTTGGTATGGATAAACTTATAAGTCCAACATGAAGCATGAAAGTCACCTTGGGCATTTTAGGTGAAAACATCCATGTGCAAACTCAAACGCTAATTTGGGTCAACAGTGCAAAGAGGAGTCTTGAGAAGAGTAAACCCTAACTTGATCTTGAGTTCCAAGAGTCTTGTGATGAAAAAAAATGTTGATGAAAAAGGGAGGGCAAATTTTGGGGTACAACAGTTGCCCCTGTTCAATCTTCTTGCACCTGAAGAGTTAGATTGGCAAGTTTGCCTTTCGCGTCTCGAAGGTAAAAGGAGATTGGACACTAGAGTGCCCAAAAAATTTGCACTCGTCAAAGCGTAGGTGTGGGAATGGGCTTAAAGATGCCATTTGGAGATGTGAAAGAATCTTGTCGGGGGATGGGCTTAAAGATGCCATCTGGAACGTATGTTGAACTGTAATGTGATAGGTCAGAAGAATGAGGATCAAAATGGTATTCGTGTCCGGAATACATTTGAATTGTATCTGGAGACTGAGTTTGTATGAGCAAAAGAATGGCCTCCGTGTCTGGGGCGTATCTGAGCTGTGATTGTGTTTGAATGTAGAATGAATATCAGAATGACTGCCGTGTCTGGAGTGTATCTGTATTGTATCTGGGTAACAGAGAAATATCTGTGTACGGAGCAACTGCGTGCTGGGGATAAATTCTGAATGAGTGACAAAATGGAAACCGTGTCTGGAGCATATTTGGACTGTATCTGAAGTTGAGATTTGTATGAGTAGCAGAATGACTTCCGTGTCTGGAGTGTATCTGAAACTGTAACTGGGATCTGAATAAATGACAGAATGACTTCTGTGGCGAATGCACTAGGGAGAATCAAACTGCTGTTGTAAGGGTCAGAATGGTATCCGTGTTTGGAATGCATTGAACCTTGAGGTTGATAAATGAATCTGAATGAGAGATAGAATGACTGCCGTGTCTGGAGCGTATCTAGTGTGTATCTGATTGTTGTAGTCTGAATGAGTAGTAGAATGACCACCGTGTCTGGGGTGTATCTGTACTGTATCTGACTTGAAATTCTGAATGAGTAATAGAATGACCGCCGTGTATGGGGTGTATCCATACTGTATCTGAATAATTGTTAATGATAGCCTTTTAATCTTATCTTGAAAAGGATGAAATGTTAGCTAAAACACAAACTTATGTTGCATGATATGTATGATGCAATATATATGTTATATCAATGTTTATGATATATCAATGTAATGAATGCGTATGTAAGCTGATGAGCTGTCTTGCTGAAGATAGATGAATCCTGGATAGCCAGAGATAATAGATTCTTGACTGCTGTCAGGGAAAGTGAATCCTTGACTGCTGTAGGGGATTCCAAAGATCTTTGATTGCTGAAGCTGAGACATCCTTGTTGACTGCTGACTGCTTGGGGAGCAAGATCTTCAGTTGTTGAGGGATCTTAGGACCACTGCTGGGGATTGAAAATCCTTGGTGACTTGTGGGGAATGAGAATTTTGATGATCTCTACTGGGGATTCCAGAACCTGGGAGACTCATGCTGGAGAAGTGAGACTGAGAATCTTCAATCTGATGGGAAGTACCTATGTGGGGAGAATGTTTACTAATCTGGTTCCGCCGGGGATTGACAATTGGAAGTTTTAGCTCCGCTGGGGTTTAATAGCTTTGACTTCGCTGGGGATAGGATTTTCAGATTTTAGGGCTCCACTGGGGATACTGAAACTTAACTCTGAGGGGAATTAAGTTCTGGAAGGCTCTCTTAGCTGGGGAAGTCAGTTTTGAGAAAGCTTTTGTTCTGCTGAGGATCCCGAAGTTTACTCTGTTTGGGGAATTAAGTTCTGGATTTTAACTTTGTTGAGGAATTTGGAGTTTAATTCTGCCGAGGATTTCTTCTGAGAGGGCATCAAGATATATGTCTGTACCTTCAACCCATCAGCAATCATCTTTCTTGATTTGTAAGAAAATGATTATGTTCAAATGCATATGCCTATTTAACAAAACATTGGACGTTTCTCAAATAAAACATAAGTGTAAAAAAAGAGAAAAGAAGACAAAGCAAATTCCTGCACTGGGAAAAGTATTTGTATTAACTTTTTATGAGTATCTTTTGTACAAAGGAGACAGACATCCTAGTAGAAGGATGTTGTCGTAAAAATTGAAAATTTTATACAGAAGAAAAAAATGGCTATGTGTAACAATTCCATGGGATTCCATTCTGTTATAGCCTTCACAACTCTGAATATCTTGTCCATTCAATGCTTTGTCCGCTGATGATTGGATTGATCAGAAGCTCGGAGCTTGTTGATGAAGAGATTGTTCTTTAAAGTGATCCGACGAGACATAGTCATACGCTTTAATTCCCTAACTTTTGCCTGGATCGCCCTTTCGGGTTTTCAATCCACTGGGAAAACCCTTTTTTGCCCAAGTCGCCCTTTCGGGTTTTCAACTTGCCGGGTGTACAAATTTTTTCTTTGTTTTATCCCTAATTTTTGCCTGAACTGCCCTTTCGAGTTTTCGGTTCACCGGGATGCCCAATTTTGTCCAAGCCGCCCTTTCGGGTTTTCGACTTGTCGGGTTGTTTTATGCGTAGTATTTTTTGACTATGTCTGCGTTCGCAGGGTGTGGCAAATCATCGCCGTCCATGGTGGTCAGAATCATTGCGCCACCAAAAAATATGCTCTTGATTACAAATGGTCCTTCGTAGGTAGGAGTCCATTTGCCCCTGGGATCACTTTGCGGCAAGATGATCCGCTTGATTACAAGATCTCCGACTTGATATACTTGACGTCTGACTTTCTTGTTGAAAGCCTTGATCATCCGTTTTTGGTACGTCTGACCATGGCAAACAACAATGAGTCGCTTCTCGTTGATCAAATTGAGTTGATCAAGTCGGGTCTGAATCCAATCGTCTTCACTCAAACCAGAGTCCTTCATAATCCTTAAAGAAGGAATCTGAACTTCCATGGGTAGGACAGCTTCCATGCCATATACCAAATAAAATGGGGTTGCCCCTGTTGAAGTACGTGCCGTGGTACAGTATCCATGCAGAGCAAACGAGAACATCTCATGCCAGTCCTTGTAGGTGACTGTCATTTTCTGAATGATCTTCTTGATGTTTTTGTTTGCAGCTTCAACAACACCGTTCATCTTCGGCCGATATGGAGATGAATTGTGATGATAAATCTTGAACTGTTCGCATAGAGCGGTGATCATAGTATTGTTCAGATTTGTACTGTTGTCTGTGATGATCCTGTCGGGGACACCATACCGGCATATGAGGTTCTGCTTGATGAAGCAGGAAACCACATTTTTTGTAACGGAGGCAAAGGAAGCTGCTTCGACCCACTTGGTAAAATAGTCAATAGCGACCAGGATGAAGCAATGTCCATTGGATGTCGTGGGCTTGATCTCTCCAATCATGTCAATGCCCCACATTGTAAATGGCCAAGGAGCTGTCAGAACGTTGAGAGGAACAGGAGGAATATGAACCTTGTCGGCGTAGACTTGACATTTGTGGCAAGTACGGGAATGTTGATGGCAATCAGCTTCCATGGTAGACCAGTAATAGCATGCCATTAGGATCTTCTTAGCCATCGTATGTCCGCTCAAGTGGGTGCCAAATGTGCCGCTGTGTATCTCAGTCATGATCAACTATGCTTCAGCTTTATCCACACAACGAAGTAAAACACAATCATGGCTGCGCTTGTAAAGGATGCCATTGCTTAGGAAGAACTTGGCAGCAAATCTCCTTAAGAATTTCTTGTCATTGACTGAAGCTTCTTCAAGATACTCTCTAGTCTGGAGATACCTTTTGATTTCGTGAAACCAGGGTTGTTCCACTACTTCTTCGGTATTAATCTCATGACAATGCGCAGGTTCATCCATTCGCTCGATGGTGATTTGGGGAGCCTTGTTATCCCAGTTGAGTTTAAACATGGAAGACATTGTAGCCAAAGCATCTGCTAGCTGATTCTCTTCTCGCGGGAAATGCTCGAAGGTGATTTGCTCGAAATGAGGCAACAACGTCAGGACATGTTCTTTGTATGGGATAAGATTAGGATGTTTGGTATCCCACTCTCCTTTGATTTGACTGATAACCAAACCGAGTCCCCAAATACGATCAAAGATTTGATCCCCAAGTCTATAGCAGCCTTGAGACCAAAGATACAAGCTTCATATTCGGCCATATTGTTGGTACAGCTGAAACAAAGTCGGGCAGTGAAAGGTGTATGGCAACCTTCTGGAGAAATGAGTATCGCACCGATACTGTTTCCAAGTGCATTTGAAGCACCATCAAAGTACAGGGTCCATCGGGATCCTTTTTCAGGTCCGTCATATGGTCCGTTACTTTCAATGTTATCCAAAGTCATGATGTCCTCGTCCGGGAAGTCGAATCTCATGGATTGATAATCTTCGATAGCTTGATGAGCTAGATGGTCAGCTAGTACACTCCCTTTTATAGCTTTTTGGGTTGTATACTGGATGTCATACTCAGTCAGGATCATTTGCCATCTAGCGATTCTTCCAGATAAAGTAGGCTTTTCGAAGATATATTTGATAGGATCCATTTTGGAAATCAACAAAGTGGTATGAGTCAACATATACTGCCTTAGTCGGCGAGCAGCCCATACCAAAGTGCAGCAAGTTTTCTCGAGCAGTGAGTAGCGAGTCTCACAGTCGGTAAACTTTTTGCTAAGGTAATAAATGGCATGCTCTTTTCGACCAGACTCGTCATACTGGCCCAGTACACACCCCATTGAGTTATCCAAAACAGTTAGATACATGATCAGCGGCCTTCCTTCGACGAGTGGCATCAGAATAGGAGGTTCTAGAAAATACTCATTGATCTTATCAAAAGCAGTTTGACAATCATCGTTCCATTCGACTACCTGATCTTTCTTCAATAGTTTGAAAATTGGCTCACAGGTAGACATCAGGTGAGAGATGAACCTGGAGATATAGTTCAAGCGTCCCAAGAATCCTCTGACCTCCTTTTTAGTACGGGGGGCAGGCATTTCTTGTATAGCCTTTACTTTTGCTGGATCGACCTCAATGCCTTTGTTGCTGACAATAAATCCCAGAAGTTTACCAGACCTAACTCCAAAAGTGCACTTACTTGGATTCAACCTGAGTTTGTACTCCTTCAACCTGGCAAACAGCTTCTGCAAATGTTCAAGGTGTTCTTCTTCTGTTTGTGACCGAGCTATCATGTCGTCTACGTAAACTTCAATCTCATGATGTATCATATCATGAAACAAAGCTACCATGGTGCATTGATAAGTTGCCCCTGCGTTCTTCAGTCCGAACGGCATCACCTTGTAACAGAAGGTACCCCATTGTGTAACAAAGGTTGTTTTCTCCATGTCCTCGGGGGCCATTTTAATCTGGTTGTAGCCCGAGAATCCGTCCATGAAGGAAAACACCTTGTGTTGAGCTGTGTTGTCAATCAAGATGTCAATATGTGGCAGCGGAAAATCATCTTTAGGGCTAGCCCTGTTCAAATCCCGGTAGTCCGCACACATTCTGACCTTGCCGTCTTTTTTGGGAACGGGCACAATGTTAGCAACCCATTGCGGATAGGATGTAACAGCCAGAAAGCCAGCGTTGAATTGCTTCATTACTTCAGCTTTAATCTTCTCAGACATGTCGGGCCTCATTCGGCGGACCTTTTGCTTGATCAGTGGACAGTCTTCTCTTGTAGGGAGACGGTGAACCATGATATCTGTGTCTAACCCTGGCATGTCTTCATAAGACCAGGCGAAGATTTCAACGTATTCATTCAACAGCTGTATTAAGCGCTCCTTGACACTTGGTTCCAGATTGACACCCACTTGTACTTCTTTCCTGTCTTCCTCTGTTCCTAAGTTGATAGTTTCCAACAACTCTTCATGAGGTAAGATGGCCCTCTCTTCTTGTTGTAGAAGTCTGGCTAGCTCTCCCGGTACTTCACAATCTTCGTCATCTTCATACTCAACCTGATTGACCAAATCTTCAGAGTTATTGAAGGATACAACAGAATAGTCACCCATGGAATCCGGAGTGGATGGGTACCTGCATTTGTGAGTGTGGGTGTGTGTAAGGGATAGCCATCCTTAAACAAGCAAAAATGCAAAAGGAAAGAAAATGAACACATCAGTTTATAAATGAAAAACGTCCAATGATTCATTAAACATGGCATATGATTATGAAGGAAAATCAAGCCCTTACAAATGGACCTACATTCCCCGGGCAAGGCATGAGGTGAAAAAGTGTGCAGATTGTTTTAGTAATTATTACAGACAAACAGGAAATGTTCGAAAGATAAATTACTGATTGATGAAAGTAATGGGAACGAAGTCTTTCGCCTCCCAGTTGTGCAGTCCCCCTTCAATGGTTGGGAAGATCCAATCTTCAACGTTACCCTCTTTGTCTTCATCTTCTAAAGCGTTGATTCCATGAGGAGAGATCTTGATGGGTGTCTTTTCAATTTTTGAGCGACGCATAGCTTTTTGCCCCGCAGCGGTGAACCCTAACCCAAACTTGTTTGTCTTGTGAGGAAAGTCAGGCAACTGAACCCATGTTGAGTTCTTTCCCTCCTTCATTGCAGCCTTTGCGTCTTTCAGAGATGCCATCCTGGCCACCTGCTTGGGCACCTCAGCTACTGCCTTTGCTACTGCAACTTCGGGAGAAACTTCCTCGAAGTGTTGGAACGGTGTCTCGATGAATTCGCCATCCACTTCCACATACCGAAAGGAATTCAGATGGCTGATCATGTACTCCTCCTCACCGTGTACAGTTATGATTTTACCCTTAACAGGGTATTTCAGCATCTGATGTAGAGAGGAAGTGACTGCCCCAGCATTATGTATCCACGGCCTTCCTAGCAAGCAAGAGTAAGATGGGCGGATGTCCATCACATAGAAGGTTGAGTGGAACACCTCAGTGCCTACCTTGATGGGAATGTCGACCTCCCCATGCACCATTCTTTTAGACCCGTCAAAGGCCCTGACAATGATATTACTTGGTTTCAGCTCCAAGCCTTCACAATCTAATCGGTCCAGAGCTTTCTTAGGCAGCACATTTAGAGAAGAACCAGTGTCGACCAAGACATGGGCGAGAGTGTTTCCTCGGCATTCAACTGACACATGCAATGCGTCATTGTGCTTTCTTCCCTTTGAAGTCAGGTCAGCATCAGAGAAACCTAGGCCGTTGTCAGCGGTAAGGATGGCTACACAATCCTGGAATTGATCGGCTGAGGTTTCTTGGGGCACATGGGCTGTCTTCAAAAACCTTATCAAAGCTTTGGCATGAGCCTCCGAACAAAGCAGCAAAGCTAACATGGAGATCTTTGAGGGTGTTTGCCCCAGTTGCTCCACCATATCATAATCACTCTTCTTAATTATTTTCAGAATCTCCTCCATTTCTTTCTTAGAGGTTTCAGGGATGACCAACGGTTGAGCCCTCGTCCTGACGAGCTCTTCTTGGATCCCTTTCCCCTTATCATTAGTAGAAGCAGAAGGGACAATCATAGGAGTAACAGCTTCTTTGATTGTTGGCGTTCTTGCAGATAGTTTTACCGGTGCGGGGGTAACCTTGGGAGCAGCTGAGGGTCCAAAGATTGCCTTTGGAGGGGCAATCTCTGGAGAGAAAATTCTTCCACTTCGGGTAATTTTGCTCGTACCGGCAATGTTTCCAATGTCAGTAGTTTCTTCGTCAGAGCTCTCTTCAGTTATCTCAATTTGTTTAACACCGTGGTAGTAGATTTCTCCACCATAATTCCACGGTGTTGATTTGTCAGATTTGTATGGGACGGGCCCAGGCATGGTTATCTTCAAGGGTACAATCTTCGAAGTGGATGTAATCTTAACAGGCCTTTTGGGGACCTTGGAAAGATTGGAGGAAATGGTTATTATTGAAACTTCATTGATAGGAGTTGGAGTAACATGAGTCTTTTCGAAAAGAATTTGTTGGTTGTCCATTAGGCGTTGGATGCCTATCTTCAGCAATGGTCAGTCGATCGGTAGGGAGGAACAAAGGTAGCAATCTTCTTTACAACCTGGGAAAATCCCAGCCTTCAACAGATTCAACTTGATTGTCAGTAGTGGAGTTATCAGATTATCAACACTAGAAACAAACAGGTCTTCTTCAATAGCATGGACATTGCGACCATGCTTTGGCATCGGAGCGGAGATTACATTCGGCTTCTCAGGGGCGTCGAACTCAATCTCTTTTGCGTCTATCAAATCTTGAATTTTATTCTTAAGCGCCCAGCAATCGTTGGCGTTATGCCCCACGCTGTCAGAATGATAGGCACATTTAGCATTCGGATTGTAAGATGGAGAGGTTGTATTCACATTTTTCGGCGCCTCCTTGATATTGGTGAGATTCATCTTCAACAAATGGGGAAGAACCTGTGCAGGCGTCATGTTGATGCGGGTGAACTGCCATTGTGGCCGTTCTCCCCATTGCTGTTTAGGTCTAGATTGATTGTTACGAGGCTGATCATTTGACGAATTTTGAATCATCACGGCCCCTACAGTCGGTCGACGCTCAGTTCTTCCCGATCCTTTGGGAGTATATAGTAGCTGCTTCTTTCTTAGCTGGGAAAGATTTTTTGACAGTTGTGGAGGCAGAGGCATCCCTTTGAATCTTCCCACTCTTAATACCAGCTTCCACCCTTTCGCCAGTCAGAATCAATTCAGTAAACCCTGCGGAAGAGCTCCCGATCAAATGGTTGAAGAAAGGGCCAGATAGGGTCCCCAAGAACATATCAACTAGCTCCCTATCTGAAAGCGGTGGTTGTACCCTTCCGGCCAAGTCACGCCATTTATGGGCATATTCTTTGAATCCCTCATTTGAGGCCATCCCCATACTTTGTAACTGAGTACGGGTCGACGCCAAGTCAGAGTTATATTGATACTAGCGATAAAAGGCAGCTGCCAAATCCTCCCAACTATGCACTTCTGACCTCTCAAGCTGGTAAAACCAATCTAGTTGTGTACCAGACAGGCTATCCTGGAAGAAGTGTACCCAAAGATTTCTATCGGATGAATGAGGTTGAATTTTTCTGACATACGACCTCAGGTGCATCTTCGGGCAAGACAGACCATCGTATTTTGAAAAAGTTGGCACCTTAAACTTTGGAGGGATAACAATCCCAGCAATCAATCCCAATTCTTCAAAATCTAAACCGGGAACCCTTTGCAGCTCCATAGCTGCCAGTCTATCCTCCAGGTTTTTGTATTTGTCGTCCGCTGGCGGGTATTGCTGCTCTGAATAGTCTTCATCTTCCTCAACCTCTTCCTCTTCAGCCTCAGATTCAGAAGGTAATGCAGCCCCTTTTCCCTTACCGGTCCCCTCATCAGATGTGGAGGGGAATTCAAAAACTCTCCTAGCTTCATTCTCAAATCTTCTTCCCAGTGTAGCTACCCCAACTCTTTTCTTCTTCTTTTTTCCTTTTTCTTGCTCTTTATTCCCTAACAGTGCTTTAAGATCCTCCTGACCCTTTGCCAAGGTCATAAGGAGCTGTTGAAACTACGAGTTTTGTGCCTGCAGATCTTTAACCGTCTGTTCAAGATCCATCTTACTGAAATAAACAGCAGAAAGATAAGGAAACCTGGTGTGAAGACCTGTTTATGCATATGATGAATGATATGTTTATTCATGTAATGCATTCAAGGATTTAGAAATTCAAAGTTGTTGCACACAAAAAGAACACACGTCATATTAATAAGAAGAAATTTTGCCAGTACATAAATGCCCCATGGGCCAAATATTACAAAAACTTCTTAAGGTAAAAAGAAGTTGCGCATCCTCTTTGGTGCGATATAAGTGTTGAGGGTCTTCTCCTCGTGAAGTCGGCGGGTAAGTTCCAAAACCTTCTTCTCACTGGCGTAGAAGCTGGCTTCAAAAGTATCCCTTTCTTCCTTGAGTTGGATCCAACTTTTCTGCATCTCCTCCCATGATGTTGGCATGTCAGGATGTAGGATGGTGTATGGAACCTCTCCTTCCTTAGCAGGCTCTTTAATCAAAGGGAGAATATGAGGGTAAGGCATCATAAGACTCTGGGCTCGGGTTCGTACCCACTTGAGGTAAGGCTCAAGAGGGATGGAGTTTTTGTGCCCCAGTGTCTTGCTATCTACCTTGTTAGGCATCCTCCAAGCTCTGATGAATCTTTGGCGAAGTCCTTGCGCATCGTTGTCGAAGTCAAAAACTAGGTCAGGAATCAGCATGTCATGAGGGCCATCCCTCCGAGCATATCCAAATTGTCTCAAAGCTAGACAGGGGTTGTAGGTAATGCCTCCCCTAATGCCAAGTAATGGAACATTAGGGAACTCACCACAACGATCGATGATGATGACATTTTCTCTAGACCGAGAACACCAATGTACATCAGAATGTGTGAGGGTCATCAATCGTTGCGACTACCTCAAGCCTTGCTCATTCTTCAAAACAGATTGTGGAAGGTGAGAAATAAACCACCTTGCAAGGAGAGGAGTACAGCATATAAGAACACCTCTCTTAATCATTGTTCGTGTGTAAAATGAGTGGAGGATGTCCCCAAGCAATGTAGCTATGGGATTCTTGGATAGGAAAATCTTGACAGCATTCACATCTATAAGTTGGTCGGGATTTGGGAACAAGACCAACCCATAAATGAGGAGTGCCACAATTTCTTCAAAGGCTTGTAGATCCAAATAATTCCAACACTCTTGTGCCTTCTCAAACAAGAATTTTGCCAACAAGCCTTTGACACCACTTCTGGTTTCCCAATGCCCCTTGATGTCAGATGGTTGCAAGTGTAGTGCTTGAGCAACATCTTCAGGTTTTGGTTCTTTTTCCGTACCGTTGTAGGGTAGTTGATTAAGAATAGAAATTCTCAGGAGTTGAGAAAATTCCTCCAAAGTAGGCACCAATTGGTAGTCGGGGAATGTGAAACAGTGGTGAAGGGGGTCAAAGAAATGGAACAACACTTTCACCATGTCTACTTCAATGCTGGTGTTGACTAGGATGAGCAGTCTACCATGTCTTTCACTGAAGAGAGAGCTTTCTGGAATTCTGGATGTAAGCTCCTTGAGTTGAGGAGGGATTCTCACAAGGTTGACTTGGATAGTTTTCCTGCGAAGAATTTCCATGACCTACAAAACAAGAACAAAGATGAAGATCCAAACCCTTGAAATGGTTAGTGGATGCATATGATGCTTTATGATGTTCATGATGTATGCACAAACATATGTACAATCCAGTCACACAAAACCTAGTTTCAGGCTTGCATGGGGTTTCATAGGTAAGTACCCTCTTGAGTTTAGTTGGCT
This sequence comes from Vicia faba, assembly GCA_948472305.1. NCBI lineage: Eukaryota > Viridiplantae > Streptophyta > Magnoliopsida > Fabales > Fabaceae > Vicia > Vicia faba. The sequence continues at coordinate 811,748,699 of OX451736.1, read as the reverse complement.
TAAAACCTGTCCTAAAAATAGTAATCGGGTTCTAAGGAGCTCAATATCATTGGATTGTTTTCCATGTTCATTGTTTTGGTTTAGCCACTTAACTAGCGACCAAAATATTCCAAGAAAACAACCCTCAATGAGTGTAGTATCGAGTATCTACCAACTTCGGACTGCACCAAAGTCGGTCATCTCACTACCCCTAATAAAAGGCCAAGATGGTCAAGTAAGGTTCTAGTTCATTAGTTCTTAGTGATATCACTCAGCGGCCCCGTACCCTCCTTGATTGAACTCAAGGGTTACCGGTACTCACAAATATGTCGCACTAATATAGCTATTGCTTCAAGCGTGTCGGTATACCCCGCACAGTTTCCACAATGTATTGCTATCTATGAATGTTTCCCAAATCCGGGTGTAGGATTTCAAGCCCAAACAAGAGAACAAAAATGTAAAGCAATCAAAGAAAACAATTAGTCATGCAAAAGGGTGATCTAGGCCCTAAGGTTACTCCACTTTTAAAGTTCTCCCCAGTAGAGTCGCCAGTTCTGTGATACGGTGGGAGAACTAACTTGAGATTTTGCGTTTTTTGTTTGCAAATGTTTCGGTTGAGCAAGAGTCGCCACCGACTTTTTATTTTATCCTAAGGAAAGTTTAAAAAGCACAGGAAAAACCTTTGAGATGTTTTCGTGGGTTCGGGGAGTAGATTATAGAAAGGAAAGGTATTAGCACCCTTTCTATCCATGGTTATCCATGGGCTCTTAGTTACTTGCTTAGATCACTTTCCTTTGCTTTTCAATTGTTTGAAATGGTGCTTTGTGTGTGTGGTTTTTGAAAATGTTTTGAAAAGAGGCCATTGTTGTGGCAACCTTTGTAATGATCCATGTTTGAATGTATACAAAGGTGTATTCTCTTTTGAAATTTTTTTTCAATGTTTTGAAAGTTGTTTTGAAGTTGTGTTGTGAGGTGTGTTTTTGAAAAAAATGGCAAGGATTGTTTTGCAAGTTTGGTCAAGTAACCAAGAGCTATCTACCCAAAATTTCTCAAAGATCTTTCTCATATTTTTACCCTTTTAACAGTGTTGTTTCACCATTGTATTTGGTGAACAACCTTGTGTTAGGATGTTAACGGGACAGGCGCGGGTCATCGTTTAGACCATAGAGGCAATAGTGCCAAGTATCTTTGGCAATTTTCTCAAGGGACTTGATCATTTTTGTTTAGGCAACTCCGATAACGTCATCGATGGACTATGATCATTTGATTTGTTTTTGTTTTGCCAAAGACACTTAACATGCAACCATGGCCCATTTTTGAAGGCAACAAGTGGAGTAACCCTAAGGGTGCAAGTGTGCATTGTTTGTTCTTTTCATGCATGTTTATCTTGAATTAGGTCAAGCTATTTGTTGGTTTTATTTGCATACAAACCCTAGGTCTATCATGGCATAATTTGAAAGCTTTTAAATGCGTAAATTTAAATGCTAAGCTATTACAACAATGATTATGGGGATGGGGGTACAAGTTTGCATTGGGGATATTTGACAAGAAATTAAATTCTAAGCTATTACATCCATATCGAATATACAAGACAAATATCTAATATTTAAATAAGTACAAATAAATAAATATCAAACAAAAATGCATTATGCTAAAAAAGGATTTTTTTTCATGTATGTAAAATTATTTTTTAAGGTGAAATAAAAAATAAAAAAAAGTCAATTTTTTTGGTTATTTTTATGGTTTTAGGGTAAACCCTAGTTTTTGAATAAATATTATTATTTATTGATTATGTACAAAATATATTAATTTATGCGCAAAATGAAAAGTATATGGTTAAAAAAAAATATTTTTTGATGTCAAATATTAAATAAAAATAAAACATATTATTTTTGTATTTTGCCCTAATTAATAAAATATGTATAAGTATAAATCATATATATTTAATATACTAAATGTGTAAAAAATAAAATATTAATTATTTACAAAAAAGTATATTTTTAGAAATTATTTTCAAAATGTAAATAAAAAATAATAACTAAAAATAAATATTTTTTTGTATTATTTCTAGGGTTTTAAAATGAAAAGGAAATATATTTATTTACATGTATATGTTTAATAAAGCAAATAAGTGCCAAATAAATGTAAAAAAATGTGGAAAAATATTTTTAATGTTTTTTATGTTTGAGCAAAAAATATAAATTCAGAATCAAAAAGAAAAATGCAAAAATGATAAATATTTCACATAATGGGCCAGGGGGGTGCAAATGGAAAAAAAGGGTGTGAACAGCAAGCTGACTCAGGCCCAGCCCAAGCCAACCTTCTTCAACCTCCAGCTTCTGTTTGAATGAAAAACGCGCGCCTCTTTGATCAAACACCAACTCCTGATTCTTTGACTTTTATGCAAAACTCATAACACCAATATTATAGAGCATCAAAAGACGAATTCAAACATGTAAAGAACTTGCCCTAACTCTAAGAAACCAGGGAGAATTTCTTCACCCCTAATTTTTTTCACATGTTCATGGCTAAAATTCTCACAGCACGCTTAACATAAATAAAAACTGATCACATGTATGGCTTCAGGGCTATGAGTAGAGCATGTTTCATTCACAAACCTAAGCCTAACTCTTCCTAGATTGAGAGATAGAAGTTCATGGTTTTACCTGTTTCAGCTTGACTTGAACAGAGCAATGTAGGTGTCTTCAATGGAGTTTGAGCTTTGGTTGAGCTTTCCTGAAGTCCAAGGATGCTTCCCAAATGCCTAGCTTGCTTTGAAACCAACTGTATCGTGCTATGGAAGTCCACCTGCACAGCTTGAAAGTAAAAATGGCAAACGTGGTTAGGGGTGTTACAGATTGAGTTCAAGGCTTGGGATAACTTCAGTGGATGATATGGAATGTGTTTGAACTCCTTTTGGACAAAACGCACGACAGGAATGGATTGTGGAACTCAAGCTGCAGGGTATGCCCTGTTTCTGCAGCAAAAGGGTGTTTTGATGTATGAGGAGGTTTGAGAGGTGGTTGAATCGTGCCTTAGGTCTGTTTTGGTGTATGGAGGATGTGTATAAAGTTTGCTTGAGCTTTTGTTTACAGGAAGTGAGAGTTGGATTGAGTTTGCAAGATTTCTTCTATGTGAAGCAAAGAAAGTGTGTTGATGTTATAGACCTGTCCAAGCCTCTCAAGCATGCTGCAGCATTTTCTCTTGGTAACACAAACTTGTGGATTTGATTTTGCCTCTAAGATCTGGCCCCCATGTCCAAGGATTTTGAATTTGACATAAAGTGATACTTTATCAAAATGGCAAATGTGCTTTTTCCAATTAAGGGTTAGTTTAGCATGTATTGTCCAAATGAACAAAATAACACCTTAACACAATGGTTAGGCATTTAATTATGGTGTGTGAAACTGGTTTTGAGGCCTTCAAGCTAGCATTGTACAAGCTGATTTGAAAATGCAAGTTGCCATGAACATGTTTTGGCCATGAATAAGAATGAGTTTTGGCCAACCTTGCAAATTCGATTCTCTCTAACCACAAGGGTGTTTGAGAAGTTCTTGGACAATTTGGAAAGCTTGGAATGTGTACTACAATCCATCTTTGTAATGCAAATTGAAACTCCAAGTGGAACCATGTGAAAAATGGCCAAGAAGTTGGACAAAAATCCTGCCTAGAATAGGGCAAAATTTCTCTAAGTTAAGAATGTTTTGCACCCTTGTTCCAAAAATCATAACTTGAGATACAAGCTCCTTTTGAGAAAATTTTGTGAATAAAAGTTGTAGATTTTTCAATGGACTACAACCTTCATGTTTCAAGTTTTGTTTGAATCCATTTTCATCTTGGTGAAAAAATGGGACAAAGTTAGGAAAAAATAAGAAAATTTCATAACTTAGAAAATTTCTAAGTTATGAAATTTTTTCATTTTAAACCCTAATTTGCAATTTTGGGTTTCTTGATGAACAAGTTTCATAATTTGACATGTCTTGATGAAAAATGAATCTTGGCACTTGATTTTGACCAAAAAATCAAAGTTTGACTTTTCAGTATACAGTCAAATTTTGATCAGTTGACTGAAAAATCCATCTGTCAATCCTATGCATTTGAGATCTTTTGGACTTGTTGAATGGGTCAAGACAATTCCATTGAGTCCTTGAGTCTATATATGAGCTTGGTTTGCCATTGGTTAGGTCAAACAGTCAAAAATTGCCTTTGTGCAGTCAAAACCCTAAAAATGACCATTTTGCCCTTTTGGTGATCTGATCAAATTTCTTGTGGAATTGTGATCCAAACTTGACCAAATGGTTTATATGAGTTCATTATGTTGATGTGGGTCAAAAACCATGAGGTTTGACTGTCAATTGGCCACACTTGACTTTTTCCCCAATATAGCTGATTTCTAGGTCAATTGTCCAATTGACTGGGCAAAGATTGGAATCAAGACTTGAAACTTGGTATGGATAAACTTATAAGTCCAACATGAAGCATGAAAGTCACCTTGGGAATTTTAGGTCAAAACATCCCTGTGCAAACTCAAACCCTAATTTGGGTCAACAGTGCAAAGAGGAGTCTTGAGCAGAGCAAACCCTAACTTGATCTTGAGTTCCAAGAGTCTTGTGATGAAAAAAAATGTTGATGAAAAAGGGAGGGCAAATTTTGGGGTACAACAAATTGCATGATCAAGTTCATTTGAGTCTTCAACTGGTGGATATCCTTCCACAGTTTCAGACTTTCTTAAATTCGTTTGCGAGTAACAAGAAATCGACTAGCACATGGATCATAGTTGGATAAGGGCGAAGGTTGAAATGCATGACATGCAAATGTATGAATGTACGAAAATGCATGGGTATGCAAAATTATTTTTTTGGCTTTTAAGTATGAAAAAAAAAAGTTTCATGGACATGCAATGTGACACAGACGTAGTATGAGGGTAGGGGTACCTTATACAGGTTTATTGGTAAATATGAAAATAATGATGTCCTACTTTGATTCAGAGATTGAGATAGACAAGAACCCCTTAAGGATAAAGATAATAAAAGACATGGATATGATGATATCCTACATTGTCTCAGAGATTGAGACAGGCAAGAATTTCTTTAGGATTATGGCCTAATGAAAGACGACGAGATATCCCAACAGGCTAGGGATCATGACATAGACGGAAGCCCTACGGGCTAAAGATGGTAGTGGATGGAAAAATAACCCTTGCGGCTTTAAAGAGTGTAGTGGGATTTGTGAAAGGTATCCTTAGAAGGTAGGTTATTAGTATTGGTATATGGATATTCTACCCTCCCCATATGATGGTTTCCTTAAGGGTATCATGGATAACACTGGAGGGAAAGGCACAAGGGAATCCCTTAAGCGAAGCCTCTTTATAGACCGAAACTTTCGTCTCTAGGTCATGAAAGGTCTCATCATGAGTTTTTGGTTTAAAGGTCGTACAAGGAGTCATAGGTGTCATTCTAAAGTCCGACTTTCCAAGAGGATGTCTCTCTAGAGGTATTCCTTTTGCGGAATTCCACCGACTCTATGCGAAGTCGTCACATAAACTCATAGGGTTTATGTATCCCCTTGACTAATAGACGAACCTTATTTCTAAGGGTTTTGTGAAAATATTTTTTGCGAAAACTAAATTCTACCATAAATATAATGATATAATGAATAATAATAATAATAATAATAATAATAATAAAAAGAAAATAAATACATAATTAAATAAGCAAATATATAAAAAACAAAAAACCCAAAAAAAAACCTAAAACCGAAAGATAAGGATTCTAAACCTAGAGTTGAGTCCCCAGCAGAGTCGCCGGCTGTTGTAACTGGTTTTAAAATAAGAGTCGCCATCCTTATTTTTTATCCTAAAGGAAGGGAGTATAAAGGAATAACCCTAAAGAGTTCAAAGATTCTAGGTTTGACTCGGTTCTAGACGAGAGGAAGGTGTTAGGCACCCCTTATCTACCTTGTTTACAAGGATACTGGGTTTAGAAGCGCATTTTAAGAAAAGGGTTTAAGTTTTATTAGGGGAATTCGTCACAATTTTTGATCGTATTCCTATGTATCCTCTTAGGAGGAATTAGAGTTCCATTTCGTAGTTCATAGTGTTGGTTGGTGTTTTTTTATAGGATAGTGTAAAATTGCTTTCGATTTTATCCTTGAACTTTGTTTTGGTTTAAAATTGAGTGAGCGTAGATGTAGTTCGCAGTTAATTTCGACAATAATTCCCCTTTATCCTTTTTCAAAATTTTTCTTGAATTTGATTATGTTAGTAAAAAAATGTTTGAATTGTTCGTTAGCTATTTTGAAGTTCGATTTGATTAAAGAATAGGGTAAGATGCGGAGCGGGGGAGTCTGATATAGTCTCCTCATCACGTGGCCATAAATTTTCCACGTGTCGCTCGCGGATGGAGTAATTAGTGAGTTGTGTGGGTTTTAATTATTGAATTAATTAAATAGTGAAAAGTGTTTGAATTTATACAAGGAAGTTTTTTATTACTGTCACTTTTTGATGGATATTTTAAATATTGAAACTAGGGATGTAAAAGGTAATTAGAAAGGTACAAGAAAATAGGGCTCAAAATCTCAAATCACACAAAAAACTTAATTTAATTTAAATAAAATAAAAGACAAATAAAAAACTAAAAAAAATAAAAAATATTACTAGCAACATGGTCGCTGCTTTTGCCCATTGGAATAAATTAGAAACCATAATTTTTGACATGGTCACATCATGTTAAAAGATATCCACCCATCCAAATGCGACAAGTGTCGTTTAAAAATAATTAAAATGTAAAATAGCATAACAAGTTAGCAACAGATCCAATACGACCTTCCTTTTCTCCTATATTTTTTCTCCTTTTCATTCTATTTTGTCTTAAATTTATTCTCTCTCAAATTCATTCTCTCTTTTCCTCCAAACAAACCACTCAAATAACAATTAAGTAACAATTAAAACAATAGCAACCATATAAGCGAAGAAGAAACAAAATCAAAACAAGAGCTTACCAGATCTGAATCCACATCCACGGGGTGTGGCGACTGAAAGTGTTGCCGACGATTTATTACAGGTCCAGCGGTGGAACGCCGAGTGGCTGTTAGGTACGCAGGCGGCAGTAGTGGAGATGTCCGACAAGGTTTGTTGGTTTCCGGCTAGAACTGAGCTTTGGTAGCGTGAGTTTTGATTTCGCGGCGACTTTATCTTTTCTTCTTATTTCTGCAATTACAAAAAAATACTTTGTACTAATATTGATATTGTGTTGTTAGTTTTGATGGGAAAGATTTGTGAAGTGATTATACGGGTTATGCCATGAGTTTTAATTTTTTTTTTAATCTTTCGAATTTCAATTTACTTCACTGTTTTTCTTTGAATTTGAAGTGTTATTATGATTAAGAATTTTTCCGAAACGACATAAAAATAGTTTTGTGAGGATATTAACTTTAAGTTTTAAACAAGTTTTTGTGGAGTAAATTAGAAGAAGATTATATTATGATGTGTGAATATTTTTATGGTTGTAGGTATGTATAATGATGAAAATGTTTTATGATGTTACTGGAAATTACACGTGAACGTCAAAAGTGGGAAATAGTGTGTAGCAATTATGGTTTTTGGTGGAAAAGTTGTTTATGGTATATGATGTAAAATAACGTGACAATGATTTTTAGTGAGTGTAATATGTGTGGTAGGTTTTTCTTGTAGGGAGTGAATGTGTATCGTGTGGAAAAGTTTGTGGATGGAAAAATGGCCTCCTAAAAATTGTTAGTAAGAAAATATAATTAAGAAAAATAACCATCAAATAATATCATCATATGATTAGATAGAAAACGAATAAAAATTAAAAAAAAAGATAGTGGTCTCATAGGTTAATCATTTGCCAAATAGTTTTGAGAAAGAAGTTTTGAAAATAAATTACAAAAGTGAGTTTGTGAATGTGTGTGTAAAAAAATTGCAAGATCGTAGATGATTGTGGGTGAATTACGTGTGAATTGTGTGTGAATTGTGAATGATCTAGAAATGTGAAAAACATATCTTATTTATAGATAAAAAACCATCCAAGTTGGAAATAAAAACAAAATTGACCAATCAAAAATTAAGTGTAACACAAATTGACATCAAATGACCAATAAGAAACACCTATTTAAAAAAGGAAATAAATTTTTATATTTATTATAATTTTCAAAAATACCATAATAAAAATATGAAAATAATATTTAAATAATCAAAAAAAGGCTTTTTTATATGATGGAAATAAAATTAGTGATAATAAACCAAACATAAAAAAATGCACCAAATGAGATTCGAACCCGTGACCTCGTATCTATAGGCTTGCTTCTTTACCAATTGTGCTATGCCATTTCATTTGAGATGAAAAAGACAATTTAAAATATATGAAAGGTGAGCATGTATTTGCTATTTAAAAATACAAATAATTTGAAATAAATTATTATATTTTTAAATAGTCTTAAAAGCAAATAAAACCCAAAATGTTAGTAATACCCAAAAAATTTATGAAACCAAGTTACAAAAATGAGGCGGGAAATTTTGGAGTATGACACCCTTGTGCCAAGGAGTGGCACTTTAGGGAACTCCCCACAGCGGTCAATAATAGTGATGTCCTCCCAAGATCGGGAACACCAATAGATATCTGAATCAGAGAGTGACATCATCCTTCGAGACCACTTCAAACCTTGTTCATTCTTTATCATTGATCGGGGAAGGTGCGAAATAAAATACCTGGATAGTAAAGGTATGCAACACATGAGAGTCTCCCGCTCTCTCATAAGTACAAGTGTGAAGAGGGTGCAAAATATCTCCAAGAAAATTAGGCATAGAATTATGAGCAAGAAATATTTTGATCGCGTTCACATCTATGAGTTGGTCTGGATTAGGGAATAGTACCAAACCATAGATTAACAGAGCCAAGATCTCCTCAAAAGAATGAAAACTCATAGCATCTAGAAACAAATAATCCTTCTCTATCATAAATTTAGCAAGAAGACCTTTAACTCCAATTCTTGTTTCCCAATTAGACACAATGTCTGACCCCTTCATATGTTAGGTTACTGCAATAACTCCAGGTTTTGGAACTTTCTCTAAATCGGTGAAGGGTGTCTGATCAAGAATATGTACTCCAAGTAGCTTAGAAAACTCTTCTATTGTGGGTACCAACTGATAATATGAGAAGGTTAAACAGTGATGCTTAGGATCAAAGAACTGGAACAGAACACTCATCATGTTTTCTTTAAAACCTGAGGTGACTAAACTGAGTAGATCACCATGCCTCTTGGTGAATTGAGAGTTTTAGGGAACCTTTAAGACTAACTCTTTAAGCTTGGGAGGTATCCTTACAAAGTTGATTCAGATAATATTTCTGCGAGCGGAGACCATAACCTACAACAAGGAACAAAGATAAATCCCTAGGTCCTTGAAATGGTTAGTGAAAATGTTATGTTATGATGATATGATGTTATGTTCATGTTGAATAAGTAGCAAACACAAACAAGTCATATAAGAGCCTTAGGTTTAAAGGCTTTCATGAAGTCCATAGGTAAATACCCTTCCCCACTGAAGTTAAGTTGGCTAAACCTGTCCTAAAATAGTAATCGGGTTCTAAGAATCTCATATGACAGATCTTTCTCGAAGGCTTTATTTTATCCCGGAAACTGACTTGCCACCAAAACATCCCGAAAGTCGAATCTCAATGAGCGTAGCCTCGAGTATAAACCAACTTCAGACTACACCAAATTCGATTATCTCACTACTTTATAATGGCCAAGATGGGTCAATTACGGTTCTAAAAGCAAGTTAGTGTTAACGACACCACGCGGAAGCCTAATGTTATCCTAGACTGACTCAAGGAACATAAATACAAACTAAAGTGTCACACTAATTGTAGCTATCATGTTAACCATATCAGTATACACTGTACAATCTTTATGATCCATTGCTACTTTGAAACCACCCGGTCGGACCCTGTCATCTGGATGTAATGAAACATCAATAAAGTCTCCACCGAACGTCTTTTATCCCGCCGAAAGGGAAAAGTAAACATCGAGAAAACCTGAAGAGGGAGAAATCACGGTCTTTCAACCGAGAGATCAGGTAAGGGAGTTTGTTACGCGAGGGGAAGGTATTAGCACCCCACACGCCCGTAGTACTCTACGGTATCCACTCTTGTTGTCTAATCTAATGGGTGTGGTCAAAACTTATGTCTATGGCTTAAAACTGAAAAGGGAATGCATGCGAAAGAAAAGAAAACAATGTAGGGAAAATAAAAGTTGTGCTCGGTTGGGCCCTACCCCTTTGCCTACGTATCCCTCTTAAGGAATCAGAGCAGACGTAGTTTGGCTCATATATTTTGGTTGGTTTGTGTTTTTTAGTTAAGACAACAAAAACAATCAAGATGGCAAAACATCAAATAAAACAACAAACAAATGAGATGGTAAAACATCGGTTAAATAATAACAAAGTAACATGTTAAAGATGGCGAGACATCAATAAAACGGATGACAAAACATCACACCTAACAATGATATTGAGAATCAAAGTAGGATACCAAACATGTGCGATGGCGAAACATCAGCTTCAAACAAGTGTGCGATGGCGAAACATCGACTATAAGATAGCAAGGTATCATGGCCAAGATGGCGAAACATCGATAAAACAGATGACAAAACATCACACCTAACAATGATATTGAGAATCAAAGTAAGATAACAAACATGTGCGATGGCGAAACATAGGCTTCAAACAAGTGTGCGATGGCGAAACATCGACTATAAGATAACAAAATATCATGGCAAAGATGGAGAAACATCAATAAATTGGATGCCAAAACATCACACCTAACAATGATATTGAAAATCAAAGTAGGATAACAAACATGTGCGATGGTGAAGCATCAGATTCAAACAAATGTGCGATGGCAAAACATCGGCTAAAAGATTACAAAATACCATGGCAAAGATGGTGAAACATCAATAAATAGGATGACAAAACATCACACCTAAAAATGATATTGAAAATCAAGGTAGGATAACAAACATGTGCGATGGAGAAACATCAGCTTCAAACAAATGTGCGATGGCGAAACATCGGCTAAACCAGATTTAAAAAACAAAGCCAAGAGGCGCACAAACAAATAAGATTGATTTGTATCTTTTACCTTGAAGAAGGGTTTAAGTTTATTAGAGGTGTATTATGATTTGCCAAGAAAACAATTTTTGTTTTAAGATGCAAAATGCAAAGGAAGAGAAAACAACTAGGGGAAACTAGCCTAGCATTATCCCTAGTGTTATCATACAATGATTGACCCTAAGGTTAAGGATAAAGGAAATTACTATCTTATGTTAGCATACATTGATTCCTATCTTAGTCAGCATGTTAAAGGAATCTTAACAAAACTATCCTATAGGGAACAGGCAATGAGAGCGAAGTCGTGATCTCAATTTCTAAATTGAGTGACTCATCGATCAACAATTAAAGAAGAAAAACAATAAACCTCCTATAGGGAACATGCACCGAGAGCGAAGTCGTGATCTCAATTTCTAAATTGAGTTACTCATCGATCAACAATTAAAGAAGAAAAACAATAAACATCCTATAGGGAACATTCACTGAGAGCGAAGTCGTGATCTCAATTTCTAAATTGAGTGACTCATCAATCAACAATTTAAAGAAACAAACACAACACATGCATCAAACAAAAACAGAGGGCCTCCTGACATATATCAACAACAGAGGTCCCATCATGCAACATAGAACTATGCAAATAGAAGAAAGGAAATAGTGCAATACCAAACGGATAACTATCCGTAGCAACTGAGCAAGAGTAAAAGAAACCCAGAGAACTTCAAGCAAGCTGGCATCAGCAGATAAATCAAGTCAGAAATTACGCCATCAGGATATAAGTAATGAGATTATCAGATATGAACAGATCCCATGGGCAATGTATAGAATTCATAATCACATGTGTATATCCTGCATAGACTATCAAATATGCCAAACACAAGAGCAGTGCCAATATAATAAATTGTGTTCCACAAATAAAGTGAAACACAATAGCCTCAAGTCAAGACTGGAAAACTTTTCTCAAAGTACCTCGCACATTCAACAACCAAGTTAGTATTCCCATAAATTGAATTATGACTCAGATAGGGGATGGATGATGACACCATAATGAAATGAGAAAACATGATAACAACTATCAAAATATTATATATGATAGACAAAAAGAAAGCAGGCATATGCACAATTTGGTAAAAAATTAGAGGAATGTTGCTCCTTTCTATCACCATGTTGAGTTGGAAATTGAATATCAATCAAGGATCATGGGAGCTTGAGAAAAATACAATCAAAGACCATGAAGGTTAGTGGAAAACACAATTCAATCATACTCAATTACTTCATTACAGCTCACAAGCATAATAGAAGAGAAATCCCACACAATGCATCAAAAGGTCCAATCATTCAAACATGCGGCATTAAGTGAAATTACTTGAGTTTATGTGGATAATCAGAACCAACATGATCATTAGGTGCCCAATTATAGGCCTCACTCAAGTTCATTGGCCATCAAGCAAATTGCAACAAGATATGCAACATTAATTGGGTACTTTCACTTCAAAAATATATGAAAAGTAGAAACAAGGATCAATGATTCAAACAAAAAATTTCTTAGCATATTTGAAGTGTGTAGAAGTCATAAAGTAAGTCTTAAGTTCATGAATGATTGAGGAGGGGATCAAATGAGGCCCAAAGTCCAAAACTAGTTGGCCAAACTACCAAACTAGACAAGCTTTCAAAATAATTTGTGGAAAAATATCAAACCAAGTCAAATAATTCAAGAAAAATGGTTTTTAGATCCTCAATACATCCATGAACCCCATTCAAGACCTAAATTCCATTGAAAATCCAGGGCATAATGGTTTGAAAATGAAACTTACACAATAAGCAACAAAACCCTAATTTTTGACTTTTAATCTTAAATATTGATTAGATAAGATCAAAATTCAAACAATTCAAACCAAGATCATGCAAACCACAAGGAAACCTTAAATGTCAAAATTCATATTTTTCCATATTTTTTGAATTAAAGGAAAGTCAAAAATAAAATCAAATTCAAACAAATAATCAATTAAACAAATAATCACATCTCAAAATAAAAAAACTAAGCAAAAATCAGAAAAATATCCAGCCAAAATTATATTCAAATATTAGAATTAAAACACACATCCCTGATTTTTTGTGGAATTTTTTAATTAAAGGAAATATTAAAATAAAAATCAAACAAACAATTAACAATTAAACTATTATTTAAAGGAAAAAATGCAATCCTTAGCCAAAAGTCATGGAAAGGTCAAAATAAAATTATATTTAGATGCTATGATTAAAAAAAAGTTATATGATTTTTTCGTGGATTTTTGAATTAAAGGAAGTATTAAAATAAAAATTATGAAGCAAAAATTCAAAATAAACTTCTCAAATTAAATTTCTAATCAAAAATAAAAAAATGCTAAACAAATTTCAGAATCAAATTCTAAATAATTTTGAGAGTTCAAAATATTTTTTGTGGAATTTTTAGATTAAAAGAACTATTAAAACAAAAATAAACATTGAATAAACAATTATTTAAAGTTATGAATTTTTAAACCAATCAAAATATTTTTAAAAATTCCAAAAAAAAAATGACAAATACTAGAAATTATTATTGGCCTATTGTAATTTTTTCATGATTTTTTAAAATGTTTTGATCACAAAAATAAAATCAGAAGAAATCAATTAAAACAAAAAAAATATGAAAAATGCATTAAAAATCACATGGACCAATCAGATCCAGCCACGCCATCATCTTCTTCCTCAAGACAAGCCCTAACGCGCGTTTTTCAGTTTCAAGCTCCTATGTTATACTCAAAATTTCTACTTCATTCCTCCACGAAAATTAATGATTCAAATCACAAATCAAAGTTCAAACTATCAACTACATCATGCTTTTTTCAAAATTCGAAATGATCGATCATAGAAGTAGAAATCAGAGCAAGAAAATTGAGAAAATCATTAAATCATGAAAAACCAGAAGTTCACCAAATCACATATGCTCCAAAATCAAACAAGTTTATACATCAGATGTAAGATCTGGCAAGCTATGAACATGATCACAAGCTTTAAATCACATGAAACAAGCAAAATTATGAAGAATCAAGATCTAAAAATACCTTTCGAGTTGAGAAATAAACTCAACTATGGCCTCTGAAACAAAGTGAAAACCCTTGTCCCTTGCTTCTAATGCTCCAATGAAGTGAAAATGGTCATGAATCGAGCTCTGGAATGGAGAATAAAGAAGCTTCGAAGCAGAAATTTTTTTGAGAGAGAGAGAGAGATAGCAGCTTCTGATTTTTTGAGAGAATGAATTCGTGCCTTGAAAGAGGGTGACATATGCCTTATATAGAGTGATTGCTGAGGGTAGAAAGTTCTTTGAAGAACTCAAGGCCGTTAGAAGCAGAATTGCAAAAAAAAACAAAAAAATGAAGAGAGTGATCATGGTGATGCGTTTTGCTTCTTGTTATGCCCAGCCTAGAAGTCGTTTTGATGATGTCATGTTGAGTGGAGTTTTGAGCAAAGAATGTGCATTTGGTGAGCTGTCTATGTTGACATCAATCAAAACTAGATTTGTGCAAAAATCTGCAACATGGACATGGTTTTCCAATAATCTGGCTAGCTGACTTTATGCTTAGGCCACTTGAAATTCCTTCGTGCGTTTTGGGCCAAATAGAGGCCTTTCAAAAGACCTCTTGATAGAGAACAAAACGTGCCTTGAATTTTTTAAAATGATCATGAAATGAGTAAGACGTACTAGCACCAAGTTTGGGAAAAGGAACTGATTGGCCTGTAGGGCACGCGCGTGCATGGGCATGCATGGTGTGCATGAAGCCAGCTTTGAGATGCCAACTTTGAAGCATTATAACTCACTCAAACTTTGGCCAAATTGAATGATTCAAGGCTCAATGGGAAGCTCTCATGGAAGAAAACAAAATGTTCTTTTTAATTTTTCAAATTTAGGCTTGAGTCACAAGAAATTGATTCCATAAAATGGCATGCCAAGTGTTTGATGAAATTACGCGCGTGACTTGCCTAAGAGAAGTCATCTTGACATTTAGAATTTTTTTAATTTTTAAGTTACTTCTTGAACAAGTTACACTCAAATTCACCATTTCTCATGATTCAAAGATGAATTTGAGTATGGAATATGAAAAGAGGATGCTTAAATTGATGGTTGACCAAAAGTCCAACTTAGCCAACTCCTGACTTTGACTGATTTTGACCAAAATGACTATTTTGCCCCTTTTGATCAATTGAATCATTTCCAATCCAAATTGAACCTCAATTTTTCAATCCTAAATGCTTAATAACATGTGGTGAATCATGGAAACAAGTTTGGGTGAAAAAGTCAGAGAAATCCTGATTAAATCCAAAACCCTAGTTTTGTACCATGTACTAGGAGATAGCTGATCAAGCTTCAAAACCCTAATTCCATTTGGAATCATGAGAGACTTTTTGATCAAATTTGATTCTAATGATGATAAGATTGTGATGCTTCATGAATTGGCTCATCCAGACCCCAATTACTTCAACTTGGACCAAACCCTAATTGACTGATTCCTCAAAGGAGAGTGATGAATCACCTTCAAAACTTCAAATCCTCTGGATATCTTGGCCACTTTCTTGTACAAAGACCTTTCAAATACCAATGAGATGTTGTAGCTTCCAAATCAAGACTTGTACATTAATCAATAGCCTTGCTCAAATAAAACCCTAATTTTGACTGGTGAATCAAAAGAGTGATTCCTCTTATAATCAAACACAAACTTCAATCCTCTGATGATCCAAAGAGATGGATAAAATATCTTGAGATATGCAATAACTTTTGAGCTTGAAAGATGCAGAGGTTTAGATGATAAGATTCTACTTGAGCAACTTGTCAATGCAAACAACCTTCAAAGCTTGAGGAAGACTTGATAACCAAAGTACTTTGATCCCATCACAATGTATGAATGCAATGCAATATGATATTCATGATGAAACATAAGCCTAAATCAAGAGGGTAAATTTTGGGGTGCAACATACTTACGTAAGGAATCACTAGATCCAGGTGTAGGATCTTTCACACAAGTAATACCCAAACAAGCCTGTAAAGTAAACAATTCAAACAATTAAAGAAACTAAGAGTGATCTAAACTCTAAGGTAACCCCTCTTTTTTATATAGTCCCCATCAGAGTTCCCAATTTTGTAATACGGTGGGAGAATTGACTTTTTTAGTTTTATCGCAAATGTTACGATTAGCAAGAGTCGCCACCGACTATTATTTTATCCAAGAATTAGGAAAGGGGAAAAGAACAGAAAAGACCTTTGATAGATGTTGAGTTAGGGGGGTAAGTTATGAAAAGGGAAGATGTTAGAACCCTTTTCATCCGTAGTTATCTACGGGCTCTTAATTGCTTAACTCACTTTAAACTTGCTTTGTGTGTGTGCGATTTGTTTGAAAATGTTTTGAAATTCCAATGTAAGGCTAACTTTGAAATAATCCTTGTGTCGGTCCTCAAGAATGTATATAAAGTGTTTTAGAAAATATTTGTTGTTTTGAAAGTGTCATGTCTGAACATGTTGTGAGCAAGCAACTAGGAGTCTTACCCATTAATAAGGTCTTTATTTTCATTTTCCTTCTCCTTTGGACATAGTATTATCCATACCATTAGTTGGTAGGTAATCCTATCTACTGGATGTGAAGGGATAGGCGTAGGGTCATCGTATGGTCATCAAAGGCAACATGTAAGGATACTTTAGCAATTGTATCTAGGGACTATCATCATTTTGCTCGTAGGGTCACCGAAGGAACTAGATAATTTTGTAGGTAACTCGAAGGGTCATCGAGAGATTATGATCTTTATTCGAAAGGGACCATGATGATTTGATCGAGGGTCTTTTTCTAAAATATCCCTACTTTCGAGGGACGTGACCAATGTTTCGTAAGGCAACAAAAGAGGTTACCCTAGAGGTGAAAGTGTGAATGGTGTGTATTAGTTTCAGTTATTTAGTCTTGAATTAGGGTTTTCTAGATTTGATTTTAGTCTTGCCATACAAACCCTATTTTACTAGCAATTAAATATGTACAGAAAATTAAAGTGTGGAATATAAAGTTCCTACGCTATTACATGGATTTGGGAGAGATACATGAGTATAGAAATTTGCGGGAAAGCAAATCTATGCTATTACAGTTGAGAATGCGACATATACACTTTATCTATGAATTTAAATAGCAAAAGATGAGAAAAAGAATGTTAGAAAAATGTTAAATGCCCTAAAAATTCTATATTTAGAAAATATATTTTTGGTGTTTTTTTGTAGAAAATAATTTGAGTGTTAATAAATAGTAATTAAAACCTAATTCTAATTAATTTTAATGTTAAGAAAAGGCTAATTAACCAATTAATTAATAAATAAAAATATGTCAAAAATTTAATTATTAACTAAAAAACCCTAATCCTAATTTGTTATGGTTTTGAAAAAAAGTTTAAGGTTTGTTAATGGTTAATTAGAAATGTAATTAGTAAAATGGAATAAAAAACTAGGCTTAGTAAAATAGAAAAAACAAAATTCATGGGGTGAGAGTCGATAATTTTGTAGGTAACTCGAAGGGTCATCGAGAGATTGTGATCTTTATTCGAAAGGGACCATGATGATTTGATCGAGGGTCTTTTTCTAAAATATCCCTACTTTCGAGGGACGTGACCAATGTTTCGTAAGGCAACAAAAGAGGTTACCCTAGAGGTGCAAGTGTGAATGGTGTGTATTAGTTTCAGTTATTTAGTCTTGAATTAGGGTTTTCTAGATTTGATTTTAGTCTTGCCATACAAACCCTATTTTACTAGCAATTAAATATGTACAGAAAATTAAAGTGTGGAATATAAAGTTCCTACGCTATTACATGGATTAGGGAGAGATACATGAGTATAGAAATTTGCGGGAAAGCAAATCTATGCTATTACAGTTAAGAATGCGACATATACACTTTATCTATGAATTTAAATAGCAAAAGATAAGAAAAAGAATGTTAGAAAAATGTTAAATGCCCTAAAAATTCTATATTTAGAAAATATATTTTTGGTGTTTTTTTTTAGAAAATAATTTGAGTGTTAATAAATAGTAATTAAAACCTAATTCTAATTAATTTTAATGTTAAGAAAAGGCTAATTAACCAATTAATTAATAAATAAAAATATGTCAAAAATTTAATTATTAACTAAAAAACCCTAATCCTAATTTGTTATGGTTTTGAAAAAAAGTTTAAGGTTTGTTAATGGTTAATTAGAAAAGTAATTAGTAAAATGGAATAAAAAACTAGGCTTAGTAAAATAGAAAAAACAAAATTCATGGGGTGGGAGTCGAACCCACGCCCTCAGCCTCACGGGTATGCCCTTCTATCCACTGCGCCATAGTGTTGTTTGTGACATGGAATAGGAATGAATTCATTTGTAATAATGTTGCATTGAAACATGAAAAAATTTATAAAAAACAATTGTAAAACATAGGGATCGAACCCACGCCTCTCATGTCACATGTCTTCGTCTCAAACCATCTTAGTTACACTGGTTTTGTGTTATTGAAACACAAATTAAACATTATATAGTAAAACGGTTGGATCAGAGAAGCGCTGGAACCCTAGCTCTGGTCATCTTCTCCGGTGAGCTTCAACATCAAACCTGCAATCACGTAAAATTCAGACACAAGATGAACCTTATCCCTCTAACTTGACCCATGTGAATCCAATGGTAGCATTGGCTTGACCTGAAAATGCTTGTAGAGTGAGTTTCGAAGAAAATATTTCAAACGACCCTAACAATGGCAGATCTTCATTCCTATGTCAAACCTCACAAGTAATACGTCAAAACAGTTCCACACATCAATATGAACATGAATGTATGCATCAGATTCATTTAAATTGCATGAATTAAAATTTTGAATTTAAGGAAGTTTGTCAAACTGGTGATACCTGGTTGGTGAGTTCTGCTGTGCTTAAAGCTTGAGTAAGGATTGGGAATGACTCTTGGAGGTCTTAGGAGACTGCTGAAATGCTTGGAATTGATTGATAAAGGCTGGAGGTCTCAGGAAACTGATGGAATGCTTGGAATTGATTTATAAAGGCTGGAGATAAGGGTTTTTGTTTCCCCTAGTTTCTTGAAAATTTGAAGATTTTAGGGTTGCTCCTATGATGTAGCATGCGTGTCCTTGAACGGATGGAGGTGTTGTGTATTTATAGGGCATCATATTAGGTTAACAAACATGAAAAGGATCTTGAGCAATCATGGTCAAATCAAACAAGAATAAAACACGTTTTCAAGTTTCCATATTTGAAGATTCTTGCCCTGTTAGACCTCTCACAATTTTGGAAAGTTGTCATGAGCTTTTTTGGGCCTCCAATTTGATCAAAACAAAAGTCCACATGCCTAAGTCCAAAGCTTTCATATTTTATTTGATTTAATTTACATTTAAATGAATAAAATCCAAATAAAAGAAATAAAAATCATAAAAATATTTGAATGGATTTAGAGGTCTAATATGAGGTCATGAACATATTTGTACCTTAAAAGATAGGTCCACTAGTCCAAAATTTCAAGTTTTCTCAATTTGGACTTCATGCATTTTCTTAAAAATTGCTCAACTTGCACAACTCATAATTTTCTCAATTTTTGTCATATGAAGATGATCTTTGACTTTTTGGAAACCTCAAGATGTCTCCTACAACTTTAATGTTGTTCATTGTTTCATTTGAAGTCTTTAACTTGATGTAAATTGATTTGACAAAAAATGTCTTTTTGTTGAATTTCAAAATGATCTGTAAAGTCTTGGCGCATATCTCTCAAATGAAGCATTTTTGGACTTAGGCT
The DNA here is from genome assembly GCA_948472305.1 of Vicia faba. Classification (NCBI taxonomy): domain Eukaryota; kingdom Viridiplantae; phylum Streptophyta; class Magnoliopsida; order Fabales; family Fabaceae; genus Vicia; species Vicia faba. The sequence continues at coordinate 811,728,787 of OX451736.1, read as the reverse complement.
TAGAGAGATAAAGTTGTAGAGAATAAAATTTCCTTCAATATGAGCTTTGGTTGAGGGATTTCTGATGAAGTATGTGAAAGTTGTGCTTCGTCAAAGTTCAGTTGACTTCTCCTTAAGAAAACCCTAATTTAGTAACTTTTGACTTTTGATGAATCTTGAGTTTTCTTGATGAATCATGATCAAAACTTGATAAAATTATGAATGTGACTTTAAAATGTTAATGTTGACCAACAAATCTTGAAGTTTGACTGTAGATTGATGAATGTTGACTTTTTTTCCCAATACAACTAATTTTCAATCATCTGATCAATTGAATGAGCAAACTTGTACTGCAAGGCTTGAAATTTGGTATGAGGATTCGTTGAAGCATATGAGTAACCATGAAATCCACTTGAGGCATTATAAACTCAATTTACTTTGAGAAAAGCAAAACCCTAATTGTAGATTGGTTTCTTAGGAGGAGAGTCCATCGGATCAATCCTTGATAAGTCTTAAGTGTTTGAGACCTTCATGAGCTTGAAGAGGTATCTTGAACCATTTTGTCTTAAGAATGGGAGGGAAAATTTTTGGGTACAACAATGTTGTAAGAAATTACTAGGAAAATTATCATTAAAACTTGCGACAAAGCTCTTCTTGGCAGAGGTTGTCAACACAACATGTCACATTCAGAATAGTGTCTCTCTAAAGACCTAATCTGGATAAGACTCACTATGAATTGTGAAAGAAAAAGAAGCTCAATATCTCCTTATGTCATCCTTTTGGATGTTATTGTCATTATGAATACTAAAGAAAATCTTAACTTAGTTATTTCTAAAATCCTTGGATGTATCAATTTAGGACATTCTGAATGCTCAAAAGGCTACAGAATATAGAACAATGATACACTTAGTGTTGAAGATCTAATCTATGATAAGATTTAACAATAAGCTTGACCTTAAAGTGTCAAAGCTAGTTAAAATACTTTGCAGGTCTGGATATTACCTTCTAAGGTGCAGAAGATAATGAAACTGATGCATAAGGACGAGAAATCAAAGTCTCGAAAATATGCTCATTTAAAAGCTTATGAAGCTTAGAAAAAGTTCATCACATGCTAGAGGATTGATTCTCATAAAATGATGACAAAGGTGAAAAGAAGTTCATTCTCAGCATAGAATCCTCCAAATGTATGAAACTCTAAGGTACATATCATTATATTCGATGGTTTATGAGTTATGGTATTTTAATATAATAAGAGTTCTCATTTATCATAATTATTCCCAGTCAAACTATTCTCTTAAATATAATATTGGAACTTGTAATTAGAAGGGTTTACTTCGGCATTAAATGCTTGCTAAAGAGTGTATGCTTTATCAGTTGTCTGATTGCGTCAGTTACTGAGTCTCTTAAATCAATTGATCAATATATTGGGTAAAGAACTCATAGGAAATGAAAATGGTTAGCATGCATTATTTTATTATGTTCTTAAAAATATCCTTATCTTTTCCTATCGCTTGTCTTGGAATTTGTCATTATCTTTTTTTTTTCCGTCCTTCATTTATTAACTTGTCAGTAACAAGTGTGTTAGGTATTTGAACAAATTTTTTCTCCTATTTGTTATGTTTCCATTCCGTCTATTTAACTGGATCATATCTTGTTGATTCATTCATCCCTTGTAGTCTCTCCTTATGTATTGCAAATATTTCTCTCTCTCTCTCTCTCTCTCTCTCTCTCTCTCTCTCTCTCTCTCATCATGTCTTCAAAAACCTTTCATGGCGATGAAAATCTCCTCGAAGTCATTCCTGAACTTCGTCCCAACATTCCTCATATGAGAAGTGAAGAACTCAACTTAACTCAGAGTGTAATTATGCAGGCTTGGTCCAGATATTTTGTAACGCTGCATGGAACAATCTATCTGAATCGGGTCAAAGAATTCTAGAAGTATGCTTATATTAGTTTTAATGGTGATTCTGTCAGTTCTATTGTTTTCAACATCCCTATTACCATTACTCCATCAATCATTGTTGTCATAATTGGCTGTGCTCAGACAAGAACAATTGTGGATCACTTTCGGTTCAAGTTCTCCTTTGTTGAGAGACTCTTCACCATTCATGACACCTCCACTCAATTTGTACCCACAAATCCTCAAGGTCTCATTCTTGTTGCTAAAGTCTAGTTTCAGCTACTGCTAACCAACTTTCTCCCTAGGAATGTGAACTTTAACTCTTTGTCTTATGATGACAGGCTCTTCATCTAATTCCTCGTGCATAATGTTAGGGTCAACCTACCCCAGACCATCTTACTATCTTAAGGACTCAATTACTTCTTCCAGGAATCAACATCAATCCTTTATCCCTTTTGGAAGAGTCCTATCTGCACTTTTCTATAGGGATGGAATCATTGGAGAAGTTCATCGTGTTGGTCCTGCTGATGCTCTCTTGGATGTAAGATGTGAATTTCTTGAGGTGTAGATGGTTGGGTTTCCACCATTATTGTTGCTTGTGTTGTATCCTTATTTTTGTTTTGTCTATTGTACTTTGTTTTCCATTGAGTGTATTGTGTATGTACTCTTTTGCCCTTTCAATGAATAAAAGTTTGTTTTGTGTTAACCTTTTCATATTCTAACATAATGTATACTAACATATCTTAATATTCATTTCCATGAAGTTATCCCAAACATCTCTATCCGCTTTCAATGAAAACTTTACTTTGTATTAGAACTTAAGAATAATTTTTCTTTTGTTTCTAAAACAATTATATCTTTATCCTTTTGGTCTTCAATGAAAATTTTCTTTTTGTCTTTTAAATCCTTTTTGATTTCTGACAAGGGGGGGGGGGGGGGGGGGGGAGTATATGATTTTGTATAATACTTAATCTCATATCTCAAACCCAGACATGATATAATGTTTTTACTACTAACAGTTTGTTTGATGTTTAACTTATGAACTTTGCAAAAGTTCACTGGTTTTCATAGACAGATTAATTGTCTATCAGAAGATTATCATCTTCCAAACAAAAGATCAAGACCGAGATCACGATGCATGAAGAATGATCTAATGAGCTAAGCATCTATGAACATGTATTTGTTAGAAGTTGTGAACTGTCTAAAAACGAATCATCAACTGACACTATGATTTGGTCAGAGGTTTCTGACTAAGTTAAAAGATGAAATATACTTTGATATACCTATTGTTAAGAAGTAGTGAAATTTGTGAAAATATGGGTAAATCAATCTCTGATACTCCTACTACTCAAAAATCTGTGAACTAACTGAAAGTAAGGAATTCGTGCGTTGATAATACCTATTGAGCAGAAGGAGTGAAATTCGTGAAAATATGGTTAAATCAAGCTCTAATTTTCCTACTGTTCAAGAAATTATGAACTTTCTGAAAGTATGGAAATCATATGTTGACAATACCTATTGTTCAGAAGTTGTGAAAATTTTGAAAATATGGTAATCAGACTATGTCGCTTCAAAAGTTGTGAGTTTTCTGGAAGCTTAACAAAGTTGTTATGTTACTTGGCATTCATTTTAGAAGTTGTGAGCTATCTAAAAGAATGGCAATGTATGCTTAGGAAACACCATCTCCACTATCATAAGACTGTTCAAAATTTGTTAATTGTCTGAAAGTGTTTGTAACCAGGTTATGTTTTACCAGATTCTGATACTTCAGGAGTTGTGAACTTTCTGGAAGTATAGTAAGTTTATTATTAACCAATATGTTTCAGAGGTATTGAACCTTCTGAAAACATGGTCTAAGACATGTTCTAAAGACATGGTATAATGTAACACTCCAATTTAATTATAATTATTTTTATTTTACATAATTAGATGATGTGGTGTATTTTATACGCTAGTTAATTTCTATGTTGTGTTGTAATCCAAATTGTGGGAAGTGGAAGTTTTAGAGACTATAGAAGATAAGGTGTGTAGGGGGTGTGACAAAAAAGTGTAGAATCACGGGGTGAATAGAGAATAATAGTATTATGATTTTTACTAGTATTATTATTATTATTATTATTATTATTATTATTATTATTATTATATGGTTATTATTAGAGATAAAATAGAATTAATAATTAAATAGTTAATTAAGTCAGTAGGGGCATATTTGGGATTAAGTATTTGGGGTTTAAGGATTGTTATTAGAAAAACAAGGAGTGAGAACGATAGAATGATCGTAGATCGAGAAAAGAGAAGAGAAGAGAAGAGATAAGGAAAGAAGGATTCCATAACTTTTGGAAGATCAAAGCTTCGAATTAAGATAAGGGGGTGAATGGATTCCTTAAAATGGTGATTTTAACATTAGAGGGTAGTGAGGGTTCCTTTCCCTCTTTAGGTTTTTGATTTGATTATTGTATGATTTATCTTTGGTTTGATTGTTGTTGTTGTATGTGATTCTATATGAATTGTGAATTTTGTGATGTAATATTCTGATTGTTGATGAGCATTATTGCTATTGTGAAGCTACTATATGAGATACCCCAATCTGGAAATTATAGGTTAGGAGATGAGAAATTGAGGAATTGGTGATGAATAATGACCTATAATTGATGTATATGTAGTGGTGTATCATAATGTGTTGATAGGTGATGAAACCCTGTGATTAGATGATGTTTTAGGACCTGTAATATGGTGAAATTGCATAGGAATTAGACTGGTGCAGTGCATAAATCGCAGCAGGAAAATCATGTTCGTGTAGGATCGTCGCATGATGAAAAATGTGTCGTCGGGCGATGGAGTTTCGCCAGGCGAATGAGAAGGCGACAGAGAGGTAAAAAGATGGATGATTTTGTAATGCATTGCGTCTAGCATCTTCAGGCGAGGGATGAACCGAGAGTAGTGTCGCCAAGCGAAAGAGGGTGTCTCTAGGCGATGGTTGACAAATTTAGTTGGTTGTTTTGAATTTTTCTTAGAACGATCATAACTTTAGTTCTATAGCTTCGATTTAGGTGTCATTCGAAGCGTTGGATAACTAACACTATGAACTTTAATTTGAAAGAGTAAAATGAATGATAAGGATTATATTTGTAAAACTAAGTTAGGATAGAAATAGGTTCCCCACATTGAAATCAAAATGGTGAATTGTTTATCATGATATTGTTTTACTTACGATGAAGTTATGAGGTGTTGTTGATTACTTTGATGGTAATGATGTTGGTGGCCTGAATTGAAACATTGTTGAAGGCTCATGCCTTATGGTTGCGTAATTTATGTTGTTGCATGTTAACGTTGCATGCATATCATTGGTGAGAGCTCATGCTCTGTTGTTGGCCTGTAATGGCGGTATGTTGAGGGCTTATGCTCTGTTGTTGCCCACTTGGGACTATGTTAGGGGCTTATGCCTTGACAATACCATATGCATTATGTTGTTGTCAGTCTCATTGAATTTTATTATTAATGAACTGATGTTGTATGATGTAAATGATGATTCGCGTTGTGAGGTGTTATGGGATGTGTGAATTTGTGTGAATACTACTACTTATCATGTGATATTCACCGTATATTTATTGAATGAAATTCTCACCCCTTTTGTGTTGTGTTTGTGCTCCTCAGGAGTACAGATAATCAGGTACCCAAGTAGTTCTTAAAGAGAATGTTACCATATTCGAGTCTTAGGAGTCGCTCTGATACATAACACGGGACTTGGGAAATTATTATGTTTTTATGTTGTTTTATTTGTTACGTATCATGCTTTCACACTTAAGATGGACCATATGTTGGTGGAGTTTTATTATTGTTGAGGCTTTACGCCATGGGAGTAAACTAATTTGATATTCTGCTACTGAACTGACTGTTATGAAATAATGGAGTAATAAAGTGATTTAAAACTTTATGAAATTTGAATTATGTGAAATCCCAGTGTGGACTCTGATATATTGTGTTTATTTCTTTATAATAATTATTATGGGAAATGGGGTGTTACAATTGGTATTAGAGATGGTTGGTCCATCCTGCCAGGTTCTTGAGTCATTAGTGTAGTGTGACAGTAGAATATTGTCGATGTGTTTCTTCTAACCATTGTTTAATGTTGTGATATGAAGCAGAACGATGGCTGGAAGAAACAGTGGTGCACTTGTTGCTGCGTTGCAGGATTTGGCTCAAGCAATGCCAAATTAGCCTAATGTTGGCAGGAATGGTGGATCTCGTGCATTGGACACTTTCCAGAGGAACCACCCACCTACATTCAAAGGGAAGCATGATCCCAAAGGAGTGTAGGAGTGGCTAAAAGAAATTGAAAGGATCTTTCGGGTTATGGACTGCTCTGAGGCACAAAAGGTGTGTTTTGGTATGCATATGTTGACAGGAGAGCCTGGTGACTGGTGGGTTACAACTCGTCATAGACTGGACGGTGTGGGTGAAGCTATCACTTGGGATGTGTTTCGTAGGGAGTTCCTGGTGAAGTACTACCCAGAATATGTCCATGGAAAGAAAAAAGTTAAATTCCTAGAACTGAAACAAGGAGAATTATTAGTGACTGAATATGCTGCCAAGTCCGTGGAGTTGGCAAACGATTATCCTCATTTCAGCGAGGAGACCGCTGAATTTTAAAAGTGTGTGAAGTTTGAAAATGGATTGCATTCAGAAATCAAGAAGGCAATTGGGTATCAGTGAATCCGTAAATTTCCGGATTTGGTGAATAGCTGCAGGATCTATGAAGAGGACAATAAGGCTCACTACAAAGATGTAATTGTGAAAAGAGGAAGACAACAATAGAATCGTGGGAAGCCTTACACTGCTCCAAATGACAAGGGCAAACAGAGGGTTGCTGATGGTAGAAGGACCATCGGGGGAGGTGCTCCTACTGACGTCGTGTGTTACAAATATGGGAAGCTAGGTCATCAAAGTAATGCATGTACTGAGGAAGTGAAGATGTGTTTTCATTGCACTAATACTGGGCATGAGATAGTTGATTGCAGACACAAGGCAACTATATGTTTCAACTGTGGCGAAGAGGGACATATCAGTACTCAGTGCCAGAAACTAAGAAAGCTCAATCTGGTGGAAAAGTATTCTCTTTAGCTGGAATTTAGACATCCAATGGATATCGTTTGATCAGAGTATTTGTTTCATTAATAGTACTCCTTTAATTACTATTATTTATACCGGTGATACTCTTGTTTTATTGTTGTTGATTGTGCTAAGAGGTTGAGCCTTGTGTTATCTTCTATGGATGGAGAAGTGGTTATCAATACTCCAGCTAAGGGATCAGTGACTACTCCTCTAGTATGCTTGAAGTTTCCTTTGTCCATCTATGATAGAGACTTCTTTGTTGATCTAGTTTGTTTACCGCTAAGTGGTCTGGATGTAATTTTGGGTATGAACTGGTTGGAATGCAATTACGTTCATATTAACTGTTACAACAAATCGGTGTGGTTTTCTACTCCTGATGAGGAAGATGAAACATGATTCTTATCTGCTAAACAATTGAAGGAATTGATGCAAGACGAAGCTCTGGTGTTTTCATTAATGGCGTCTTTTTCCATTGAGAATCAGACTGCTATCGATGCGTTATAGGTAGTGCGTGAATTTACTGAAGTTTTTCCAGATGATATTACAGACGTGCCGCTAGAGAGGGAATTAAAGTTTTCTATTGATGTTGTTTCGGGTACCAAACTTGTTCCTATTGCACCCTATCGAATATCAACATTTGAATTAGCAGATTGAAGAAACAACTGGAAGGCTTACTTGGGAAGAAATTTGTTAGGCCAAGTGTATCACCTTGGGAGCTCCGACGCTACTTATGAAAAAGAAAGATGGTAGTATGAGACTCTGTGTAGATTACCGGAAGTCAAATAAAGTGACGATAAAAAAAAGTATCCACTCCCGAGAATAGATGAGTTGATGGATCAATTGGTAGATGCGCGCATGTTTAGCAAGATTGACTTGATGTCGTATTATCACCAAAGTTGGGTAAAAGATAAGGACATTCAGAAGACAGCTTTTTAAACCCGATATGGACATTAAAAATATTCAGTGATGCCTTTCGGTGTTACTAACGCGCCGAGTGTGTTTATGGACTATATGAATCATATCTTTCATACTTATTTGGATCGATTTGTGGAAGTATTCATCGACAATATCTTAATATATTCCAAATTAGAAGAAGAACATGTTGAGCATTTGTGAATTGTATTTCAAGTGTTAAAGGAGAAGAAGTTATATGTGAAGTTATCCAAGTGCGATTTTTGGTTAGAGAAAGTTAGTTTTCTTGGTCATGTTATTTCAGGTGGTGGAATTGTTGTAGACCCATCTGTTGTACCCCAAAATTTGCCCTCCCATATTCTTCAAAGTTTTAACAAGCATCATCTCAATTTGCTCAAGTCTACTCAAGGGTTGCACAGTTCAAACACCCTCATAAGCCAGTCAAATTAGGGTTTTGGTTCTTGCAAGGAAGTTGAGGTTTTCAAGGGCTCAATCAAGTCCCACATGCCTATAAACATTGTCAAGCATCTACATGTCAAGTTTCAAGGCTCACAAGGTCAAGTTGCACAGTCAAAAACCCTAATTGCTTCACAATCAACTGTAGGGGCAAAATGGTCATTTGGCAGTCAAAAGTCAAAATTTTTGGTCAACATCTTATTTTGAAGCCACAATCATCATTTGGTCAAATCTTGACCATGATTTCACAAGAATGACTCAAAAATCATCAAGGTGTCAAAAGTTTCTATTTTTGGACAATTGAAAAGTCAACTGTAACTTGACCAAGGCATAACTTTTTCATGGTTCATCAGAAAAATCCCATCCAATGCTCATTTTAAAGGGGATGACATTTCCTACAACTGATCTTCACATTCCAAATCCAAGAAATGCTCTCACAAAAAGTTATCAATTTCAACATTATAGGTCATTTTCAAAAGTCAACAAAAAGGCATTTTAAGTCAAAGACCATAACTTGAGATTGGTAAATCAAAATGACATGGGACCAAAGGCATTGGTTAGAGGACTTCAAGACCTTTCCAAAATGTCCAAGAACATGTTCATATGATCAAAATTGAGCAAGATATGCATTGGAGAAGTTGGGAAATTTTTGTGAAATGGCCAAGGTCAACTATCCTTGAAACTTCAATTTTTGACAAAAGGGTCCACTTTTTTCCACTTGGTTCAGCCTTGTCATGCCACCCACGTGTCCCATGACCCATTACAAGACCAAACATTTATTTTTTCATTTTTATTTAATTTTTATGGATTTAATTCACTTTAATCCATAATAATTCAAATAAAAATCAAAAAATGAGTTAAATGGTATCTTTGAGTTTTGAATGACTTTTATATGTCATGAATCACATACCAAATTCGTGCCAAGCCTATTATGAGCATGAAATTCAAATTTTGAACAAAATTGGCAAGTTGCTTTAATGGTGGTTATGGAAATCTCAAAACATAATTGCATTGGTTAAGAGCTCATAATAGTGACTGATTCTCATTCAAGCATATATGTATAAGCCTTGCATACATCAGACAGGACCTAGAAACCTCTGAAACGGCAACCCTAATTCTCTCAAATTTTCCACAAAATTGACAAATTCGAATTTGTTTGTTTAGCAAGTTTCAAGGAGTTTTAAGGATTCAATCGTGTTCCTGGGCATAGCAGGAATCATTCCCAACTCTTACACGAAGAAAAATCATCCCAGGTCGTGCTCCCTAGCTCTCATTGGTTTGGTAAATTTCTTGAATTCGGTTTTCATATTTCAGGCATCATTAACTGTTCTTGATTGTTTGTGTGAACTCAGGATACCTATTAGAATGTATTTGATGCATAACATGCAAGCTTTAACGCAGGAGTAAGGACTTGCCATTGTTAGGGCAGTTTTTGTTATCTTCTTTGAAACTCACCGTACAGTCGTTTTCAGGCCAAAACAATGGCACCATTGAATCCGCAGGGGTCGAATTAGGGTGATAAGGTTTTTCTTTTGCTTTGATTTTGCCTATTTTGCAGGATCGGCCATTGTGCTTGCCGGAGAAGACGACCGGAGCTAGGGCTCCGGCGTCGTTGACTGGATTGGACTCCGGCGTGGCTGGCGTGGCACGATAACGCATTCTGATTCGCTCCCATGTTACACCTGGGCCCCACGCGTGTTGACTGTGTTTGAAAATTCAAATATGCCACGTTTTCACTTTTAACCCATTGATTGCAGATTACAAACACCAAAGACAGCTAGCTCAGTTGGCAACGTGTTGGTTGATTTCTCCAAGAGGGCATGAGTTCGATTCTTGGCCCTGGCATTTTCTCTTTACCATTTTTCATAACTAACATGCTTTCTATATTTTCTTTTTAATATTTTCATCCTAATTTAATTTATCTTTAAATAATCTTCTCATGCATTTAAAAAATCACAACAAATATTTTCCTTTTGCATTTTAATCAAAAAAATGTTTATTTAATTTTTGACATTAAAATTAATATTTTTGCATGCATATTTTAATTAATTGTTAAATAATCATTAAATTGACTTTTAATTACTTTTAATTATCAATAAAACCAAAAAACTAAAAAAAATGTAAATACTTTATTAATTTCATTTAGGTAATTATTTTGTAAAAAAATATTAATAAATTGAATTAGTTTTAATTAGGCAACTTTAACCCTTTTTTTAATAACTAAAATAAATTTAGAATTAGGCTTTTATTAACTTTTAATTTTAATTCATTTTATTTTATTTCATTAAAAACATAAAAATTCAAAAACATCTTTCTTTTAATAAATAAATTAATTAGTTATTAATTTTAATTTCATTTAATCACAAAAAAGGACAAAAACTCATAATTTTCTCAAAAGGGTCAAAACTCTAGGACGTTCCAATTTAATTTCTTTTCGCGCGTTATTTTTATATTTTGATTATTATGTAACTGCTTCAAGAATGTAATAGTAATTAGGTTTATTGCTTTCTTTACTTTTCGCACTTTATCAAAACGGGTCTTTGTTTTTTTGGCGATGTATAGACCCGCGCCTTGTAATAGCGTAGCTTTACATTCCCGCAATTTATTTTCCGCACTCCTAACTGTTAAAAAATGCATGAAAGAATGTATGAACAATAAAATCAATCCGTAGCTCACAAATAACATGTACAAAAACATTAACTGAAAAACAACACACAAAGCACATGCCACTTCTAGGGTACGCTTCACTCGTTGCCTCGAAACGTGGTCATCAAGTATAGGACGTCTTAGAGGTCACCCTTTGTCTAAAGATCTGGTTGCCTCGAAACGGTTGCCTCGGATAAAAAAGGATCTAAGACATTAGGGTTACCACTAAGATGTCCTACCATTGCTTCGGTGACCACACTGTCCCTTAATCGAATTGACCCGAACACCTCCAACAATAGTGCTACCTACCCCTCAATGATGGGATAGCACTATCTAAAGGACTCTTACACAGCCTAATTCCTTAGAGTAGGTAGATTCTCTTAAGTACTTGCTCTTTTCAAAACAAACAAAAACAACTTTTCGCACCCCACACTTTCAAAAAGTTTTCAAACAAAACACTTCATACACTCTTGAGGACTGATACAAGAGTTACTTAGAAGTTTTCCGAACGAACTTTTTCAAAACCCACACACACTTGAAAAGCAAACAAATTTTGAAAACATAAGAGCAAGTACCTAAGAGCCCATGGATAACCATAGATAGAAAGGGTGCTAACACCTTCCCTTTCTATAAATCTACCTCCCGAACCGAGAAACATTCTCAAAGAAGGAATTTTGCTGTGCTTTTGTCCTTTCCATGTTGGAGAACAAAAAAGACGGTGGCGACTCTTGCTTTACCGCGACATACGCGAACCAGCTTAAAAAACAGTCAGTTCTATTCCCACCGATCACAGAACTGGCGACTCTGCTGGGGAATATATAAAGTGAGGTGTACCTTAGGAATAGTTCATCATCATGTTTTCAATTGCTTGATCTGTTTGCTTTAAAATTGCGGGCCTGTTTTGGGAGTTTCATAGATCCTAACCCGGATCTGGGGGATACCTCTTAGAAAGTAGCAACAAACTGTGAGGGAACTGTGCGGGGTATACCGACACGGTTGAAGCAGTTTGCTACGTTGATGTGGAACTTTGGTGAGTACCGGTAACCCTTGAGTCAAGTCAAGGAGAGTATGGGGCCGCCGCGTGGTGTCGTGAAGCATCAACTGACCTTAGGAACCTTAATTGAATCATCCTGGCCTCTTTAGGGGTAGTGAGATAACTGACTTTGGTGCAGTTCGAAGTTGGTTGATACTCGATACTACACTCATTGAGGGTTGTTTTCTTGGAATATTTTGATCGCCAGTTCAGTGGCTAAATCAAAACAATGAACATAGAAAATAACCCAATGATATTGAGATCCTTAGAACCCGGTTACTTTTGATAGGACAGGTTTTTGAGCCCACCAACTTCAAGAGGGTAGTGCCCCAAACTTCATGCTGGCCTAAACTCTAAGGGCTGTGGTGTGACTTGTGTGCCTTATCATGTTTGCTTTTGTGAATACTTGTGGTGTGTTTTATCATAGCATCATAACATCATACAACATCATATGTATTTACTAACCACTTCAAGGGTTCGAATCTTCATCTTTGTTCTTGTTTTGTAGGACATGGAAACTATCCGCAGAAAGACAATTCAGGTCAACCTTGTCAGGGTCCCTCCTCAGCTTAAGGAACTTACATCCAGGATTCCCGAGAACTCTTCATTCAGTGAAAGGCATGGTAGACTCATCAGCTTGGTCAATACCAACATTGAAGAGGATATGGTGAAAGTGTTGTTCCAGTTCTTTGACCCTCTGCACCACTGTTTTACTTTCCCGGATTATCAATTGGTGCCTACTTTGGAAGAGTTTTCCCAGCTTCTGAAGGTCCCTATCCTTAGTCAACTACCCTACAACGGTACAAAAAAGGAGCCAAAACTTGAGGAGGTTGCTAAAGCATTATGCCTACAACCATCCGACATTAAAGGGCATTGGGAAACCAGAAGTGGTATCAAAGGGTTCTTGGCAAAGTTTCTGTTTGAGAAGGCCCAAGAATGTTGGAATTACCTTGACCTACAAGCCTTTGAAGAAGTTATGGCTCTCCTTGTCTATGGGTTGGTGTTGTTCCCTAATCCAGATCAGCTTATAGATATCAATGCTGTCAAGATCTTCATGTCCAGGAATCCTATACCTACGTTGCTTGGGGACATGCTTCACTCATGTTACACTCGAACCATGAGAAAAAGAGGTGTTCTCATGTGCTGCACTCCTCTCCTGGCAAGGTGGTTTATTTCGCACCTTCCACAATCAGTTTTGAAGAACGAGCGGGGTTTGAGATGGTCACAACGATTGATGACTCTTACACATGCTGATATATATTGGTGTTCTCGGTCCAGAGAGAATGTCACTATCATTGATCGTTGCGGGGAGTTTCCTAATGTTCCTTTACTTGGAACCAGAGGAGGTATTACTTACAACCCCTGTCTGGCTTTGAGGCAGTTTGGATATGCTCGGAGGGATGGCCCTCATGATATGTTGATTCCTGACATAGTTTTTGACTTCGACAACGATGCACAAGGACTTCGCTAGAGATTCATTAGAGCTTGGAGAATGCCCGACAGGGTAGATAGTAAGACGCTGGGGCACAAGAACTCCATCCCCCTAGAGCCTTATCTCAAGTGGGTACGAGCCCGCTCCCAGAAGCTGGTGATGCCATATCCTCATGTTCTCCCCATGATCAAAGAGCCAGTGTTGGAAGGAGAGGTGCCCTACACCATTCAACATCCTGACATGCCTACATCCTGGGAAGAAATGCAGAAAAGCTGGATCCAACTCAAGGAAGAACGGAATTCTCTTAAAGCCAGTCTACATGCCAGTGAAAAGAAGGTCTTGGATCTCACCCGCCTACTGCACGAGGAAAAGACCCTCAACACTTACATCGCTCCAAAGAGGATGCGCAGTGTCGTTTGGGATTAATTATTTTGTAATGTTTTGCCCATGAGGCCCTGATGTACTGAACAAATTATTTCCTAATAAAAAGTGTGTTCTTTTTTGGCTACAACGAATTTGAACTTTCGAACCCTTGAATGCATTGCATAAATAGCATATCATGCATCATGTGCATAACAAGTACCCTTTTTCTACAGGTTGCTTAATCTTCTTCGCTGTTTATTTCAGCACTCAGTCATCATGAATCCTGAATCAACTACCGAACAAGCTATCAAGGCCCTCCAGGCCCAGAACGCCCAGTTTCAGGAAATGATCATGAACTTGGCCCAGGGACAACAGGAGTTGAAGGCTTTGCTCCTGAAGAAGAAGAAGAAGAAGAGGACTATGTTATTCAACACTGGACGCAGACTCATGAATACACTGCAGAATAAAGCTGAGAGGACTACTCCATCTGTGGGGGAAGGCAATCACCAAGGGAGAGAGGTTCCTAGTCCTGTGGTCTCTGACACCGAGACAGACTTCAACGATGAACAGTACCCTCCTGCTGAGGACCGGTACAAACAACTGGAGGACAGGTTAAATGCTATGGAGATCCAACGAGTGCCTGGGTTGGATTTTGGAGACTTAGGGTTATCTTCTGGGGTGGTGATCCTACACAAGTTCAAGGCGCCTGCCTTTGTGAAGTACGACGGGGCTTCCTTTCCTAAACTGCACCTCCGTTCTTATGTAAGGAAGATCCAGCCTTACACTGCAGACAAGAACTTATGGATCCATTTCTTCTAGGAGAGTCTTTCAGGGACTCATCTCGAATGGTTCTATCAGCTGGATGGAACCAACATTCGTAACTTGGAGGACTTGGCTACTGCTTTTTATAAGCAGTATCAGTACAATTCCGACCTTGCTCCTACGCGTACCCAACTCCAGGGTATGTCACTAGGAACGGGTGAAGGTTTTAAGGAGTACGCACAGAAATGGAGAGACCTGGCTGGTAGGGTGCAGCCACCGTTGACTGATCGTGAACTCGTGGACATGTTCTTGGGGACCCTGTCTGGTCCATTTTTCAACCACCTCATTGGTAATTTCCCTGCTGGGTTTACAGACCTGATCCTGACGGGTGAGAGGATCGAAGCTGGTATCAAATCGGGGAAGATACAGAAAGGTGCCTCCTCAAGTACTGAAAAGAAGCCCTTCAAGAAGGAAGCTAGTGTTGTGTATGGTCCCAGGAGACAGAACAAACCAGAACGCCGCCAAGCTGTCAACGCGGTGGTTATTTCTAAGCCTGCTGCTGCTCCTCAGCAGTACAACTAGCCAAGAGTTGAGAGGCCCAAAAGGCAGTATACTCGGCTCAGCATGACTCTCTCTCAGATATTACCGCAACTGCTGTCAACCAGCCTGGTAACTGTCAAGGAAGCTCCAAAGGTGGTAAACACAGCATCTCCGAAGTACAACCCCAACGCCCGTTGCGCTTATCACTCTGATAGCCCGGGACATTCTACTGATGATTGTTGGGCGCTAAGGAATAAGGTTCAGGACCTTATTGATGCTAAGGAAATACAGTTCGAGGCGCCCGAAAGGCCAAATGTTGTGACCGCTCCCATGCCCCAGCATGGAGTGAATGTTGTTGAGGAGGATCTGTATGTAGCTTTTGTGGATGATGTTGCTACTCCGCTGTTGACCGTCAAGAGGAACCTGTTGCTAGCCGGTTTATTTCCGGGATGTAGTAAAGGTTGCCATCTATGTGCTGCTTCACCTGTTGGTTGTCCTTTGCTGAAGTCAGGCGTCCAAAACCTGATGGATAGCAAAGAGATCATGTTCAAGAAGATTGCTATTCCTGCTGTTCCTGCTGAAGAAGTGTCAATTGTCACCATTTTCAACAACCCCCCTAAGGCTCCCTCAAAGAAGCCTGTCAAAATTATGCCTGTTCACAAGATTGCTCCTATAACCATCACTGTTCCGGGGCCCATCCCCTATAAGTCTGATAAAGCTGTCCCGTGGCACTATGGGGCAGATGTTTATGTTCTAGGAGTGAAACAAGAGTTCAATACTAGTACCGGTGTCACCAACATCACCGGGCCTGCTAAAGTCACTCGTAGTGGAAGACTGTTCTCACCAGATATTGCACCTCCAGCAATTCAGAGACCTCTTGTCATCACACCTGCTAGTGTGCCTGTTTCCCCTCCTGATCAAGTTTCTACCCCTGCTGCCGAGTCATCTGACGCTCGGGGCAAGAGGATTGCTACTGATGTGCCTGCCCGGACGGAGGCACCGAAGACCACTGTTGAGGCTTCCAAGCAAGAGATGGAAGAGATCCTCAAAATTATCAAGAGTGATTTCAACGTCGTTGAACAACTGGGACACACCCTGTGATCGGTGGATCTGGAACTGACTGTTTAACGCTGGTTCGCGAAATGTCGCGGAAGCAAGAGTCGCCACCGTCTTTTATTTTCTCCAACTGGAAAGGACAAAAGCACAGAAAAATTCCTTATAGAGATTGCTCTCGGTTCGGGAGGTAGGTTATAGAAAGGGAAGGTGTTAGCACCCTTTCTATCCATGGTTATCCATGGGCTCTTAGATACTTGCTCACTTGTGTTTTCAAAAATGTTTGTTTGCTTTTCAACTGTGGGTTTAAAAAAGGTTTCTTTGAAAATTCCAGTTCGACTCTTGTATCTGTCCTCAAGAGTGTTTGAAAAGTTGCTTTCGAAAGCTTTTTGAAAATGTGTTGATGTGAAAAGTATTTTTGAATTTGTTTTGAAATTAGAGCAAGTATCTAGATTCGTCTACCTACCCTAAGGAATTCGTCTGTGTAAATGTCCTTTAAAGTAGTGCCATCCCACCATTGAGAGGTAGGTAGCACCACCGTTGGAGGTGTTCGGATCAATTCGAGGTTCGGGACATGGTGATCACCAGAGCAATGGGAAGACACCTTAGAAGCTACCCTCATGCCAGGTTCCCGGATCATGAGGACTTACTAAGACATCCTCTACTCGACGATCACCTTTCGAGGCAAGGCAACAGTGAGGCGTACCCTAGGGGTGGTGTGTGATTTGTGTGTCGTTTTCAGTTCATTTTTGTCTTATCATGTCATGGGTGATCTACGTTTGTTTTTATTTTTGTCCATACATTCTTTCATGCATTTATTAACAGTTAAAATATTGCGAGAAAAAGTAAAAGATTCTAAGCTATTACAAAAGGCGCGGGTCCACATCGCCAAAATTAACCAGGACCCGATTTGACAGAAAATAAAGAAGCAAAGAAAATAAAGAATTGAAAAGTGCGAGAGGTAATTACAAGGCTTCGGGAGAGGTACATAATTATTTAAGCAAAATAAAATAAATATGCGAAATTAAACAATTAAGTCGAAAGGAGGGCGTTGGACCCTTTTGCAAAAAATTAAAATTAATGAGGAACTAAAATTAAAATTAAAAAGAGGCAAGAATTTGTTTTTTTTGGTATTTTTAATGTTTTAGGATTTAATAGAAAAAAGAATTAATTAAAGTACGACGCAAACCCTAATTCTAGTTATTTTTAATTTATTAAGAAATATGTTGAATTTTAACCTAATTTAAACCTAAGTTATTTTCATGCAAATTTAATTATAAAATAAATAAAATAAATAAATATTATTATAAGAAAGAAAAATTAAAAGGGAACAAAAACATTAATTAAACCTAATTCTATGTTTTTTATATTTTATTATGAAAAGAATTAAAATTGCAACCTAATTTAAAACTAAATTTATTTACATGCAAATTAATTTACAAAAAAAAAACACATTAACACAAAATATTTATTATATTTTTCTTTTCTGATTTTTAGGCATTTTTATATTTTTGTAGAAATAATTAATTGATTTAAGACAATAAAGAAAATAAAATAATAATTGAAAAAGATAAAATATAAGGAAAATTGCAAACCAGGGGGGGTTCAGACCCCAATATGGAGGTTTTGGCCTTAGCAATCTGGCCCATTTAGCAAGGCCTGGTAGACTTTTTTGAATCACGTGTGGCAACGTTGACTCACGTTTATTGTGTTCTTCAATACTGCGCCTTTGATTTGAATCTCTTGGACGCGTGTACACTTGGATCTGGAGGATGTATGGTGTACTTTTACGCTGAAGCTGCATGTGAACGCATATGGAAAAATATTATTGAGATAATGCAGACCTGGGACTCGAACCCAGGTCTTGGACGTTAAAGCACCCAACGCTTGCCAACTGAGCCACTACAACGCGTTTGATATATAATAAACAAATAAATAATATAAAAGAAAGCAACGCATTAATGGATTAAAGCGCGCGAAATTTAAAAGAACCAATCAAGCCTCGCCACCACATCATCTTCTTCGTTCATCCCTGAAATACAAAAACAAAAGCAACGGTTTTCTATGCGTTTCATTAGGTCGGCTATGGGAAAATAGCGATTAGGCCTGTGTCATTCAGAAATTTGGTGCGATGGTTGGTCTTTGTTCGTCCAGACATGAGGATTCTAATGGTGGTGGTCACAAGCCTTAATTTTTCCTTGGGTGAAAAGCCCCAATTCAAAACTCTGCAAACCCTAAAACTCAAACATGGTGAAATCACGTATACAGCACAAAAACGCAATTAATTGGTATGGTTAGTTTCAGAATCTCATAATGAACATGAATCAATGAATAAAAAATGCAAAGGATGCGTGAATCATGATGCACGATTGTGAATTTTCCTTGATGCAGTTCCGGTTCAGTATACCAATTCTTTAAGCTTTGAGGACTGATATGGATTAGAACACGTTCAGGAACCTTCAAGGAAGCTAATGGAGTAGTTTTTATGCCTTGAATTGCCCTGGAAGTGAGTTTGTAGTTTTGACTTTCTTAGAGAAAATTTCAAGTTTGATTCTTATGTTTCTGAGCAGCTGCGTGGTTATGAACATTAGGGTTGTGATCAGGCATTTGTATTTAGTGAATTAGGTCAAGAAACTCAATCAAATCCATTGCCTTTATTGATTTTGGAAATTTGATTTCTTAAGATCTTTTTCATATCTTTTCCATGTGTTCTTTGTTCAAATCATATCCAATTGCTCCAATTCTTTCCTTATTTGCATATGCACGAATTATAGAGGCTAAAACATGTATAAAAAGATTGGTTTGGTTAGGTTAAATATTTTTCACATATTTAAATGATTTAAATGAATTAATATAAATAAAAATTCAAATAAATAAATAAAAAATGAGAAAATACTTCCCTTTGGGCCAAGTGGTCGTGCACATGCCATGGATGATGATTTGTGGAAGAAAAATGGGCCCATTAGCAATTTTAGGTCTTTTGAAGTAATGTTGACTTTTCAAAATATCCAAAAATTTCCCAACTTCTACAAGGCATAACTTGCTCAATTTTTAAGCTTTTCTCATGTTCTTGGACATTTTGGAAAGGTCTTTGAGTCCTCTAACCAATGTCTTTGGTCCCATGTCATTTTGATTTACCAATATCAAGTTATGGCCTTTGACTTAAAGTCCCTTTTTGTTGACTTTTGAAAATGACCTATAATGTTGAAATTGATAACTTTTTGTGAGAGCATTTCTTGGACTTTAAGTATGAAGATGAGTTGTAGGAAATGTCTTTCTCTTCAAAATGAGCTTTGGGTGGAATTTTTCTGATAATCCATGTGAAAGTTATGCCCTGGTCAATTTCAGTTGACTTTTTCAACTGTCCAAATAAGGAAACTTTTGCATCTTTGATGATTTCTGAGCCAAATTTTGAGAATCATGATCAAGCATTAATCAAATGATGTTTGTGGCTTCAAAATGATATGTTGACCAAAAATTTGAACTTTTGACTGTCAAATGACCATTTTACCCCTACAGTTGACTGTAGTGCAATTTAGGGTTTTGACTGTGCAATTTTGAGCTGAATGTCTTGAAACTTGATATGAGGATGCTTGACCATATTTGTAGGCATATGAGACTTGATTGGACCTTTGAAAACTTCATTTCCTTGACCAGAACACAAACCCTAGTTTTGACTGTATGGGAGACCTCTGCACTGTGCAACCCCTGGGGAATTTTGAAACTTGATTTGGCAATTTCTTGGAAAATATGGGAGGGCAAATTTTGGGGTACAACAGTTGCCCCTGTTCAATCTTTTTAGACCTGAGGATGCAGATTGGCTGATGTGCCTTTCGTAATCCGATGGTGGAAGATGATTGAACACTAAAGTGCCCAGAAATTTGCGCTCACATAGTAGCAGTGTGATGATGGAATGGGCTTATAGATGCCATTTAAAGATTGCTGGATAGGATGATGGGCTTATAGATGCCATCTGGATATTGATCGCATAAGAGATTCCTTAGCGAGAACCTGCATATCTGTAAAAGAAAAATGATTACCTGACACGTTGCAGGAGTTGATTTCAGATGCTTGATATAGATATGTCCTGACTGGTTACAGGAGCTGAGTCTGGATCTTCAAACGGTGATGAATGAACCAGGGATGGTTACTACCTTAGCATGAATGGTAAGAGAACCTTGGGTGACTTTAACTTCAACAGCGCTCGTTGAGAAAATCTTGGTGGGAATTACCATCTTTTGCAATATCGGGGAGAGAACCATAGGCAATTATAATCTGAAAGAGAATCGTCACCTCACTCACCGTCGGAGAGGGAACTATAGGAGAAGGAATTATCACCTCACTCACCGTCGGAGAGGGAATCATCTGAAAAGGAATTACCACATCACTCACCGTCGGAGAGGGGACCATAGGAGATTATCACCTCACTCACCGTCGGAGAGGGAAACATCTGAAAAGGAATTACCACCTCACTCACCGTCGGAGAGGGGACCATAGGAGACTATCACCTCACACTCACCGTCGGAGAGGGAAACATCTGAAAAGGAATTACCGCCTCACTCACTGTCGGAGAGGGGACCATAGGAGACTATCACCTCACACTCACCGTCAGAGAGGGAAACATCTGAAAAGGAATTACCACCTCACTCACCGTTGGAGAGGGGACCATAGGAAATTATAATCTTAAAGAAAACCCTAAAATGGAAATCTCATGCACCGTCGGAGAGAGAACCAATAGGAAATTATAACCTGGGATAACTTCTACTGAGTCTTTATCAGAAAAATCTATTGGGAGTCGATTTAGCTGGACTAGAGAAGGCCTGGGACTGGATAAGAAATCTTCGAAGTCGATTAACTGACCTGGTCTAGGTCTTGAAATATGATTGAGAATTTCAACTGCATCTTTCCTGAAAGGTAAAGGTCAGTCATATGCAATGCATGATATGGATCAAGCAATGATGTTCTCAACATAAATGAGATTTGTATGATATAATGCGTCTATGCATGCTATAATGATGTATGTGATGTTTTATGAATGTGTTTTTCGTCTAGGAAAGTAAATCCTTGACGGGTGCCGGGAAGTCACTCCTGAGCTGATGTTGGAGAATAGATTTTGCTTCCGCTGGGGATGATAACTGCAAGAATACCGGTAGGAGAATATGACTCCGTTGAGGAATAAACTTGGCAAATGGAAGATTCTGCGGGGAGAAAAAGATACTCTAGCGACCATGCTGGGAAGCAATACTCTGTGGGAAGAGGGATGCTTTGCTGAATGTTGATAATAATTTGCTGATGATATCTTTGCTGCATTAGAAGTATTGAAAGACTTCGCTGGGGGTAGGAAGACTTCGTCGAGGACGCTCTTTCCGTGGCTTTTGGCTAAAGATAACCCAGTTATATCCTGTTAAGGAAATAACTCTTTAAATCAAGCCGGACGACGCGTTCGTGCTCTGCGAGGGATAAGCTTCCAGAATCTACTGGGGATAAGCTTAGTGCTTGGGAAGATGAATTCCAACTTTCCTGGGGAACTGGATGGGACTCTCCTGGGGAGTTTTGAACTGTATCGGGGAAGTGACTTCTTTTGAACATTGATATACCGCCGGGGAACAATCTTTAGACTAAGACTGCCGGGGATGCTTATTAAGAATATGTGTATTGCTGGGGAGTGTTGATATCTACTGGAGGATACTCAACTTCCTTGAGATTTGATGATTCTGCTTGGAGAGAGTGTACTGACTTGCTGACTCTCTGGGGAATTGAGATATGCTGGTTATGTTCTTTAGCTGAACCTACCTTGGTACCTTGGAGGATAGAACAATTAGATTGCTTTAGACAACTCTTTATTGCCCCTGTTTCTATAGGAGAAGGCATCTGTGGGGCGCTGATAGTTGTTGACGGGCAAACCTTCTTTTGGTAGACAGGTGACAAGATGACAGAACATAGTCGTACGCTTTAATCCCTAACTTTTGCCTGGACCGCCCTTTCGGGTTTTCAGTCCACCGGGATACCCATTTTTGCCCAAGCCGCCCTTTCAGGTTTTCGACTTGCCGGGTGTACAGTTTTTTCATTTTCATCCCTTCATTTTGCCCGAACCCTTTTGGTTCGCCGGGAAGCCCTTATTTTTGCCTAGGTATGTCAGCCTAGCGGGTCTTTGATTTTGCGTAGTATCTTTTCGACTATGTCCATATTCTCAGAATGTAGGGAGTTGCCCCTGTCAGAAGTGTTTTGTCATGCCACCAGAAGGTGTTTGATTAGGCAAGATTCGATGTTGGAATGCCCCAAGTGACTCAGGCGGAGATTTGCCCTAGGCTATTTGGCCTTTAAGAGATTCTCCGAATCTTGATTGGACTGCCCCAGATAATAGACCATGATTATATCATGTCCCTTGATTGGAAGTGTTTCTGTTCATTAGGCATTCATCGTGCGAATTTTCCTGCTGTTCAAACAAAAGTCATATGCAAACAAAGTTATGTTAAAAATGCAAAGCTTATGTCTGTCTTGAAGATTTTGAAAATGCATTCTTTTTTCATAAAACAAATGAATGTTTGTAAAACGTGATGTCAACTCCATATTTACCGTAGGCCTTAAGGAGTCAGGATACCTTTTGTAACAGTATGCTTTCGAACCAACCCATGCTTCAGCTAGGACTTTTGAGGGTTATAACGTGGCCTGGTTCACGGTTTAAGAAACAAAGGATAAAGGCTCAAATTATTTGTACCCACCCGTTCTTCGTGATGTTCTTCAATCCTAAACTCAGCTGATCATACGTTAGACCTCGTTTGAGTCTTTGCTCTGATTTTCCGGTGATGATTCGGATATTGATAACTTATTTTGAATAGGCAGTCTTTTCCTTTTTTGTTGAGGGTTTGTAGGACCTCTTTCTTGTCTGATTTTTGTTATCCCTTTCTTTTTTTGCCTGAACTGTTTCCTTTTTTGGAATTACAGTCAGCGGGATGCCCCAGTTTTGTAAGTCTCCTTCATGGGTTTTGACTTAATGGGCTTTTCATTTATGAATTTTTTGATAATGACTGCCTGTCTTTACGATTGTTCGGAACCATCAATGTCTTTCTTTTTTCGTAAGGATCTCTTTGGTGCCATTTGTTGCGCACTTGGATCAACTGAGAGAACTACCCTGCCCCAGGTTATGATAAAGGGTTTTAATTTTCGAAAAGAAAAACTCCTACTTCTTTGGCTCAGAAGGGTTGACGAGGGATTATCTTCCTTATAACTCCAGTGTTTAGGATTTGAAACAATGCCTGTACCTCATCAGCGGGGTCTGTTCAAAAGCATACTGTAAAGATTGCGGTATCGTTTTTGTCATCCTCCCTCAAGAGGCTTTAGAATTTTTAGACCAAGAGTTGACATCAGAAAAAATATGAAAACAGTTTGCATATAGTGAATGCGAATATATTGATTCAAAATAGACATAAGCGATGCATTAATGTGATAACAATGTTTAACATGAATAAATGTTTGAACAAAAGAAAATTGCAATCTTGAACATTCGAATGAACAAAAATTTTCTAATCTCGGGGCTTGTCACTTCAATTGGTGCCTCCTGTAGGGATGGTAGAAGCACTCAGCCTGGCCATCTCGGGTGAATTCCACAGCTCCCTCCTCGATCAGATCCTGGATCTTATTTTTCAGAGTCCAACAATCCTCTGTAGCATGCCCCGGGCTGTCAGAATGATAAGCGCAGTGAGCGTTGGGGTTATACCTTGAAGGTGTCCTGTTGGGATTCTTAGGGGGATCCTTTAGAGTTACCAGGTTCAACCTCAGCAGTTGTTGTAAGGCTTGAGGCAGCGACACGTTAAGCTTGGTGAATTGCCTTTTGGGCTTGTCTGGCTGAAGCTGGTGAGGTTGATACTGAATTGGTGATACTGGAGCCATATGAGGAGCTTTCTCCTTGCGTCTTTGTCTCAAAGATGGTCGAACGATGACTGGCTTTTTACCCTTAGATGTTTGCCCCAGTTGGTTACCCTGAAGCAGTTGGTTGACGAGAAACCGGAGCTCATCTTGTCTTTGAGCTAGACCTTGAATGGCATTCCTCTGCCCCAACATTTGGGCTTTCATTGCATCCATCTCAGCTTGTAGGTGTTTCAACCTTTCATCCTCAGCACTGTTCCTGACAAAGGTCTCCATGAGAAGTGTCCTTAGCTCCTCTTGCCCCTCGGATAGATTCAGGAGGATTTCCCCGAACCGAGTCTCTTGAGCAAGAAGGTCCTGGTTGTCTGGTTGGAAAGCCATTGCTGAAATAAACAGCGGGAAAGGTAAGTAACCTGCAACAAGGGTACCTGTCATGCAATGATATGTATGATATGCATGCAATGTTTTCAAGGATCTCGCGGGGTAAACAAGAAAATTTGTTAGAACTTGGGTCCGGTAGCTTGATTGAAGGAACTCCATGTTGCTGAGAATCCTTCTTCAAGGGTCAAAGGCTCACCATATCCAGTGGGTCATAGCCCCTGACTTTAATCATCACGTCTGGTTTTGATTTCCAAACAACCTTGGTTAGGGGAACCTTCTTTAAGAGTCAGAGCTCACCATATCAAGTGGGTCATAGCCTCTGACAACTTTGGCTAGAGGAAAATAAATCCTCTTTGCCCCTTGCTAGATGTTTGATTCATCATGACCTGCATCACAAGCCCTTGAGATCCTTGAAATGAGTTAGGATGTATGCAATGGTATGATGTTATGGTATGCATGGGGTAATGTGAGTAGCCCTGTTATGAGTCCCAATTAAGGACTATAAACAGAAACCTGCAAGAAACTCAAGTAAAACCTGTCATGAGTCCCAATTAAGGACTAAAGACAAAACCTGCAAGAAACTCGGTAAACCCCGTTATGAGTCCTAATTAAGGACTGCAAACCAAAACCTGTAAGAAACTTAGTATACCCTGTTATGAGTCCTAGTTAAGGACTATAAACAAAACCTGCAGGCAAACTCAGTAAACCTGCCATGAGTCTTAATTAAGGACTATGGACAAAACCTGCAAAAACTTAGCAAACCCTGCTATGAGTCCCAATTAAGGACTATAAGCAAACCCTGCAAGTAGTTCCTGTGTTAGATAACAAGCATGCAAATAGTCAAGTACGAAGGCACGCAAGTCACACAAGAGAAGTCCTTAGAGTTTAAGGCCAGCATGAGGTTTGGGTATTACCCTCTTTCAGTTTGTTGGTTCATACCTGTCCTATCAAAGTAACCGGGTTCTAAGGGTCCTAATATCACTGGATTGCTTTCATTGTTCATCGTTTCGATTTAGCCACTGAACTGGCGACCGAAATATTCCAGGAAAGCAACCCTCAATTGAGTGTAGTATCGAGTATCAACCAACCTCGGACTGCACCAAAGTCAGTTATCTCACTACCCTAAAGAGGCCAAGATAGTTCAATTAAGGTTCCTAAGGTCTGTTGATGCTTCACGACACCACGCGGAGGCCCCGTACTCTCCTTGACTGAACTCAAGGGTTACCGGTACACACCAAAGTGCCACATCAACGTAGCAGACTGTTTCAACCATGTCGGTATACCCCGCACAGTTCCCTCACAGCCTTGTTGCTACTTTCTAAGAAGGTATCCCCCAGATCCGGGTTTAGGATCTATAGAACTCCCAAGCAACCCACAATTTAAAGCACACAAGGAAAACAATTGAAAACACAGTGATCTTAATCCTAAGGTACACCTCACTTTAAGTTTTGTCCCCAGCAGAGTTGCCAGTTCTGTGATCGGTGGATCTGGAACTGACTGTTTAACGCTGGTTCGCGAAATGTCGCGGAAGCAATAGTCGCCACCGTCTTTTATTTTCTCCAACTGGAAAGGACAAAAGCACAGAAAAATTCCTTATAGAGATTGCTCTCGGTTCGGGAGGTAGGTTATAGAAAGGGAAGGTGTTAGCACCCTTTCTATCCATGGTTATCCATGGGCTCTTAGATACTTGCTCACTTGTGTTTTCAAAAATGTTTGTTTGCTTTTCAACTGTGGGTTTAAAAAAGGTTTCTTTGAAAATTCCAGTTCGACTCTTGTATCTGTCCTCAAGAGTGTTTGAAAAGTTGCTTTCGAAAGCTTTTTGAAAATGTGTTGATGTGAAAAGTATTTTTGAATTTGTTTTGAAATTAGAGCAAGTATCTAGATTCGTCTACCTACCCTAAGGAATTCGTCTGTGTAAATGTCCTTTAAAGTAGTGCCATCCCACCATTGAGAGGTAGGTAGCACCACCGTTGGAGGTGTTCGGGTCAATTCGAGGTTCGGGACATGGTGATCACCAGAGCAATGGGAAGACACCTTAGAAGCTACCCTCATGCCAGGTTCCCGGATCATGAGGACTTACTAAGACATCCTCTACTCGACGATCACCTTTCGAGGCAAGGCAACAGTGAGGCGTACCCTAGGGGTGGTGTGTGATTTGTGTGTCGTTTTAAGTTCATTTTTGTCTTATCATGTCATGGGTGATCTACGTTTGTTTTTATTTTTGTCCATACATTCTTTCATGCATTTATTAACAGTTAAAATATTGCGAGAAAAAGTAAAAGATTCTAAGCTATTACAAAAGGCGCGGGTCCACATCGCCAAAATTAACCAGGACCCGATTTGACAGAAAATAAAGAAAATAAAGAATTGAAAAGTGCGAGAGGTAATTACAAGGCTTCGGGAGAGGTACATAATTATTTAAGCAAAATAAAATAAATATGTGAAATTAAACAATTAAGTCGAAAGGAGGGCGTTGGACCCTTTTGCAAAAAATTAAAATTAATGAGGAACTAAAATTAAAATTAAAAAGAGGCAAGAATTTGTTTTTTTTGGTATTTTTAATGTTTTAGGATTTAATAGAAAAAAGAATTAATTAAAGTACGACGCAAACCCTAATTCTAGTTATTTTTAATTTATTAAGAAATATGTTGAATTTTAACCTAATTTAAACCTAAGTTATTTTCATGCAAATTTAATTATAAAATAAATAAAATAAATAAATATTATTATAAGAAAGAAAAATTAAAAGGGAATAAAAACATTAATTAAACCTAATTCTATGTTTTTTATATTTTATTATGAAAAGAATTAAAATTGCAACCTAATTTAAAACTAAATTTATTTACATGCAAATTAATTTACAAAAAAAAACACATTAACACAAAATATTTATTATATTTTTCTTTTCTGATTTTTAGGCATTTTTATATTTTTGTAGAAATAATTAATTGATTTAAGACAATAAAGAAAATAAAATAATAATTGAAAAAGATAAAATATAAGGAAAATTGCAAACCAGGGGGGGTTCAGACCCCAATATGGAGGTTTTGGCCTTAGCAATCTGGCCCATTTAGCAAGGCCTGGTAGACTTTTTTGAATCACGTGTGGCAACGTTGACTCACGTTTATCATGTTCTTCAATCCTGCGCCTTTGATTTGAATCTCTTGGACGCGTGTACACTTGGATCTGGAGGATGTATGGTGTACTTTTACGCTGAAGCTGCATGTGAACGCATATGGAAAAATATTATTGAGATAATGCAGACCTGGGACTCGAACCCAGGTCTTGGACGTTAAAGCACCCAACGCTTGCCAACTGAGCCACTACAACGCGTTTGATATATAATAAACAAATAAATAATATAAAAGAAAGCAACGCATTAATGGATTAAAGCGCGCGAAATTTAAAAGAACCAATCAAGCCTCGCCACCACATCATCTTCTTCGTTCATCCCTGAAATACAAAAACAAAAGCAACGGTTTTCTATGCGTTTCATTAGGCCGACTATGGGAAAATAGCGATTAGGCCTGTGTCATTCAGAAATTTGGCGCGATGGTTGGTCTTTGTTCGTCCAGACATGAGGATTCTAATGGTGGTGGTCACAAGCCTTAATTTTTCCTTGGGTGAAAAGCCCCAATTCAAAACTCTGCAAACCCTAAAACTCAAACATGGTGAAATCACGTATACAGCACAAAAACGCAATTAATTGGTATGGTTAGTTTCAGAATCTCATAATGAACATGAATCAATGAATAAAAAATGCAAAGGATGCGTGAATCATGATGCACGATTGTGAATTTTCCTTGATGTAGTTCCGGTTCAGTATACCAATTCTTTAAGCTTTGAGGACTGATATGGATTAGAACACGTTCAGGAACCTTCAAGGAAGCTAATGGAGTAGTTTTTATGCCTTGAATTGCCCTGGAAGTGAGTTTGTAGTTTTGACTTTCTTAGAGAAAATTTTAGGTTTGATTCTTATGTTTCTGAGCAGCTGCGTGGTTATGAACATTAGGGTTGTGATCAGGCATTTGTATTGAGTGAATTAGGTCAAGAAACTCAATCAAATCCATTGCCTTTATTGATTTTGGAAATTTTATTTCTTAAGATCTTTTTCAAATCTTTTCCATGTGTTCTTTGTTCAAATCATATCCAATTGCTCCAATTCTTTCCTTATTTGCATATGCACGAATTATAGAGGCTAAAACATGTATAAAAAGATTGGTTTGGTTAGGTTAAATATTTTTCACATATTTAAATGATTTAAATGAATTAATATAAATAAAAATTCAAATAAATAAATAAAAAATGAGAAAATACTTCCCTTTGGGCCAAGTGGTCGTGCACATGCCATGGATGATGATTTGTGGAAGAAAAATGGGCCCATTAGCAATTTTAGGTCTTTTGAAGTAATGTTGACTTTTCAAAATATCCAAATATTTCCCAACTTCTACAAGGCATAACTTGCTCAATTTTTAAGCTTTTCTCATGTTCTTGGCCATTTTGGAAAGGTCTTTGAGTCCTCTAACCAATGTCTTTGGTCCCATGTCATTTTGATTTACCAATCTCAAGTTATGGCCTTTGACTTAAAGTCCCTTTTTGTTGACTTTTGAAAATGACCTATAATGTTGAAATTGATAACTTTTTGTGAGAGCATTTCTTGGACTTGAAGTATGAAGATGAGTTGTAGGAAATGTCTTTCTCTTCAAAATGAGCTTTGTGTGGAATTTTTCTGATAATCCATGTGAAAGTTATGCCCTGGTCAATTTCAGTTGACTTTTTCAGCTGTCCAAATAAGGAAACTTTTGCATCTTTGATGATTTCTGAGCCAAATTTTGAGAATCATGATCAAGCATTGATCAAATGATGTTTGTGGCTTCAAAATGATATGTTGACCAAAAATTTGAACTTTTGACTGTCAAATGACCATTTTACCCCTACAGTTGACTGTAGTGCAATTTAGGGTTTTGACTGTGCAATTTTGAGCTGAATGTCTTGAAACTTGATATGAGGATGCTTGACCATATTTGTAGGCATATGAGACTTGATTGGACCTTTGAAAACTTCATTTCCTTGACCAGAACACAAACCCTAGTTTTGACTGTATGGGAGACCTCTGCACTGTGCAACCCCTGGGGAATTTTGAAACTTGATTTGGCAATTTCTTGAAAAATATGGGAGGGAAAATTTTGGGGTACAACACACCCCCTCTAAAATCTCTATGCTATCACTGTTGCTGTGTTCAGAGGCCCATGCCAAGGCCCTGATTGCTTTCATGAAGACGGCTCACGTGCCCCAAGAAACGTCTGCTGATCAATTCACCGACTGTGTGGCCAACTTAACTGCTAATAATGGTCTGGGTTTCTCTGATGCTGATCTAACGGCCAAGGGGAAGAACCATAATGATGCCCTGCATGTATCCATTGAATGCAGGGGCACTACTCTGGCCCATGTGCATGTTAACACTGGTTCTTCATTAAACGTACTACCCAAGAAAGCTCTAGACAGGCTGGACTGTGAGGGTTTAGAGCTCAAACCAAGTAACATTGTTGTCCGGGCCTTTGACGGGTCCAAAAGGATGGTACATGGCGAGGTTCACATCCCAATCAGGGTTGGTTCACAAGTCTTTGATTCAAAATTCTACGTGATGGATATCCGTCCATCCTATTCTTGTTTGCTGGGTCGTCCCTGGATCCACAAGGCTGGAGCTGTGACCTCCACATTGCATCAGAAGCTTAAGTACCCGGTCAGGGGGAAGATCGTAACAGTGCAAGGGGAAGAGGAATACATGGTCAGCCACCTCAACTCGTTCCGGTATGTAGAAATGGACGGGGAGTTCATTGAGACCCCCTTTCAACACTTTGAAGAGGTGCCTCAGACATTGGCAGCAGCAGAGTCTGTGACTGAAGAGGGTTCTCCTTTGAAGATGGCTTCCTTGAAGGATGCCCGGGATGTGATTGAGAAGGGTGAGTGCGCAAACTGGGGCCGACTTCCTGATTTCACTCCGAAGATTGACAAATTTGGCTTGGGTTTCACTACAGAAGCTCAGAGGGCTGTTCGCAAAGCAAGAATTGGAAGACCTCCTGTTCTCATCACCAACCCGGGAGTGAATGCTATTGAAGACGAAGCGGAAGAATATGAGTTCGACAGCTGGATCTACCCAACAACCAATGGTGGACCAAGCAACTGGACGGCGAAAGATTTCATACCTATTACTTTTGTCACTCAGTAATGAACTCTTTTCTTTTAAATTTGTAACAAACAATGATTCGAAACTTTATGGCCCGGTGTCTTACCCGGGGCACCGTGGCTTCACTTGTGAGGGCTTTTGTGTGTCACTTCCATATATCATTAATAAAAGCATTGGACGTTTTTTACATTTCAAATCTTGTGCTCCCTTTCTTTCTTTACATATTGCAAAACAGCTATATTTACACACACTCACTTATACAGGTTTCAATCCACCCTGGATCTCACTGGTAACGACTCTGCTACTGTCAGTTATGACTTCGAAAATCCGATCAACTTAGCCAAAGACGAAGGTGAAGATGATTGCGAAGTGCCTGGTGAGCTTGCAAGACTGCTACTCCAGGAAGAGAGGGCCATTCAGCCACATGAAGAGCCAGTGGAAACGATAAATCTGGGTACTGAGACAGACAGAAAGGAAGTCAAGATTGGTGCCAATCTGGAGCTCAGTGTGAAATAGCGGTTGATTCAGATGCTACATGATTATGTGGAAATCTTTGCCTGGTCCTACGAAGACATGCCTGGGTTGGATACCGACATTGTGGTTCATCACCTGCCTACCAAGGAAGACTGCCCGCCAGTAAAACAGAAGGTCTGCCGTATGCGTCCAGAGATGTCCGAGAAAATCAAAGCTGAGGTTATGAAACAATTTGATGTCGGTTTTCTTGCAGTAACCTCTTACCATCAGTGGGTTGCCGACGTGGTTCCAGTACCAAAGAAAGATGGTAAGGTCCGAATGTGTGTTGATTACAGGGATTTTAACAGGGCGAGCCCCAAGGATGATTTCCCTTTGCCTCATATCGACGTTCTGGTTGACAATACTGCTCAACATAAGGTATTCTCCTTCATGGACGGATTCTTCGGTTATAATTAAATCAAGATGGCTCCTGAAGACATGGAGAAGACCACTTTTGTTACTCAGTGGGGCACCTTTTGCTACAAGGTCATGCCTTTTGGGTTGAAAAATGCTGGGGCAACTTACCAACGTGCCATGGTTGCTTTGTTTCATGACATGATCCATCATGAGATTGAAGTATATGTCGACGATATGATTGCAAGGTCTCAAACTGAGGAGGAACACCTTGACCATCTACGGAAACTATTTGACCGTCTGAAGTTGTACAAGCTGAGGTTGAACCCGAACAAGTGCACCTTCGGGGTGAGATCTGGAAAACTACTAGGCTTCGTCGTAAGCGACAAAGGTATTCAAGTGGACCCTGCCAAGGTGAAAGCCATACAAGAGATGCCAGCTCCCAAGACAGAGAAAGAAGTCAGAGGCTTTCTAGGACGGCTGAACTACATTGCCCGATTCATCTCACATCTAACTGCTACCTGTGAACCAATCTTCAAACTACTGAAGAAAGATCAAGTAGTGCATTGGAACAATGAATGCCAGGCCGCTTTCGAAAGAATCAAAGAGTATCTCCAAGAACCACCCATTCTTATGCCACCGGTTGAAGGGAGACCTCTGATACTATACTTAACAGTACTTGACAGCTCAATGGGGTGTATGCTAGGGCAGCATGACGAGTTTGGACAAAAAGAGCATGCCATTTATTACCTTAGCAAAAATTTTACCGACTGTGAGACCCGATACTCACTGCTCGAGAAAACTTGCTGCGCTTTGGTATGGGCTGCTCGCCGGCTAATACAATATATGTTGACTCACACTACTTTGTTGATCTCAAAAATGGATCCAATCAAGTACATATTCGAAAAGCCTGCCTTGTCCGGAAGAATAGCAAGATGGCAAATGATCTTGACAGAATACGACATCAAATATACAACTCAGAAAGCAATCAAGGGGAGTGTATTGGCAGACCATTTGGCACATCAGGCAGTGGACGACTACCAATCAATGAACTTTGAATTTCCAGACGAGGATATCGTGGTAGTGACTGATTGTGAAGTACCTGGACCGGATGAAGGACCTGAGGAAGGATCCCGATGGTCTATGCACTTTGACGGGGCCTCAAACGATTTGGGTAACGGTATTGGAGCTGTGATCATATCTCCAAAAGGAACTCATACTCCACTCACTGCCCGGCTATGTTTCAACTGCACTAATAACATGGCGGAGTATGAGGCATGCATCATGGGTCTTCAAGCTGCAATTGACTTAAGGATCAAGTTTCTGAGTGTCTTCACAGATTCCGCTCTCGTGATCAATCAGATCAAAGGCGAGTGGGATACGAAACACCCAAATCTTATTCCCTACAAAGAGTGTGTGTTGACGTTGATCCCCCATTTCACGGAGATAACTTTTGAACTCTTCCCAAGAGAGGAGAATCAGTTGGCGGACGCGTTAGCTACGATGTCTTCTATGTTCAAAGTCAAATGGGACAACGAGGCTCCCCGGATCATTATCTGGAAGTTGGATGAACCTGCATATTGCTGTGATCTTGAGGTTGAAGAGGTAACTGAAAAACCCTGGTATCATGAGGTGAAGAGGTACCTGGAAGCTCAAGAATACCCTGAAGGCGCATTTGTTAACGATAAGAAGTTTCTGAGAAGGTTCGCAGCAAAGTTCTTCCTCAGCAATGGCATTCTTTACAAGCGAAACCATGATTTAACCCTACTGCGTTGTGTGGATAAGACTGAAGCAGGAAAGATCATGGCAGAACTACATGAAGGTACCTTCGAAACACACTCCAGTGGACACACCATGGCAAAGAAAATCTTTCGGGCAGGATATTTCTGGTCCACGATGGAAGCTGACTGTTACCAATATTCTCGGACGTGTCACAAATGCCAGATTTATGCTGATAAGGTGCACGTTCCTCCAGTACCTCTGAATGTCCTGACAACACCTTGGCCTTTTGCAATGTGGGGCATTGATATGATCGGTGAGATCAGACCTACGGCATCCAACGGGCATCGCTTCATCCTGGTAGCAATCGATTATTTCACAAAGTGGGTTGAAGCAGCTTCCTATGCCACCGTAACCAAGAACGTCGTGGCACGGTTCATTCGTCATAACCTGATCTGTCGATACGGCGTCCCGGAAAGGATCATTACGGACAATGGTACCAATCTCAACAACAAGATGATCACTGAGCTCTGCGAGCAATTTAAGATACAGCACCACAACTCTTCTCCTTACCGGCCGAAGATGAACGGGGCTGTCGAAGCGGCTAATAAGAATATCAAGAAGATTGTGCAGAAGATGACAGTGACGTATAAAGATTGGCACGAGATGTTATTGTTTGCTCTTCATGGGTACCGTACCTCAGCACGGACGTCAACAGGGGCGACACACTTTTCCTTGGTCTATGGCATGGAGGCAGTCTTGCCTATCGAAGTCCAGATACCCTCTCTCCGGATAATGAAGGATGCAGGTTTGAGCGAAGATGACTGGATCCAGACTCGGCTTGATCAATTAAACCTAATTGATGAAAAGAGACTCACTGCTATTTGTCATGGTCAGACGTACCAAAAACGGATGATCAGGGCATTTAACAAGAAAGTTAGACGCCAAGAGTATCAAGTTGGGGATCTGGTAATCAAGCACATCATTCTTCCTCAAAGTGATCCCAGGGGAAAATGGACCCCTACGTATGAAGGGCCATTTGTGGTTAAGAATATCTTCTCAGGAGGAGCTATGATTCTAACCACCATGGGTGGTGACGACCTTCCTCACCCCGCCAATGCAGACATAGTAAAAAGATACTACGCATGAATAAAGACCCGCTAGGTTGACACACCTAGGAAAAAATAAGGGCTTCCCGGCGAACCAAAAGGGTTCGGGCAAAAATAAGGGATGAAATGAAAAAACAATCTGTACACCCGGCAAGTCGAAAACCTGAAAAGGCGGCTTGGGCAAAAATGGGTATCCCGGTGGACTGAAAACCCGAAAGGGAAGTCCAGGCAAAAGTTAGGGATTGAAGCGTAATACTATGTCTCATTGGATCACCTTGCATCCAGAATCCGGTATCAACTATCAGGTTCATACGGCATCAATCAATCAGCTTCATCTTCAACCGAGTAGCAAAGTGATGAGACGCTTGAAGACATAAAGGCGGTAGCAGAGTTGGAACCCAGTGGGATTTTGCACATATCTATTTTGTTTTCCTCTTCAAATTGTATAAACTCTAGGTTGTTCGGCGGCGTTCTCTTACTAGGACGTCAGCCTCTTGTACATAAACGCCTATTTACAGGCAAACTCAAAAATCAATACAAATTCGCTTTTCAGACCAATTGCCAATTGTTTTCCTTTTTCTGTTTTGTTTTGTAAAGAACGTCCAATGTTCAATTTTTGATATATGCATTTGACGCTAATTGCTAACTCATAAATATTTGAATACGAAACAAAGGATTAATTACAGGTGACATCAGAAACAGGGGCAATAATGAGTTGTCTAAACGGTCTAGTTGCTCCGTCCACCAAGGTACCAAGGTGAGTTCGGCTGAAGAACATAACCCAGATACCTCCACTCCCCGTAAAGTAAGACCAGAATCGACAGTACTCTCCTCAAGCAGAGTTAGTCTCCCATCAGCCCTGAAAAGGCACAGTATCTCCAGCAAGTCAGCGACACTCTCCCCAAGCAGAGTTAGCCTACAGTCAGCCTTATGGAAGTTGGGTATCCCCAGAAAAATCTCAATATTCCCCAGCGGAGTATACAGATGTTCCTAAGCAAGCATCCCCGGCAGTCTTGATCTAAGATTGTTCCCCGGTGAAATACCAAACACCCTTGTGGAGCCACTCCCCAGTACAGTCTCAAAAAGTCTCCCCAGGAAAGTTGAATCAATCTCCCCAGCAGATTCTGGAAGCTTATCCCCAGTAGATTCTGGAAGCTTATCCCCTGTAGAGTACGAACGCGTCCCCGACCATATGCCAAGGTTATTCCCCACCAGAGCGTATAATTGGGTTATCCTCAGCTAATTACCACGGAAAGATCGTCCTCGGCGAAGTTCTTCCTGTCCCCAGCGGAGTTCATCAAATTCCCCAACATAACTTATCAACGGTATCCGCAGCGGAGTTATCACTAAAACCTCAGCGAAGCATCTCTTCCCCAGAGTATTTCCCCGCAGAGTAATCTACTCAACAAGTTTATTCCCCAACAGAGTCATCTTCTCCTAACGGTTTATTCTTGCACTCATCATCCCCAGCAGAAACGAAGAACTCTACTCTTCAACGACAGCCCAGGGTTCAACAAGCTCCCGACATTCGTCAAGGATTTATTTTCCTAGACGAAAATACATTCATAGACATTTCACATTTTCATACATCCTGCTTACATACATGATAAAGTGCATACGACACCATCTCATTTTTGAACATCATGACATCATGCATTTCATACATCATGACATTGCATATAACTGATGTTTTTCCTTTTCAGGAAAAAGGTCAATCCAAAGATAATTACTATCAACTGTCGCAATTCCAGATTCGATACCTGCATCTAGCCAGGGCATATCTGTGAGCGATCAATTCCAGACTCGATTCCTGTATCCAGCCAGGGCACGTCTGAAGAGTTTGAAGATTTGATTCATGTATCTAGCCAGGGCATATCTGTTGACGACTAATTCCAGATTCGATTCCTGTATCCAGCCAGGGCACGTCTGAAGGGTTTGAAGATTCGATTCCTGTATCCAGCCAGGGCATATCTGTTGACGACTATTTCCAGATTCGATTCCTGTATCCAGCCAGGGCACGTCTGAAGAGTTTGAAGATTCGATTCCTGTATCCAGCCAGGGCATATCTGTTGACGACTAATTCCAGATTCGATTCCTGTATCCAGCCAGGGAACGTCTGAAGAGTTTGAAGATTCGATTCCTGTATCCAGCCAGGGCATATCTGTTGACGACTAATTCCAGATTCGATTCCTGTATCCAGCCAGGGCACGTCTGAAGAGTTTGAAGATTCGATTCCTGTATCCAGCCAGGGCATATCTGTTGACGACTAATTCCAGATTCGATTCCTGTATCTATCCAGGGCACGTCTGAAGAGTTTGAAGATTCGATTCCTGTATCCAGCCAGGGCATATCTGTTGACGACTAATTCCAGATTCGATTCCTGTATCCAGCCAGGGCACGTCTGAAGAGTTTGAAGATTCGATTCTTGTATCCAGCCAGGGCATATCTGTTGACGACTAATTCCAGATTCGATTCCTGTATCTAGCCAGGGCACGTCTAAAGAGTTTGAAGATTCGATACCTATATCCAGCCAGGGCATATCTGTTGACGACTAATTCTAGATTCGATTCCTGTATCTAGCCAGGGCACGTCTGAAGAGTTCGAAGATTCGATTCCTGTATCCATCCAGGGCATATCTGTTGACGACTAATTCTAGATTCGATTCCTGTATCCAGCTAGGGCACGTCTGAAGAGTTTGAAGATTCGATTCCTGTATCCAGCCAGGGCATATCTGTTGACGACTAATTCCAGATTCAATTCCTGTATCCAGCCAGGGCACGTCTGAAGAGTTTGAAGATTCGATTCCTGTATCCAGCCAGGGCATATCTGTTGACGACTAATTCCAGATTCGATTCCTGTATCCAGCCAGGGCATATCTGTTGACGACTAATTCCATATTCGATTCCTGTATCCAGCCAGGGCACGTCTGAAGAGTTTGAAGATTCGATTCCTGTATCCAGCCAGGGCATATCTGTTGACGACTAATTCCAGATTCGATTCCTGTATCCAGCTAGGGCATGTCTGAAGAGTTTGAAGATTCGATTCCTGTATCCAGCCAGGGCATATCTGTTGACGACTAATTCCAGATTCGATTCCTTTATCCATCCAGGGCACGTCTGAAGAGTTTGAAGATTCGATTCCTGTATCCAGCCAGGGCATATCTGTTGACGACTAATTCCAGATTCGATTCCTGTATCCAGCCAGGGCACGTCTGAAGAGTTTGAAGATTCGATTTCTGTATCCAGCCAGGGCATATCTGTTGACGACTGATTCTAGATTCGATTCCTGTATCCAGCCAGGGCACGTCTGAAGAGTTTGAAGATTCGATTCCTGTATCCAGCCAGGGCATATCTGTAGACGACTAATTCCAGATTCGATTCTTGTATCCAGCCAGGGCATATCTGTGAGTAACTGATTGTAGATTCGATACCTGTATCTAGCCAGGGCATGTCTGCATGAAGAGTTTAGAGACTCGACTCCTGTATCCATCCAGGGCACGTCTGTAAGCAACCTTCTGAAGTTCCAGATTCGATACTTGTATCTAGCCAGGGCATGTCTGTCAGCGACTGAGTGAAGATCAAGCCCTGTAACAGGCCAGGTAATTATCTTTCTTTCTCAGGTACGCAAGTTCTCGCTAAGGAATCTCTTACGCGATCAACACCTAGATGGCATCTATAAGCCCATCTCCACAACTATCCATCACAGTTCCAAATGGCATCTATAAGCCCATTCCCGACAAGGTTCCGTCACATCTCCAGATGGCATCTATAAGCCCATCCCCCTATCCATCATCTCTCCAAATGGCATCTGTAAGCCCATTCCCGACATCACACTGCTGATACTCTACTATGTGAGTGCAAATTTCTGGGCACTCTAGTGTTCAATCATCTTCCACCCTCGGATCACGAAAGGCACACAAGCCAATCTACATCCTCAGGTCTAAGAAGATTGAACAGGGGCAACTGTTGTACCCCAAAATTTTCCCTCCCATATTCTTCAAAGTTTTGACAAGCATCATCTCAATTTGCTCAAGTCTACTCAAGGGTTGCACAGTTCAAACACCCTCCTAAGCCAGTCAAATTAGGGTTTTGGTTCTTGCAAGGAAGTTGAGGTTTTCAAGGGCTCAATCAAGTCCCACATGCCTATAGACATTGCAAAGCATCTACATGTCAAGTTTCAAGGCTCACAAGGTCAAGTTGCACAGTCAAAAACCCTAATTGCTTCACAATCAACTGTAGGGGCAAAATGGTCATTTGGCCGTCAAAAGTCAAAATTTTTGGTCAACATCTTATTTTGAAGCCACAATCATCATTTGGTCAAATCTTGACCATGATTTCACAAGAATGGCTCAAAAATCATCAAGGTGTCAAAAGTTTCTATTTTTGGACAGCTGAAAAGTCAACTGTAACTTGACCAAGGCATAACTTTTTCATGGTTCATCAGAAAAATCCCATCCAATGCTCATTTTAAAGGGGATGACATTTCCTACAACTCATCTTCACATTCCAAGTCCAAGAAAAGCTCTCACAAAAAGTTATCAATTTCAACATTATAGGTCATTTTCAAAAGTCAATAAAAAGGCATTTTAAGTCAAAGACCATAACTTGAGATTGGTAAATCAAAATGACATGGGACCAAAGGCATTGGTTAGAGGACTTCAATACCTTTCCAAAATGTCCAAGAACATGTTCATATGATCCAAATTGAGCAAGATATGCATTGGAGAAGTTGGGAAATATTTGTGAAATGGCCAAGGTCAACTATCCTTGAAACTTCAATTTTTGACAAAAGGACCCACTTTTTTCCACTTGGTTCAGCCTTGTCATGCCACCCACGTGTCCCATGACCCATTAAAAGACCAAACATTTATTTTTTCATTTTTATTTAATTTTTATGGATTTAATTCACTTTAATCCATAATAATTCAAATAAAAATCAAAAAATGAGTTAAATGGTATCTTTGAGTTTTGAATGACTTTTATATGTCATGAATCACATACCAAATTCGTGCCAAGCCTATTATGAGCATGAAATTCAAATTTTGAACAAAATTGGCAAGTTGCTTTAATGGTGGTTATGGAAATCTCAAAACATAATTGCATTGGTTAAGAGCTCATAATAGTGACTGATTCTCATTCAAGCATATATGTATAAGCCTTGCATACATCAGACAAGACCTAGAAACCTCTGAAACGGCAACCCTAATTCTCTCAAATTTTCCACAAAATTGACAAATTCGAATTTGTTTGTTTAGCAAGTTTCAAGGAGTTTTAAGGATTCAATCGTGTTCCTGAGCATAGCAGCAATCATTCCCAACTCTTACACGAAGAAAAATCATCCCAGGTCGTGCTCCCTAGCTCTCATTGGTTTGGTAAATTTCTTGAATTCGGTTTTCATATTTCAGGCATCATTAACTGTTCTTGATTGTTTGTGTGAACTCAGGATACCTATTAGAATGTATTTGATGCATAACATGCAAGCTTTAACGCAGGAGTAAGGACTTGCCATTGTTAGGGCAGTTTTTGTTATCTTCTTCGAAACTCATCGTACAGTCGTTTTCAGGCCAAAACAATGGCACC
Source organism: Vicia faba (assembly GCA_948472305.1). Classification (NCBI taxonomy): domain Eukaryota; kingdom Viridiplantae; phylum Streptophyta; class Magnoliopsida; order Fabales; family Fabaceae; genus Vicia; species Vicia faba. Next base: position 811,688,891 of record OX451736.1, on the reverse strand, counting down.
ATTGAATCCGCAGGGGTCGAATTAGGGTGATAAGGTTTTTCTTTTGCTTTGATTTTGCCTATTTTGCAGGATCGGCCATTGTGCTTGTCGGAGAAGACGACCGAAGCTAAGGCTCCGGCGTCGTTGACTGGATTGGACTCCGGCGTGGCTGGCGTGGCACGATAACGCATTCTGATTCGCTCCCATGTTACACCTGGGCCCCACGCGTGTTGACTATGTTTGAAAATTCAAATATGCCACGTTTTCACTTTTAACCCATTGATTGCAGATTACAAACACCAAAGACAGCTAGCTCAGTTGGAAACATGTTGGTTGATTTCTCCAAGAGGACATGAGTTCGATTCTTGGCCCTGGCATTTTCTCTTTACCATTTTTCATAACTAACATGCTTTCTATATTTTCTTTTTAATATTTTCATCCTAATTTAATTTATCTTTAAATAATCTTCTCATGCATTTAAAAAATCACAATAAATATTTTCCTTTTGCATTTTAATCAGAAAAATGTTTATTTAATTTTTTACATTAAAATTAATATTTTTGCATGCATATTTTAATTAATTGTTAAATAATCATTAAATTGACTTTTAATTGCTTTTAATTATCAATAAAACCAAAAAAACTAAAAAAAAATGTAAATACTTTATTAATTTCATTTAGGTAATTATTTTGTAAAAAACTATTAATAAATTGAATTAGTTTTAATTAGGCAACTTTAACCCTTTTTTTAATAACTAAAATAAATTTATAATTAGGCTTTTATTAACTTTTAATTTTAATTCATTTTATTTTATTTCATTAAAAACATAAAAATACAAAAACATCTTTCTTTTAATAAATTAATTAATTAGTTATTAATTTTAATTTCATTTAATCACAAAAAAGGACAAAAACTCATAATTTTCTCAAAAGGGTCAAAACCCTAGGACGTTCCAATTTAATTTCTTTTCGCGCGTTATTTTTATATTTTGATTATTATGTAACTGCTTCAAGAATGTAATAGTAATTAGGTTTATTGCTTTCTTTACTTTTCGCACTTTATCAAAACGGGTCTTTGTTTTTTTGGCGATGTATAGACCCGCGCCTTGTAATAGCGTAGCTTTACATTCCCGCAATTTATTTTCCGCACTCCTAACTGTTAAAAAATGCATGAAAGAATGTATGAACAATAAAATCAATCCGTAGCTCACAAATAACATGTACAAAAACATTAATTGAAAAACAACACACAAAGCACATGCCACTTCTAGGGTACGCTTCACTCGTTGCCTCGAAACGTGGTCATCAAGTATAGGACGTCTTAGAGGTCACCCTTTGTCTAAAGATCCGGTTGCCTCGAAACGGTTGCCTCGGATAAAAAAGGATCTAAGACATTAGGGTTACCACTAAGATGTCCTACCATTGCTTCGGTGACCACACTGTCCCTTAATCGAATTGACCCGAACACACCCAACGATAGTGCTACCTACCCCTCAATGATGGGATAGCATTATCTAAAGGACTCTTACACAGCCTAATTCCTTAGAGTAGGTAGATTCTCTTAAGTACTTGCTCTTTTCAAAACAAACAAAAACAACTTTTCGCACCCCACACTTTAAAAAAGTTTTCAAACAAAACACTTCATACACTCTTGAGGACTGATACAAGAGTTACTTAGAAGTTTTCCGAACGAACTTTTTCAAAACCCACACACACTTGAAAAGCAAACAAATTTTGAAAACATAAGAGCAAGTACCTAAGAGCCCATGGATAACCATGGATAGAAAGGGTGCTAACACATTCCCTTTCTATAAATCTACCTCCCGAACCGAGAAACATTCTCAAAGAAGGAATTTTGCTGTGCTTTTGTCCTTTCCATGTTGGAGAACATAAAAGACGGTGGTGACTCTTGCTTTACCGCGACATACGCGAACCAGCTTAAAAAACAGTCAGTTTTATTCCCACCGATCACACCATCCAAGGTAGACGCCATTTTGCAGTGGGAAACTCCAAAGTCAGTTACGGAAATCATAAGCTTTTTAGGTTTGGCTGGATATTATAGGATGTTTATTGAAGGATTTTCAAAGTTAGCACTTCCGTTAACTCAGTTGATGTGTAAGGGCAGAGCATTCATATGGTACATCCAATGTGAAGAAAGTTTTGATGAGCTAAAGAAGAGACTGATGATGGCTCCAATTTTGATACTATCTAATCCTGAATAATTGTTTATGGTTTATTGTGATGCTTCTAAATTAGGTTTAGGTGGAGTGCTCATGAAAAATGACAAGCTGGTAGCGTACGCATCGAGACAATTGAGGATTCATGAAAGGAATTATCCTACGCATGATTTAGAAATGGATGTTGTGGTGTTTGTACTAAAGATTTGGAGGCATTACCTCTATGGATCCAAATTTAAAGTATTTAGCGATCATAAGAACTTAAAGTATTTATTTGATCAGAAGGAATTGAATATGAGGCAGCGAAGGTGGTTAGAACTATTGAAAGATTACGACTTTGGCTTAAACTACCATCCAGGTAAAGTTAATGTTGTGGCTGATGCTTTGAGTCGAAATACTTTACATATGTTTGTTATGATAGTTAGAGAGTTGGAGATGATTGAGCAATTCAGAGATATGAGTTTAGTTTGTGAAATTACGCCACATAGTGTAATGTTTGGGATGCTGAAGATTAACAACAATTTCTTAGATAATATTAAGGAAGCTCAAAAGCTAGATGTGAAGTTGGTAGACTTGATGGTTATGAGTAATCAGTCGGAGGATAATGACTTTAAAGTAGATGTCCAAGGTGTGCTGGGAATCCGAGACAAAATTTGTATTCCTGATAATGCAGAAATGAGAAAGATGATTATGGAAGAGAGTCATAAAATTAGTTTGAGTATTCATTCGTGAGCTACTAAGATGTATCACGACTTAAAGAAGTTATTTTGGTGGTCCGAATTGAAACAGGATGTGGCACAGATTGTGTAGGCTTGTTTAATATGCCAGAAATCAATGGTCGAGCATCAGAAACATACGGGATTCTTAAAACCATTAGATGTTCCAAAATGTAAGTGGGATAGCATATCGATGGACTTTGTGAGTGGGCTTCCTGTTATACCCCAAAATTTGCCCTCCCTTTTTCACAAGAAGTCACAACCCCGGGGTTTTCTCTGATTTTTGAGATTGGATCAAGAATCGGTCAAACAGACTTTTCTTTATCAGTCAATCCAGAATTAGGGTTTTCGCTCGCATTTCTCAGAAGGAACTGAATCCTCGGAAATTCAGTTAACTGTTACATTATTTTCACGCTTGTTCAAGATTATTGGTTGTTTCTCAAAACCCAATTATCTGGGATAAGGGCTGAGACTTTTGTTTGGAACATTAAGGCAGCTGCTTGATTATTTGGAGTAAAAGGTTTATCATTTATTGGAATGCTTTGTTGCTTGATTAAGTGGAGTGAAAGGTTTATCAATTATTGGAATGCTTTGTTTGTTTAACTGTACAATGCATGTGTTAATTGGAATACCATGCGTATTGTGAGTAATGCAAGGTTACAAGACTGCAAAAGTTTGTTGATTATTTATTTTATCTGAATTAAAATTATTGGGATACAATCCCAATTATTTTGATTTAAGAGTCTTAAATAATTAAATAAACAATGCAAGAAAAGATTGGAAGATGTTTTGGTAAAGACCTTTTTTATTATTTTTAAATATTGTTACAAAGTTTATCGGAATATTGTAAATTTACAACTTACAGTATTTACAATAATATTTGTTTACAATAAATGAAAAAATATAAACCTAAGCCTAATCTCCTAAAAACTCTGGCTTCTATTGCTTCTGCTATTGTCCAAGATGCATCCACCTGGAAAGAGAAGAAAGAAAAGAAAATCAGCACAAGAATTTTCAAATGAAAAGAAGAAAAAAAATCATCATTAAAATTGGCCGTCTAGAATCAGATTGCCTATTTTCGTCACGCTTTATTTTTCTCTCTACAAATCACAAGAAGATTTCTCTTCTTGGTTCACAAAGAGAAAAATAAAATAAAATGCAAGCATGTCAAACTAGATGCAAAAACATGGTTCAAATACAAAAGTTCCAAGCTGCATTAACCAAGCAAACTGAACTGCAAATTGAGTTCCAAGCTGCATTAACTAAGCAAACTGTATTGCAAACTAAGTCACAAATTCAAAGGGACAAACAGGCGCCAAAACTGCCAAGGTAAGTCAAGCAAATGAAAAACACAGCAGCAAGTAAAGTCCCATATTCAGCTACAGTACAAAATTGCCCAAAACCAAGTTACAATACAAATTGGATAAATATGGTAATGCAGCATGAAAACAGCAATACAGCAGACGAAAAGCAAGACAGCAGGAGATAGTTCACTTGACAAGTCAAAACTTGTCAAAGATGCTTTCATCATTTTCTAGACAACCCAATTTTTCAGAATAAAAATATAATAAGCAATTAAAAATGCTTATGGAGAGAGAGGAAAGAGAGAACCTTAGTGAGAGTTTTGCAGTTTTGGCAAAAGGCAGGTTTTTCAAGTGAGAAAAGAAACACATAACATATAAAAGAGCAAGCCTGCATAACAGTAAAAAAAAAGGAGAAAAAGAAGAAAAAAAACTAACAACAAGCTCAAAAACCTGCTGGCCATATAACTTTCAAACCTGCTTGCAAACACAAACAAGCGCAAGCCTGCCTCCAAAATCACAAACCTGCATCACAAACTTGTAACCCTGCATAACCCAAAGCAAACGTGCCTATTCTAAAAACCACCAACAAACATACAGCCTGCCTTACAAACACAACTCACAAACAAGCCTGCATAACTGCAACTTCTCAAAACCGCTTCCAAAAACACAAAACTCAGCAAGCCCGTTTCCAAAACCAAGACCCAAACTAGTTCAAGCCTGCTTTACAAATGCCAAAACCTGCTCACAGGCCAAATGACAAGAACCTGTAAACCTATCCAAACTGCAAAACTTGCCTAAACACAAGCAAGCCCAAAACTTGCAAACCAGCATTACAAGTCTGCAAAACCAACTGCAAACCAAGCTCTCAAAAACTCAAAACTGCAAATCACACAAACAGTCTACAAGCTAACATCAAACCAACAACTCAAACCAAATCAACAACAATAGCTAATCTCAGAACATCATCATCATTGACATCAAATAACTCACAAAGAGGGAGGAAGGGTGTAGAGACAAAAAATAAACAAAGGAGCAAAAGTTTTAGATTATTGTTCATCATCAACTAAAACAAAGAACAAGTGGGTTTTCAGAAGCGAAAGCTCATCATCATCAAACAACATAAAACAACAAATACCAGAAACACCGTCATCTTCATCCTCCCTCCGCCTAGACTCCTGGGAGCACCACCGGCCAACTCACCCTCCCTCTCTCACTTTTCAGAAGCGAAACATTCAAGGTAAGCTTGTTCTCAATCTTTTACTACACATCAAACATCAAAAACCATGGATTAAAACGCGCATGTAATAATCAAGCAAAAATGAAAACGTAACTGTGAAACCCTAAAACAAATGAAGCAATTCGTACTGTTACAAGCAAGAATCCTAGACCACTGCAAAGAGAAGGTAGGAAGTGGATGAAGGCGGCTCTCCGGTGGCTAAGGCAGGAAAGGAGGATTCATCGTGTTGGTTTGAGAAAGGTGAAGAGAAACGAAGAAGATGAGAGAAGCGGCACCATTGTGGCCAAAAAATGCACGAACCCTAATTCTGAGCATGCCAAACATTAACCCTAAGAAATTTGTCAACATTTCATTTGGACCTTCGCCCCAAACTATGCCAAGCCCACAATACTTCTGTTAAACGTTGACTAGCGCCTACACCCCCCCTGATTCTTGTTCTCCTTCTTTTTATTTTTATTTTTGGGCCATAATCCTAGGCCCATCTTTCTTTTTTATCTCTTCAAAGATATCATTTTCTCTAATTTATTTTCTTTTAGTTGATAAAAACACTAATTAAATTTTTGTTTTACTTTCTTTTTAAACTAATTTTATTTTTCTTTATTAATCTTGTTTTAATATAATAAAAATACAAAAAAAGAATAGTTAGCTTAATTTGAGCAATTTTGTTTTTTTAACTTTTTTTAATTAATAAAATACAAGAATTATCTTAAACATTAATTTAGGTAATTAATCATTGCTTTTCATAATTAACAAAAATACAATAATAATAAATACTTAATCTTTCATTAGGTTAAATTTTGTTTGTTCATTTGTAAATAAATGCATGCACCTTATATTTCTTTGATTTTCATTATCTTATACTTTGTTATAATTTTACCTTGAAAATGCGACAGTTCAATTTGGTTGTAACGCGTAATACTTGGACATTATTATTCTGATGAAACTCATCCCCATTTGTAAACATTTGTACCCCCATCCCCGGATACTCTTCTGTAATAGCTTAGAATTTAATTCTCGCACTTTATGCTTTTTAAATATGCCATGATTAGAGATTAGGGTTTGTATGTGAAAGTCTAAAATCGATCGCTAGATGACCTAATACAAAGACAAATGCATGAATATGACAAACACCATTCACACTTGCACCTCTAGGGTAACCTCGCTTGTTGCCTCGGAAAATGCGATCATGTCCCTCGAATGTGAGACACTCTAGCAAACGCCCCTTTCAATAAACAAAGATCGTAGTCCCTCGATGACCCTCGATGTTGCCTCCAATAAAACGATCTCATCCCTTACAAAATTGCTAGAGCGTCTCACAAGTTGCTTTCAATGATTGTATAACGATGACCCGCGCCTGTCCCGTTTAACATCCTAACACAGGGTTGTTCATCAAACACAATGGTGAAACAACACTGTTAAAAAGGGTTAAAAACATAAGAAAGATCTTTTAGTAAAATAGGGTAGACAACTCTTAGTTACTTGATCAAAAATATTGCAAAAACATCCTTGCCATTTTTAAACACACTTCACAACACAACTTCAAAACAATTTCAAAACAACTTTCAAAACATTGAATCATCCTTTCAAAAAGACACACACCTTTGTATATATTCAAACAAGAATCATTACAAAGGTTGCCTAGACAAGGCATCTTTTTCAAAACATTTTCAAAACCACACACATAAAGCACCATTTCAAACAATTGAAAAGCAAAGGCAAGTGATCTAAAAACAAGTAACTAAGAGCCCATGGATAACCGTGGATGAAAAGGGTGCTAGCACCTTCCCTTTTCATAATCTACCCCCTAACCCAAGAAAACATCTCAAAGGTCTTTCCTGTGCTTTTTGACCTTTCCTTAGGATAAAATAAAAAGTTGGTGGCGACTCTTGCTAAACCGAACAAGTGCGAACACAAACGCAAAATCTCAAGTCAGTTCTCCCACCGTATCACACTGCCTAATACTCTGAGAGAACATGATGCGATTTGGGTGATTGTTGATAGGCTAACAAAATCAGCTCATTTCATTCCGATTAATATCAATTTTTCTATGCGGAAGTTGGCAGAAACTTATCTCTGCGTAATTGTAAAGCCACGTAGTATTCCGTCAAGTGCTATATCGGATAAATATCTGAGATTTACTTCTAATTTCTGGAAGGGTTTGCAAGATGCATTGGTATCTAAATTGAGATTGAGTTCCGCGTATCATCTGCAGACAGATGGTCAGACAGAGAGAACTATTAAGTCATTAGAGGATTTGTTGAGAGCTTGTGTTCTTGAGCCGGGAGGTACATGGGATAGTTGCCTTCCACTAATTAAGTTCACTTATAACAATAGTTTTCATTATATCATTGGTATGGCACCTTTCAAGGCATTTTATGGTCAGAGGTACAGAACATCTTTGTGTTGGTACGAATTCGGTGAAAGTGTAGTGCTCAAGCCTAAGATTGTGTGAGAAACCACGGAGAAAGTGAATTTAATTCTAGAAAAGATGAAGGCTTCATAGAGTATACAAAATAGTTACCATGATAAGAGGAGGAAAGACCTCGAAATTCAAGAGGGAGACCATGTATTCTTAAGGGTATCTACGGTAACCGGTGTAGGTCGTACCCTGAAGTCGAAGAAACTAACTCCTTGGTTTATTGGCGCTTATCAAATTTCAGAGAAAGTGGGGAGTGTTGCATATAGAGTATCCTTGCCACCTAATATGTCGAATTTGCATGATGTGTTCCAAGTGTCACAACTCCGAAAGTATATTTCAGATATGTCACATGTGATCCCGATGGATGATGTACAAGTGCAGGATAATCTTACTATTGAGGTGGTACCTGTGATAATCGAGGATCGTGAAATAAAGAAACTGAGAGGAAAAGAGATTACTCTCATGAAAATGGTTTGAGCAGGAGCTGCTGGAGAAAATGCGACGTGGGAGTTAGAGAGTAAGATGCAGGGGGCTTATCCATAGTTATTCGCCTCAAGTAATTTTCGAGGACGAAAATATTCTAAGTGAGGGAGAGTTGTAACACCCCAATTTAGTTAGAATTATCTTATTGTAAATAATTAGATGATGTGGTGTATTTTATGTGTTGGTGAATTTCTATTTTGTGTTGTAATGCAAATTGCGGGAAGTGGATGTTTTAGAGACTATAGAAGTTAAGGTGTGTAAGGGGTGTAACAAAAAGTGTAGAATCACGGTGGTGAATAGAGAATTCTAGTGATATTAATATTATTATTATTATTATTATTATTATTATTATTATTATTATTATTATTATTATTATTATAGTTATTATTAGAGATAAAATAGAATTAATAATTAAATAATTAATTAAGTGAGTAGGGGCATAGCTGGGATTAAATATTAGGGGTCTAAGGATTGTTATTAGAAAAACAAGGAGTGAGAATGACAGAACGATCTTAGAACGAGAAGGGAAGAGCTAGGGAAAGAAGGATTTCACAACATTTTGAAGATCAAAGCTTCGAATTAAGGCAAGAGTGTGAATGGATTCCTTAGATGGTGATTTTAACATGAGAGGGTAGTGAGGGTTCCTTTCCCTCTTTAGGTTTTTGGTTTGATTGTTGTATGATTTATATTTGGTTTGATTGTTGTTGTTGTTGTATGTGATTTTATATGAATTATGAATTTTGTGATGTAATGTTGTGATTGTTGATGAGCATTATTTCTATTGTGAAGCTACTACATGAGATAACCTAATTTGGAAATTATAGGTTAGGAGATGAGAAATTGAAGAATTGGTAATGAATAATGACCTATAATTGATGTATAGGTAGTGGTGTATCATAATGTGTTGATAAGTGATGAAAACTTGTGATTAGATGATGTTTTAGGACCTTTAATATAGTTAAATATCTGAGGAATTGGACAGGTGCAGAGCAAAAATTGCAACAGGAAAATCCTGTTCGCGCAGGATCTTCGGGCGACGAAGGATGTGTCATCGGGCGATGGAGTTTTGCCAGGCGAATGAGGTGGCGACGAAGAGGTAAAAAGATGGATGATTTTATAATGCATCGTGTATTTTGTTTCCGGGAGAGGGATGCCACGAGAGTAGCGACGCCAGGTGACATAGGGTGTCGCTGGGCGACAGTTGACGAAGTTAGTTGGCGTTTTTGGCTTTTTGTTAAATGATCATAACTTTAGTTCTATAGCTCGAATTTAGGTGACGTTCGAAGCGTTGGATAGATAATGCTGTGAACTTTAATTTTAAGGAGTAAAATGAAGGATAAGGATTATATTCTAAAACTTAAGTTAGGATAAAAATAGGTTCCCCGCATTAAAATCGAAATGATGAATTGTTTATCATGATGTTGTTTTACTTACAATGAAGTTATGAGGCGTTATTGATTACTATGATGGCACATTGTTGAAGGCTCATGCCTTGTGGTTGCATAATTTATGTTGTTTCATGTTAACGTTGCATGCATATAATTGGTGTGGACTCATGCTCTGTTGTTGGCCTGTAATGACAGTGTGTTTAGGGCTTATGCTATGTTGTTTCCTAATTGGCACTATGTTAGGGGCTTATTACTTGACGGTACCACATGTATTATGTTGTTTTTAGTCTCATTGCATTTTATTGTTAATGAATTGATGTTGTATGATGTAAATGATGATTGGCGTTGTGAGATGTTATGGGATGTGTGAATTTGTGTGAATACTACTCCTTAGCATGTGATATTCACCGTATATTTATTGAATGAAATTCTCACCCATTTTATGTTGTTGTGTCTGTGCTCCTTGGAGTACAGATAATCAGGTACCCAAGTAGTGCTTGAAGATAATGTTACTAGATTCGAGTCTTAGGAGTCGCTCTTATACGTAACACGGGACTTGGGAAATTTTTATGTTTTTATGTTGTTTTATTTGTTACGTATCATGCTTTTACACTTAAGATGGACCGCATGTTGGTAGAGTTTTACTATTGTTGAGGCTTTACGCCATGGGAGTAAACTAATTTGATATTTCGCTGCTGAATTGATTTTTATGAAATAATGGCGTAATAAAGTGATTTGAGACTTTATGAAATTTTAATTATGTGACATCCCATTGTGGACTTTGATATATTTTTTTTATTTCTTTATAATAATTATTATGGGAAATGGGGTGTTACATATAAGACATGGTCTGAACACATGGTCTAAGACATAGTCTAAGACATGGTCTCAAAGACATGGTCTAATACATTGTGTGAAGACATGGTCTAAAACACATGGTCTGAGGACGTGGTCTAAGACATGGTCGGAAGAATTGGTCTAAAAGACATGTTCTGAGACGTGGTTTAAAAGACATGTTCAAATGATATGGTCAGTCAGGAAATGGATTAGATGCTAAAATTTCTGATGAGATGATATTATGTGCCTTCTGGTGGGATGATTCTAGTTTCTGGAAGAACCGTTGTATTAGTTCTGATGTTTGATGCAAGTCATCAAGACAATGACTAAACAGGTTTTATGGCCTCAAAGTGTTCTGATAGCAATCCAGGTGTGATACGGTGGCAGAACCGACTATTAATACTGGTTTGCGTTTTTTGTTTGCAAAATGTCGCGGTAAGCAAGAGTCGCCACCGACTTTTATTTTATCCAACAAGGAAAAGGAAAAAGAACATAAAAAACCTTTTTCGAGATGTTTCATTTTGAAACTGCTTGTGTGTGTGCTTGTTTTGAAAAGTTTTGTATTACTTAGTTTTAACCCTTGTTTCTGTCCTCAAGAGTGTTACGAAGTTGTTTCTAAAAACTTTGTTTGAAAAGTGTTTGGTGTGAAAAAGTTTGTTTGTTTTGAGCAAGTACTTAAGAACTAATCTACCTACTCGAAAAAGACTATTTGTTTTCCTTTAGACAGCGCTATCCTATTATTAAGAAATAGGTAGCACCATCGTTGGAGTTTGAGGGACTATCGAAAGGGACGAAATGGTCATTGAAGGCAACATGTAAGGATACCTTAGCAGTTCGAAGGGACTGTCATCATATATTCGTAGGCAACATCGAGGGACAAGATTATTTCTCGTAGGCAACTCGAGGGACATTGAGGGACTATGATCTTTATGATGACTTTTAGAGTGAGGGTCTTTTGCTAAGATATCCCTACGTTCGAGGGACACGACCATTATTTCCGAGGCAACCAAGTGAGGCTAACCCTAGGAGTTAGCATGTGCGAGTGTAATTTTCAGTTAATTTATCTTTGCATATTTAGGGTTTTCTACCGTATTAATTTTCAGTTTCTCTTTCCATACAATCCTATTAACATACATCTAAGCAGTTTATAGTTTGCGGAATTAAAAGCAAGAAAGTTTAAAGTTCTAGTTATTACAAGACTTTTGCAGATACATAATTATTTTGGACTGAGAATAAAAAATGCGGAATTTAAACCCTAATTACTATTACAACTTCGAAACAGTTACAATAATAATAAAAGGAAATTAAAAAATGCGCGCGGCGAATTAAATGAGAGAATAATTTAAGAAACCTAAAAAATCTAATTGAAAAAAGATTTAGGTTAGTTTTTTTTTAGAAAAATTAATTAGGTTATGTACAAATTAAAACCCTAATTTCTAATTAATTTAAATTATAAAAAGGGAATTAAATTTTCCCTAAATTAAATTAAATTAATTAATTAAGGAAATAAAATATTTTTATGAAAAAAATTATTTTTTTATGTTTTTTTGAAGATTTTTTTATTAAATAAAAAATAATGATTTTTTGGTGTTATTTTAATAAAGGAAAATAATTAGTAAAATAATTTAAAAAATTAGAAAAGAAAAGAATGGGCATGTGTTGTGTCAGCCTGAGAGTGCACCATAGTCCTTCATTGTTTGAGGCGTTGGATCTGAATTATTGATACATCCAATGGCCAAATGGTGGTAGCGCATGGTAGGCATTTTGGATGATGATGCATTGAATCTGTAGAAACAAAGTAAGAAAACAAAATTTACTGGGATGGTTAGTTGTATATATAATAACATAAATAAAATATAAAGGAAATAAAGTGGTCTTTCCCAAACGCGCACGTGATTCAAATCACCCAATAGGATTCTGCCACCTATTTGTCTTCTTCCCCATAACTGTTGTTTTTGGCCACAGTTTTACCTACAGTTGTTTCCGTCACTAAAAGCTATAGTGACGGATTTTGTTTGTAGCCATAAACCTATAAAATTAAAAAAAAATGTAGCACAAGCAGAATAAATTCAAACCAAAGACATGTATCAACTGCAAATCATCTCCTGAGCATGATAATACCCCTAATTTTGTCCAATTTTGCCTTTATATAGAATTCTCAATTTGGGGCCTCAAAACCCTAACAATGGCATCGTGCCATTCCTGCACTTAAACTTCAATCAAACCAATCAAAAACATTGCAAATATGATAGAAAGCATGGATATATGATCAAAACATGTTTATGATGGATAAATCATTGAAAATGAATCTTGAAAAAAAGATGCAAACCGTGGGACTGTGAGGCGTGATTTCTGAAGGTTTTAAGGCTTGAGGATGATTGGAATTGCTTCAGAACACGTCCAGGAACAGATTGTTGGCTTTGGAATTACTTGAAACGGCCTATGGAAGAGAATACAGTCTGCGCTTTTTCTTCCAAAATTTGCAGTTTCTTCCCCTTGTTTTCACGACCCCAAACCCTCTTTTATGCTTTAGAGATGTTAGGTATATATGATAGAATGATTTAGGTCAACAAAAACTAATTATATCTTTGCAAATTATGGAGATTTGATTTCATTCTTTTCCTTGTATGATTTGTTTCCAAATTAAGATCTTTTCCAATCAATTGGCTCTTTCACGAATTTTTTAATTTGCTAGCTGTTCATGGACTCATAATATGCTCATAAAATCTAATCTTTGATTTTATTTGATTATTCTACTATTTAAATTGATTTATTTTGATTTAAATGGATAAAAAATCAAAATAAATAATAAAAATAATAAAATAATAGGTGGATAATCTCAGGGGTCGTGGGCCACCTTAGGAACAAGTTTCAAACAATAAAACATGGGCCCATTTGAAGAAAAAAAAGTCATTTTGATCAATGTTGACTTCATGCATATTTCCAAAAATTGGTCAACTTTGACAATACACATCTCTCTCATTTTTAACCCTAAGAATGTGTTCTTGGAATTTGTAGAAATATTAGGATGTCCCCTAAACAACCCTTTTGGTTTCATATCAATTGGTTCTTCCATGTTCATGTAAGAAGCTTTGACCCAAAAAGTGTTTTTGTTGACTTTTCAAAAGGACCTATAATGTAGAAATTCATATCTTTTTATGAATGCATATTTTAAACTTATGGGATGAATATGAATTGTAGGGAATTGAATCCTCTTCAAAATGAGCCTTGGATGGAAGATTTCTGATAAAGTATGAAGAAGTTATGCTTGGTCAAAGTTAGGTTGACTTTTCCTGAGAAACCCTAATTTAGCAACTTTTGGGTTTTGATGAATTTAGAGCATTCCTTGAAGAATCATGATCAACCCTTGATCAAATGATGAAAGTCACTTCAAAATGTGTATTTTGATCAAAAATCTTGAAGTTTGACTATATGTGGGCCATAGTTGACTTTTGACCTAATACAGTCGATTCTCAAGCATATGAGCAGTTGACTGAGCAAACTTCTTGTGCAGTGCTTGAAATTTGACATGGAGGGTCTTGAGAACATATTAGGACCATGGAGAGCATATGAGGTCTTTGGATTCCACCTATCTTAATGAAAATGGAAACCCTAATTTGAGACACACTGCCTTAGGAGAGAGTTTGTCTGGTCAACTCTTGGGCAAACTTGAGCAAATTGAGGATCTCTAGGGGTATGTATTGAGTAAAATGAGAGGGAAAATTTTGGGGTACAACACCAGGTTCTGATATGAATACTAGGTATTTCTAGTCAGACTCTGATGAGACATCAATGGATAAGTATTCCTTCACTATGTTACTTTGTGTACTTCAAAATTCATTTTGTGAGTCTTGGGCTTAGGGGGGGACTCTTAACAAGATTTAATGGAATTTTGAGTATTAACAGATTCAGGGGGAGCTGGTTAGCTTTATTGAATTTGTGTTCCATGGTGATTACCCTGTATGAATTATTCTATCAAAATACATGGTTTTGTCATGATAAAAAAGGGGAGATTGTAAGAACAAAGTTGGTTATACATCAGGCCGTATGTTTTGATGATAACATTATCTTTGAGAACAATTATGTACTCTAACAGGTTTCTGCTAGTGTGCGTATTTTTCTATATATGCTCTGACTCTGGTAAGAAGGCGTGTGACATCATAAGGTTCTGAACTCAACACTCTGGAAGAATAAATTTGGTGTGTTACAAGTTAAGTCAATATTAAGGAATGCATCTTATGCAACGATTCTATTGAACGTTAGTAAAAGAGCTTTTGATCATGACTTATTCAAGGAAGCTTTTGAGGCCTTCTAAAGCTTTATTTCTGATGTTCCAAATTCTGAAGATGCTGAAGACAAGGTTCTTCTGAACAAGTTCTGAAGATCTGAAGACATTCTTCTGAAGACTAAGTGCTGAAGACTGAGAAGGTAAGAGTTCTCTGAACAAGCCCTGTAAGGTTCTAATGACATAGGTTCTAGAGATACATAGTTTTGATCCTTCTACAACATGCTTCATCAAACAAATATATCATAAGCCTTTGAAGAGATAAAGACGAAGACAAAGACTAAGGGATTCCGTGTGATGAAGAGTATAAAAGTACAAAAGTACATTGTGTGATAACAAAGTTAGTTCTACATCTGGCCTTATGTTTTGATGATAAATTTACATGTTATCTTTAAGAACAATTATATACTCTAACAGGTTTTTGTCTAGTGTGTGGCTTTTTTTCTCTTATAGGTTCTGACTCTGGTAAGAAGGCGTGGGACATCATTAGGTTCTGAACTCAACACTCTGGAAGAATAACTTTGGTGTGTTACAAGTTAAGTAAAGATTAAGGAATGCATCTTATGCAACGATTCTACAGAATGTTAGTAAAAAAGCTTCTGATCGTGACTTATTCAAGAAAGCTTTAGAGGCATTCTAAAGCTTTACTTATGATGTTCCAAGTTCTAAAGATGTTGAAGACAAAGGTTCTTTTGAACAAAGTTCTAAAGATCTGAAGACATTATTCTGAAGACCAAGTCCTGAAGACTGAGAAGGCAAGACTTCTCTGAACAAGCCCTATAAGTTTCTAATGACTTAGTTTCTAAAGATACATAGTTCTAATCCTTCTACAATATGCTTCAACAAACAAATATATCATAAGCCTCTGAAGACGTAGAAGACGGAGATCAAGACTAAGGGATTGCATGTGAGGGTGAGTATAAAAGTACAAAAGTACATTGTGACCTCTACTCTCTAGAGTGGCGCAAGGACAAACGTTTTTGTACTATTGTCTATCAGTCTCACCATGACCATTGGGAACAATATAGTTGTATTTGTATTTCCTATTATACCCTCCAACTGATATCTTCTTTTCGAGTATAAAAGAATTACTTTGAAGAATTTGAAATCAATGAATAATTTCAACAAAACTACACTAAACTGCTGTATAAAAACTCTGTAGAGAAATATTTTCTATAGTTTTGTAAATAAGCAAGGAGTTGTTGCTCGTATCTTACTATCAACACTTTTGTGTTGTTGTAGTTAAATATTGTGTAATCTGCTTGTGTAGAAGCATCTATGTATACACATCTTTATAATCAACTGTTGTTGATAGGTTCCTTGAGAGACTCTGTATTGTCAGGATTCTCAAGAAGACTTTGGTTGCGGTCATAGTGGTTTGCAATAAGGATCAACGGACTTATTGGGGGTTCTAATAGGGTTGGTCAGACTTATTGTGGTTATCTGTAATCTGGTTGATTATAGTGAATTAAGTCCTTGTGTATAAGGCAAATCACCTTACGGGGTGGACTGGAGTAACTTTGTTAATAGTGAACCTGGATAAAAATAATTGTGTTCATCTATTTTTATTCACTTGTTAGTATGATACGGTGGGAGAACTGACTTGAGGGTTTTGCATTTTATCGCAAATGTTGCGGTTAGCAAGAGTCGCCACCGACTTTTCTTTTATCCAAAAGGAAAGGTGAAAAAGCACAGGAAAGACCTTTGAGATGTTTTCTTGAGTTCGGGGGTAGATTATGAAAAGGGAAGGTATTAGCACCCTTTTCATCCATGGTTCTCCATGGGCTCTTAGTTACTTGCTAGATCACTTGCTTTTGTTGTTTGAAAATGTGTTTGGTGTGGTTTTGAAAGTATTTTGTAAAAGAGCCCATTCGTTTAGGCAATCTTTGTAATGATTCTCGTTCGTAATAATGTATACAAAGATGTTTGTCTTTTTGAAAATGTTTTCAATGTTTGTAAAATGTTTGGAAATGTGTGTGTTTGTTTTGAAAATAGCAAGGATAGTTGTTTGGAAATAGAGAAAGTAACTAGAAGTAATCTACCTACTCAAATGTCTTTCTTGTGCATTTTCTATTCCTTTGACATTGTTGTCTTACCATTGATTTGGTAAGCAACCCTATCTTTGGGTGTAAACGGGACGGGCGTGGGTCATCGTATAACTATGATTAGCAATGTTGCAAAGTATCTTAGCATTTTGGAGGGACCAAGATCATTTTGTAAGGCAACTTTAGAATATCGTCATCGAGGGACTATGATCTTATATTTGTTTGTTTTGCCAAGACACTTCGCATCCGTAATATGGCCATTTTTGTATAAGGCAACCAAGTGGAGAAACCCTAAGGATGCTTGTGTGCAAGTGTGTTATTTTTCATGCTTTGATTTTGTCTTGGATTAGGGTTTTCTATTTGATTTGTTTTTATCTTACCATTCAAACCCTAATTACTAACATGGCATGTAAAGCGGTAAATTGTGTAATTTAAAGATTACTACGCTATTATAACATTTAATGGGAGGGGGGAATACAAATTATGAATGGGGGTTTGCAATAATATAAATTTAATTAAGCTATTACAACCAAATCGAATTCGTACAAATATTGGAATAAATAAATACAACATTCAAATATGCAATATTATGTATATGCAAGAAAAAGATTTTTGTTTTGTTTCTTATGTGAAAATAAATTTTGAACTAAACCTAATAACTTAAGAAAAAGAAATTAATTCTTGAAAACAAAAGTTAACCCTAATTTCTAATTTAAAAGAAAATAAAGTTCTTTAGGTATTATTTTTGTATTTTTTGTATTAAAAATAATAAATAATATTTTATAAAAAAATATTTAGTTTTTGTATGTCAAAATAAACATTTATAAGTATGAATAATAAAAGAGGAAATAAAATAGTTGAACTAAATCTATTACATTTACAAATTTATTTAAGAAAGAAATAATTAATATATAGTTTAATAAAAATATTTTTTTCATGTGAAAAAAAATAAAACAAAACAAATAAACAAAATAGTTGGGCCAGGGGTGCTGTAAGGAGACAGGGAGTAGTATGTTAGCAAAAACACTGAGGCCCAAAGAAGCAAGCCCATCCTGCAAAACAGCAAAAAATGGAAATAAAAAAAATATGAAAAACAAAACAAAAGGTAGCATCAAGGTTCGAACCCATGACCTGGGCCTCACCAGCGCGCTACCTTGCCACTTGGGTGGCTATACATTCGTTGATTTATATGAAACAACAAAAACATAACACAAATAATGTCCTTGCTCTGTACTTCATCTTCTTCCTCAAGCTGGCCACAAGCTCTGTAACTTTCTCATTTCTCCATGAAAATGAAAACTTCCAACATGAAAATGGTAGTACTCATTCCCACGATTTCAACCATGTAAATCATGTAAGCTAACAATCAAAGATCAAAACGAATTTTAAAAGCCCTAAATTTAAACCTAATTTTTCCAAGAACTTCAAGTTCAAAATTCTCTCAACTCAGGCCAAATAAATGCAAGTTATATATATGTATAGCTTTGTAGTAATGATATCTACATTGTTTATTCACAAATCTTGGCCAATGGATGCCTGTATGAAGAGATAGAAGTTGAGATTCTTACCTATTTCAGCTGAGATCGTGAATGGAGTTTGAGTGAGATTTAGGAAGGCCTGAAGGGTGCTTTAGCTTGCTTGAACCTCCCCGAGTGTGTTCCAATCCTTACCTCGCTTTGAAAGTGTCTGTAACTCTCTATCCAAGTCAACCTACAAGCTTGGAAAACAAAAATGGCAGATGAAGGAGAAGGAGTTACAATAAAGGGATGATGGTCTAGATCACATAGATATGAGGTAGGTAAAGTGTTTGGATGATTAAAACTTGAAACGCACGAGCCAAATGATGGATTGCTATGCTTATGCAAAAACAACAAGTTTTGAAAGTTTTTTGGTGATATGGAGTGTTTTAATGTTTCAGGCCTCTTTCAATCGTTCTTTCTGTTGTAATATGTTTGTGTATTAGTATGGAAAAGGTTTCAAGTCAGCTCTTCAATAGATTTTCCAATCCTAGGCTTTTTGCACACTTTCTTGCTTTTGAAGCAAAGTGACGGGACAAGTCTCCACATGCTTGTACTGGCCTGTTTAGAGTTGGTATGAGCGCTATACAAGTTGCCTTAGGTATGTAGTACTTGTGTGTGCAGAGAAGACAGGTCCAATGCTCAAGATTTGTAAAGTTGCAAAAGTCATGCTTTTCCAAAATGGCAATGGCAACTTTATGCCATTTATTGAAATAATGCTTGGACAAAGACCTTTGGGCTTGAATTAAGACTTTTTCAACTGAGTAAGCATTAAATTATGGAGTAAGAAACAAGTTTGGGACCTATAAAGCATGGATTAGGCAGCATAGGTTCTGATTTGAACTTTGTTCTTCATGAAATGGCTTGAAAACAAAGTGAGAAATTGCCAACTTCATCTCTTCGATTCTCCTCACTCAAAAATGATCTCAAGGAGTTCTTGGACATTTTGGAAAGCTTGAAATGTTCTATATAACTCATATTTGAAATTCATTTCAAGATACCTCTTGGAACTAGGTGAAAAATTGCCATGAAGTTAGGTCAAAAACCTGCCTAAATTAGGGCAAAATTTCACTAAGTTATTTTAGTATATGGGCATGTGTTCATAAAATTATATCTTGAGATCCAAGCATCTTTAGTGAAAATGTGTGAAGCAAAGTTTTATATTTCATGGAGATATACAACTTTCATGTTTGGAACTTTCTTTGAATCATCTTGTATCATGGTGGAAAATTGGCCTAAAGTTGAGAAAAAAATAAGAAATTTTCTATACTTTAGAAAAATTTCTAAGTTAAGAAAATTTCAAATTTTAAAACCAAATCTTCAATCTTTGATTCCTTGATGAACAAGTTTCACATTTTGACATGTTTTGATGAATTATGATCCTTGGCACTTGATTTTGACCAAAAAGTCAAAGTGTGACTTTTCAGTATATAGTTGACCTTTGATCAGTTGACTGCAAATTTCATCTGTCTATCCAATGGATTTGTAATATTTTGAACCATGTAATTAGGTCAAGATGATAAAATGAACCCTTGAAATCATGATTCAAATCAATTGGTCATTTCCTAAGTCAAAAATCAGAAATTGCCCTTCCTCAATCAAAACCCTAATTTTGACCATATTGCCCTTTTGATGATTTGATCAAAATTCTTGAGGAATTGTAATCCAAACTTGATCAAATGATACATATGAGTCTAAAATGTTGATGTTGATAAAAAATTATGAAGTTTGACTATAAATTGTCCATGGTTGACTTTTTCCCCAATACAGCTGATTTTTAGGTCAACTGTCCAATTGACTGATCAAAAATGTGGTTCATGGATTGAAACTTGTCATGAGTAATCTTAGGGGTTCATAATGATGTTTAAAAGTCATATGAGGCATTGATAGTTCAAAAACCCTTGTGCAATCTCAAACCCTAATTTTGGTCATCAGTGCATGAGGAGGTGTCTTGAGCTGGTCAAACCCTAATCCAGTCTTGAGTCAAAGAGATCTTGTAAGGAAATTCTTGATAAGTGAGAGGGAAAATTTTGGGGTACAACATTTAGATTTGTGTTCTAAGTTGCAAAAAGATTATATTTGATGCAACCCAATTCAAAACCTCATTTCTTGTGTTTCTCGCACCTTAAATTGGCATTAGAGCTCAGGTTCTGGTATTTATATCTATCAAACACTTAATTGTGTCAAATAAAGGTCCATATGAGTTTTAGAAACACTATGGTTGATCCTGTTCCACCACCACCTACTCTAGTTTCCGATCAAGATAACTACAATGCTAAACGTCCCATTTTTTATGGTGAAAAGTTTGAGTACTGGAAAGATAGACTAGAAAGCTTCTTTCTATGTCATGATGTTGATCTTTGGGATATGTTAGTCGATGGCTACAAACATTCTACATATGAGAATTGAAAGAAGCTTAAGAGGAAAGCATTGAATGGTCAACAAAAGAAGAATTGTAAGAATCGTCATAAAGCAAGAACTATCTTGCTTAATGATATTTCCTGCACTGAGTATGAGTAGATCTTCTGGAAAAACCATGGCACAATTTGCTAGAACCAATGTTAAGCCTATACCCCTGGATGAAATAATGTATCACTTTGGACTTTGCGCTCGTAACTCGCTAAGATTCGTCTAAAGAAAATCATTTCCAAGCAGAGATCCTGAAATAATAGATGAAGCTTGGGAAGGTTTTAGAAAATGGTTTGGTGTAAACTCCAGAATCATGCAAGCCTAATGTTCCTTTGAAGCTGTCAAGAAACATAAGGAATGGCTCAAAGCTAAAGCATCTGCATTTCCCTTATGCCTTCCTGCTCCTCCAAAGGTTCCAATATCTAAACCTGAACAACATGATGTTATCTTTGTTAGGTCATCAAATATTGCTACAACCTCTGGGCCTGAGCTGTCATTGGTTGATGGTCAATCACTTGGTTCAAAGGAAAATCAAGCTATGGAAGTTGAAGACCAACCAGCTGAGCTAAAGGCTATGTTGGATAAACAATAAGAAGAAAATCTTATCAGCCACTAACACTTGGATCAGCAGGATGAAAGAATTCTAGCCTAAGTCGCTTTCTTCAGACAACTGGCGGATGCATTGATGAAGTTCATGGCAAAGTTTGGCAAGAATGATGATGCTTAGGATCTTAGCCCTTTGTATTAGAACCTAAGAATATTTTTTTCTTGTTTAAAAAAAATTGTATCTTTATTCTTTTGGTTCTCAATGAAAGTTTCTTATTTTGCCTGTTAAATCCTTTTTTACTTCTAACAAAGGGGGGGAAAGAGTAAATGTTTTTTATAAGTACTTAATCTCATATCTCAAACCCAAACATGATATAATGCTTTTACTGCTAATAGTTTGTTTGATGTTTGATTCAGGAACTTTGAAAAAGTTCATTGGCTTTCATAGACAGGTTAAATGGCTATCAGAAGATTATCATTTACCAACCAGAAGATCAAGATAAAAGAACAAGATGCTTGAAGAATGCTCTGATGAGCTAAAGCATCTTGCAAGTAATCAAGAACAAGATGATTGTAGAAAAGCTCTGATGAGTTAAGCATCTACGAACATGTATTCGTTAGAAGTTGTGAACTGTCTAAAAACGAATCATGAACTTAAATTGTGGTTTGGTCAGAAGGCTCTGACTAAGTTAAAGGCTGAAATAGACATTGATTTACATATTATTCATAAGGAGTGAACTTCGTGAAAATATAGTTAAATCAAGATATGATAATCCTACTATTCAAAAAGTTGTGAACTAATTGAAAGTTAGGAAATCGTGTGTTGAGATACCTATTATTCAGAAGGAGTGAACTTCGTGAAAATATGGTTAAATCAAGCTCTGATATTCCTACTGTTCAAGAAGTTGTGAATTTTCTAAAAGTAAGGAAATTGTATGTTGAAAGTACCTATTGTTCATAAGTTTTGAACTTTATGAAAAGATGGTAATCAAAATTTTGCCGCTTCAGAAGTTGTGAACTGGCGGGAAGCTTAACAAAGATGTAATATTACTTAGCATTCATTTAAGAAGTCATGGACTATCTGAAAGAATTTCAAAGTGTTCTTTGAAAATTTTTGATCCACAAGGTTGTTCAGAAGTTGTTAACTATCTGAAAGTGTTTGTAAACAGGTTATGTGTTATCAAATTTTGATACTTCAGAAGTTGCGAATTGTCTGGAAGTATAGTAGTTATGTTGTTTACAATGTTACTTCAGAGGTTGTGAAGCGTCAGAAGACATGTTATAAAATACATAGTCTAAAACATATTCTAAAGACATGGTCTAAGACATGTTCGAAATACATGGTCTATTACATGTTCAGAATATATGGTCTAAGACATGTTCGAAAGACATGGTATAAGACATGGTCTAAGACATGTGAAGCAACTAGGAAAATTGAGTAATGAATTCGCCATCAAATATTTACTTATCCTAGGGAAGGAAAAGGAAAGCATCAAAGAAAACCTAAGAAGGAAGAGATCAAGGTCTCACAAGATCAAGAGAAGGGTAAGGGAGTCGATTACGCATGGAGAAGGTATTAACATTCCTCACTTTTGTGGTATTCCACAGGATCCACTCTTATTGTTCTAATAAAAGGGTGTGTCTATCTAAATTTACAAGCTAAAGGAATGCATGAATGCAAAAGAAAAATATAGGGAAAACAAAAGTTTTAAATAGTTGGGCTCGCTTAGGCCCTGCAAACCAATGCCTACGTATCCCTTTTAAGGAATTAGAGTGTCGTAATTTTGATCAAAAGTTTTTGTTTGTTTTATGTTTTTAGGCAGATAATGTTACATTTGCACTATAGCATTAGACATTTGTTGGCCGTCCTTTGGGACTCACGCGTCGTTTGCCCAGAATGGAAATAACACTTCCTTTTATAAAAAGGTTTTCTTAAAAGAAAAGCCCGGAGACAGCCCAGAGGCAAAAGGTTTAATTGGCTTAGTATTTTTTACCTTGAAAAAGGATTTGGTGATTTGAACCACATTAAAGACTATGATTGGAAGGAAGCACATGGTTTGGAATGAACCTCCTTATACTTCTCCCAATTCTTAAGGCTCGTGCCACATGGTTCACATCATTATTGTTATGTGTTTTCAACATTTGATTAAGAAAAAGAGTTTTAGAACAATCGGCTGAACTGTCAACTGGTAATGAAATCAATGAAGTCACCATCAAACATTTTTTATCCTACGGGAAGGGAAAGGTAAACATCGGGTAAACCTGAGAAGGGTGAAATCAAAGTCTAACGATCGAGAGATCGGGTAAGGGAGTATGTTACACGAGGGGAAGGTATTAGCACCCCACACACCCATAATACTCTATGGTATCCACTCTTGTTATTTTAATCTAATGGATATGGTCAAAGTCTATGCCTAAGGTTTAAACTAAAAATAAAGAGGTAATGCATGCAAAATAAAAGGAAAGGAAAGTGTGGGGAAAAGAAAGAGATTTTTACAAAGATATGCTCGATTAGGCCCCATAAAAAGCCTCCGCCTACGTATCCCTTTTAAGGAATCAGAGCATCCATAGTTTGGATTATTTATTTTGGTGGGTTTGTGTTTTTTAGTTGAAAAATTTTAAATTCAATCATTTCACCGCTGCTCAACCTTTGGAGACTTACGATCTCTAGTGGAAAGGAACTAACATGCTCTTAGAAGAGAAAAGCCGATTGGTAAAAAGAAAGGAGTTGGTTAGTGTTTTTTACCTTAAGAAAGGGTTTAAGTTGTTAGAGAGTGTTTATTTAGTCTAAGGAAAAATAAAGTTTTAGTTTTAAATGAAAGGATGCAAAAAGAAAGAAAACAGCTAACGTAGACTATCTAGAATATAATCCTTAATGCTATCATACAATGATGGCACTATGTCAAGGATAAAGGGGAAATATTTATCTATGTTAGCATGCACGGATTACTATCCTAAGGTCTAGCTCGAATCGGGAAAGAAACAAGCACGTCCTAAGGGATCATGGTATATACAAAGAAAGCAAGTAAAGTAAACACGTACATAGCGAGAGTAGTGTATCCCAAACAAGCAAAGTAGAACGCATACATGGAGAGAGTAATGTGCCTCAAAGTAGTAAGCTCAAACAAAAGGAGCACATACATGGAGACAGTAGTGCACACTAGCTCAAGCAAAATGGCCTAACCAAGATATCACAAATCGAGGTAGGTAAAGGGAAAATCAAGATAAATGCTTTAGCTAAGGGGAGCGGATCACCCGAGGCAAACAAGCGGGATTGGTATAAAAGCAAAAGAATATAAATACTTTAGCTAAGGGGAGCGGATAACCCAAAGCAAACAAGCGGGAGAGATAAAATAAGAAAAGAATAGAAATGGTTTAGCTAAGGGGATCGGATCACCCGAAGCAAACAAGCAGGTAGTGGAGTGTCAGCATTGGTCATTGCAAACTCATGACAAAGTGTGGGGGTTGGGACAAATCTCTTTTCCACATGATCGACTCGATATAAAAGATCGGCACACCAAAGTGTCGACATACAACGTGAGTTAAGGATGATACAGACTAGAATGCATGGGGGTTGGCTACTAACCCTTTATGTTCGCCTCCTTTTGAGGACTTGTCATTTGTAGTATATGCGAGCACAAAATGTAAACACACATGTAGAATACCTACATCAAATGTAGGGTTTTAAACAAGCACAAGTAGCACACAATGCACATAATATGGAATTGCCTTAAACGGATCTTTAAATAAACCAGAGGGATTTCTGACATGATCAACAACGGAGATCCCCGTTATGCATCTCTATTCCTACTTCTCATGGCAAGGAAAGCAGTAAAATCCCTACTTGACATGATCTATAGAAAGGAACAAAATGATGAAAGAAAATAGAATTGAAATGTACCAAACGGATAATAATCCGTAGATACTAAGAAATAAGAAAAAAACCCAAAAAAACTTCACGAGCTGCCATCAACAATAAATAAAATACCATCAGCATAAGCGTCAAAGCATCAACAAATCAAGATTGGAATGCATAGCGTACACATCTTCATATCAAAATACACATGCACGAAACATGATTCATACAATATACGCAAATAGTTGTTAGAACATAGTTTGATTCTACAACCCTCAATTAGAGTTTTGATGATAACAAAATACAAGAATAAATAAATTGTAAGATTTATATATAAGACATATATGCTACTTAAAATTACATTTTGTGTTTACAGAAACTCTGATGGAATCAGCATCAGAAGATCAGTATCAACATTAGCATCAGAAGATATGTCAGCATCAGAAGATCAAATAACATGTGATACACGCTGAAGCTACCAGATCATATGCTGAAGCCTGATGAACAGAATTTGCGCATAAAATACTCTGACTCTGATCAAGATCCTAACCAAGTCATCAGCACTCAGAAGCGTCAGCATAAAGGAAAGAACACTCTGATTATCATTAGCAGAACACTCTGAAGCGTTACTATGCATTCAAGACATATTAATTACCAACGGCATTATTCAAAGACAAGATCTTCTTAAAAAGTAAAGAACGTTATTATCATTGAAAGTGATTTATGGACAAAAACGTATCCCTTCTTTGGCTATATAAACAAGTCAGTGTGAGAAAAGAAAAGGCTAATAATCTTCACGCATATACACGCCTACGTAAACGATCTCACTCATACAATTTGCTAAAGCTTTCAACCACGCCTACTCAAAAGCATTAGCCGTCCAGTTTCATTCTAAGATTAATATTGTGTATTATCACAGTTGTGATATATAGTTTTATTAGAAAACATCAAACACACTTTTGTTCATTTATCTGTAAGAGAATTTCCTTGAGATAAACTGGTATGTGGTTATACTCAAGAAGGCTTTGACAGTTGTTAAAGTAGTTGTGTAATTAGTTGATTATAGTGGATTAAGACCTCGTTGGAGAGAGGCGAAATCACCTTGATGGGTGGACTGGAGTAGTTTGAGATCAAACGAACCAGGATAAAAATACAGTGTTGTCTGCACCTTTGATTTAAGTTTTACAATTCAACCCCCCTTCTTGTGTTTTTCACATCTTCAATTGGCATCAGAGCGCCTGGTTCTGAGCTTATAACACTTAACCGTGTCAGTACAAGATCCAGCGTCAGAAAAACACAATGGTAGGACCACATCAAAACATCAGCAATGACAATAATGAAGAAAGAGAAAGATTCAGTGGCAAACCTCCAGTCTTTGATAGAGAGAACTTTGACTACTGGAAAGACAGAATTGAAAGCTTCTTTCTGGCCCATGATGCTGATCTATGGGACATGGTGACTGATGGATACACGCACCCAGTGGATGGAAGTGGTCAGAAGATTGACAGGAAAGCAATGTCTGATCAGCAAAAGCGTGATTTCAAAATCATCACAAGGCCAGAACAATTCTTCTCAGCGCCATCTCTTATTCAGAATATGAAACGATATCAAACAGAGACACTGCAAAGAATATGTTTGACTCTCTGAGAATGACGCATGAAGGCAACATTCAAGTCAAAGAAACCAAAGCTCTTGCGCTCATTCAGAAGTATGAGGCATTCAAGATGGAAGAGAGTGAATCAATAGAGACTATGTTCTCAAGATTTCAAATTCTGGTTGTTGGTCTCAAAGTTCTTGACAAAGGGTATTCCACTGCTGATCATGTTAAGAAGATCATCAGAAGCTTGCCAAAACAGTGGAGGCCAATGGTCACAGCGCTTAAGCTAGCCAAGGATCTCAACAAAATCTCTCTGGAGGAACTTGTCAGCTCCCTCAGAAGTCACGAGATAGAGCTAGAAGCAGATGAACCTCAAAAGCAAGGTAAGCCATTAGCTTTAAAATCTAACAGAAAATATGATTCCAATGTTTTGCAGGCTGTTGAAGAAACCTCTGATGGGTCCTCATCAGAAGAAGATGAACTATATCTCCTCTCCAGAAGGGTGAACCAATTATAGAAGCAGAGGCAAAGGAAATTCAGGAATCCCAGAAGATCAGAAAATCAGAATGAATCTTTCTCCAGATACAGAAGGTCAGAATCCTCCTCTGGACACAGAAGATCTGAAGGCTCTTCAGGAAGCAGAAAGCCAAACAACAAAGACATCATCTGCTATGAATGTAACGAGCAAGGACACTATAAAAGTGATTGCCCAAAGCTTCAGAAGGAAAAGCCCAAAAAGAAGTTTGGCAAGGAAAAGAAGAAAAGTATCATGGCTACATGGGATGATTCTAACACATCTGAAGCTGACTCAGAATCAGATGATGAAAGAGAAAACATAGCTCTCATGGCAAACATAACAGAAGACAATGAAGCTTCTGAGTCAGACTCTGAATCAAATACAGAAGAGGTATTTCCTGACTTTGCTATAAACTTTACTAAGGCTGAACTAGCTGAAAGCCTTAATGAAATTCTGGAAAGATATCAGCAGATCAGAGTCAAATTCAGAAACCTGAAAAGGAATCTCGCTTCTGACTCTGATAAGACTGAGAGTATCAAATTGGAGAATTCTGAGTTAAAAGATAAAATTTCAAAATTAGAAAATATATTGCAAAACTCTCAGAAGGAAACAATCCCTGAAACTCCCAGCAGTGTTGATGAGATCATCAAGGAGTATGATCACAGCTTTCAGAAGTTTCTAGCTAAAAACATAGATAGAAGCAAAATGGCTTCAATGATCTATGGAGTTAGCAGAAATGGCAGAAAGGGAATAGGATACCAAGGTAAGGTACCTACACCAAAGAATGCCATGGATTTAGTTATAAAACGCACTTCACTTGATTCACACTTTGTATATGGGCACACACATGACATCAAATATACAAGTAGTAATTATTCTGTTAAGCCAAAATTCAACCAGAGTTTTGGTAAAACTAACAAATCAGGACCCAAGAAAATATGGGTACCTAAGGATAAAATAATACATGTGGCAGATATCTTTAGCAGCAAAGCAGAAACACCAGTCATGGTACCTGGACTCTGGCTGCTCACGACACATGACGGGAAGAAAGCATATGTTCCAAAGCCTGGAACTTAAGCCTGGAGGCCACGTAGGTTTTGGAGGCAATCAAAGAGGAAAGATCATTGGCTCTGGAATAGTAGGTAATGGAAATCTTCCCTCTATAAGTAATGTTTTATTAGTAGATGGATTAATGCATAATCTGTTATCTATAAGTCAATTAAGTGATAACGGTTATGATATAATCTTTAATCAAAATTCATGCAAAGCTGTTAGTCAGAAAGATGGGACTATCCTATTTAATGGAAAGAGGAGAAACAACATTTATAAAATAAAACTTTCTGAACTGAAAAGTCAGAATGTAAAGTGTCTTTTGTATGTTAACAACGAGCAATGGATCTGGCACAGAAGATTGGGACATGTTAGTATGAGAAGAATATCTCAGATTAACAAACTCAATCGAGTCAGAGGACTTCCTAACCTGAAGTTCAATTTAGATGCTCTGTGTGAAGCATGTCAGAAAGGCAAGTTTGCAAAACCAGCTTTCAAATCTAAAAACGTTGTTTCCACCTCTAAGCCATTAGAACTTCTGAACATTGACTTATTTGGACCAGTTAAAACTGCTTCAGTCAATAGCAAGAAGTATGGGTTAGTAATCGTAGATGACTATAGCAGATGGACATGGGTAAAGTTCTTAAGACACAAGGACGCGTCACACTCTGTGTTTGTCACCTTCTGCAACCAAGTTCAAAATGAAAAGGATCTTAGAATCGTCAAAGTCAGAAGTGATCATGGTGGAGAGTTTGAAAACAAAGATTTTGAATCATTTTTTAATGACAAAGGCATTCTGCATGATTTCTCTTGTCCTAGAACTCCTCAGCAAAATGGAGTTGTAGAACGAAAGAACAGAACATTGCAAGAAATGGCCAGAACCATGATCAACGAGACTAACGTTGCTAAGATCTTCTGGGCAGAGGCAATAAACACAGCGTGTTACATTCAGAATAGAATCTCCATAAGACCTATTCTGGAAAAGACTCCATATGAATTGTGGAAGAAAATAAAGCCCAACATTTCATATTTTCATCCATTTGGATGTACTTGTTTTATTTTAAATACAAAAAATTATTTGAACAAGTTTGACTCTAAAGCACAAAAGTGTATTATGTTAGGATACTCTGAACTCTCAAGAGGGTACAGAGTATACAATACAGAAACACAAATTGTGGAAGAATCAATCAGTGTTCATTTTGATGATAAGCTTGACTCTCAAAAGTCAAAGCAGAATGAATTCCTTGCAGGTATGGAAGTTGAATTCACAGGTACTGAAGATAAGTCATCAGAAGCTCTTAACAGAGACACTCCCTCAACATCAGAAAGAGGCACTGCAAGCAATCCAGCACCTTCTGTTGATCAACTTCAGAAAAGACCATCCAGAAGCAGCATGGATCACCCAGAAGAAACAATCTTAGGAAGAAAGGAAGATTCAATCAGAACAAGAGCTAGCTTCAGAAACTCTGAAGAATCCCTCATGGGACTTGTTTCTCTAATTGAACCATCAACAATTGATGAAGCACTTCTGGACAATGACTGGATTCTAGTAATGCAAGAGGAGCTGAATCAATTCACAAGAAATGACGTATGGGATCTAGTTCCTAAACCAAAAGGATTCAACGTTATTGGAACAAAATGGGTGTTCAGAAACAAACTGAATGAACAAGGTGAAGTCATCAGAAACAAAGCACGATTGGTAGCACAAGGTTATAGTCATCAAGAGGGGATATACTATACAGAAACCTTTGCTCCAGTCACCAGGTTAGAATCTATCAGACTCTTAATCTCATTTGCTGTTAATAAAGGCATCACTCTGTATCAGATGGATGTTAAGAGTGCATTCTTAAATGGCTATATAGAAGAAGAGGTATATGTGCACCAACCCCCTGGTTTTGAAAGTTCAAAAAATCCAGAATATGTTTTCAAACTAAAGAAGTCACTCTATGGTCTGAAACAAGCTCCCAGAGCTTGGTATGAAAGACTAAGTAACTTCCTGTTAGAAAAGGAATTCACCAGAGGGAAAGTGGACACAACTCTATTCTGTAAGACAG
Organism: Vicia faba; assembly: GCA_948472305.1. NCBI lineage: Eukaryota > Viridiplantae > Streptophyta > Magnoliopsida > Fabales > Fabaceae > Vicia > Vicia faba. The sequence continues at coordinate 811,658,476 of OX451736.1, read as the reverse complement.
TTAAGAATGACATCTTAGTATGTCAGATTTATGTTGATGACATCATATTTGGATCTACTAAACCTTCTCTGGGAATAAAGTTTGCTAAGTGTATGGAGCCCGAATTTGAGATGAGCCTAATGGGGGAACTGAAATTCTTTTTGGGCATTCAAATCAATCAAACCCCAGAAGGAACTTACATTCATCAGAGCAAATATGTCAGAGAACTTCTGAAGAAATTTGATCTCTCAGAATGTAAGCCATCAAAGATTCCAATGCATCCCACGTGCATTCTGGAAAGAGAAGAGGTAAGTAAAAAGGTAGAACAGAAGGCCTACAGAGGTATGATTGGTTCTCTTCTCTATCTGACGGCTTCAAGGCCTGACATTTTATTCAGTGTATGCATTTGTGCTAGATTCCAATCAGATCCTAGAGAATCTCACTTAACAGCAGTTAAGCAAATTTTCAAGTATCTGAAAGGTACTACTAATCTGGGTCTGTTTTATAGAAAATCAAGTGATTACAGCTTAGTAGGATATTGTGATGCTGATTTTGCTGGAGACAGAGTAGAACGTAAAAGCACTTCTGGAAGCTGCCAGTTTCTGGGAGAAAATCTGATCTCATGGTCCAGCAAAAGACAATCCACAATTGCTCTATCAACAGCAGAAGCTGAATACATAACAACAGCTGGATGCAGCACATAAATTCTCTGGATGAAAAGTCAACTTGAGGACTTTCATATATTTGAGAGTAACATTCCTATCCTCTGTGACAATACTTCTGCTATTTGTCTTAGTAAGAATCTAATTTTACATTCTAGGGCTAAGCATATAGAAATAAAACATCATTTTATTAGGGACTATATTCAGAAAGGGATCTTAAATTTAAAATTTATTAACACAGACCATCAATGGGCTGATATTTTTACAAAACCTCTTTCTGAAGATAGGTTCAACTTTATTCTGAAACATCTCAGCATGAAGCTCTTCCCAGAATAAAATTGTATTGATTCCATATATTAACCTTTAGAATTTTGTTTATTTTCTGTGAACTACTGATCAATCTTCCTTCAGATCTTTAGAAGTGCAGATTGTATCAGAATCTATCCATGAAGATCTGAGCGCTTCATTTCAAGGATGGAAATGTGCTGTTCACTCAAGCAAACAAGTGTCATCCAGCCATCAGCTATTTTCTGAGGCTGAACACGCGTTCACGTTTCTGAAAAGGAAAAGCGCTGATTGGATGCATTGAGACACATGTCATGGGTAACCGTTCCAAATATCTTTCTGAATCCCCTAAAATCAGCTATCATTAAATGCTAATAATCATTATTTATTTCTCTCTCTTAACGTTTATGTTTTCAAAACCTTTTTAGAAATCTATTTAAACTCACTTCACACTATTTACACGTTTTACCTTCACTTTCATTTTCTATAAATATTTCTGATTTCAGTGTTCTTATTTCTCAAGAAAACATTTCAATCTTTTTCACAAAAACCTCGTGTGAACATGGCTTCTTCCAGCATTCCTTCTTCAGGTTCCCAGAAAACTGCTTCATCTGAACAATATGAAGTACCCTTCAGAACGCTTCTAACACTAGACAAAAACCTAGAGGTTCTATCAGAATTAATCGTGGATTTCAACAGTCTTAAGGAGAATGGGTTTGATTTATCTGAAGAGGTTAAAGCTCAAGGTTGGGAAAAGTATTTTGACAGGCTGGTGGGTCCAACATTTCCTATTCTGGTAAAGGAATTTTGGATTCACGCTTCTTCTTCAAATCATCAAGTTATGTCCTACATCATGGGGAAGAAGATTGTTATCACTGAAGACCACATTGCTCGTTTGTGAGGCTACAATGGTGGTGGTGTTCATTGTATTGATATGGCAGAAAGGTGTGTTGATGCTGCCCTAATTGCAAGGGAAATCTTTACTCTGGGGGTTCCCTCCAGCAAGATAAGGGATTTAAAGGACAAACACAGAATTTGGGCCAAGATCATTCTGGGCTGCTTCAACCACAGGAAGCCTACCAACTCTCCTGATTACATTAATATTGATCAGCAGTTTCTGATCTATTTTATCTCTCAGAAGGTCAAGATAAATCTGGCTCATCTTCTGTTCAACCATCTCAGAACAAGTGTTAAAGAAACAAGGGAAGAGGAACGTACAAAAAGGGATTGGATACCCTTAGGAAGACTGATATTAGATATTCTTACAGAGAATAGGCTGATTGATCATCTGACAGAGGCTCAAGAAATCAGCACTCTGGAACCTTCTGTTGGCAAGCAGCTGAATGCCAAAAATCTGAAGAAAATGAAGTTGATAGAGAACATTAAGAAGGAGCCCAGTGTCACTCCTTTTGCTGAAATCTCCAGCAGAAGAGTCCCTCTGGATGACTTCCCTCTGTTCTCAGAGATTGAATCTAAACCAGAAATCATTCTGAGATATTTGGATGCTTGTAAAGCTGATGGTATAGCACCAAATCTGAATATTCAAGATCTTCAGCAGAAGGCTCCAGAGGTTGTTCTGAAGAAGACTAAGAAAAGAAAAGCTGCTGCACAAGGATCATCTCAACAGACTCCCAATAAGAGAGGTAATCCTTCTTCTGTAACTGTTTTAGATTCAACTGCTGTATCAACATCTATTCTAATTCCAATTCCAACTCCATCTGAAAACCCAACACCTCAAACTTTCGATGATTTTGACCTTGACTTTGATCCTTCTGAATCATTAACCCTCAGAAGATCTCGCTCTCAACCACAAAATCCAAATACTGAAGCCATACTAGAACAATAACTTGAAAAAGTTCTTTCTGATATAGACCAACACACTTCTACTCCCGAAACAGAAAATCCAAATCCAAACACAGATCCACAACCAGAAATTCCCATCTCACCAATACCAGAAATTAATCCACCCTCTCCTCAACCTGAACAATCTCCACAACCTGAGGCTCAACCCTCTGAATCCCCTGAACCACAACCTCTAGCCATTCAATTGCCCTCCGGCACCATTGTGAATATTCCTCAACTTCCCTCTTCACCAAAAATAACTCCACCAAATTCCCCATCAAGTCCAATCATAATTCCTGACTCTCCCACTCCCTCACCAAAAGCCAATTCAGATGACCACAGCAAGACTGTCATTGACTTAACAGTCCTTGAACGCCTTGCTGCAATAACCAACAAAACTGCTATCCCTAAACCAAAACATCCAGATGTTGGTTCCAGCATATTGAACTTTGAAACAGAAATACAGAAGTGGATCACTTCTTTGAAACAAGAAAGTCTGGAACTGGTTGATCCTGCTGCATCAGACTATCTATGGACAAAGTTCAGAAGATGGGTATGCTCTGAAACCTTTAAGCTGCAAGAACAGAGCTATGGACAAGCTCAACAAAACTTCAGCAATCTGCTGAAGGAAATTGAAGGTCCAGTTCTAAGCAAGCTGCTTAAGGAAGAAGTACTCCCGCTGGACAATGCTCCTTGGTCTAAACATCGTTAACCAGAGTCAGAAGAACAGATGATTCCAGCTGAAGACTTGGGTCAAGAAGAAGATATTGTAGAAAGCTCTGAGAAGCATCCTGTTTCTGAAGATCCTCAAGCTTCCTCTCTTGACAGGCAAACTCTGGAGGACTTGAAAAGATCTGATATGCTGATGAATGAAAGAATGGATAAGCAGGACACCAAGATTGATGCAATAGCGAACATGTTATCTCAGCAACAGGAAACCAGCACCCAAATCAAGAGCATGTTGGAAGCTCTGTTCACACGACTTCCTCCTCCTTCTTAGAAATTTCCTTGTTGTTTTTATAACTTGTTTATCTGTAATATTTTTACATGTTCTGAACTTATCATTGCTTCTGTTTTTAATATATAAACGCTTTTTAGCTCTGATCATTTTAACTCTGATTATTTGTGCTTTTTGATAACTGACAAAAAGGGGGAGAAAGAATGATATTTTTCAATAACGGATTACTGAGACATAAGTCTCAAACATTCTAACACTTTGATATATTTGAATTTCTTTCTTCTAAAAAGCTTACAGGTACAAAACTCTGATGAATCCGATGAACTTTGATACAGTAAAGTTCTGATGCTCAAAGTCTCATGGAAATAAAGGGAAGTAATCAACACAGGGGGAGTTTTTCTCTTTGTTGCTCTGATACCTTTTATTCCTTATCTTCTTATCTCTGATACCTTTTATTCTTTATTTGTTTATCTCTGATACCTTTTATTCTTTATCTTTAATCTCTGATACCTTTTATTCTTTAATTTTAATTGAAAAAATATGGTTTTTGTCATCATCAAAAAGGGGGAGATTGTTAGAACATAGTTTGATTCTACAACCCTCAATTAGAGTTTTGATGATAACAAAATACAAGAATAAATAAATTGTAAGATTTATATATAAGACATATATGCTACTTAAAATTATGTTTTGTGTTTACAGAAACTCTTATGGAATCAGCATCAGAAGATCAGTATCAACATTAGCATCAGAAGATATGTCAGCATCAGAAGATCAAATAACATGTGCTATACGCTGAAGCTACCAGATCATACGCTGAAGCCTGATGAACAGAATTTGCGCATAAAATACTCTGACTCTGATCAAGATCCTAACCAAGTCATCAGCACTCAGAAGCGTCAGCATAAAGGAAAGAACACTTTGATTATCATTAGCAGAACACTATGAAGCGTTACTATGCATTCAAGACAGATTAATTACCAACGACTTTATTCAAAGACAAGATCTTCTTAAAAAGGAAAGAACGTTATTATCATTGAAAGTGATTTATGGACAACAACGTATCCCTTCTTTGGCTATATAAACAAGTCAGTGTGAGAAAAGAAAAGGCTAATAATCTTCACGCATATACACGCCTACGTAAACGATCTCACTCATACAATTTGCTAAAGCTTTCAACCACGCCTACTCAAAAGCATTAGTCGTCCAGTTTCATTCTAAGCTTAATATTGTGTATTATCACAGTTGTGATATATAGTTTTATTAGAAAACATCAAACACACTTTTGTTCATTTATCTGTAAGAGAATTTCCTTGAGATAAATCGGTCTGTGGTTATACTCAAGAAGGCTTTGACAGTTGTTAAAGTAGTTGTGTAATCAGTTGATTATAGTGGATTAAGACCTCGTTGGAGAGAGGCGAAATCACCTTGACGGGTGGACTAGAGTAGTTTGAGATCAAACGAACCAGGATAAAAATACAGTGTTGTCTGCACCTTTGATTTAAGTTTTACAATCCAACCCCCCTTCTTGTGTTTTTCACATCTTCAATCACAATCACACATTGGAATGTGTCGCAAACACATCCATGTGATGCCAGGGTACCTACACAAAATAGGATTTATACAAGAACAAAAGTGTCTTGCGCATCATACATAAATTCCAACTAACAAGTGATCGCATAAGGCGTCTTTCAACCAATAATCATGAACTAATTAAAGGTTGAAGACCTAACAATGTACCTTGCAAAGCATTCACAAAAGGAGTTAGAAGTAACAAGACAATATGTGCAAACATGCAATAAAACAAAGCAAAAATTAATGTTTTGTCTGGGTAACCGGTTACCATAACTCAAAAATTTGAGAAAATGGCTACTGACTTGAGGTAACCGGTTACCATAACTGGGTAACCAGTTACCCAAGCCAAAAAAGCTGGGAAACGCCACTATAAGTCGGGTAACCGATTACCGTGTGCAAATTTTTAAATTTTAGTTACTGAAAAGGATGGTAACTGGTTACCATAACTGGGTAACCGGTTACCCGCGGGCAGAAAGTAGTTTTTTCAAGTTTTTGAGGTTTGGCTCATGGCTTTGGCATTTGATCAAACACAAAATCTCCATACATTCAATACATAATTTTGCATAATTCAAGGTCTAGATTCAAACTACACATGATTGATTAAGATCAACAATTAAACTTCATACAACATCATGAATTTGTTTCATCAACTAAGCACTTTAATGAGAATCAACTTAATTCAATAAGCACTTAATTCAACTATTCAATTCCAGATTTACACATGATGATCAAATAAAATCATAATTCTAATATTAGATCTTAATTCTTAATTCAAAATTCAACCTAGATTCAATTCACGCTTGATCAAAAAGTGCTTCTCAAATAATCACTTATTTCAAAAGTGCTTAATTCAAGAAAACTCACCGATATAAGTGAAGAGGAGGCTTAGGTATAGAGATCGCAATGAACGAATCAACAATCAGAGAGAATTGCTTTTGATCTTGACTTTTGAATCTTGATGAAGTTGTTGTTGTGTTCTTGATGAAAAAAGTGTACAACCTTTATTTGATCCTTTAGAGACTTGAGAGAAAAGATTAGAGTGTTTGTGTGGGTTTGTGAAATTTTTTTTAGAGAGCCTCTCCTTTATAAAAATCAGATTTGAGATTATATGGTGTGAGCAAATTGGGCCTTGGAGGTGCAATTGGATTGGGCCTTGACTTAAAAGCGTGAGCCTGACACGACCATAAAGTGCCACATCATCATCCGTATGGAATCTCAATTTATCCGTCAAACGGAAAACAAAGATAATAAAATTTGTGACACGTTTCCAAAAGAACATGCTCAATCGAATAAACGGTGATTTAGTTATGATTTTTTGAAGTTTCGTCTCAGATGAATACTTTCTCAGTTTAGAATTTTCAATACACTGCGCGTGGTATAGAAACAAAACAAAGGCCTCCGGGATATCTTTTGAATTTTAAAACTGAAACCAATACTTAGCCAACTCAACTTTTGAACCAATTCCACTTGAACCAGCTCGATACGATAGAAATCGCTCGAGTTATGATTTTTTGAATATGAAACAGGTGAACATGTATCATGATTTTACTATGTGAACATACTTGATAAATTCATATATTCTGAGACTTTATGAGTAGAACTGGCTCCCAGTCGTGAGAAACAAAAATGTAGGACATCAAGACGGAATTTTGGCCACCAGAACGGGCTCAAAATAATGAACGGTCTTCAAGTCATGAATTTTTTAGTGTGCGGAAACTGCATTTTTAGCACACTTTTTCACAATATTTTCACTTGTACACATTTAAAAAGTCCATTTATTCGGAGGCTTTCCCTAAGGAATTGACTCTTGGTCCAAACATACAAAGTGGAGTGCACATCAAGACGATTCTTTTGATATAAAAGCCAACTTGAGATGATGAACCAGATCGGATTCACAAATTTTTGAATATCTGCAAAATGATGAATCGACAGTTGAATCAGCTTAATAACTCCAAAAGATAAAATCCCGGGAGCTTCTTTTCTTCATAGAAATACCTTGATCCCATGAAACGTATGCATGAATATGGTAATGAAATATAAGCCACTTAGGATCATAATTAAGAGGGTAAATTTTGGGGTGCAACATTAAGGATGCAAAAGGGGAATGAAAAATCTAAGGGAATCTTACTTCCTAATGTTATTATGCAATGGTGGCCCTAAAGTTAGGATTAAAAAAGGGAAAGCTACCTAATGTTAGCATACATGGTTTAAAAGCCTAATGTATACCTTGATTCAAAGAGGAACCAAGTGAAACTAAGGGGACATACAAAGATAATACAAGGAGAAAGAAATAAAATAAAATGGCTTAAAAGCCCACCAAACACCTAAGTGTAAAGGTCTAACATCAACAATCAAGTAGCAACCAAACAAGTCTAAGATCTAATGCATACTTCAAGTAAATGATAAATTAGCACGAATGTGTCAAACACAAACAATAAGGTCCTCTAATGGTCATGCTTAAATGGTTCTACCCTAAGGCATTACAAACCATGTCAAAAGCAATCAACAACCACACAAACACTTTAGGCTTAAGGTGTCAAAGCAACATCAATTCTTAGCAAGCAAAGGTAAAAAGACTTAGGAAATATAGAAGCATATATAAGTCATAAAGCACATCATTTATATTATAAATACATACAACAAAGTTTAATCATCAAGGTTACAATCTAAGCATGCTCCTAATCATCAATCTACCTCTATAAAGGCAAGACATCCAAGCAAATTGTTACATCATTAACAAGAATCATGTACAAAGAATAAAAAAGTTAACAAACTAAACCTAAAAATGTTATACAAACATGGATTAAGACTCAAAGGTATCTACCTAATCATCATTAACAAGAAGGTTTACAAACACCAACTTCATATACTAAAAGATGGAACACAAACATGCTAGAAGTTTCAACTTCTAAAGCATACACTTAAACCAATTCATAACATGGTATCTACACATGTAATAAGATGATAAATCAAGGATAAATGTCTAAACATAACCTAAAGATCAATCCTAAGGGTCATGCATCATGGCTTTCAAACATACACTAAGCATTTTCAACAAGTACAAGAAAAAACATGCTTTTAAGTATCACAATGTAATCAAAGCTTAGCATGCAAGTAAACTTCAAGATACACAAGACATGCAACCTTACAAGTTAGTAGCATACTCACATTTATTCATATTAAATAATTCTCACAAGCAAAGTAAGCATCAAGGAAAACTAGGTGCCCAAATTAGGTAAAGGTATCTGATAACACGAAAACACATCGCATATTCGACTCGATTAGCATGAATAATGTTACCATTTTCTATTAATTATGTTGCATTATGTTGGTATTTTAAGTATGTTTTAGGTATTTACATTCCACATGGACTTGCATTAGAAAAGAGGAAGAATTGACAAAGAAAACAACTTTATAGCAGAAAACATTAAGAAGTTCATGACAGAGGACTATGACGATCGTCAAAGCCTCCTGTCGACCGCCATGCCATGGAATTATGTGTTCCCATAAGCACACATCTATCACAGTCACCACAACATTAAACCTTGTGCGCCCCACAGCACACAAGGCATTCCCCTCGCTATAGTCTGTACGTGGTTCTCTCCACGTCTACAACCAGAAGCTCCTATATTCTCTCAACCGTAACTGAGTCCGTATTAGGCTCCACTCCATGATGACCACATCCTATAATATTTGGAGAAGTTGAGTCTTCCGATTTCCACATGACTCCTTTAATATTGCCAATATAAGTTACAACCAGAGGCTATAAAATGGAAGCAACGAAGCCAGAAAAAGAAAAGGGGGACACGCTCGACGCTTTTGTTCAATTTTCTCATAGTTCAGAACCATTATTTTAGATATTTTAAGTAGATATTTTCCACCTGAATTAGAAATAGTTTTCCACATAAGAAAGCTATTGCACCAGAAGATTTTATTCACTTCCTTCAGACTTTGTTTTAGTTTACATTTTTCCTGCATTTAAGTTATTATTTTCTACAAAGAAAATCCAGCCGACATATTATGGAGGATTGCACTTGGTACTAGAAGTTTAGCATTAAAATTCAGTTTCCTTGTTTAATACCAAGTTCTTATTTCATATACTATTTTATACTTAATAATCATGATTATGTTATTGTTTGTTTATTGTAATTTTGTGTGCGTGTTCAATAACATGCCTGGCTAATTTCCCTGATACCATTATGTAAGGTCATAGAACCGAAGGGGTTCGATAATGAATTGACATAAACATTTATAAAATACCTTTCTCGTTTGGTTTCCAACATTTAATATTAAATTTGTTTTGTTACGAGAGTAAAAGACAAACGAAGGTTAAAATCGATATAACGAGAGTTTGATATTTTGACCGGATAGTAGTAATCAAACATTAGTTCTAAATAAAGCGAGGGAGCTTTAGGATTAATTAGATTATATTTATTTTCAAAAAGTATTTTTAGAATTTAAATGAGACAGTGAGAGCAAGCATTTAAGTTTAATAATATAGTCTGCATTAATAATTACGAGAGTGTGAGATAAAGGTTTTTAAATTGATAGTTTCTACTAAAATAGTGTTTTAATACTCATAACTATACCAATGACTTACTGATCCCTCGAAGTCTGACATATTACATACCGGTGTCCCATTATCGAATATTTCATTTAAATCTAAGTTTATTTTCGTCCCATCCAAACCCAAGATTAATCATTAGCCTTAGCTTTACATAGTAACCTTAGATACCAGTAGTTTGACTATCAGTCCCTGTGAGTTTGATATCTTTTAAAACTATGCGATTAGACTGTGCACTTGCAGTCACTACACCCGATAGACTCTTAAAGTGGCGATCAAGTTTTTGGCGTTGTTGTCGGGGACTGATTTAGTCAATATTGTGATTCCTTTGTTATGCAGTATAGACTAAGGCAACAAATTTTATTCCCTTTTATTTGTGATTGTATGCCAAATACTCGCTCTCAAGGTGAAGAATTAGAGCAACCAATCGATGAGGTCGAGTGTTTTATTAGTATAAGATGCTGAATTAGAGAATACAAAATTAAGTACATACTTCCTGAATTCAATCTTCCTAACTTATCTCTTCCTGAACCTGAACCAAGAATGGCTGAAGGACCCCATGTGATCGGTGGATCTAGAACTGACTGTTTAACGCTGGTTCGCGAAATGTCGCGGAAGCAAGAGTCGCCACCGTCTTTTATTTTTCTCCAAATGGAAAGGACAAAAGCACAGAAAAATTCCTTAAAGAGATTGCTCTCGGTTCGGGAGGTAGGTTATAGAAAGGGAAGGTGTTAGCACCCTTTCTATCCATGGTTATCCATGGGCTCTTAGATACTTGCTCATTTGTGTTTTCAAAAATGGTTTGTTTGCTTTTCAACTGTGGGTTTTAAAAAGTTTCTTTGAAAATTCCAGTTCGACTCTTGTATCGGTCCTCAAGAGTGTTTGAAAAATTGCTTTCGAAAGCTTTTGAAAAGGTGTCGGTGTGAAAAGTATTTTTGATTTGTTTTGTTTTGAATTAGAGCAAGTATCTACGAGAACCTACCTACCCTAAGGAATTCGTCTGTGTAAATGTCCTTAAAGTAGTGCCATCCCACCATTGAGAGGTAGGTAGCACCACCGTTGGAGGTATTCGGGTCAATTCGAGGTTCGGGACATGGTGATCACCAGAGCAATGGGAAGACACCTTAGAAGCTACCCTCATGCCAGGTTCCCGGATCATGAGGACTTACTAAGACATCCTCTACTCGACGATCACCTTTCGAGGCAAGGCAACAGTGAGGCGTATCCTAGGGGTGGTGTGTGATTTGTGTGTCATGTTCATTTGCATTTATCTTGTCATGTTATTGGTGATCTAGCGCTTGTTTTTATTTTTGTCCATACATTCTTTCATGCTTTGATTAACAGTTAAAAATTGCGGGAAAGTAAAAGTTCTAAGGCTATTACAAAAGGCGCGGGTCCACATCGCCAAAATTTCTTGAACCCGATTTGACAGAAAAATAAAGAAAGCAAATAAAAAGTGCGAGAAAGTTAATTACATGGCTTTGGGAGAGGTACATAAATATTTAAACGAAATAAAATAAATATGCGAATTAATAAGAATTAAAAACGAGGGCGTTGGACCCTTTTTGCAAAAATTAAATTAAAGATGGATTAATTAAAATTAAAAGGAAAAGAAATTATTTTTGGTATTTTTGGTATTTTATGTTTTTAGTGAAAAAAGGATAAAATACAATTAAATCTAATTCTAGTTGTTTTTAATTTATAAAAAAAAAAAGAAAAAAGATTAAAACCTAATATTAACCCTAATTAATTTACATGCAAATTTAATTATAAAAATAAATATCTAGTATTTAATTATTTATAGAATAAAAGAAAAAAGATGAAAATTAATTAAACCCTAATTCTATATTTTTTAGATTTTTATCAAAAGAGTTAAAATTAAAACCTAATTTAAAACTAGTTAATTTATGAATTTATTTACAAAATATTAATTAAATAAATATATTTAATTTTTGGTCTTTTCTGATTTTTTATGGTGTTTTTTTATATTTATGAAAATAATAAATTAATTAAGAAAACAATAATTTAAAAGAAAATAGAAATAAAAAGAAAGAATATGGAAAAAATAGCAAACCTAGGGGGGTATATGTCCCCAAAGTGGAGGGCTTGTTAGCACTTTAGGCCCACTAAGCTCCTGATTTTGTTGACCTCTCATCCCAGCGTGTGAGTGCATTGACTCATGTTCATGGTATTCTTCAAACTGTAGCCCTTGGATTGATCTAGGCATACGCGTGGAAGGCTGGATTTTGTGGGTGCATGGTGATCCCCTGATGAAGCGTTGCATGGGAGTAGGTTGTACAAAATAATATGGAATAAAGTGAGGACCTGGGGCTCGAACCCAGGTCATGAACGTTACCACCACTACGCCTTGCCAGCTGATCCACCTGATTGCTTTGTATATTATATAACAAACAAATAACATAAGCGAATATGGTTAGTTAATGGATTTTTAGCGCGCAAATTTAAATGAAGCACTCACGCCTTGACACTGCATCATCTTCTCCGTTTTGTTTTATTTTCCTGAAACAAAAGATGGTTAGCGGGGGTTTTGAACCCCCTCAAAACATGCTTGTTTTCAAAATAGCGAATAGCACATCTTGGGTCAGAAATTAGGCGCGACCATTGCAATCAATTCGTCCAAGCTTCCTGGTCTTGATCATGGTATTGTGATTTGCTAATTTTACAGTACCAAGAAACCCCCAATTCATAGCTTGTAAAACCCTAGAAAACAATAATGGCATCTTTGCATACAGTGCGTAAAACTTCAATTAAAACATAGAATAAGCTTCAGAATCATGAGAGCAACACAAAACGAGCGTTAGAATTTACAATTATGCTATGAATGACAAGATACGATTTGTGTAAAAGAGTGATACAGTTCACCCTCGAATTACCAATTCTTTGAGTATGGGATTAAGTTTTTGATTGGAATCGTTTCCTGACAACCCTGGCAAGCTAATGGAACAAGTTTGGAGGCTTGAATTGACCTGCAAGTGTGTTTTCAGTTATGGAGTTTTCTTGAAAAAAATGCAAGTTTGTTTAGGGATTTTTGCGCAGCTTCTGTGGTTTTTTTGCATTAGGTTTGTGTTCAGGCTTAAGTATAGAGTGAATTAGGTCAAATAAAACAACCCAAATCCTTGGCATTCATGGTTTTTGTGATTTGATTTTTCAAGATCTTTTTCCAATCTTTTTCCATGCTAATTGATACCAAATCATATCCAATCCTTCCCTAATTGGTCATCCACGAATTTGAGTGTCCAATGAGAATAATTTATGCACAAAAATATTTTATTTCATTAGTTTTGTATTTTTCATGTATTTTATTTAATTAAATGAATTATTAATGATAAAAAATCCAAATAAATAAATAAAAATGGAGAAAAACTTCCCTTTGGGCCTAATGGTCGTGCACATGCTTTGGCTGATGATTTGTGGAAGAAAAATGGGCCCATTAGCAATTTTAGGTCATTTGAATCAATGTTGACTTTTCAAAATATCCAAAAAGTTCCCAACTTCCACAAGGCATAACTTGCTCAATTTTTAAGCTTTGCTCATGTTCTTGGACATTTTGGAAAGGTCTTTGAGTCCTCTAACCAATGTCTTTTGTCCCATGTCATTTTGATTTACCAATCTCAAGTTATGGCCTTTGACTTAAAGTCCCTTTTTGTTGACTTTTGAAAATGACCTATAATGTTGAAATTGATAACTTTTTGTGAGAGCATTTCTTGGGCTTGAAGCATGAAGATGAGTTGTAGGAAATGTATTTCTCTTCAAAATGAGCTTTGGATGGAATTTTTCTGATAATCCATGTGAAAGGTATGCCCTGGTCAATTTACAGTTGACTTTTTCAACTATCCAAATAAGGAAACTTTTGCATCTTGATGATTTTTGAGCCTAGCTTTGAGAATCATGATCAAGCATTGATCAAATGATGTTTGTGGCTTCAAAATGATATGTTGACCAAAAATTTGAACTTTTGACTGTCAAATGACCATTTTGCCCCTACAGTTGACTGTAGTGCAATTAGGGTTTTGACTGTGCAGTTTTGTGCTGAAAGTCTTGAAACTTGATATGAGGATGCTTGACCATATTTGTAGACATGTGGGACTTGATTGGACCCTTGGAAACTTCATTTTCTTGATCAGAACCAAAACCCTAATTTTGACTGTTCAGGAGGCTCTTGAACTGTGCAACCCTTGGGGAGATTTTGAGGCTTGACTTGGCAATTTCTTGGAGAATATGGGAGGGAAAATTTTGGGGTACAACAGTTGCCCCTGTTCAATCTTCTTAGACCTGAGGATGCAGATTTGCTGACGTGCCTTTCGTAATCCGAGGGTAGAAGATGATTGAACACTAGAGTGCCCAGAAATTTGCGCTCACATAGTAGCAGTGTGATGATGGAATGGGCTTATAGATGCCATTTGGAGATTGATGAATAGGATGATGGGCTTATAGATGCCATCTGGATGTTGATCGCGTAAGAGATTCCTTAGCGAGAACCTGCATACCTGCAAAAGAAAAAATGAGTACCTGACATGTTGCAGGAGCTGGTTTTCAGATGCTTGGTATAGATGTGTCCTGACTGGTTGCAGGAGCTGAGTCTGGAGCTTCAAAAGATGATGAATAAACCAGGGGTGGTTACTACCTCAGCAAGAACGGTGAGAGAACCTATAAGCAATTAAAATCTCAAAAGCAAGCATTGAGAAAAACTTGGAATTACCACCTCCGCAGGATCGGGAAGAGAACCATAGGAAATTATAATCTCAAAAGCGGACGTTTGAGAAAAACCTGGAGTGGAATTATCGTCTCCGCACCGTTGGGGAGAGAACCATAGGAAATTGTAATCTCAAAAGCGGACGTTTGAGAAAAACCTGGGATGGAATTATCATTTCCGCACCGCTGGGGAGAGAACCATAGGAAATTATAATCTCAAAAGCGGACGTTTGAGAAAAACCTGGGATGGAATTATCATCTCCGCACCGCTGGGGAGAGAACCATAGGAAATTATAATCTCAAAAGCGGACGTTTGAGAAAAACCTGGGATGGAATTATCATCTCCGCACTGCTGGGGAGAGAACCATAGGAAATTATAATCTCAAAAGCGGACGTTTGAGAAAAACCTGGGATGGAATTATCATCTCCGCACCGCTGGGGAGAGAACCATAGGAAATTATAATCTCAAAAGCGGACGTTTGAGAAAAACCTGGGATGGAATTATCATCTCTGCACCGCTGGGGAGAGAACCATAGGAAATTATAATCTCAAAAGCGGACGTTTGAGAAAAACCTGGGATGGAATTATCATCTCCGCACCGCTGGGGAGAGAACCATAGGAAATTATAATCTCAAAAGCGGACGTTTGAGAAAAACCTGAAATGGAATTATCATCTCCGCACCGCTGGGGAGAGAACCATAGGAAATTATAATCTCAAAAGCGGACGTTTGAGAAAAACCTGAAATGGAATTATCATCTCCGCACCGCTGGGGAGAGAACCATAGGAAATTATAATCTCAAAAGCGGACGTTTGAGAAAAACCTGAAATGGAATTATCATCTCCGCACCGCTGGGGAGAGAACCATAGGAAATTATAATCTCAAAAGAGGACGTTTGAGAAAAACCTGGGATGGAATTATCATCTCTGCGCCGCTGGGGAGAGAACCATAGGAAATTATAATCTCAAAAGCGGACGTTTGAGAAAAACCTGGGATGGAATTATCATCTCCGCACCGCTGAGGAGAGAACCATAGGAAATTATAATCTCAAAAGTGGACGTTTGAGAAAAACCTGGGATGGAATTATCATCTCCGCACCGCTGGGGAGAGAACCATAGGAAATTATAATCTCAAAAGCGGACGTTTGAGAAAAACCTGGGATGGAATTATCATCTCCGCACCGCTGGGGAGAGAACCATAGGAAATTATAATCTCAAAAGCGGACGTTTGAGAAAAACCTGAAATGGAATCATCATCTCCGCACCGCTGGGGAGAGAACCATGGGAAATTATAATCTCAAAAGCGGACGTTTGAGAAAAACCTGAAATGGAATTATCATCTCCGCACCGCTGGGGAGAGAACCATAGGAAATTATAATCTCAAAAGCGGACGTTTGAGAAAAACCTTATAACTTCTACTGAGTCTTCATCAGAAAAATCTGTTTGGGGTCGATTTAGCTGGACTAGAGAAGGCCTTGGACTGGATAAGAAATCTTTGGAGTTGATTAACTGAACCGGTCTAGGTCTTGAAATATGATTGAGAATTTAGCTGAAACTTTCCTGAAAGGTAAAGTTCAGTCATATGTAATGCATGATATGGATCAAGCAATGATGTTCTCAACATAAATGAGATTTGTAAGATGTGATGCGTATGTGCATGCTATAATGATGTATGTGATGTTTATGTATGTTTTTCGTCTAGGAAAGTAAATCCTTGACGGGTGCCGGGAAGTCACTCCTGGGCTGATGTTGAAGAATAAGCTTTTTGCCTCTGCTGGGGATGATAGCTACAAGAATACCGGTAGGAGAAGATAACTCCGTTGGGGAATAAACTTGGCGAATGGATTACTCTGCGGGGAGAAAAGTACTCAAATGATCTTGCTGGGGAACAATACTCTGTGGGGAGATAGATACTTTGCTGAAATGTTGATGGTAACTTCGCTGGGGATACCACTGTTCTTTTGGAAGTGTTAATAGACTTCGCTGGGGATAAGAAGACTTCGTCGAGGACGCTCTTTCCGTGGCTTTTAGCTGAGGATAACCCAGTTATATCCTGGTAAGGAAATAACTCTTTGAATAAAGCCGGGAGACACGTTTGGGCTCTGCGAGGGATAAGCTTCCAGAATCTACTGGGGATAAGCTTACTGCTTAGGGAGATGGATTCCAACTTTCCTGGGGGAGCTGGATTGGACTCTCTTGGGGAAGTTTTGAGCTGTCCTGGGGAAGTGACTCCTTTGCATGTTGATAGAATGCCGGGGAACAATCTTAAATCAAGACTGCCGGGGATGCTTGTTAAGACTGTATGCTGCTGGGGAAGGTTGAGATCTGCGGGAGGATACCCAACTTTCTTAAGGTTTGATTGTAACTTCGCTCGGGGAGAGTGCACTGACTTGCTGGCTCACTCTCTGGGGAATTAAGACATCTGGTTATGTTTTTCAGCTGAACATCCCTTATATCTTATGGACAGAGCAATTAGATCGCTTGGACGGCTCATCATTGCCCCTGCTTCTGAGGTGGGAGAGGAAGACCTGTGAAGGAGTCTTTGAAAACTGTCGTTTGACAAACCTTCTTTCTGATAGGCAAGTGACAAGAGGACGGGACATAGTCATACGCTTTGATCCCTGATTTTTTCCTGGACCGCCCTTTCGGGTTTTCAGTCCACCGGGATACCCATTTTTGCCCAAGCCGCCTTTTCAGGTTTTCGACTTGCCGGGTGTACAGATTTTTTCATTTCATCCCTTCATTTTGCCCGAACCCTTTTGGTTCGCCGGGAAGCCCTTATTTTTGCCTAGGTATGTTAACCTAGCGGGTCTTTGATTTTGCGTAGTATCTTTTCGACTATATCCACGCCCTCAGAATGTAGGGAGTTGCCCCTGTTAGCAGTGTTTTGCCATGCCACCACAAGGGATTTGATCAGGCAAGATTCGTTGTTGGAATGCCCCAAGTGACTTAGGCGGAGATTTGCCCCAGGCTATTTGACCTTTGAGAGATTCTCCGAATCTTGATTGGACTGCCCCAGATAATGGACAATAGTCATGCCATGCCCCTTGATTGGAAGTGCTTCTGTTCATTAGGCATTCGTCGTGCGAATTTCTATGTTGTTCAAACAAAAAGTCATATGCAAACAAAGTTATGTTAAAAATGCAAAGCCTATGTCTGTCTTGAAGATTTTGAAAATGCATTCTTTTTCATAAAACAAATGAATGTTTGTAAAACTTGATGTCAACTCCGTATTTACTGTAGGCCTTAAGGAGTCAGGATATCTTTCGTCACAGTATGCTTTCGAACTAACCCATGCTTCAGCTAGGACTTTTAAGGGTTATAACGTGGCCTGGTTCATGGTTCAAGAAACAAAGGATAAAGGCTCAAATTATTTGTACCCACCCGCTCTTCGTGATGTTCTCCAAACCTAAACTCAGTTGACCGTGCGTTAGACCTTGTTTGAGTCTTTGCTTTGATATACTTGTGACGGTTCGGACTTTGACAGTTTATTTTAAATAGGCAGTCATTTCCTCTTTTTTCGTTGAGGGTTTGTAAGACCTCTTTCTTGTCTGATTCTTGTTATCCCTTTCTTTTTTTGCCTGAACTGTTTCCTTTTTTTTTTGGAATTACAGTCAGCGGGATGCCCCAGTTTTGTAAGTCTCCTTCGTGGGTTTGACTTGACGGGTTTTTTATTTTTTGAGATAATGACTGCCTTTCTTTATTGATTATTCGGAACCATTACCGTCTTTCTTTGTTTTGTAAGGATCTTTTTGGTGCCATTCGTTATGCACTTGGATCAACTGAGAGAACTACCCTGCCCCAGGTTATGATGAAGGGTTTTGAATTTCGAAAAGAAAAACTCCAACTTCTTTGGCTCAGAGGGGTTGACGAGGGATTATCATCCTTATAACTCCAGTGTTTAGGGATTGAAACAATGCATGTACCTCATCAGCGTGGTCTGTTCAAAAGCATACTATAGATTATGGTATCGTTTTCGTCATCCTCCCTCAAGAGGCTTAGAATTATTAATTGAGAGTTGACATCAGAAAAAATATGAAGATAATTTGCATATAGTGAATACGAATATATTGTTTCAGAACAGACATATGCGACGCATTAATGAAATAACAATGTTTAACATGAGTAAATGTTTGAACAAAAGAAAATTGCAACTTGAACATTCGAATGAACAAAAATTTCTCAATCCTAGCCATGATTTGGCAAGGGAGCAGTGATTATGTTCGGAGTCTCAGGTACTTCAAACTGAATCTCTCCAGCGTCGATCATGTCTTGAATCTTGTTTTTGAGAGGCCAGCAGTTGTCCGTAGTATGCCCCGGGCTATCAGAATGGTATGCGCACCTATCGTTGGGATGATAGTTAGGAGAAGAAGTGTTTGGATTCCGGAGAGGAGCCCTTAAGGTGATCAGCCCTGTCTCCAACATTTGTTGTAGTGCTTGATCCAGCGACATATTGATCTTGGTGAACTGCCTTTTAGGCTTGTCTGGTTTGCTCTGATCAGCCCGTTGTTCTGAGCGAGGTCGTTGTTGGACCTGTGAAGTAATAGCAGCTTGGAGAGGCCCAAACCTTTGACTTCTTGGAAGTTAATTAATGACTGGGTCCCTGACTTGGGCTGGTTGCTTCATGTCTTGATGAAGCTGACTGATCATGGCCCTCAGCTCTCCTTGCTCTTGAGCTAAACCTTGAATGAGTTCCCTTTGCCCCAGCATCTGGGTTTTCAATGTGTCTACCTCAGCTTGTAGACGCTTCAGCTGTTCGTCCTTGCCATCTTCAGGACTCTTTCTGATCAGATTCCTCATGAGGAGTGTCCTCAACTCTTCCTGCCCCTTGGATAGGCTTAGGAAGATCTCCCTGAACTGAGTCTCTTGAGTGTGAAGGTCCTGGTTACCTTGTTGGGAAGTCATTGCTGAAATAAACAACGACAAAGGTAAGTGTCCTGCAAAAGGGGTACCTGTAATGCAAAGATGTGTATGATATGCATGCAATGTTTTCAAGGACCTCGCGGGATAAACAAAGAAAATTTGTTAGAATTTGGGTCCGGTAGCTTGATTGAAGGAAACCCATGTTGTGGAGAGTTCTTCTTCAAGGGTCAAAGGCTCACCATATCCAGTGGGTCATAGCCTCTGACTCGAGTTATCAACCTTGTTTTGATTTCCAGGCAACCTTGGCTAGGGGAACCTTCTTTAAGATTCAAAGCTCACCATATCAAGTGGGTCATAGCCCCTGACTACCTTGGCTAGAGGAAAATAAATCCTCTTTGCCCCTTGCTAGATGTTTGATTCATCATGACCTGCATCACAAGCCCTTGAGATCCTTGAAATGGGTTAGGATGTATGCAATGGTATGATGTCATGATGCATGGGGTAATATGAATAAACCCTGTTATGAGCCCTTATTAAGGACTACAAACCAAAACCTGCAAGAAACTCATTACACTCTGTTAGGAGTCCCAATTAAGGACTATAAACAAAACCTGCAAGAGACTTAGCAAACCCTGTTATGAGTCCCAATTAAGGACTATAAACAAAACCTGCAGGTAGTTCATGTGTCAGATAACAAGCATGCAAGTAGTCAAGTACGAAGGCACACAAGTCACACAAGAGAAACCCTTAGAGTTTAGGCTAGCATGGGGTCTGGGTATTACCCTCTTGAAGTTGGTGGGCTCAACCTGTCCTATTAGAAGTAACCGGGTTCTAAGGGTCCCAATATCACTGGATTGCTTTCATTGTTCATCGTTTCGATTTAGCCACTGAACTGGCGACCGAAATATTCCAGGAAAGCAACCCTCAATTGAGTGTAGTATCGAGTATCAACCAACCTCGGACTGCACCAAAGTCAGTTATCTCACTACCCTAAAGAGGCCAAGATGGTTCAATTAAGGTTCCTAAGGTCTGTTGATGCTTCACGACACCACGCGGAGGCCCCGTACTCTCCTTGACTGAACTCAAGGGTTACCGGTACACACCAAAGTGCCACATCAACGTAGCAGACTGTTTCAACCATGTCGGTATACCCCGCACAGTTCCCTCACAGCCTTGTTGCTACTTTCTAAGAAGGTATCCCCCAGATCCGGGTTAGGATCTATAGAACTCCCAAGACAGTCCCACAATTTAAAGCAAGCAAAGCAATACAATTGAAAACACAGTTATGAACTAACCCTAAGGTACTCCTCACTTTAAGTTTAAGTCCCCAGCAGAGTCGACAGTTCTGTGATCGGTGGATCTGGAACTGACTGTTTAACGTTGGTTCGCGAAATGTCGCGGAAGCAAGAGTCGCCACCGTCTTTTATTTTTCTCCAAATGGAAAGGACAAAAGCACAGAAAAATTCCTTAAAGAGATTGCTCTCGGTTCGGGAGGTAGGTTATAGAAAGGGAAGGTGTTAGCACCCTTTCTATCCATGGTTATCCATGGGCTCTTAGATACTTGCTCATTTGTGTTTTCAAAAATGGTTTGTTTGCTTTTCAACTGTGGGTTTTAAAAAGTTTCTTTGAAAATTCCAGTTCGACTCTTGTATCGGTCCTCAAGAGTGTTTGAAAAATTGCTTTCGAAAGCTTTTGAAAAGGTGTCGGTGTGAAAAGTATTTTTGATTTGTTTTGTTTTGAATTAGAGCAAGTATCTACGAGAACCTACCTACCCTAAGGAATTCGTCTGTGTAAATGTCCTTAAAGTAGTGCCATCCCACCATTGAGAGGTAGGTAGCACCACCGTTGGAGGTATTCGGGTCAATTCGAGGTTCGGGACATGGTGATCACCAGAGCAATGGGAAGACACCTTAGAAGCTACCCTCATGCCAGGTTCCCGGATCATGAGGACTTACTAAGACATCCTCTACTCGACGATCACCTTTTGAGGCAAGGCAACAGTGAGGCGTACCCTAGGGGTGGTGTGTGATTTGTGTGTCATGTTCATTTGCATTTATCTTGTCATGTTATTAGTGATCTAGCGCTTGTTTTTATTTTTGTCCATACATTCTTTCATGCTTTGATTAACAGTTAAAAATTGCGGGAAAGTAAAAGTTCTAAGGCTATTACAAAAGGCGCGGGTCCACATCGCCAAAATTTCTTGAACCCGATTTGACAGAAAAATAAAGAAAGCAAATAAAAAGTGCGAGAAAGTTAATTACATGGCTTTGGGAGAGGTACATAAATATTTAAACGAAATAAAATAAATATGCGAATTAATAAGAATTAAAAACGAGGGCGTTGGACCCTTTTTGCAAAATTAAATTAAAGATGGATTAATTAAAATTAAAAGGAAAAGAAATTGTTTTTGGTATTTTTGGTATTTTATGTTTTTAGTGAAAAAAGGATAAAATGCAATTAAATCTAATTCTAGTTGTTTTTAATTTATAAAAAAAAGAAAAAAGATTAAAACCTAATATTAACCCTAATTAATTTACATGCAAATTTAATTATAAAAATAAATATCTAGTATTTAATTATTTATAGAATAAAAGAAAAAAGATGAAAATTAATTAAACCCTAATTCTATATTTTTTAGATTTTTATCAAAAGAGTTAAAATTAAAACCTAATTTAAAACTAGTTAATTTATGAATTTATTTACAAAATATTAATTAAATAAATATATTTAATTTTTGGTCTTTTCTGATTTTTTATGGTGTTTTTTTATATTTATGAAAATAATAAATTAATTAAGAAAAAAATAATTTAAAAGAAAATAGAAATAAAAAGAAAGAATATGAAAAAAATGGCAAACCTAGGGGGGTATTTGTCCCCAAAGTGGAGGGCTTGTTAGCACTTTAGGCCCACTAAGCTCCTGATTTTGTTGACCTCTCATCCCAGCGTGTGAGTGCATTGACTCATGTTCATGGTATTCTTCAAACTGTAGCCCTTGGATTGATCTAGGCATACGCGTGGAAGGCTGGATTTTGTGGGTGCATGGTGATCCCCTGATGAAGCGTTGCATGGGAGTAGGTTGTACAAAATAATATGGAATAAAGTGAGGACCTGGGGCTCGAACCCAGGTCATGAACGTTACCACCACTACGCCTTGCCAACTGATCCACCTGATTGCTTTGTATATTATATAACAAACAAATAACATAAGCGAATATGGTTAGTTAATGGATTTTTAGCGCGCAAATTTAAATGAACCACTCACGCCTTGACACTGCATCATCTTCTCCATTTTGTTTTATTTTCCTGAAACAAAAGATGGTTAGCGGGGGTTTTGAACCCCCTCAAAACATGCTTGTTTTCAAAATAGCGAATAACACATCTTGGGTCAGAAATTAGGCGCGACCATTGCAATCAATTCGTCCAAGCTTCCTGGTCTTGATCATGGTATTGTGATTTGCTAATTTTACAGTACCAAGAAACCCCCAATTCGTAGCTTGTAAAACCCTAGAAAACAATAATGGCATCTTTGCATACAGTGCGTAAAACTTCAATTAAAACATAGAATAAGCTTCAGAATCATGAGAGCAACACAAAACGAGCGTTAGAATTTACAATTATGCTATGAATGACAAGATACGATTTGTGTAAAAGAGTGATACAGTTCACCCTCGAATTACCAATTCTTTGAGTATGGGATTAAGTTTTTGATTGGAATCGTTTCCTGACAACCCTGGCAAGCTAATGGAACAAGTTTGGAGGCTTGAATTGACCTGCAAGTGTGTTTTCAGTTATGGAGTTTTCTTGAAAAAAATGCAAGTTTGTTTAGGGATTTTTGCGCAGCTTCTGTGGTTTTTTTGCATTAGGTTTGTGTTCAGGCTTAAGTATAGAGTGAATTAGGTCAAATAAAACAACCCAAATCCTTGGCATTCATGGTTTTTGTGATTTGATTTTTCAAGATCTTTTTCCAATCTTTTTCCATGCTAATTGATACCAAATCATATCCAATCCTTCCCTAATTGGTCATGCACGAATTTGAGTGTCCAATGAGAATAATTTCTGCACAAAAAGATTTTATTTCATTAGTTTTGTATTTTTCATGTATTTTATTTAATTAAATGAATTATTAATGATAAAAAATCCAAATAAATAAATAAAAATGGAGAAAAACTTCCCTTTGGGCCTAATGGTCGTGCACATGCTTTGGCTGATGATTTGTGGAAGAAAAATGGGCCCATTAGCAATTTTAGGTCATTTGAATCAATGTTGACTTTTCAAAATATCCAAAAAGTTCCCAACTTCCACAAGGCATAACTTGCTCAATTTTTAATCTTTGCTCATGTTCTTGGACATTTTGGAAAGGTCTTTGAGTCCTCTAACCAATGTCTTTTGTCCCATGTCAGTTTGATTTACCAATCTCAAGTTATGGCCTTTGACTTAAAGTCCCTTTTTGTTGACTTTTGAAAATGACCTATAATGTTGAAATTGATAACTTTTTGTGAGAGCATTTCTTGGGCTTGAAGCATGAAGATGAGTTGTAGGAAATGTCTTTCTCTTCAAAATGAGCTTTGGATGGAATTTTTCTGATAATCCATGTGAAAGGTATGCCCTGGTCAATTTACAGTTGACTTTTTCAACTGTCCAAATAACGAAACTTTTGCATCTTGATGATTTTTGAGCCTAGCTTTGAGAATCATGATCAAGCATTGATCAAATGATGTTTGTGGCTTAAAAATGATATGTTGACCAAAAATTTGAACTTTTGACTGTCAAATGACCATTTTGCCCCTACAGTTGACTGTAGTGCAATTAGGGTTTTGACTGTGCAGTTTTGTGCTGAAAGTCTTGAAACTTGATATGAGGATGC
The DNA here is from genome assembly GCA_948472305.1 of Vicia faba. Taxonomy (NCBI): domain Eukaryota; kingdom Viridiplantae; phylum Streptophyta; class Magnoliopsida; order Fabales; family Fabaceae; genus Vicia; species Vicia faba. Next base: position 811,634,174 of record OX451736.1, on the reverse strand, counting down.
TTGACCATATTTGTAGACATGTGGGACTTGATTGGACCCTTGGAAACTTCATTTTCTTGATCAGAACCAAAACCCTAATTTTGACTGTTCAGGAGGCTCTTGAACTGTGCAACCCTTGGGGAGATTTTGAGGCTTGACTTGGCAATTTCTTGGAGAATATGGGAGGGCAAATTTTGGGGTACAACACCCCAAAATCGTCCTTTGAAGGATTATGTTACCCCATCAGAGGAGGAACCTCACAATAACATTGGTGCCCCCGCTATCACTCAGAACGATTTCGAGTTGAAACCTTTGCTCAAGGTGTCCAACAAAATCAGTTTTCGGGATGTCCTACGGACAACCCGAACTTACATTTGTCCGTGTTCGTGCAGTACGTAGACATAATAAAAACAAATGGTGTCAGCCTAGAAGCAATAAGACTATGTCTCTTCCCTTTCTCATTATGAGATAGAGCTAGAGCTTGGCTCCAGCCTCTTCCATCCAACTCTGTTACCACATGGGCAAGTTGAAGAAAGTTTTCCCAGCGTGTTATTTCCTGCCAAGTAAGACGGCTATGCTAAGAGCCAATATCAATGGTTTAAAACAAAAGGAAAGCGAATGTCTTTTTGAAGCATGGGAAAGATACAAAGACATGTTACGACTTTGTCCACATCACGGTCTAGAAGAATGGATGATCATCCACACCTTTTACAATGGTCTCTTGTATAACACTGGACTAACGATTGACGTTACAGCTGGAATTGCACTGATGGATAAACCTTATCATGACGCTTATCAGCTTATCGAAAGTATGGCTCAAAATTATTACCAGTGAGGAAGTGATAGAACCATTATGGATAAGCCTCAAACGAAAGGTGGTATGTACGAAGTTAACGCTAAGGTAGAAGCCATTACCCAAAAGATACAAAACTTGACCACAACTCTCGCAGCCACTGTGGCTGCATTAGCTCCAACATGTGATTTATGCGGACTTCACGCACATGCTGCACCTGAATGTCCACTTTTAACAGGAGTACCAACTGATTAAGTGAATTATGCTCAAGGAAACCCATACAGCAATATCTACAATCCTACCTAGAAGAACCATCCAAAAAATTTGTACAAGAACAACAATGCATTATATGCACCTGGGTAAGCTCCTACTACACCATCAGGATACCAGAAAGCTGCCCCAATTACTCCAAATATTCCTAGGAAATCCAATATAGAAATCATGAATGAAAATTTTGTAGCGACTCAAGATCAACAAAACAAAGATTTTATAAACCAAAACATACACATTAGTGAACAACTAAAGCAACTATCAAACAAGGTTGACGCCTTAGCCACTCATAACAAATGCTTAAAACGAAAATCTCCCAAGTGGCTCAACAGCAAGCAGCTACAACTGCTCCAGCTGGCACTTTTTTTGGCCATCCACAACCAAATCCGAAAGGTCATGCTAATGTTATAATACTTCGGAGTGGAACGAAAGTAGATGGACCAAGAACCAAAAGTCGAGCCATGTACCTGAGTACTGGTAAATCAGCTGAAAAGGAAGATGAACCAAAAGAAGATGAGAAGGAAGATGAAAGAAAAGAGACATATGAGAAAGAAAAACCTTATGTGCCTCCGCCACTGTACAAACCACCGATATTGTACCCTCAACGGTTAGCTAAATATAAGAATATAGGGAAATTTAAGAAATTCGTTGAACTTCTGAAATAATTGAATATCACTATACCTTTTACAGAAGCCATCACGCAAATGCCCTCCAATGGTAAGTTCCTTAAAGAAATCTTATCCAACAAGAAAAAGCTCGAGGATAATGAAATTGTTATGCTTACTGCAGAGTGTAGCGCTATAGTCCAAAATGACATGCCTCATAACCTAAAAGACCCTGATAGTTTTTCCATACCATGCATAATCATAAAATTCGTCATAGACAAAGCTTTACACGACTTGGGAGCCAATATTAGTCTAATGCCTTTATCAATCTGCAAAAGGCTAAATATGGGAGAATTGCAACCAACAAGAATGTTTGTGTAACTTGCTAATCGTTCAGTGAAGTTTTCTTTAGGAATGCTCGAAAATGTTCCATTACGTATTAGACAATTCTATATTCCACCTATTTCATTATAATGGACATAAAGGAAGACCCCAACATCCCTATTATATTAGGAAGACCATTCCTTTCCACCTCCAGAGGTTGGAAAAGAAAAAGTTGAATTTATTCTCTCACACTTATTCAAGGCACCAACTATAGATGATTCATGTTGTTTCTTGGATGTCATTGATAAATGCGTTAAAGAAATGAAGAAACAACAAATCAAATATTTAGAAGCTTTAAAAATTCCAATACCTCCTATCCTTGAAGATGATAATTGGTGTGATGAATACAGAGATGACAATCTAAGTGAGTGTCTCGCGCTAACTCCTGACCATATGCCTTGCCTAAGGAAACCAGCTGTCAAACTTAAAACATTACCAAAAGATCTAAGGTATGAATTCCTAGATACAGAACTCGAACAACCCGTCATAATCAACGCAGATTTAGGACAGATAGAAACAGAAAAATTATTACATGTACTAAGGAAGTACCCGACTGCTTTAGGCTATAACATCTCTGATCTAAAAGGAATAAGTCCCTCATTTGCTGGCATCGTATTATGCTTGAGGAAGACTGTAAGACCTCTAGAGAACATCAGAGAAGAATAAATCTTATTCTGAGTGATGTAGTTAAGAAAGAAGTACAAAAGTTATTAGAATCAGGAATCATATACCCGATATTTGGCAGTAAATGGGTTAGTCCAGTACATGTTGTCCCAAAGAAGGGAGGTGTTACAGTCATCGGTAATGAGAAAGGAGAATTTGTGGCACAACATACTCAAATCGGATGGATAATGTGCATTTACTATGGGAAATTAAACAAAGTCACTCGAAAAGATCATTTCCTTTACCCTTATTGATCAAATGCTTGAACGGTTGGCTAAACACTCTCATTTATGCTATTTAGATGGTTATTCGGGATTTTTCCAAATTCCTATACACCCCGAAGACCAAGAAAAGACTACATTCACTTGTCCTTATGGTACATTTGCCTATCGACGAATGTCGTTTAGACTATGTAACGCTCCCGCAACATTCCAAAGATGCATGTTGTCAATTTTCGCTAATTTTATATATGACATGATGGAAGTATTTATGGATGATTTCTCTGTTTATGGGCAAAGTTTTGAAGGGTGCTTATCGAAATTAGAAATGGTACTTGAACAATGCGTAAAAGTTAACCTCGTATTACATTGGGAAAAATGCCATTTCATGGTCCGACAAGGAATCGTGCTTGGACACATAGTGTTCGATAAGGGGATTGAAGTTGACAAAAAAATATAAGTTATAGAAAACATTCAACTTCCGAAAACTGTAAGAGAAATATGAAGTTCTTAGGACACGTCGATTTCTACCGACGATTCATTAAAGATTTCTCTAAAATTACCAAACCGCTAATTGGCCTGTTAAAGAAAGACGCTGAGTTCATTTTTGATGACAAATGCCTGGATGCATTTCAAACACTTAAACGAGCATTGATCTCAGCGCCTGTTGTACCCCAAAATTTTCCCTCTCATTTTACTAAACGCATGCCCATTGAGGTCCTCAATTTGCTCAAGGATGCCCAAGAGTTGATCAGACAAACTCTCTCATAAGGCAATGTACCTCAAACTAGGGTTTCCATTTTCATAAGGATGGTTGAAGTCCAAATGTCCCAAATGCTTTCCATGGTCCTAATATGTTCTCAAGATCATCCATGTCAAGTATCATGCCTTGCACAAGAAGTTTACTCAGTTAACTGCTCAGATGCCTGAAAATTAACTATACTAGGTCAAAGGTCAATCGTGGCCCACATACAGTCAAACTTCAATATTTTTGATCAACATCAACATTTTGAAGTTATATTCATAATTTTATCAATGGTTGATCATGATTCCACAAGGAATGCCCCAAATTTATCAAAACCCAAAAGTTGCTAAATTAGGGTTTCTCAAGAAAAGTCAACCAAACTTTGACCAAGCATAACTTCTTCATACTTTATCAGAAATTTTCCATCCAAGTCTCATTTTTAATAGGATGCAATTCTATAAAACTCATATTCATCCCACAAGTTCAAAATATGCACTCATCAAAAGATATGAATTTCTACATTATAGGTCCTATAGAAAAGTCAACAAACAACACCTTTTGGGTCAAAGCTTATTGCATGAACATGGAAGACCCAATTGAGATGAGACCAAAAGGGCTGTTTAGGGGACATCATAAGATTTCTAAAAAGTTAAAGAACACCTCTCTAGGGTTAAAATTGGAGGAGATATGTCTTGTCAAAGTTGACCATTTTTACAAAATTGTCAAAAGTCAAATGTGCTCAAAAATACATTTTTGTCAAATGGGCCTAGTTTTTCATGATTGAATCTTGCTTGTGACATGGTCCAAGACCCAAATCAGCATCTACACTTTATTTTCTTCATTATTTATTTTATTTTGATTTTTTATTATTTAAAATTCAAATTAAATCAAATAAATTGCAAAAAATACAAAAGATTGATTTTTGATCTGATTTTTTGTAGGAATAAAATCTAATTAGGCTGAAAAATCATATCCAAAACGTGAAAAACAAATTGAATCAAAATTGGCATGATTAGGATTATTTTGGAAACATATCATACAAGAGAAAAACCAAATCAAATCTTCATGATCTTCAAAGATACAAGGCATTTTTGTTGACCTAATTTGTTCTAGTATATATGCTGAACATAACCAAGCCAAAAAAACAAGGATTGAAGTCGTGCAAGTAGAAAAACAAAACTGAAAATTTTGACAAAAAGTGTGGATCCAATTTCTAATCTAGAGGACGATTCAAGACCATTCAAAGCCACAAATCCCTTCCTGGATATATCCTGGAGCTAACAGGACCATTTGCACGCTTCAAAGCTCCAGGAATCATCACATATTGCCCTCACTGTTTGTCACTTTTTCCAAGATCGTATCTATTCATTCTTGCATTGTTAACATGTTTTGATTACATATTTGTGTTCACATGACTGCCTGGAAACTTTTTGTATACTTAATTGTTAGTTTTGACGCATAAACGATGAGTTGCCATTATTAGGGTTTTGCTTTTCGTTTTAGGGTTTTTTTATACATGGCAAATTAGGGCAAAAGAAGGATACCTTGATGCTCGTGGTGTCAAGACGAGTTGATTGGTATACTTGGAATTAATTTATCTTGCTTGTTTAAGATTTTTGAAGCTTATAGGGTTTTAGCTATGGAGTCCTAACCGTAGGTAAAAGTATTTAGCTTAATATGACGGGCAAGGAAGAAGAAGATAACGTGGCTGATGACCATTGGTCCATTTGAATCTGGTGCGCTTTTTTTTTCTTAGCCACTTTGTTTTATATATTATTCATTGGTTTTACTATATTGACAAATAAGAACAGGTGGCCCAGTGGTGAAGCGTGCGTTTGGAAATGTAGAGGACCTGGGATCGATCCCTGGTCCCAACATTTTCTTTATTTTCTAACTTTGTTTCAACAAATCATGTGCATCACACCCCCAGGAGTCCATCATACGCTTCCAACATCCAGCCACAGGATTCATCTCTATTCAGATCAAGCGCTCAACAAAAGGGCAGTCCATGGTGCACCCTCTAAAAGGGGTTACACAAGATCCACGCGTTGACTGGGCTTAGCCATTAATGGGCCTAACAATTTAGACCTACAACCCCCTTTTCAGCTTCAATATAGGCCCAAATCTCTTTTCTTTTCTATTTTATTTCTTTTTAATTATTTTATTAATTATTCCTTTTTTTACAAAATAAAAAAAAATCATTTTTTAATTAAATCAAAAAAATCAAAAAAATCAAAAAACATTAAAAATTATTTTTTCATAAAATATTTTATTTTTTTAATTAATTAGTTTAATTAAAAGTAGGGCAAATTTAATTCCTTTTATAATATAAATTAATTAGAATTTAGGGTTTTAATTTATACATAACCTAATTATTATTTTTCTCAAAAAATAATAATAACCTAAATATATTTTTCAATTAAATTTTTAGGATTCTTTAATTCGTGCGTTTAAATCGTCGCGCCCATTTTAATTCTTTTTTTCTATTATTGTAACTGTTTCGAGGTTGTAATAGTAATTAGGGTTTAAATTCATCATTTTTATTTACAGTCAAGATAATTATCTATCTGCGAAAGCCCTGTAATAGTTAGGACCTTTTAACTTTCCGCATTTTTTTTATTTCCACAAACTATAAACTGCTTAGATGTATGTTAATAGGATTGTATGGAAAGACTGACTGAAAATTAAAACAGTAGATCATCTTAATTGTGCAAATATTAAATAACTGAAATCAAACACATGCACATGCTCACTCCTAGGGTTTGCCTCACTCGGTTGCCTCGGAAATAATGGTCGTGTCCCTCGAATGTAGGGATACCTTAGCAATGACCCGCGATTCAAAGTCGTCATAAATATCATAGTCCCTACTTGTCCCTCGAGTTGCCTACGAATTGATCTTATGACGATAGTCCCTTCGAAACGCTAAGGTATCCTTACTTGTTGCCTTCAGTGACCATTTTGTCCCTTCGAACTTCCCTTTAAAACTCCAACGACGGTGCTACCTATTTCTCAATAATGGGATGGCATTGTCTAAAGGAAAAAGAATAGTCTTTTTCGAGTAGGTAGATTAGTTCCTAGGTACTTGCTCAAAACAAACAAACTTTTTCACACAAAAACTTTTCAAACAGTTTTCAAAAATAACTTCGTAACACTCTTGAGGACAGAAACAAGGGTTAAAACGAAGTAAAACAAAACTTTTTAAAACAAGCATACACAAGCAATTTCAAAATGAGCAAGTACCTAAGAGCCCGTGGAAAACCATGGATAGAAAGGGTGCTAACACCTTCCCTTTCTATAATCTACCCCCGTACTCAAACATCTCGAAAAAAGGTTTTTTCTGTTCTTTTTCCTTTTCCTGATTGGATAAAATAAAAGTCGGTGGTGACTCTTGCTTACCGCGACATTTTGCAAACAAAAAACACAAACCAGTATAACAGTCAGTTCTGCCACCGTATTACAGAACTGGAGACTCTGATGGGGATTTAAATAAAGCGGGGTTTACCTTAGGATCTAGGTCATTTTTAAAATTGCTTTCTTGTTTGTTTTGCCTCCTTTATCTTTATGGGTTTTGTTTGGGTATTATTAAAGATCCTACACCCGGATCTGGGGACACTTTTTAGGTAAACAATAATAGATCATGGAGACTGTACGGCATAGACCGATATGGTTTAAGCGATGGCTCTGTTGGTGTGACACTTTGGTTGGTACTGGTATCCTTTGTGGGGAAACGAGGAGAATACGGGGCCGCCGCATGGTGTCGTGAAGTAATAACGGACCTTATAACCTTAGTTGAACAAACGGGTCCATTAGAAAGTAGTGAGATAGTCGGCCTCGGTATAAAGCTGAGGATTGGTTGATACTTGATGCTACACTCATTGAGATCAGACTTTCGGGATATTTCGGCCGTAAGAAAAGATTGCTTGAGCTGAAACAATGCCCGATAAAGGATGATCAGTGATATTGAGAATCTTTAGAACCCGATTACTTTTCTAAGACGGGTTTGAAACCAACTAAACTTCAAGAGGGTATGACCTTAAAATTCAAGCAGGCCTTAAACCTAAGAACTTAGTGTGATTTGTTTGTGTTTGCTATACCTGTGATTTATCATGCATCATAACATAGCATCCATTCTTATTGCACTAACCATTTCAAGGACCAAGGGAATTTATCTTTGTTCTGTTTTACAGATCATGGCTTTCGCTCGTAGAAACACTATTTGAATCAGCTTTGTGAAAGTACCTTCCCAACTCAAGGAGCTAGTATTAAAGGTTCCTGAAACTTCTGTGTTCACTAAGAGACATGGTCGACTTCTTAACCTGGTTACTTCAAACTTTGATGAAAAGATGATGAGTGTACTCTTTCAGTTCTTTGATCCTAAGCACCACTGCTTCACTTTTCCAGACTATCAGTTGGTGCCTACCATGGAAGAGTTCTCTTAGTTATTGGATATACCCATTCTTGAACAGTTGACTTTCACAGGTCTGGAAGAAGTTCCTAAGCCAGAATTCATTGCCTCAGTCTTGCATCTAAAACGGGTCGACGTGGTATCCAATTGGGAAACAAGAAGCGGAGTCAAGGGTTTTCTAGCCAAGTTCGTAATAGAGAAAGCTCAGTTGTTTTGGGATGACATGGATTTTCAGGCTTTTGAGGAGGTCTTGGATCTTTTAATATATGGGTTAGTACTATTCCCTAATCCAGACTCATTCATAGATGTGAATGCTATCAAGATCTTCCTCTCTCGCAATCCCGTGCCTACCTTGCTCGGAGATATTTTGCACGCTCTCCATACTCGTACCATGAAGAGAAGAGGGGTTCTTATGTGCTTCATGTCGTTGCTGTCGAGGTGGTTTATTTCTCACCTCCCTAAGTCTGTACTGAAGAATGAAGAAGGTTTGGGCTGGTCACAAAGGATAATGTCACTCACTCACATGAATATTCTCTGGTGTTCCCGAGCTATGGAAAACACTGCTATTATTGACCGCTGTGGGGAGTATCCTAATGTCCCATTACTTGGCATCAGAGGGGGCATAACCTACAATCCTGGTTTAGCTCTGCGACAATTTGGTTACGATCGAAGGGATGGTCCCCATGAGTTACTTATCGAGGGCATTGTATTCAACTATGAGGATGATGTTCAAGGGTATCGCCAGAGGTTCATACGAGCTTGGAGCATGGTAAACAGATCTGGCGCCAAGGCTTTGGGGCCAAAGGCTTCCATTCCTATGGAACCTTATCTCCAATGGGTACGAGCTCGTGCCCAGAAACTTATGATGCCCTATATGTCCATTTTACCAGTGATTGTGGAACCCACTACTAAAGGGGGCATTCCTTACACGGTTCTCCATCTTGATATGCCCACTGATCTTGGAGAATTACAGAGGTCTTGGATTCAGTTGAAGAAAGAGTTGGATACTTACAGGGATCAGTTATATGCCCGGGAGAGGAAGGTTTTAGAGCTCACAAAGCAGGTCTATGAGGAAAGAGGACTTAATGTCTATCTCGGTACAAAGAGGAAGCATCCATGGGAATTTTGATTTTTTTCTAAGTTTTTAGATTTGTTTTTAATTGTAACGCCTAAAAGGCATTTGAACTTTGAATTCTACTAATAAAAGCTTTGTTTCATTTTGGTTCGCAAATTTAAATTTCCCAAAGTCCTTGAAAACATTGCATATATATCATACATATCATTGCATAACAGGTTTCTCATCTCCTCCGCTGTTTATTTCAGCAATGGCTCTTAAACAAACTGTGAAAGATCTTCAGACTCAGAAAACGCAGTTCCAGCAAATGATTGTGGCTCTGGCCAAAGGACATGAAGAACTGAAGGCTCTGATTGTTAATAAGAACAAGAAGACCAAGAGGACAGTCGGTGTGGCACATATGAGTAGAAGGTTTAGAGGGCCGCCAAGATGGGTAGTTGATTTAGCTTCTTCATCTAAAGAGGGAGAGAACCAAGAGGTTGAAGCCAGAGAAGAGGACCCTAGTCCTAAAGAGTCTGACAATGAAACTGATTACAATGAGGAGCAGTACCCTCCGGCTGATGAAAGGTATAAGCAGTTAGAAGAGCGTCTGAGCGCTATGGAAATCCAGAAGGTTCTTGGGCTTGATTTTGAAGAGTTGGGTTTGGTCTACGGGGTTGTCATCCCCCCAAAGTTCAAGGCACCGGTATTTGCTAAGTATGATGGGGTCTCTTGTCCCAAAATGAATCTTTCTTCTTATGTGAGGAATATACAGCCTCGTACTATTGACAAAGACTTATGGGTTCATTTCTTCCAAGACAGTCTGTCTGGAACACAACTGGATTGGTTCTATCAGCTAGAAAGAGCCAACGTTCGTAATTGGGAAGACCTTGATGCTGCATTTTATAAGAAATATCAGTATAATGCAGACCTCTCTCCTACCCGTACACAACTCCAAAATCTGTCTATGGGTTCGAACGAGGGTTTCAAGGATTATGCTCAGAAGTGGAGAGATTTGGATGGAAGAGTTCAACCTCCCTTGGCTGACAAGGAGCTCGTGGATATGTTTCTAGGGACTTTGACTGGGCCATTATTCAACCACCTGATTGGAAGTTCATCGGCGGGTTTTACTGAACTAATCTTAACAGGAGAAAGAGTGGAAGCTGGAATCCAAAGTGGTAATTCAGAAGGATACCTCTTCTAGGGCTGCAAGGAAGCCGTTTGCAGGTAAAAAGGAAGTCAGTGTTGTCTATAACCAAAAGAATTAGATTCGAACCAAGCGTCGTCCAGCGGTAGGGGCTGTTATGATTCCCAACCCTGCATTTGTTCAGCAAAGAAATAATCAGCCGAGAGCAGAAAGGCCAGCTAGACAGTTCACTCGAATCAACATGATGTTGTCTCAGATTTTACCTCAGTTGCTGAAGACCAATCTGGTTACTCTGATGGAAGCTCCGAAGAATCCGAACACCACCTCTCCCTACTATAAACCGAATTCTCGTTGTGCTTACCATTCAGAAAGTCTAGGCCATGATACCAATGACTGTTGGGCTTTGAAGAACAAAGTACATGATTTGATTGATGCTAAGGAGATTGAATTTGATCCCCCGGAGACTCCTAACATTATCACTGTTCCTATGCTGAAACATGGTCGAGGTGTTAATGTCGTTGAAGAAGATGTGTTTGTGACCTCTGTGGAAGAATTGGGGACCCCACTCATGATCATCAAAGAGAGTTTGTTGAAGGCCGGTTTATTTCCGGGTTGTGGTGAAGGTTGCCACTTTTGTTCATTCCTACCAACTGGTTGCCCTTTGGTGAAGGCAGGTGTTCAGTGCCTGATGGATGACAAAGAGATTCTATTTGAGAAGACTCCTATTCCGACTGTTTCCTGTGAAGACATTGCTACCATAACCATTTCCGCCAATCCTCCCAGGGCCTCTGCTAAGAGACCCGTCAGGATTACATCAATTCCAAAGGTAACTCCGTTGATCATAGCCATGCCAGGGCCAATCCCATACTCCTCAGACAAAGTTGTTCCTTGGAACTATGGGTCCGACGTCTATTACTACGGTGTAAAGCAGGACATGCTAGCCATTAAAGACAATATTGCTGAAAATACTGATTCCGACATCGTCAATATTGTCGAAACCAGTAAAATAACAAGAAGTGGAAGAGTGTTCTCCCCTGAGATTTCTCCTCCAAAGACTGCTACTGGACCTGTGATCATTCCTGTTGTGGTTCCACCCGAGACCACTACTACAATTCCAGTAATCACTCCTGTTGGCCCTCCCATCACCGAGTCAGCTGAGACTCGAGGAAAATACATATTGATTGAGCCTGTCCTAACAAGGGCTAATTCAGTAACCATACCAGAAGCTTCCAAGAAAGAAATGAAAGAAATTTTGAAGATAATAAAGAAGAGCGACTACAATATGGTCGAGCAGTTGGGGCAGACCCCATCCAAAATTTCTATGTTGGCTTTGTTGTTGTGTTCTGAGGCCCATGCGAAGGCTTTGGTTAAGTTTCTGAAGACGGCTCATGTGCCACAAGAGACATATGCTGATCAGTTTGAAGATTGTATGGCTAGTCTGACCGCTGATAATGGTTTGGGTTTCTCTGACGCGGATCTGACACCAAAAGGGAGAAAGCATAATGATGCTCTTCATGTTTCCGTTGAATGTAGGGGCACGACTCTGGCCCATGTCTTGGTAGGTATTGGCTCCTCGTTGAATGTGCTACCTAAAAAAGCTCTGGACAGATTGGACTGTGAAGGCTTGACCTTGAAGCCTAGAAATATAGTAGCGAGAGCTTTCGATGGTTCAAAGAGGATGGTGCACAGGGAAGTGGATGTCCCTATCAAAGTTGGTTCCCATACCTTCGACTCAAATTTCTACGTAATGGATATCAAACCATCATATTCTTTCCTGTTGGGACGCCCTTGGATACATGGGGTTGGGCTGTTACTTCTACCCTCCACCAAATGTTGAAGTACCCAGTAAGACGAAAGATTGTCACTGTGCATGGTGAAGAGGAGTACATGATTAGTCACTTGAGCTCCTTCAGGTATGTAGAGATGGATGGCGAGTTCATCGAGACTCCTTGCCAGAACTTTGAAGAGGTACCACAGATTATGGCTACAGCAGAAACTACCGACAACCCTCTGAAGGTCACCAAACCTCCCTTGAAGATGGCTTCTCTCAAGGATGCACGAGCAGTGGTTGAAGAAGGTGCTCAAAGGGTTGTTCGTCGTGCTTGGGCTGGAGGATCTTCCCTACGCATCAGTAATCCTGGGGTCAATGCACTTGAAGACAGTTATGGTGATTCTGACATTGACAGCTGGATCTTACCGACTACCAACGGTGGACTCAGTAACTGGACTACCAAGGACTTTATACCGATTACTTTTGTTCAGGAGTAATTGTCTTTTTACTTTTTCGGATATGTAATTTAAAAACAATATAAACTCTATAGCCATGTGTATTACCCGGGGCACAATGGTTCTATTTGTGAGGGTTATCATGTTTCATTTTCATATGACATTAATAAAGCATTGGACGTTTGCATACAAATTTTGCGCTCTTTGTCTTTCTTTTCTTTTATTTTGTCTATACAGCTATGCTCTTACACACACTCACGTATCCAAATGCAGATCCATATCCACTCTGGATCCCATTGATAATAGTTCTGCTACTGCTCATTATGACTTTGAAAATACGATCAACCAAGCCGAGGACAAAGGTAAGGAAGATTGTGAGGTACTCGTAGAACTTGCTAGACTATTATAGCAGGAAGAAATAGCCATACAGCCTCATGAAGAGCCAGTTGAGACAGTGAACTTGGGTACAGAGGAAGACAGAAAAGAGGTTAAGATAGGTGCAAATCTGGAGCTTAGTTTCAAACAACGGTTGGTACAGATGTTGCATGAATATGTTAAAATCTTTGCCTGGTCATATAAAGACATGTCGGGACTAGACACGGATATAGTGGTTCATTGTATGCCGACTAAAGAAGACTGCCCTCCGGTAAAGCAAAAGGTTCGTCGTATGTGCCCTGAGATGTTAGAGAAGATTAAAGCAGAGGTTATGAAGCAATTCAACATTGGGTTCTTAGCGGCCAACTCTTATCCGCAGTGGGTTGCTAATGTGGTTCCAGTACCTAAGAAAGATGGTAAAGTACGAATGTGTGTGGATTACAGAGACTTGAACAGGGCAAGCCCCAAGGATGACTTCCCGCTTCCCCATATCGATGTTCTGGTTGACAACACCGCACAACACAAAGTCTTTTTCTTCATGGACGGTTTCTCTGGCTACAATCAGATCAAGATGGCACCTGAATACATGAAGAAGACAACCTTTGTTACACAGTGGGGCACTTTCTTCTACAAGGTGATGCCGTTTGGGTTAAAGAATGCTGGGGCAACTTATCAGCGAGCTATGGTAGCTCTGTTCCATGACATGATTCACCATGAGATAGAGGTTTACGTCGATGACATGATAGCCAGGTCTCAAACTGAATAAGAACACCTTGATCATCTACAAAAGTTATTTGATAGGTTGAAGACATACAAGATAAGGTTAAATCCGAACAAGTGCACCTTCGAGGTAAGGTCTGGTAAGCTTCTGGGATTCATCGTTAGTGACAAAGGTATTTAAGTAGACCATGCAAAGGTGAAGGCCATACAAGAGATGTTGGCTCCCCGTACTGAGAAGGAAGTTAGAGGTTTCTTGGGACGCCTAAATTACATTTCCCGATTCATTTCGCATCTGACTGCTACTTGTGAGCCGATCTTCAAGCTTCTGAAGAAATATCAAGTGGTAAAATGGAATGACGAATGCCAGGTAGCCTTTGACATAATCAAACAATATCTCCAAGAGCCTCCTATTCTGATGCATCCGACTGAAGGAAGACCTTTGATAATGTACTTAACAGTGCTAGATAATTTAATGGGGTATGTGTTGGGGCAGCATGACGAGTCTGGTCGAAAAGAGCACGCAATATACTACCTTAGCAAAAAGTTTACCGACTGTAAAACACGATACTCACTGCTCGAGAAAACTTGCTGCGCTTTGGCATGGGCTGCTCACCGACTGAGACAGTATATGTTGACCCACACTACTTTGTTGATATCTAAGATGGATCTGATCAAGTACATTTTCGAGAAGCCCGCTCTCTCCGGAAGGATAGCAAGGTGGAAAATGATCTTAACCGAATACAACATCCAATACACAACCCAAAAGGAAATCAAGGGAAGTGTGTTAGCTGATCATTTGGCGCATCAGGCCGTGGACGACTACCAGTCCATGAATTTCAAGTTCCCGAAGGAGAATATTATGTTGGTAACCGACTGTGAAGAACCTGGACCAGATGAAGGACCTGAGGAAGGATCCTGATGGTCTATGTATTTTGATGGAGCCTCAAACGCACTGGGTAACGGCATTGGCGCTGTAATCATATCTCCCGAGGGATGTCATACTCCATTCACTGCCTGATTATGTTTCAACTGTACCAACAACATGGCGGAGTATGAAGCGTGCATCATGGGTCTTAGAGCTGCTATTGACCTAAGGATCAAGTTCTTGAGTGTACTCGGGGATTCCGCTTTGGTGATAAGTCATATCAAAGGCGAGTGGGATACGAAGCACCCGAACCTTATTCCTTACAAAGAGTATGTACTGACATTGCTACCGCATTTTGAAGAGATCACCTTTGAACATTTCCCACGAGAAGAGAATCAATTAGCGGACGCGCTAGCGACTATGTCGTCAATGTTCAAGGTCAGGTGGAACAATGAAGCTCCCCAAATAACTATTGATAGGTGGGATGAACCGGCATACTGTTGTGAGATCGATACTGAGGAGATAGCCGACAAACCTTGGTTTCATGAGGTGAAAGGGTATCTCAAGGCTCAAGAATACCCCGAGGGGGCACCTGTCAATGACAAGAAATTTCTGAGAAGGTTTGCTGCAAAGTTCTTCCTCAGCAATGGAATCCTTTATAAGCGCAATCATGACTCTACCTTACTGTGGTGTGTAGACAAGAGCGAAGCCGAGAGGATCATGGTAGACCTACACGAAGGTACCTTTGGCACTCATTCTAGTGGACATACCATGGCAAAGAAGATCCTACGGGCAGGATACTGTTGGTCCACTATGGAAGTCGACTGTTATCAGCACTCTCGAACCTGTCACAAGTGCCAAATCTATGTTGATAAGGTGCATGTACCTCCAGTTCCCTTGAACGTTTTGACGGCTCCCTGGCCCTTCGCAATGTGGGGCATTGACATGATCGGAGAGATCAGACCTACCGCGTCCAACGGACATCACTTCATCCTAGTGGCTATTGATTACTTTACGAAGTGGGTTAAGGCTGCCTCCTATGCTACGGTTACTAAGAATGTGGTGCCACGGTTCATCAAGCATAACCTGGTTTGCCGTTATGGTATACCTGAGAGAATCATCATAGACAAAGGTACCAATCTCAACAACTTGATAATCACTGAACTTTGTAAATAGTTCAAGATTCAGCATCACAACTCTTCTCCTTACCGCCAAAGATGAATGGGGTTGTTGAAGCTGCTAACAAGAATATCAAAAAGATCATACAGAATATGACAGTGACGTACAAAGACTGGCACGAGATGTTACCATTTGCTCTTCACGGGTACCGTACTTCAGCACATACGTCGACAGGGGTAACACCCTATTCTCTGGTATATGGCATGGAGGTTGTCCTACCCATAGATGTCCAGATCCCTTCTCTACAGATTATGAAGGATGCGGGTTTGAGCGAAGACGATTGGATCCAGACTCGACTTGATCAATTGAATTTAATCGACGAGAAAAGACTTACTGCTGTCTGCCATGGTCAAATGTATCAGAAGTGGATGATCAAGGCCTTCAACAAGAAAGTCAAACAACAAGTGTATCAAGTAGGGGATCTAGTAATCAAGCGCATTATACTTCCGCAAGGTGATCCCAGGGGCAAATGGACTCCCACCTATGAGGGACCATTTGTAGTCAAGAACATATTTTCTGGTGGAACCATGATTCTGACCACCATGGATGGTGACGACCTTCCACACCTTGTCAATGCGGACATAGTGAAAAGATACTATGCATAATAAAGACCCGCTAGGTTGACATACCTAGGCAAAAATAAGGTAATCCCGTTGATCCAAAAGGGTTCAGGAAAAATTAGGGATAAAAAATGAAAAAAAATTCATACACCCGGTAAGTCGAAAACCCGAAAGGGCGGCTTGGGAAAAAAAGGGTATCCCGGTGGACTGAAAACCCGAAAGGGCGGTCCAGGAAAAAGTTAGGGATTAAAGCGTATCTATGTGTCCCATTGTATCACCTTGCGATTAGACTTCAGTAATCAGATATCA
The DNA here is from genome assembly GCA_948472305.1 of Vicia faba. Classification (NCBI taxonomy): domain Eukaryota; kingdom Viridiplantae; phylum Streptophyta; class Magnoliopsida; order Fabales; family Fabaceae; genus Vicia; species Vicia faba. The sequence continues at coordinate 811,617,677 of OX451736.1, read as the reverse complement.
AGCTCAAATGGTACCGATCAATCCAGTCAGCTTCGGACAAGCAGCAAAGTGATGAGATGCTCGAAGACATAGGGGCAATAGCAGAATTGAAACCCAATGGGATAAATACACATAGCTGTTTTCTTTTTATACACAATTTCTGTAATAATTTCCATTTTTATACACATAGGCAAATTTCAAATCAATACAAAGCGTCATTTAAGTACAAAATCGTGTGTTTGTTTTTTCATTTTCTGTTTTGTTTGCAAAAACGTCCAATGTTTTATTCTTGACATATGCATTTGAATATGATTATTGTTCACAAATATCTGCATATAAAACAGAAAGACAATTACTAAGAACTCAAAGAAACTGGTACAAAACCTAAATATCGACAGTTACCATGTCCATCATGGTACAAGGGGAAGAGACAGTTGGAAGCAAAGTCACTATCACGTATAATCTAGTGATACCTATACTCCTCGTAGAGCCGAGACAACCAAAGTCCGGTCTCCAGGTCCCCAAACAGGAATCACTTCCCCAGAAGTTTCCTTCAGAAGCTGATATCTGTATTCCCCAGCCGAGCTATATAATCATAAACAGTTTATAAAGTTTTTCTCCTGAGCAGAGTTTATTTCTCTGACAGCGGAAGCTTGATCTCCAACAGAGCTCTTCTCTCCAGCAATGGAAGTTCATCCCCAGCTGAGTTTATTTCTCCAGATCAGCAGATCTTCTAACAGAGTATCTCCCTTCCCCACAGTGTCATTCCCCAGCAGGATTATTCTCAGATAGAGTCTCTCCCGGCAGAATATTCTCGAGCAAAATGGATGTAAATCCTCAGCTAATCATCTTCGTTCACTATCCCCAGCGGAAACGAAGAACTCAACTCCTTATACTCTCCAGCAGCACTTAGGATTTATTATCCCCAGTTAGAGAATATCACAATAGCACTATGTATCCATACATCATGGCATGCACATACGTATCATACATCACAATCTCATTTATTTTGAGAACATCATTACTCAATACATTTCATACATCATGATTGCATACGACTAACTCTTTACCTTTCAGGGAAAGATGCAATCAAGATCTCACGAGTTCTCTCTAGTTCAGTCAAACCAACACCAAGGTTTCTATTCCAGTTGAAGATATTCCAACACTTTCTCTGGTTCAGTCAAACCGGCACCAAGGTTTCTATTCCAGTTGAAGATATTCCAACATTTTTTCTGGTTCAGTTAAACCGATACTAAGGTTTATATTCTAGTTGAAGATGTTCTAAGACTTTTGTCTGGGTCAACCGAATCGCCGCTAAGATTCCCCTGATTTCTATGCCAATCAAAGTTAATCCGAGACCTCTCCCGGGATTAGTCAAATTGATACTAAGATTTCTTTCCCAATTGAAGTTCTCATAATTTTTCCCTGGTTCAGTCAAATTGATACTAAGATTTCTATTCCAGTTCAAGCTATGAAGCCTGGAAATCGACCGGATAATATCTTGATTTCTCCAAAATACTACGAAGCCTGGAATCGACCAGATAGTGGTATATCTTAAATTCAAGCTATGAAGCCCGGAAATCGATCGGATAATAGCTTAATTTCCCCATCATACTGTGAAGCCTGAAAATCGACCAGATAACAGTACCAGATACTATGAAGCCTGGAACCGACCAGATAGTGGTATATCTTAGCGTCAAGCTATGAAGCCCGAAAATCGACCGGATAATATCTTGATTTCTCCAAAATACTATGAAGCCTGGAATCGACCAAATAGTGGTATAAGAAACCTTGAAGCCTGGCACACGACCAGATAACGGTATAAGACGCTGTGAAGACTAGAGCACGACCAGATAGCGGCAAGAGACACTGTGAAACCTGGAGATCGACCAGATAACAGTATGCGATAATGTGAAGCTTGGAATTTGACCAAATAGCAGTTTACTCGGCCGATTACTATGAAGCCCAGAAATCGACCAGATATTAGTATGCCTTAAATTTAATTTGAACCCCGGATGCGACCAGATAACCACTTAATTCCTTCTGAAGCCTGGAACACGACCAGATAAGAATAGAGAAATTGCAAATCCTGGAGCACGACTAGATAGCAAGTGTAATCTCATCTCCCCAGTAAGTCACTGTGAAACCTGGAGCACGACCAGATAGCAGTTAATCTTATTATCCTCAGCAAATCACTATAAAGCCTGGAGCCCGACCAGATAGTAGTTCAGTTTCACCTCCTCGACTAAGAGATGATTCCCCAGTAGAGTAACGAACAACTGAAACTCCTAAAATTCTATTTATCCTAAGACAGAGACCAACATTCCTAAGAAGATTCCTCCTCAATGACAGGAACATGAATTCTCATCGAAAGAATATCTCATAAAATCAACATTATTCTGGATGGCATCTTTAAGCCCATCTCCGACGACTCTCTTTCATCATTCTGGATGGCATCTTTAAGCCCATCTCCGACGATGTTTCGTCATCTTTTCCAAATGGCATCTGTAAGCCCATTCCCGATACTACCTACATAGTCCAACACCATCTCATACGAGTGCAAATTTATGGGCACTTAGTGTTCAATCATCTTCCACCTTCAGACTACGAAAGGCAGACAACCAATCTACATCCTCGGGTTTAAGAAGATTGAACAGGGGAAGCTGTTGTACCCCAAAATTTTCCCTCTCATTCTACTCAACACATGCCCATTGAGGTCCCCAATTTGCTCAAGGATGCCCAAGAGTTGACCAGACAAACTCTCTCCTAAGGCAATGTACCTCAAACTAGGGTTTCCATTTTCATCAAGATGGTTGAAGTCCAAAGGTCCCAAATGCTTTCCATGGTCCTAATATGTTCTCAATATCATCCATGTCAAGTTTCATGCCTTGCACAAGAAGTTTGCTCAGTCAACTGCTCGGGTGCCTGAAAATCAACTATACTAGGTCAAAGGTCAATTGTGGCCCACATACAGTCAAACTTCAAGATTTTTGGTCAACATCAAATTTTGAAGTGATATTCATCATTTGATCAAGGTTTGATCATGATTCCCCAAGGAATGCCCCAAATTCATCAAAACCCAAAAGTTGCTAAATTAGGGTTTCTTAGGAAAAGTCAACCAAACTTTGACTAAGCATAACTTCTTCATACTTTATCAAGAAATTTCCATCCAAGGCTCATTTTGAATAGGATGCAATTCTATACAACTCATATTCATCCCACAAGTTCAAAATATGCACTCATCAAAAGATATGAATTTCTACATTATAGGTCCTTTTGAAAAGTCAACAAAAAACACCTTTTGGGTCAAAGCTTCTCACGTGAACATGGAAGACCCAATTGAGATGAGACCAAAATGGTTGTTTAGGGGACATCCTAAGCTTTCTAAAAAGTCCAAAAACACTTCTCTAGGGTTAAAATTAGAGGAGATATGCCTTGTCAAAGTTGACCATTTTTGCAAAATTGCCAAAAGTCAAATGTGCTCAAAAATACATTTTTTTTGTCAAATGGACCTAATTTTTCATGATTGAATCTTGCTTGTGACATGGTCCACAACCCAAATCAGCATCTACACTTTATTTGCTTCATTATTTATTTTATTTTGATTTTTTATTATTTAAAATTCAAATTAAATCAAATAAATTGCAAAAAATACAAAAATTGATTTTTGATCTGATTTTTTGTAGGAATCAAATCTAATTAGGCTGACAAATCATATCCAAAACGTGCAAAACAAATTGAATCAAAATTGGCATGATTAGGCTTATTTTTGAAACATATCATACAAGAGAAAAACCAAATAAAATCTTCATGATCTTCAAAGATACAAGGCATTTTTGTTGTCCTAATTCGTTCTAGTATATATGCTAAACATAACCAAGCCAAAAAAACAAGGATTGAAGTCGTGCAAGCATAAAAACAAAACTGAAAATTTTGACAAAAAGTGTGGATCCAATTTCTAATCTAGAGGACGATTCAAGACCATTCAAAGCCACAAATCCCTTCATGGATATCTCATTAAGCTAACAGGACCATTTGCATGCTTTAAAGCTCTAGGAATCATCATATATTGCCCTCACAGTTTGTCACTTTTTCCAAGATTGTATCTATTCATTCTTGCATTGTTAACATGTTTTGATTACATATTTGTGTTCACATGACTTCCTGGAAACTTTTTGTATATTTAATTGTTAGTTTTGACGCATAAACGATGAGTTGCCATTATTAGGGTGTAGCTTGCCGTTTTAGGGTTTTTTGATACAAGGAAATTAGGGCAAAAGAAGGATACCTTGATGCTCGTGGCGTCAAGACGGGTTGATTGGTATACTTGGAATTAATTTAGCTTGCTTGTTTAAGATTTTTGAAGCTTACAGGGTTTTAGCTATGGAGTCCTGGCCGTAGGTAAAAGTATTTAGCCTAATACGACGGGCAAGGAACAAGAAGATAACGTGGCTGATGACCATTGGTCCATTTGAATCTGGCGCGCGTTTTTTTCTTAGCCATTTTGTTTTATATATTATTCATTGGTTTTACTATATTGACAAATAAGAACAGGTGGCCCAATGGTGAAGCGTGCGTTTGGAAATGTAGAGGACCTGGGTTCGATCCCAGGTCCCAGCATTTTCTTTATTTTCTAACTTTGTTTCAACAGATCATGTGCATCACACCCCCAGGAGTCCACCATACGCTTCCATCATCCAGCCACAGGATTCATCTCTATTCAGATCAAACACTTAACAAAAAGGCAGTCCATGGTGCACCCTCTAAAAGGGGCTACACAAGATCCACGCGTTGACTGGGCTTAGCCATTAATGGGCCTAACAATTCAGACCTACACCCCCCCTTTTCAGCTTCAATACAGGCCTAAATCTCTTTTCTTTTCTATTTTATTTCTTTTTAATTATTTTATTAATTATTCCTTTTTTTTACAAAATAACAAAAATCATTTTTTCATTAAATCAAAAAAATCAAAAAACATTAAAAATTATTTTTTCATAAAATATTTAATTTTTTTAATTAATTAGTTTAATTAAAATTAGGGCAAATTTAATTCCTTTTATAATTTAAATTAATTAGAATTTAGGGTTTTAATTTATGCATAACCTAATTAATTTTTTTTTCAAAAAATAATAATAACCTAAATATATTTTTCAATTAAATTTTTAGGATTCTTTAATTCTCGCGTTTAAATCACCGCACCCATTTTAATTCTTTTTTCTATTATTGTAATTGTTTCGAGGTTGTAATAGTAATTAGAGTTTAAATTCCGCATTTTTATTTACAGTCAAGATAATTATGTATCTACAAAAGCCCTGTAATAGCTAGGACCTTTTAACTTTCTGCATTTTTTTTATTTCCGCAAATTATAAACTGCTTAGATGTATGTTAATAGGATTGTATGGAAAGACTGACTGAAAATTAAACAGTAGATCACCTTAATTGTGCAAAGATTAAATAACTGAAATCAAACACATGTACATGCTCACTCCTAGGGTTTGCCTCACTCAGTTGCCTCGGAAATAATGGTCGTGTCCCTCGAATGTAGGGATACCTTAGCAATGACCCGCGATTCAAAGTCGTCATAAAGGTCGTAGTCCTTACTTGTCCCTTGAGTTGCCTACGAATTGATCTTATGACGATAGTCCCTTCGAAACGCTAAGGTATCCTTACTTGTTGCCTTCAGTGACCATTTCGTCCCTTCGAACGTCCCTTTAAAACTCCAACGACGGTGCTACCTATTTCTCAATAATGGGATAGCATTGTCTAAAGGAAAACGAACAGTCTTTTTCGAGTAGGTAGATTAGTTCCTCGGTACTTGCTCAAAACAAACAAACTTTTTCACATAAACACTTTTCAAACAGTTTTCAAAAATAACTTCATAACACTCTTGAGGACAGAAATAAGGGTTAAAACGAAGTAAAACAAAACTTTTCAAAACAAGCACACACAAGCAATTTCAAAATGAGCAAGTACCTAAGAGCCCGTGGAAAACCCCGGATAGAAAGGGTGCTAACACCTTCCCTTTCTATAATCTACCCCCTGTACTCAGAAACATCTTGAAAAAGGTTTTTTTGTTCTTTTTCCTTTTCCTGATTGGATAAAATAAAATTCGATGGTGACTCTTGCTTACTGTGACATTTTGCGAGCAAAAAACGCAAACCAGTATAACAGTCAGTTCTACCACCGTATCACAGCGCCCATTATGCAACCTCCAGATTGGAATGAACCATTTTTAGATAATGTGTGACGCTAGTGACTATGTTGTAAGCGCAATCTTAGGACAAAGAAAGGATAAAAAGCTTCGTGCAATTTACTACACAAGTAGAACCCTTGATCCTGCACAATGAACTATGCCACCACAGAGAATGAACTATTAGCTGTCGTGTTCACTTTGGATAAATTTTGTTCTTGCTTAGTAGGAGCAAAGATAATTATCTCTATCGATCAGGTTGCAATTAGGTACCTAATAAGTAAAAAGGACGCCAATCCAAGACTACTAAGGTGGATCTTACTTCTACAAGAGTTTGATTTAGAAATCAAAGACAAGAGAGGCACCAAGAATGTAGTAGCTGATGACTTATCTAGAATGGAAGGCATAAAATCTGAGCAAGTACTCATCAATGATGATTTTTCTTACAAATGCCTCATAGACCAGTTAGAATCAGAAAGCACTACAATTGAATGCCCTATAACTTATAATGATGTCGAGATAAATGAAATCATGGAAGCAGTCTACACTAAAACCACAGTGCCATGGTAGGCCAACTTTGTCAACTACTTGGCTGCTGGAGTGCTTCCACCAGATCTAACCTATCAACAAAAGAAGTTTTTCCATGATCTTAAACAATATTATTAGGATGAGCCTCTTCTTTTCAAGAGAGGCGTTGATGGTATTTTCCTTCGATGTGTCCCCGAAGATGAAATAGAAAATATAATTTCCCATTGTCATGCTGCTCCCTATGATGGACATGCAAGTACTTCAAAGACTTATGCCAAGATCTTACAAGATGGACTCTATTGGCCTAACCTATGCAAATATGTCCATATTGCAGTCATAAATTGTGACTGGTGCCAACGCACCGGCAACATCTCCAGACGCGACGAGATGCCTCAAAAAGTCATCTTAGAAGTGGAAGTCTTTAACGTGTGAGGAATTGATTTCATGGGACCTTTCTCATCCTCTTTGGGCAATAAATACATACTCATTGTTGTAGATTAAATATCAAAATGGATCGAGGCAGTAGCTTCTCCAACAAATGACGCATGATTAGTAATCAAGCTCTTCAAAAATATATTTTTTCCTAGATTTGGTGTTCCAAGACTTTTCATTAGTGATGGCGGCTCCCATTTCATTTCAAAAATCTTTGAAAAACTATTAATGAAATATGGAGTCCGACACCGTGTAGCAACACCCTATCACCCCCAAACAAGTGGGAAAGTAGAGGTCTCCAACAGAGACATTAAGAAAATCTTAGAGAGAACCGTTGCCACTTCTAGGAAAGATTGGTCGTCCAAATTACACGAGGCATTATGGTCATACAGAACATCCTATAAGACACCCATAGGAACCATACCATTCAAACTAGTTTATGGAAAATCATGTCATATGCCGGTAGAACTCGAGCATAAAGCTTATTGGGCGATCAAAACCATCAATTTAAGTTACACTGTCGTGGGCCAAAAGTGAATCTTAGATATCCATGAGTTAGAATAGCTTACACTAGATGCATACGAAAATGCCAAGATCTATAAAGAAAGAACAAAAATGGCACGACAAGCGCATATCTAAGAAAGAGTTCAATGAGGGAAACATAGTGCTCCTGTTTAATTCTAGACTTAAATTGTTCCCAGGAAAACTTCATTCTAGGTGGTCCGGTCTATTTGAAATAACTAAGGTTTTTCCAAGTGGAGCTATTGAAATTAAAGGAAAATCTAGCGAACCATTCATCATAAACGGGTAGCGCTTGAAACATTATCACTATATTGACAACATAAATTATTCCACTATTTCCATATTGCAGAGCTACCCGCTCACTCCCAGATTTTATCACCTATTAAAGTTATGTCGAGATTACGACATAAAACAAAATGCTTGGTGGGAGAGACCCCACTTTCTAGTCTTTTATTTTGATTTACTGATTTTAGTCTTTACATTTTCTTACTTTTCATTCTTTTTCTTTTCATAAAAGTTATGCAGTATTGTTCTCTACAGTTAACCACTACTAACTTAATTCTAACTGTCAACTTACTTACAGGCTAACTTAATTTTAGCTAACTAAACTAACTAACGATGCAAGAAGTTGACACAATGGGAATTACTTTTAGAGGAAGAGCCCAGAGGAGGCGTTTTGAGGCACTGGCTGGAAGAGAGATGACACTAACTTTCTACCATGATGGCCCTACCATGACCACATTAAGTATTAGGGATAGTGTGATGTTTTTTCAGAACCAAATAGGTTGGGATACTTCTCCCTTGAGAAGGAGATTTAGTTCTTATCATAGGTTGGCCTTAGAATTCCTGAGCTCACTCACCTTTTTGCAACCATGGATTAGGATTTAACCGAGGCCTAACTATTTTTAGAATGTTCGATAATGAATACCAGTATAATAACCGCGAGCTTGCTGATCTATTAGGATTTCCTAGTGGCCCACACGTCTTTACTAGTACCTAAGAGGACCGTCTTATGGACCTTGAACTTGAAAACTTTTAGGGTAGCATAACCGGTAATAGCAATCCTGAGGTTGATAACATGTTTTTTGAGAGTAACCATAACCCTGCTATTCGGTATTTTCACAAGATCCTAGCCCACATCTTGTTTGGAAAGCAGGTAAACATAACATCAGTGTCAATAGAAGAGCTTTTCATATTATATTGTGCTTCCCAAAACCGCACCCTCAATGCTGCTACCTTTAGGATAACTAACTTTGTCCATATTACACAGACTGATCTTGCACCTATCTTAGTAGTAGGCTTAGCGACCATGATAGCCAATGCTATTGGAATGCGTCAACCACTTCTAGGACTCAACACTCTGGGTAGATTCCAACCCATGAAGGTACAGTTTTGTTTCAACACTGGAATTATTATAAACCTTGGCCCTAACGAATTTGAACTTCTCATTAACAACCAGGTTATGCAACTTTTCACCTTGCCAAATCCCAGAACTAGTGTTCATGACCGAAACAACTAGCTATTTAATTTGGAAGTACACCATATTTCACCTGCAGCTTCTCCCGAAACACCACAGATCTATGATCATAATGATTCTTTTCTCTCTGATCCTGAAACAGGTCCTGAAACACATCCATTCTATCACAATTTCCCATCCACCAACCAACCCACCCCTTCATGTGCCTTTGTTACTCTAGTTGTCTATTCAAAATATTGTTTGGAATACAAGTTTTGATTCAGTTAAAGTTTATGGCAGTGTTTCTGATATTTACATACCTATATATACGCTATGCTTTAATGTTACACAATTTATCATATACATACTGACATAAATATCGTGCCTGAACACTCTGTATTCTGGAAAACAAAAACTGGAGATATTAATTTTTTTTTGTGTTTTAGCATTGTTGCGCTCGCCACACTTTCTGTGACGATCATCAGGCCTCTACATAGTGTACTGCATGACACCCACTATGTGCCCCTCGGCACAGAGTAAATCATGCACGTGTATTTGTTTATTGTAGATAACCCTTTCGTCTTTTTCTTTCATCTTCTTCCACTTTCACTAAAACCCCATTATTACCCGCTCCTTGCCATCTATGTTCTCCTCCTATTTAATCACTTTTGCAGCAAAACCAAAAGCCACAACCTCTCCTTCTGTCAGTTTCGAAAACTAAACAGTCCACCATCTTTGTGTCTCATTATGTCTCAAAGAATCCAACATCAAAGAGGATACCCTGGCCTTTCAGGAATTGTGTTTAGAAACGGTGAAGCTGGGACACATCAGGAGGCACAGTACCAGAGGTTCTATCAATGTTCAGTTACCTCTACAAGGTATGTCGATGTAAATTGTCTCATGAGTTGGGGCTGTTAGACAGTTTGCAATGGATGCTCTGAAATTCTGACCTGACATATGTCTGCACACTAAACCACCCCACATATGAATCCTTAACCTTGGAATTTCTGAGTTCCTTCTTCTACAACACGCTTGCTGATGAAAATATGTACCTCACCGAAACTGCAAATTTTAGAATGTTCAACACCGAATATTCTTTGAATCAGAAAGCTCTGAGCGATTTGCTTCACTTCCCTCGTGAGGGAGAGGTATACTATTGAATCCCTCCGGAGGCAGATTGGGCGTCAATGACATTCACACTATGAAACTCTTTAACCAGTGAGCTACCTTCTAGTTGGGAGGGACTTTTTGCTTCCTTTATTCATAATCCATCCATCTGCTATTTTCATCGCATTCTATCCAACACCATTTTCGGGAGGATACACAAAAACAAAGTGAATTCTAAGGAATTATTTTTCCTACATTTGACCTTCATGCCTAATTGGAAGATCAATGCTAGTGTGTTCCTTTTGGCACATATCCAACCCATTTGTGCAATAGGTACTACACCTTTCTGTATTGGAGGGTTAGTTACCTCTATAGCACTTGCTTTGAACCTAGGGGACAAACTAGAGAATTTGCCTTCATTTCCAGCCCTATTTATCGATATTGATAATTGTCGTGCTGGTCACCTAATCAAGGCTAGAGAGAATGGAAAATATAATATTATGGTGCAAAATAAAGTAGTTTCAAGTATTATTTTACTTAATCCCAGGCTGACCGGTGTAACAAATATGGAGAAGTGGCATTATGATCTGAATACTCCTGCCCCTGGTGAAAACATCCATGATAACTAAGATGGTCTGAATAATGTTGAAATCCACCCACATGCTGCATAATTTCCTCCTGTAAATCTTGTAGGTTCATCATCTGGGCATCAACCCCGAAGAAGAGGAAACCAGGGCCAGCCAGTTACTCTTGATCATATTTATGCTGAAATGTTGCGACACCGTGAGGCAGAAGCTCAACATTACTAAATAATGGAGGCGCAACATAGTGAGGTGTTACAGGAGGCCTGCCAACTTCAACGAGATCAAAAGGACTACGCCTACTGGAATGACCATCGTATGTTGGAACTAACCAAAGAAATGCAAGTGTTGACTTTTCGTGTTGACAGCCTGCATGATTTTGTTACTCATGTAGGACTTCGAGGGTTTGGTGTAGAGCCTTTCCAAGGTGGAGATGATGCACGTAGACAAGCACGAGCAAGGGCACGTCGTGGAGCACGTGGCCGAGGCGATGAGTATCATCATCTCAGTTTCTTTCATCCTTTCTCAAATTACATTGTTGCATTGGGAAAATGCTCGGGTTAAGTATAGGGGAGGAAGCTTTACCGCTTTCTAAGTAGATTTACATTATCGACTATTTCCCTTAAATTAACATTTATGTAATATCAAGTTCTTATATGCAAATTTTCGTTTATTATTTGACTTCCTCACTTTATTGAGCCATAACAAAAAATTTGTTAGTTAGATGCATAACTTGTCACATTCAAAAAGTATATAGGTTGCTCACTCTTAAGACATGTTAGAAATTTTGAGTTTAATTAAACAAAATTGATATCGTCTTAACACTCTAAAACCCCTGATTATGTGAGAACGATTTAAGTACCTATTATACCAAAACCTTAAGCTTTAGTTTTAAAGTAACCCCGCGTAGTTTATATAAGCAGTCGGCACCGTCTTGATCACAAACTACATAGAGAGCCGATGAATATAAATGAATGATCTTAAAATATCTCCAAAACATCTTGCCTTGATAAATTGAAAACAGGGAATGCGCTAACTAAGTTAGGTCACCCTCACCCGGTCATTTAATCCAACGGTTGTGGAACCTACCAAAAAGTATGTTATAACAACCCGATGTAAGTTGGTTCAGAGGTATATGGTGCTGAACTTGGTAGGGCGAACTACGGTCAGATCCTTCATAACTTGCAATCAGGTAAATAAAGGGGTTACCAAATTTATGTACCAGAACCCCGTGCTTAAAATGACCATCACTAAGCGGCTACTCTACTATGTGCGTGCAAAAAGATAAAGGGCTTAATGTGATTTTGATCGAACAAAATGGGTGAAACAAAGCGAAAAGAACCAGGTTAAGCTATAATAGCGTGATTGGGATTGGTCTGCATAATGTGGGGTTGCTTAGTGTTATTACTGTATCTTTAGTGTTGATACTGAACTTACATTGTTCTAATGGAAATACCTTGCAACCACGTACAATTTGAATTGTGCCATGTATATGCGTTTAACCCGTGTTTAATTTACTTTCATATTGATTATTCGCTTGAGGACAAGCAAAGGTTCAAGGTTAGGGGAGTTTGACAACACAAAAACACATCGCATATTCGGCTCGATTAGCATAAATAATGTTACAATTTTCTTTTAATTATATTGCTTTATGTTAGTATTTTAAGTATGTTTCATACATTTATATTCCATATGGACTTGCATTAGGAAAGAGGAAGAAATGACAAAGAAAACAACTCTGTAGCAGAAAACAGCAAGAAGTTCATGACAGAGGACTATGACGGTCATCACAGCCTCCTGCCAGTCACCACGCCTTAGAATTATCTGTACCCCTCGGCATACATCTATCACGGTCGCCATAACTTTAAACCTTGTGTGTCGTGGGGCACATAAGGCATGCCCCTCGCCATTGTCTGTATGTGGTTCTCTCCATGTCTGCAACCAGAAGCTCCTATATTCTCTCAATCGCAACTGATTCTGTATTAGGCTCCACTCCTTGATGACCACATCCCAGATTATTTGGAGAAGCTGAGTCTTACGATTGCCACACAACTCTTTTAATCTCGCCAACATAAGTTACAACCAGAGGCTATAAAAGGGAAGCAATGAAGCCAAAAAAAGAAAAGAGGGGACACACTCGACGCTTTTGTTCAATTTTCTTATAGTTCAGAACCATTGTTTTAGATATTTTAAGCAGATATTTTCCCACCTGAGTTAGCAATAGTTTTCCACATCGGGAAGCTATTGCACCAGTAGATTTTATTCACGTCCTTCAGACTTTGTTTTAGTTTACATTTTTCCTGCATTCAAGTTATTATTTTCCTGCAAAGCAAATTCTGCCGACATATTGTGGAGGTTTGCACTTGGTACTAGAAGTTTAGCATTAAAATTTAGTTTCCTTGTTTAATTCCAAGTTCTTATTTCATATATTATTTTATACTTAATAATCATGATTATGTTATTGTTTGTTTACTGTAATTTTGTGTGTGTATTCAATAACATGTCTGGCTAATTTCCCTGATACCAGTATGTAAGGTCATAGAACCGAAGGGGTTCGATAATGAATTGGCATAAACTTTTATAAAATACCTTTATGGTTTGGTTTCTAACGTTTAATATTAAAACTTTTTGTTACGAGAGTAAAAGAAAAACGAAGTTTAAAATTGATATAACGAGAGTTTGAGATTTTGACCAGATTGTGGTAATCGAACATTAGTTCTAGATACAGCGAGAGCGCTTTAGGATTAATTAGATTCTATTTTTTTTCAAAAAATATTTTTAGAATTTAAATGGGATAGCGGGAGCAAGCATTTGAGTTTAATAATATAGTTTGCATCAATAATCACGAAAGTGTGAGATAAAGGTTTTTTAATTGATAGTTTCTATTGAAATAGTGTTTTAATACTCATAGCTATGCCAATGACTTACTGAATCCCTGAAGTTCGGTATATTACATACCGGTGTCCCGTTAACGAATATTTCATTTAAATCTAAGTTTATTTTCGTCTCACCCAAATCAAATATTAATCATTAGCCTTAGCTTTACACAGTAACCTTAGATACCAATAGTTTCACTATCCATCCTTGTGGGTTCGATATCTTTTGAAATTACATGATTAGATTGTGCACTTGCAGTCACTACACCCGATAGACTCTTAAAGTCACGATCAATATCCAACTATCAACTTATGAAACAAACACTATAATTCACTACCATATGACTCAATTTAAACATAAACATCAATATACAAGTCATTTAAACATTTTAACATCTTATCAAAGAAGTTACTTCAACACTTATCAAAGCATGGAAAACCATACAAGAGAAACAAACTCCTAACTAAGTTAACATGTCAACAAATTATGCATTATTGGGTTAAAACAAAAATAATTATCAAAACAAGACCTAAATAGATCTAAAAAACATGGGATTAATACAGAAAACATGTTATAGTGTATACTATCATCTCAAGAAAAATATCCTAAGCTATTGCGCAAGTGCAAGCTTAAATCAAGTATTCAACACAAGCATATATCCATATTTAGGCATGCATCGAGGCATCATAAAATAAATTAACAAAACAATTAAAACTATATCAAAATAACACCAAAACATCAAGCTAACCATGAATGATCAGAGATCTTAACATGGCAAAATGATTGGTTTAAAATTGACTTGTACATGCCATCAAACAAAAGTTACAAACCAAGACATTTAAAAAACAACACTTCACAATTTTGATTCAACCATTCATTAAAATAAATGAGAAAAATAATAAAAAATTTCACAAAATACCTTAGACTCTCAAGTATCAAAAATATATTTTTGGGGATTTTTAATGTGAAGAAAATACCAATTTGTAAATTAAAATGAAAGAGGTATAAAAAATAAACCAAACAAGGTCAGGGGGTGTGAACCCAAAAAATGATTATAACATGAATTAATAGTAGCGGTGCAAGGCCCATTAAACTGGGGTTGTAAAAAACAAAAGCCTTAAGCTCAGTTCAAAAACGTGCGCTAGGTGTATGTGTGATACATGGGTATGAGAAAGCAATAACCTCTGAGCCCATTACAAAACCAATACATGAGCCTAGCATACCATTATTCCATTTTTATTCAAGTGTGACAAACTATTTCATGTAACTTGTATCAATAGGTCACATTAACTTAAGTTGACTACAAGACAAAAACCAGCCACATCCAATCAAGAACCAACACCTATTTCATTATTTATCCACACAATCAAAATAAACAAAAATGAAAAGATGATATGGATAATTAATTAAACATGCATCCAATAGAATGATGCCACGCCTAGGGCTGAGGCTGCAACCTTTGAACAAACCAGACACCGGAGCTAGGGCTTGGATCATCTTCTCTGGTGTCCTTCACGTCGGAGATGGGGAAACCCTATAAAAAATTCACCGAATTCATACTTCTCTACTCGTTTTCATGCACTAATTCCGAATATAAAAATAATTTTTAATGAACCAAAGTCAAAGATCTAGAAATCATGAAGAGTATTCAAGATCTAAAAAAACATAAGCAATGCATACAAGGCTATACAATCAAGTTTGAGCCTAGACCCAATCTGTGCTTGTGCAGAGCATTTATATTCAATGCATGCTCATATTGATAAGAATTCTAAACATGCCTAGGGAGATATTCAATAACTTACCTGTTTGAAGATCGTGCAATGAGAAATTCATTAGAAAACTCTACTTGCTTTCCCCTGAGATCTTGATGAAGATGATAGAATCTCGAGAAACCTTATGCTTTGAGAAATAAACTCAGTTTTGGGTGCATGAACCTTGAAGAAGAAGATGATGAATGAACTATGCTTGAGCTTGCTTCAGTTGATGACGGATCCAGATACACTCCTTCTTGTTATGGAGAAGAAGAGGAATGCACAAAAATCTCTGGAGTTTGCTTCCAAAATAAGAGAACCTGAGAAGAAGGTGAATATGATTAATGGACCGAGAGAGAGAGAGAGATGGTTTGTTAGAGGTTTTTAACTGCGATGATAACTGAATACAACTGAATGGAGGTGAGTTGATTATATAGTGGAGGTCATTAAGTGAATCATGCGCGTATACTTCAAGCTTTTACCAAGTTTTGATGAGTTTTGGATGAATGAATAAGAGAATGAGTGGGTGCCACGGGTCTTCAGTGTGATGAGTGTTGTTATTTAATCAAGTAGAGGAAAGCACATGATATCATATGTGTGTAGACAAAACTTAACCAACAAGTTTGGATCCATGAGCCTCTCTTATTTTGAGTAAAATCTTAGCACTATGCATGCATGCTAAATGGTTGTATGGCTAACTAAGGAAATTGGATGCTCTTGTCACAATCTGTAAACCCTTAAGCTTAAAGTGTGCATAAGATGCCAAATCCCGACCTATTGGCTATGTGTAGCAACTAGTTTTTTAATCAGAGCCACCACTATTAGTTTTTATCCAAGGGAAGGGAATCTAATAGAAAACCCTAATTCGCAGGCAGAGATTCTAGGTTTCGGACTTCATTAGACGAAAGGAAGGTGTTAGGCACCTTTCATCTACCTTGTTCACAAGGATATTAGGTTTTAGGTTTAGGTTCAGGTAACAGGATTTAAATTTTAATAGGGGAAAAGTGTCTTAATTTTTTTATAGAGGAACTCGCTACGATTTTTAATCGTATGCCTACATATCCTCTTGTGAGGAATCAGAGTCCCAATTCGTAGTTCATATGGGGTTGGGGTTTTTTAGGGTTCGCAAACGTACTTTGAATCACCTCGCATTTTGGCCAGGAGTAGTGGTTGAGGAGATTTTGACTAAATGTGTGGTAAGTCAAAACCTGTTTGAAACCCTTTAGCAAAAACATTTGATTAGCTTAATTGATTGCGAAAAATAATTTGTTGTTCGTTGAGTGTTTTTTAATTGTGTTAATTGAAAAATTTCTAATTAATGCATGATTAAAAAATTATTTAATGCAAATAATACAATAAAGTATGTTCATGAGTTTTTAAATAAAAATAATTTTTTCATGATAATATAATAAATAATAATAATAATAAAATATTAGTAATAGTAATTATAATGATAATAATAATATAAAAGAAAGTAGAATAAAAATATGAATTATAAATAAAAAAGATAAAAAATAATATAAATGAAATAATAGAAACAAAAATAAAATAAATTGATTTGGATCAGGGGGTGTAATTTATGTTGACAAGTAAAAAAAAGGGGTGCTGCTAAGTGTTGGTAAGTTGGGCCCAAATATGTTCCTGGACGGAGGTGTAATTTGTTTGACAGTTTAGTAAAGTTAGGGAAAGGGGGCGCAGAAATTAATGGGCGTAGGTCTGTTACAGCTTTGGGGGGGAGTCTAGTGTGTTCGTGTGCTGCAAGGGAGTATAACTTATCATGTGACTTGGCCTAGCGGCCGTTAGATTAAGATCGCGTGGATAAGATTTGAGGGAGTATCAAAATTATGTTGGACGCGCCGACACTGGAACATAACAGAATATAACATTTTGTTTTAACATTATTTTTTCCAGTTCATTTTACAGTAACTTCTTCTCTCTTTCGTTCCAAATCCTTTCCTCTCCTCACCAAACCCTTTCTTCTTCTCCAACCCTAAGTCGCTCCTCCTTCTCTCCTACTCGCGATTCCCAAACCCTGTTTCTCTCTTCACCCCTCTCACCTTCCTTTCTCCCCTTTCACAACCCTACAACCCACCACCACCACGGCGGAACCTAACAAACCCCCAACTAATATAATAATAGAATAAAAGATGAGCTAAGTCGGTGTTACCCTTTGCGATCTCGTTTCCTGAGTTTCTGCTTTCTCTCTGATTTGAGCTAATCCTCCTTTCTTCTCCAATTCGCAGGTTCCGGCGACGAATTTGATGGTGGTGTTCGCAAATGGATTAGCGGTGGAGCGAGGTTGGCAACTGGGCTAGCGGCGTGGAGGAAAGCGGTTAGAGATTAGGGTTTCGGATGTCGAAACCCTAATCGTCTCTCCTCCTTCTTCACGTTTTTGTGTAATTTCTGTTCTTCCTCCTCTTCGACAATGAATGAGAATTGGTCTTCGTCCCTGTATTGAATTTTATTCCACTGTATTTTCTTCCCCCTTTGTATACGAATTTTTTCTGTATTTATAAGCTTTTGTTTTTGGGTTTTGTATCAATTGTTGTTATACTTTATTAGCGTCAATTAGGGATTGAAATTTATTCGCGATTTGTAATTGATTCTGCTTATATGATTTGGTTTTACTGGAAATTCTGGATTTGATTGTAATATAGATTTTATGTTAACAAAGATTTGTTTTAGCTTGATTCGAATTTGTATGATTTTTAGATTTGTAACAGAAAAATTTTGGGCTTGGACTGTAAAACGAGATTCTATTGTCTCTAGAAGAAGATTTGATTTAGTTGAAAAATTTGATTTCAACAGTAATGGTTAATTGGCCAAAATGTGCGCTAATTTTGGTTTGATTGACACAGTTGTTGTTTCTTTAACACTTGGGCCTTTACGCTGTTATTTTATCATCAGTCCAGCTAAATTAATTTGATTCAGCTACATTATATATATATATATATATATATATATATATATATATATATATATATATATATATATATATATATATATATATATATATATATATATATATATATATATATATATATATATATATATATATATATATATATATATATATATATCAAAAAACGTTCTCTAACATTGCTAGGCCCAATTGGCCTCTAACCCAATGCTAATTATTTAACTAAAAGCTTTTAATAAATAAACAAATTTTATTTAATAACTAATGAAACATTATTAAAAGAGTTTAACAACAGTAAAAACACATGTCACGTTTTTTTTAAGAAATATATGCTACTTCTTTTTTTCAAAAAAAGGTTTAATATCTTATAAGAGAATATATATATATATATATATATATATATATATATATATATATATATATATATATATATATATATATATATATATATATATATATATATATATATATATATATATATATATATATATATATATATATATATATATATATATATATATATATATATATATTTATTTATTTATTTATTTATTTATTTTATTTTTTTTGAAACAACAAAAACTTTAATAACTAAAAATAATATTTAACTACAATATTTTTGTAAAAAGTTTGTCCGTACTAAAAATATAATGCGTTTTTAACCAAGAAAAAAAATATTTTATTTATTTTTTATTAAAACAATTTTAGTATTATTGCTACTTTTTGACATGAGACACTAAAATCCAAGAAGACAAATGGCCCAACTTTACTAAATAAACAGTAAAATAATATTTAAGCACAATAGGATGATTTCCAAAAATAGATTGAATGGGCTACTTCAATGTTTTCAATTTCTTTGGGTCTGTAACTTGAAATTATACCCCATTTCTTTACTAACAACCACTTAAACTTAAGTGGACTTAATAATTTAGTAACTTAATAATTATTTTTGAAATAAATTTTCATATTTAAATCGCATGGGCCGTTGACCAACATGCTTTGTACATGGGCCTACGGATATATGAGTCTTTCTGATTTAGAAAGCCCCACTCTCCTGAATTAGAATACACCCCCTAGTCGACTTGAGTTTTAAGAATGGTCCATCAGATATTGCTATACCATCCTTAATTAAACGTTTATTTATTATTTTAATCTTAAAAAATAAAATCATCGAGGTAGGACAAATTTGGGGTACGACAGCTGCCCTATTCAATTATTTTCCAATCGAATAGCGTGAGAATACACGCATTCTGATTGGGAGTTTATTGAATACTTAGAATACCCAAAATTTGTTCGACCGATCATAAGGTTACGCTGATATAGCATACCCTTACGAGTCTTGAGAAAGTGGGCAAAGCTAATGATATATCGCTTACCAGAGCTTGATGATGAGGCAGATAGTTTTGAGCTTAAGAGCGCAATCTTGTATATCTTGGTTTCGCTTTATCTTGTTCATCCACTTGGGGGGATTAACAACACTTGATGGTTCATGGCTGCTTGAAGACTGAGGCCATGGGTTATGCTAACAGATCGCTGTGTAAAGTCTGAGGCAATAGGCTAGATTTTGGTTTCCGAGCATCGCTGCATGAAGTCTGAGGCGATGGTCTGTATTGCAGAATAAAGAAACACATTTCTGCATGAAGTCTTAGGCAATGGGTTAGGTTCGCAAATCATTGCATGAAGTCTGAGGTGATAAGCTAGGTTTTGGTTTTCGAGCATCGCTGCATGAAGTCTGAGGCGATGATTTGTCACGGAATAAGGGAACACACTACTGCATGAAGACTTAGGCAATGGGTTAGGTTCGCAAATCCCTGCGTGAAGTCTGAGGCGATAAGCTAGATTTTGGTTTTCGAGCATCACTGCATGAAGTCTGAGGCGATGATCTGTGTCGCGGAATAAGAGAACACACTGCTGCATGAAGACTTAAGTAATGGGTTAGGTTCACAAATCATTGCGTGAAGTCTAAGGCGATAAGCTCAATTTGGTTTTCAAACATCGTTGTATGAAGTCTTAGGCGATGGCATGTGTTATGGAATAAGGGAACACACTACTTCCTGAATACTTAGGCAATGGGTTGAACGTGCCACGACATGAAGACTTAGGTGATGGGTTGAATCGTAGGAGAAGTGTTTTGTTGGTTGACCCTCGGATAGCTAAATCGAGGGTGAGACTGTTTGTTTGTTGTATGATACATGCGTATGATGTCTGATATTGAGATGTTTGGATATATGTAAAATGCATGATGTTTGATGTATGGAACCCTGAGTATATGTTTATTAAATGTTTGTATATGCAAAAATGTATAATGTATGTATACTTTGCAAAATGTATGTGTGAAATGTGTGTAAAATGCGTGTATGCCTTGAAATGTTATGAAGACTATTTCTGGCATTCTCTCCTTTAAACCATTGGCTTAGAGTTACAAATCCCCTGGCGTTATATGTTGTTTCGTTGTAGCTTTGTTGAATTTGAACGTAGTGAACAATGTTAGCAAAATTTTGAACATTGATTTTCTGTATTGTAAGTGCAGGTGTAGACGTAGACGTAGGTATTGGCATATGCGTAGATTTGTATGTTGTAAGCGCAGGCGTAAGCGTAGACGTATGTATTGGCATATGTGTAGATTTTTATGTTGTAAGCACATGCGTAGACGTGGACATGTGTATAAAATTTGTATTGTAGACGCAAGAGTAGACATGTGCGTGGACGTAGACGTGGATTTTCTTTTGATCTTTTTCTAACCCAAATTTTTTTCCGATGTTTTATCAAAAGCTTTTATTTGTTAATTTCCCTGAAATGATTTTAAGACAATATTCACAAGTAATAATCGTAGTATTTTGTAAACAAGTCAGAGAAAAGAAAAATGTAATTTGAAAGATGCAAAGAAAGGAAATGTTTTATTGATATGCCTCTGAATAGGCGAGAGTACAAGATGCAATTCCTAGAAAGAGGTAATTACAAAAATTTTAAAACTGTAAATGGTAATGAAAAAATGATAATTGTTGTTGTTGTTCCCCAATATCCTTTTAATAGTCCATATCTCCTTTGCTTCTGAGTTGTATGATTCAGATCTATCTCTCCCTTCATGGTTCGTAGTCGCAGTTCTTAGATCGCAATCTTTTTGTTCTTTATTTCCTTTTGATTAATCCCTAACTTTTTCCTGGATTACCCTTTCGGGTTTTCAATCCACCGGGATAATTTTTTGTTATATGCCTCTAATTTTTGCCTGGATCGCCCTTTAGGGTTTTTGATCCACCGAGACGCTCCTTTGTGCCTAAATAGCCTGTTTGAGGTTTGAGCTTAGCGAGCTTCTTATACATAGTATTTGTTGACTGCGTCTGAATTTGTCGGATGCGGTAGTTCTTCCCCATCCATTGTTGTGAGGATAAGACCACCACCGGAGAATGCTATTTTGACTACATATGGACCTTCATAGTTGGGTGTCCACTTACCACGTGAGTCGAGACAAGGTAGCAGGATCTTCTTGAGTACTAAACCAGGTTGTGGTTCATTATGCAGTACACCGTTACTCTGAAAGAATTCCGAGGCTAATTTCCGTAGAGTTCGCTTGTCGATGCTAGAGGCATTTTCTGGATGTTCTTGCTTTTCCAAGTACTTCTTTATGTCGTAAAACCAAGGCTTATCATCTGGTCTTTCTTTGACAGCAAGGTAATGTGCGGGCTCTTCGAAGTGTTTATTTGTGATGCATGGTTCTTGGTTTGACCAAGTTATTTTAAACATAGCTGAGAGAGTTTCCAGAGCGTTTGCCATTTAATTTTCTTTTCATGGGATATGGCTGAAAGTGATCTCTGTAAGTTCCGCAGCCAGCTTTAAAACATGATCCCGATATAGAATCAGTTTTGGATGTTTAGTATCCCATTCACCATTGACTTGGTATATGTCTTGTGAGAATCCTTTGGAGAAGTTAAAACTGCCCCTATATCGTGCCCTAGTGTATTTGAAACCCCGTTGATCGTGAGTATCCAACGTGCCCCTGGCTCAGGTCCTTTGTCAAGTCCTGGTATTTCGTAGTTGCATATTTTTACAGCAATGTATGTATCTAACCTTGGTCTATTTCTGTAGGAACAAGCAAATATGTGCAATAATTTGATCAGCTTCTTTGTGACCCCGCTCTAACATTTCCCCTTAGCTTGGTTTCTTCCGGATCTTCCCTTGTGCTCAGATTAATGGTCTTAATAGCCTCTTGATACAGTTGTATGTTGTTAGCCTTTCATTCTATTTCCCTTGTCCTTTCTTCAGAGAGTTCAAGATCTTCATCATCTTCCTCTTCAGCTTGGTTGATAGGAGAATCAAAATTATATCGGGTCGTAGCAGTAGTAATATCAGTGGTTTTGGGCATGGAATTGCACCTTTATCATGTTTTGGTGCAAATTTTAGTATATGAATATTTGAAAATGCATATGCAGAGAAAGTATTGCCATTTTTAAATTTACGGAATAAATGCAAGAGAAAGACAAGGATCTTAATTGAAAACAAAATATAACTTTTATTAATTTCAAATATTGTCTGAAACAAAATGGGGGAACCCTTACAAGCAACCTCTATGCCCCGGGCTTGACATAGGTTCTTTCAAAAACAAGCAAAATTATTTAGGAAAGAAAAAGATCTCGGGAATCCCACGACAGTCCATCTTTTGAGTTCTTCTCCTGGGGCGCATTCTTGAATGAAGTCATTGGCCCCTGTTGGTATTGACTTTGTTGGATATCTTTGCCACATGTCCGCCATGCTCTATTCCCTTGTTGACAAAGGTTTCTTGGATTGGAGAGACTCGTGCTTTATCCCTTAGAGTAGCTACGTATTTTTCTTCAGGGTATTATCCGAACTGGTCTATCCCCTGGTCCACTAGCTTTAGAGAAGTTTTCTTGAAGGCTTCATTATGCTCCAATAGGAACCCACACTCACATAGATATTCCCTCAACAAGCTTATCGGGGCTTTTGCTTGTCTGGTTGCCCCGTAGTCAGCGACTAATTCAATTGCCTTTATTGCTGGTCCACCGTGTGGAGGCATAGGGTTTGATTTAATGTTAGGTTTCTCAAAAGTGATGTCTTGAGATTCTAACAAGTCTTGGACCTTATGTTTAAATGCCCAACATTGTTCTATGGTATGCCCCGGAGAGTTAGCATGGTATTCGCATCTGGCGTTGGCATTGTACCTTCATGGGAGTGGCCCGACTGGAGGAGCTATAGGCTTGATTTCCACCAAGGATGCCTTAACCAGTTATTGCGATAACGGGCTAGGTGGAATAGGGAGCGGGTCAAATTTTCTGGGTGGCCTTCTGCCTTGCTGCTGTCCTTGTGGGATCATTAATGGTTGTTGTGCCCTTGGTTGAGACGCTACAACATTAATTTCTCCCTCTTTTCCTTTGGGGAATTTTGAAGCAGTCCTTCTTGAATTGTGGGGTCTTGCTTCTGGATTTTTTCTTAGTTGGTGACTACTTGATGTACCAATCGTTTGAGCTACTTCTTTGAAAGCTACCATGGGAATCAGGTCTTGTTTATTAATGAAGTTCTTTAGGGCTAGGAGAACTTGACTCATATCTCCTTTAATCGAACTCACATCACCCAATTGAGATGAGACCAAAAGGGTTGTTTAGGGGATATCATAAGATTTCTAAAAAGTCAAAGAACACCTCTCTAGGGTTAAAATTGGAGGAGATATGCCTTGTCAAAGTTGACCATTTTTACAAAATTGTCAAAAGTCAAATGTGCTCAAAAATACATTTTTGTCAAATGGGCCTAGTTTTTCATGATTGAATCTTGCTTGTGACATGGTCTAAGACCCAAATCAGCATCTACACTTTATTTTCTTCATTATTTATTTTATTTTGATTTTTTATTATTTAAAATTCAAATTAAATCAAATAAATTGCAAAAAATACAAAAGATTGATTTTTGATCTGATTTTTTGTAGGAATAAAATCTAATTAGGCTGAAAAATCATATCCAAAACGTGAAAAACAAATTGAATCAAAATTGGCATGACTAGGATTATTTTCGAAACATATCATACAAGAGAAAAACCAAATCAAATCTTCATGATGTTCAAAGATACAAGGCATTTTTGTTAACCTAATTCGTTCTAGTATATATGCTGAACATAACCAAGCCAAAAAAACAAGGATTGAAGTTGTGCAAGTAGAAAAACAAAACTGAAAATTTTGACAAAAAGTGTGGATCCAATTTCTAATCTAGAGGATGATTCAAGACCATTCAAAGCCATAAATCCCTTCCTGGATATCTCCTGAAGCTAACAGGACCATTTGCACGCTTCAAAGCTCCAAGAATCATCACATATTTCCCTCATTGTTTGTCACTTTTTCCAAGATCGTATCTATTCATTCTTGCATTGTTAACATGTTTTGATTACATATTTGTGTTCACATGACTGCCTGGAAACTTTCTGTATACTTAATTGTTAGTTTTGACGCATAAATGATGAGTTGCCATTATTAGGGTTTAGCTTTTCGTTTTAGGGTTTTTTTATACAGGGAAAATTAGGGCAAAAGAAGGATACCTTGATGCTCGTGGTGTCAAGACGAGTTGATTGGTATACTTGAAATTAATTTATCTTGCTTATTTAAGATTTTTGAAGCTTATAGGGTTTTAGCTATGGAGTCCTAGCCGTAGGTAAAAGTATTTAGCTTAATATGACGGGCAAGGAAGAAGAAGATAACGTGGCTGATGACCATTGGTCCATTTGAATCTGGTGCGCTTTTTTTTTCTTAGCCACTTTGTTTTATATATTATTCATTGGTTTTACTATATTGACAAATAAGAACAGGTGGCCCAGTGGTGAAGCGTGCGTTTGGAAATGTAAAGGACCTGGGATCGATCCCTGGTCCCAGCATTTTCTTTATTTTCTAACTTTGTTTCAACAGATCATGTGCATCACACCCCCAGGAGTCCATCATACGCTTCCATCATCCAGCCACATGATTCATCTTTATTCGGATCAAACGCTCAACAAAAGGGCAGTCCATGGTGCACCCTCCAAAAGGGGTTACACAAGATCCACGCGTTGACTGGGCTTAGCCATTAATGGGCCTAACAGTTCAGACCTACAACCCCCTTTTCAGCTTCAATACACGCCCAAATCTCTTTTCTTTTCTATTTTATTTCTTTTTAATTATTTTATTAATTATTCCTTTTTTTACAAAATAACAAAAATCATTTTTTCATTAAATCAAAAAAAATCAAAAAACATTAAAAATTATTTTTTCATAAAAGATTTTATTTTTTTAATTAGTTAGTTTAATTAAAATTAGGGCAAATTTAATTCCTTTTATAATTTAAATTAATTAGAATTTAGGGTTTTAATTTATACTTAACCTAATTAGTTTTTTTTCTCAAAAAATAATAATAACCTAAATATATTTTTCAATTAAATTTTTAGGATTCTTTAATTCTCGCGTTTAAATCGTCGCGCCCATTTTAATTCTTTTTTTCTATTATTGTAACTGTTTCGAGGTTGTAATAGTAATTAGGGTTTAAATTCCACATTTTTATTTACAGTCAAGATAATTATGTATCTGCAAAAGCCCTGTAATAGTTAGGACCTTTTAACTTTCCGCATTTTTTTTATTTCCGCAAACTATAAACTGCTTAGATGTATGTTAATAGGATTGTATGGAAAGACTGACTGAAAATTAAAACAGTAGATCACCTTAATTGTGCAAATATTAAATAACTGAAATCATACACATGCACATGCTCACTCCTAGGGTTTGCCTCACTCGGTTGCCTCGGAAATAATGGTCGTGTCCCTCGAATGTAGGGATACCTTAGCAATGACCCGCGATTCAAAGTCGTCATAAAGATCATAGTCCCTACTTGTCCCTCGAGTTGCCTACGAATTGATCTTATGATGATAGTCCCTTCGAAACGCTAAGGTATCCTTACTTGTTGCCTTCAGTGACCATTTCGTCCCTTCGAACTTCCCTTTAAAACTCCAACGACGGTGCTACCTATTTCTCAATAATTGGATAGCATTGTCTAAAGGAAAAAGAACAGTCTTTTTCGAGTAGGTAGATTAGTTCCTAGGTACTTGCTCAAAATAAACAAACTTTTTCACACAAACACTTTTCAAACAGTTTTCAAAAATAACTTCGTAACACTCTTGAAGACATAAACAAGGGTTAAAACGAAGTAAAACAAAACTTTTCAAAGCAAGCATACACAAGCAATTTCAAAATGAGCAAGTACCTAAGAGCCTGTGGAAAACCAAGGATAGAAAGGGTGCTAACACCTTCCCTTTCTATAATCTACTCGTACTCAGAAACATCTCGAAAAAGGTTTTTTCTGTTCTTTTTCCTTTTCCTGATTGGATAAAATAAAAGTCGGTGGAGAATCTTGCTTACCGCGACATTTTGCGAACAAAAAACACAAACCAGTATAAAAGTCAGTTCTGCCACCGTATCACAGAACTGGCGACTCTGATGGGGATTTAAATAAAGTGGGGTTTACCTTAGGATCTAGGTCATTTTTAAAATTGCTTTCTTGTTTGTTTTGCCTCCTTTATCTTTAACGGTTTTGTTTGGGTATTATTAAAGATCCTACACCCGGATCTGGGGACACTTTTTAGGTAAACAACAATAGATCGTGGAGACTGTACGGCGTAGACCGATATGGTTTAAGCGATGGCTCTGTTGGTGTGACACTTTGGTTGGTACTGGTATCCTTCATGGGGAAACGAGGAGAATACGGGGCCGCCGTGTGGTGTTGTGAAGTACTAACGGACCTTAGAACCTTAGTTGAAAAAACTGGGCCATTAGAAAGTAGTGAGATAGCCGGCCTCGGTATAAAGCTGAGGATTGGTTGATACTCGATGCTACACTCATTGAGATCAGACTTTCGGGATATTTCGGCCGCAAGAAAAGATTGCTTGAGCTGAAATAATGCCCGATAAAGGATGATCAGTGATATTGAGAATCTTTAGAACCCGATTACTTTTCTAAGACAGGTTTGAAACCAACTAAACTTCAAGAGGGTATGACCTTAAAACTCAAGCAGGCCTTAAACCTAAGAACTTAGTGTGATTTGTTTGTGTTTGCAATACCTGTGATTTATCATGCATCATAACATAGCATTCATTCTTATTGCACTAACCATTTCAAAGACCAAGGGAATTTATCTTTGTTCTATTTTACAGATCATGGCTTCCGCTCGTAGAAACACTATCTGAATCAGCTTTATGAAAGTACCTTCTCAACTCAAGGAGCTAGTATTAAAGGTTCCTGAAAATTCTGCGTTCACTAAGAGACATGGTCGACTTCTCAACCTGGTTACTTCAAACTTTGATGAAAAGATGATGAGTGTACTCTTTCATTTCTTTGATCCTAAGCACCACTGCTTCACTTTTCCAGACTATCAGTTGGTGCCTACCATGGAAGAGTTCTCTTAGTTATTGGATATACCCATTCTTGAACAATTGCCTTTCACAGGTCTGGAAGAAGTTCCTAAGCCAGAATTCATTGCCTCAGCCTTGCATCTGAAACGGGTCGACGTGGTATCCAATTGGGAAACAAGAAGCGGGGTCAAGGGTTTTCTAGCCAAGTTCCTAATAGAGAAAGCTCAGTTGTTTTGGGATGACATGGATTTTCAGGCTTTTGAGGAGGTCTTGGCTCTTCTAATATATGGGTTAGTACTATTCCCTAATCCAGACTCATTCATAGATGTGAATGCTATCAAGATCTTCCTCTCTCGCAATCTCGTGCCTACCTTGCTCGGAGATATTTTGCACGCTCTCCATACTCGTACCATGAAGAGAAGAGGGGTTCTTATGTGCTGCATGCCATTGCTGTCGAGGTGGTTTATTTCTCACCTCTCTAAGTCCGTACTGAAGAATGAAGAAGGTTTGGGTTGGTCACAAAGGATAATGTCACTCACTCACATGAATATTCTCTGGTGTTCCCGAGCTATGGAAAACACTGCTATTATTGACCGTTGTGGGGAGTATCCTAATGTCCCATTTCTTTGGCATCAGAGGGGGCATAACCTACAATCCTTGTTTAGCTCTGCGACAATTTGGTTACGCTCGAAGGGATGGTCCCCATGAGTTACTTATCGAGGGCATTGTATTCAACTATGAAGATGATGTTCAAGGGTATCGCCAGAGGTTCATACGAGCTTGGAGCATGGTAAACAGATCTGGTGCCAAGGCTTTGGGGCCAAAGGCTTCCATTCCTATAGAACCTTATCTCCAATGGGTACGAGCTTGCGCCCAGAAACTTATGATGCCCTATATGGCCATTTTACCAGTGATTGTGGAACCCACTACTGAAGGGGGCATTCCTTACACGGTTCTCCATCCCGATATGCCCACTGATCTTGGAGAATTACAGAGGTCTTGGATTCAGTTGAAGAAAGAGCAGGATACTTACAGGGATCAGTTTTATGCCCAGGAGAGGATGGTTTTAGAGCTCACAAAGCAGCTCCATGAGGAAAGAAGACTTAATGTCTATCTCGGTACAAAGAGGAAGCATCCATGGGAATTTTGATTTTTTCTAAGTTTTTAGATTTGTTTTTAATTGTAACGCCTAAAAGGAATTTGAACTTTGAATTCTACTAATAAAAGCTTTGTTTCATTTTGGTTCGCAAATTTAAATTTCCCAAAGTCCTTGAAAACATTGCATATATATCATACATATCATTGCATAACAGGTTTCTCATCTCCTCCGATGTTTATTTCAGCAATGGCTCTTGAACAAACTGTGAAAGATCTTCAGACTCAGAACACGCAGTTCCAGCAAATGATTGTGGCTCTGGCCAAAGGACGGGAAAAACTGAAGGCTCTGATTGTTAAGAAGAACAAGAAGACCAAGAGGATAGTCGGTGTGGCACATATGAGTAGAAGGTTCAGAGGGCCGCCAAGACGGGTAGTTGATTTAGCTTCTGCATCTAAAGAGGGAGAGAACCAAGAGGTTGAAGCCATAGAAGAGGACCCTAGTCCTAAAGAGTCTGACAATGAAACTGATTACAATGAGGAGCAGTACCCTCCGGCTGATGAAAGGTATAAGCAGTTAGAAGAGCGTCTGAGCGCTATGGAAATTCAGAAGGTTCCTGGGCTTGATTTTGAAGAGTTGGGTTTGGTCTCCGGGGTTGTCATCCCCCCAAAGTTCAAGGCACCGGTATTTGCTAAGTATGATGGGGTCTCTTGTCCCAAAATGCATCTTCGTTCTTATGTGAGGAATATACAGCCTCATACTGTTGACAAAGACTTATGGGTTCATTTCTTCCAAGACAGTCTGTCTGGAACACAACTGGATTGGTTCTATCAGTTAGAAAGAGCCAATGTTCGTAATTGGGAAGACCTTGTTGCTGCATTTTATAAGAAATATCAGTATAATGCAGACATCGCTCCCACCCGTACAAAACTCCAAAATCTGTCTATGGGTTCGAACGAGGGTTTCAAGGATTATGCTCACAAGTGGAGAGATTTGGATGGAAGAGTTCAACCTCCCTTGGCTGACAGGGAGCTCGTGGATATGTTTCTAAGGACTTTGACTGGGCCATTCTTCAACCACCTGATTGGAAGTTCATCGGCGGGTTTTACTGAACTAATCTTAACAGGAGAAAGAGTGGAAGCTGGAATCCGAAGTAGAAATTCAGAAGGATGGCTCTTCTAGGGCTGTAAGGAAGCCGTTTGCAGGTAAAAAGGAAGTCAGTGTTGTCTATAACTAAAAGAATTAGAATCAAACCAAGCGTCGTCCAGCGGTAGGGGCTGTTATGACTCCCAACCCTGCATCTGCTCAGCAAAGAAATAATCAGCCGAGAGCAGAAAGGCCAGCTAGACAGTTCACTCGAATCAACATGATGTTGTCTCAGATTTTACCTCAGTTGCTGAAGACCAATCTGGTTACTCTGATGGAAGCTCCAAAGAATCTGAACACCACCTCTCCCTACTATAAACCGAATGCTCGTTGTGCTTACCATTCAGAAAGTCCAGGCCATGATACCAATGACTGTTGGGCTTTGAAGAACAAAGTACATGATCTGATTGATGCTAAGGAGATTGAATTTGATCCCCCGGAGACTCCTAACATTATCACTATTCCTATGCCGAAAAATGGTCGGGGTGTTAATATCGTTGAAGAAGATGTGTTTGTGACCTCTGTGGAAGAATTGGTGACCCCACTCATGATCATCAAAGAGAGTTTGTTGAAGGCCAGTTTATTTTCGGGTTGTGGTGAAGGTTGACACTTTTGTTCATTCCTACCGACTGGTTGCCCTTTGGTGAAGGCAGGTGTTCAGTGCCTGATGGATGACAAAGAGATTCTATTTGAGAAGACTCATGTTCCGACTGTTTCCTGTGAAGACATTGCTACCATAACCATTTCTGCCAATCCTCCCAGGGCCTCCGCTAAGAGACCCGTTAGGATTACATCAATTCCGAAGGTAACTCCGTTGATCATAACCATGCCAGGGCCAATCCCATACTCCTCAGACAAAGTTGTTCCTTGGAACTATGGGTCCGACATCTATTACTACGGTGTAAAGCAGGACATGCTAGCCATTGAAGACAAGATTTCTGAAAATACTGATTCTGAAATCGTCAATATTGTCGAAACCAGTAAAATAACAAGAAGTGGAAGAGTGTTCTCCCCTGAGATTTCTCCTCCAAAGAATGCTACTGGACCTGTGATCATTCCTACTGTGGTTCCACCCGAGACCACTACTACAATTCCAGTAATCACTCCTGTTGGCCCTCCCATCACCGAGTCAGCTGAGACTCGAGGAAAAGACATATTGATTAAGCATGTCCTAACAAGGGCTAATTCAGTAACCATACCAGAAGCTTCCAAGAAAGAAATGAAAGAAATTTTGAAGATAATAAAGAAGAGAGACTACAATGTGGTCGAGCAGTTGGGGCAGACCCCATCCAAAATTTCTATGTTGGCTTTGTTGTTGTGTTCTGAGGCCCATGCGAAGGCTTTGGTTAAGTTTCTAAAGACGGCTCATGTGCCACAAGAGACATTTGCTGATCAGTTTGAAGATTGTATGGCTAGTCTGACCGCTGATAATGGTTTGGGTTTCTCTGACGCGGATCTGACACCAAAAGGGAGAAAGCATAATGATGCTCTTCATGTTTCTGTTGAATGTAGGGGCACGACTCTGGCCCATGTCTTGGTAGGTATTGGCTCCTCGTTGAATGTGCTGCCTAAAAAAGCTCTGGACAGATTGGACTGTGAAGGCTTGACCTTGAAGCCTAGAAATATAGTAGTGAAAGCTTTCGATGGTTCAAAGAGGATGGTGCACGGGGAAGTGGATGTCCCTATCAAAGTTGGTTCCCAGACCTTCGACTCCACTTTCTACGTAATGGATATCAAACCATCATATTCTTTCCTGTTGGGACACCCTTGGACACATGGGGTTGGGCTGTTACTTCTACCCTCCACAAAATGTTGAAGTACCCAGTAAGACAAAAGATTGTCACTGTGCATGGTGAAGAGGAGTACATGATTAGTCACTTGAGCTCCTTCAGGTACGTAGAGATGGATGGCGAGTTTATCGAGACTCCTTGCCAGAACTTTGAAGAGGTACCACAAATTATGGCTACAACAGAAACTACTGACAGTCCTCTGAAGGTCACCAAACCTCCCTTGAAGATGGATTCTCTCAAGGATGCACGAGCAGTGGTTGAAGAAGGTGCTAAAAGGGCTGTTCGTCGTGCTCGGGCTGGAGGACCTTCCCTACGCATCAGCAATCCTGGGGTCAATTCACTTGAAGACAGTTATGGTGATTACGACATTGACAACTGGATCTTACCGACTACCAACGGTGGACTCAGTAACTGGACTGCCAAGGACTTTGTACCGATTACTTTTATTCAGGAGTAATTGTCTTATAATTTTTTCGGATATGTAATTGAAAAACAATATAAACTCTATAGCCATGTGTCTTACCCGGGGCATAATGGTTCTATTTGTGAGGGTTATCATGTTTCATTTTCATATGACATTAATAAAGCATTGGACGTTTGCATACAAATTTTGCGCTCTTTGTCTTTCTTTTCTTTTATTCTGTCTATACAGCTATGCTCTTACACACACTCACGTATCCAAATGCAGATCCATATCCACTCTGGATCCCATTGATAACAGTTCTTCTACTGCTCATTATGACTTTGAAAATCCGATCAAACAAGCCGAGGACGAAGGTAAGGAAGATTGTGAGGTACCCGTAGAACTTGCTAGACTATTATAGCAGGAAGAAATATCCATACAACCTCATGAAGATCCGGTTGAGACAGTGAACTTGGGTACAGAGGAAGACAAAAAAGAGGTTAAGATAGGTGCAAATCTGGAGCTTAGTGTCAAACAACGGTTGGTACAGATGTTGCATGAATATGTTGAAATCTTTGCCTGGTCATATGAAGACATGCCGAGACTAGACACGTATATAGTGGTTCATCGTCTGCCGACTAAAGAAGACTGCCCTCCGGTAAAGCAAAAGGTTCGTCGTATATGCCCTGAGATGTTAGAGAAGATTAAAGCAGAGGTTATGAAGCAGTTCAACACCGGGTTCTTAGCGGCCACCTCCTATCCGCAGTGGGTTGCTAATGTGGTTCCAGTACCTAAGAAAGATGGTAAAGTACGAATGTGTGTGGATTACAGAGACCTGAACAGGGCAAGCCCCAAGGATGACTTCCCGCTTCCCCACATCGATGTTCTGGTTGACAACACCGCACAACACAAAGTCTTTTCCTTCATGGACGGTTTCTCTAGCTACAATCAGATCAAGATGGCACCTGAATACATGAAGAAGACAACCTTTGTTACACAGTGGGGCACTTTCTGCTACAAGGTGATGCCGTTTGGGTTAAAGAATGCTGGGGCAACTTATCAGCGAGCTATGGTAGCTCTGTTCCATGACATGATTCACCATGAGATAGAGGTTTACGTCGATGACATAATATCCAGGTCTCAAACTAAATAAGAACACCTTGATCATCTACAAAAGCTATTTGATAGGTTGAAGACGTACAAGATGAGGTTAAATCCGAACAAGTGCACCTTCGAGGTAAGGTCTGGTAAGCTTCTGGGATTCATCGTCAGTGACAAAGGTATTCAAGTAGACCCTGCAAAGGTGAAGGCCATACAAGAGATGTCGGCTCCCCGTACTGAGAAGGAAGTTAGAGGTTTCTTGGGACGCCTAAATTACATTTCCCGATTCATTTCGCATCGGACTGCTACTTGTGAGCCGATCTTCAAGCTTCTGAAGAAATATCAAGTGGTAAAATGGAATGACGAATTCCAGGTAGCCTTTGACAGAATCAAACAATATCTCCAAGAGCCTCATATTTTGATGCATCCGACTGAAGGAAGACCTTTGATAATGTACTTAACAGTGCTAGATAATTTAATGGGGTATGTGTTGGGGCAGCATGACGAGTCTGGTCGAAAAGAGCATACAATATATTACCTTAGCAAAAAGTTTACCGACTATAAAACACGATACTCACTGCTCGAGAAAACTTGCTGCGCTTTGGCATGGGTTGCTCTCCGACTAAGACAGTATATGTTGACCCACACTACTTTGTTGATATCTAAGATAGATCCGATCAAGTACATTTTCGAGAAGCCCGCTCTCTCCGGAAGGATAGCAAGGTGGAAAATGATTTTAACCGAATGTGACATCTGTTGTACCCCAAAATTTTCCCTCCCATATTCTCCAAGAAATTGCCAAGTCATGCTTCAAAATTTCCCCAAGGGTTGCACAGTGCAAGAGCCTCCTAAGCAGTCAAAATTAGGGTTTGTGTTCTGATCAAGAAAATGAAGTTTCCAAAGGTCCAATCAAGTCTCATATGCCTACAAATATGGTCAAGCATCCTCATACCAAGTTTCAAGACTGGAGCGCACCATACACTTCCAAGATTAAGCATCCACGCGTCCAACTTCATCCATCCAAGGGACAGGATTTGGGGAGTATGGTAGGCTGCAGTCAACGCTGCTACACGCTAGCGGAAAAGTCCAACAAGGCCAGCAATTTAATTGGACTTTCACCTCCTATTTGGGGTCTGAACCCCCAGGTTTGCATATTTTTTTTTACTTTCTTTACTTTTTTTTATTATTATTTTTACTTCTTTTTTATTATTGTTTTATTAATTAGTTTTATTATTTTCATAAATATAAAAAAATACCACAAAAAAAATCAGAAAGAAGGAAAAAATATAATAAATATTTTATTTTAGTATTTTCATAAATAAATTTGCATGTAATTAAATTTAGTTTTAAATTAGGTTTAATTTTAATTCTTTTAATAAAAATCTAAAAAACATAGAATTAGGGTTTAATTAATTTTCATCCTTTTTTTTATTTTTTCTTTCTTTCATAATAATTAAAATAATTAAATATTTATTTTATAATTAAATTGTATATAAAAATTAGGGTTAATATTAGGTTAAAATTCAATGTTTTCTTAATAAATTAAAAGCCATTAGAATTAGAGTTAGTATTTATTTTAATTAATTCTTTTTTTCATATTAAATCCTAAAATACTAAAAATACCAAAAAAACAAGTTCTTTCTTTCTTTTAATTTTAATTAATTCCTCATTAGTTTAATTTTGCAAAAAGGGTCCAACGCCCTCGTTTCGATTTAATTCTTACGCGCATATTTATTTTATTTCTTTATAATATTTATGTATCTCTCCCAAGGCCATGTACCATTTTAATTTCTCGCACTATCTTCTTTTACTTTATTTATTTATTTTCTGTCAAATCGGGTCCTGGTTTAATTTTGGCGATGTGGACCCGCGCCTTTCGTAATAGCTTAGAATTTATTTTTCTCGCAATTTTTTAACTGTTAACAAATGGCATGAAAGAATGTATGGACAAAATAAAAACAAGCGTAGAACACCAATAACATGACAAGATGAATACAAATGAAAACGACACACGAATCGCACACATCACCCCTAGGGTACGCCTCACTGTTGCCTTGCCTCAAAAGGTGATCGTCGAGTAGAGGATGTCTTAGTAAGTCCTCATGATCCGGGAACCTGGCATGAGGGTAGCTTCTAAGGTGTCTTCCTATTGCTCTGGTGATCACCATGTACCGAACCTCGAATTGACCCAAACACCTCCAACGGTGGTGCTACCTACCTCTCAATGGTGGGATGGCACTACTTTAAAGGACATCTACACAGACGAATTCCTTAGGGTAGGTAGACGACTCTAGATACTTGCTCTAAACTTCAAAACAAATCAAAAAAATACTTTTCACACCAACACATTTTCAAAAAGCTTTCGAAAGCAATTTTTCAAACACTCTTGAGGACCGATACAAGAGTCGAACTGGAATTTTCAAAGAAACTTTTTAAAACCCACAGTTGAAAAGCAAACAAACCATTTTTGAAAACACAAATGAGCAAGTATCTAAGAGCCCATGGATAACCATGGATAGAAAGGGTGCTAACACCTTCCCTTTCTATAATCTACCTCCCGAACCGAGAGCAATCTCTTTAAGGAATTTTTCTGTGCTTTTGTCCTTTCCATTTGGAGAAAATAAAAGACGGTGGTGACTCTTGCTTACCGTGACATTTCGCGAACCAGCGTTAAACAGTCAGTTCCAGATCCACTGATCACAGAACTGGCGACTCTGCTGGGGATAAACTTATAAAGTGAGGTGTACCTTAGGGTTAGTTCATAACTGTGTTTTCAATTGTATTGATTTGCTTGCTTTACTATTGTGGGTTGCATCGGAGTTACATAGATCCTAACCCGGATCTGGGGATACCCTGTTTAGGTAGCATAAGCTGTGAGGGACCTGTCCGGCGTAGACCGACACAGGTGAAGCAGTGGCTACGTTGGTGTGGCACCTTGGTCTGTACCGATATCCCTTGTGTCGCAACGAGGAGAATATGGGTCTTCTAAGGAGTCATTAAGCACCAACAACCTTAGAACCTTAATTGACACAATTTGGCCTTTAGAATTGTAGCAGTATGCTACGCCCATTGAGGCTAAACTCTCGTGATGGTTCTGGCCACAAGAAAAGATTGCGATGCTGGAGTTATGACCGATTGAGGGTAGTCAATGATATTGGGATCCTCTAAGAACCCGGTTACTTTTGATTAGGACAGGTATGAACCAACAAACTGAAAGAGGGTAGTACCTAGACCTCATGCTGGCCTAAACTTTAGGGGCTTGCCTTGTGTGACTTGTGTGCCTTACCATGTTTGCCTTTGTATCTATATGTGGTGTGCTTTATCATAACATCATAGCATCATGAGCATTGCATGCATCCTGCATAAGGACTGACCATTTCAAAGACAAGAGGGTTTCACCTTTGCTCTGTTTTGTAGGACATCATGATGCATGTGCGAAGGAATACTATCCGGTTCAACTTTGTTCGTTCACCTGAGTTGCTTGATGAGTTGGTTAGCAGAATTCCAAATACCATTTCCTTCATCCAGAGGCATGGTTCTCTTCTCAGTTTAGTCACTTCAAAGCGGGATCAACAGTTGATGAGTGTTCTGACCCAGTTCTATGACCCTTTGTACCAGTGCTTCACCTTTCAAGACTTCCAGCTGGTCCCTACCCTGGAAGAGTTCTCTGATTTGCTTGGTATCCCTATCTTGGATCAGACTCCCTTTACTGGTTGGGAAAAGACCCTCAGGCTTGAGGATGTTGCTGCAGCTCTTCCTTTGACCCATCAAGAGGTAACAGACAACTGGGTGACTAGAAGCGGAGTTAAGGGTTTCTTGGCCAAGTTTCTGATTGGTAAAGCTAACAGTTTCTGGAATGACCTGGACTTTAGGGCATATGAAGACATCTTGGCTCTCCTAATCTATGGGTTAGTCCTATTTCCTAATCCCGACAACTTCATCAATGTCACTGCCATAAGGATCTTTATGTCTCAGAATCCTGTGCCCACTCTCTTGGGTGACATCTTGCAACAACTTCATGCTCGTACTACCCGAAGACGAGGAACCCTATGGTGTTGTATCCCTTTGTTGGTGAGGTGGTTTATTTCGCACCTCCCTAAGTTCGTACTGAAGAATCAAGAAGGAAGAGGTTGGGCTCATAGGTTAATGTCTCTCACCGATAAAGACATCATTTGGACTTGCAGAGGTTTGGATGAGATAGCTATTATTGATCGATGCGGGGAATACCCTAATGTTCCTCTGATTGGTACCCAAGGAGGGATCTCTTACAATCCATGTCTAGCACTCCGTCAGTTTGGAAGAGCAAGAGGAGCAGGTCCCCATGAGATGTTAGTGCCTCACATCAGTTTTGAAGTTCAGGTGGATAGTGACGAGCTACGCCGTAGGTTCATCAAGGCTTGGGACAAGGTTTATAAAGCTGACCCACAGGAGTTAGGGCCAAAGACTTCTTTACCTATGGAAGCCTACTACAAATGGGTTCGCATCCGTGCTCAGAAGTTAGGTATGCCGTATGAAGCTGTCAGACCGGTCATTCTTGAGTGTCCTGACAAAGATGGTGTTCCTCCAACTGTCCTTCCTCCTCAGATACCTACTGATTATGAGACATTGAAGAGATCTTGGTCGCAACTGCGAGAAGAGCGGGATTCTTACCGAGAAAAGTTCAACGAGCAGGAATCAAAGATCCAGAAGCTGACAAAGCAGTTGGAGAATGAGAGAGCTCTGAATGCCTACATCCGTACTGAGAAGAGGAGACCATGGGATCAATAAGGAGCTCCAGATGTGCTTTTACAGTTTTATTTCCTTTTCAGTATTTCCTTTCATGTAACGCCTAAGGGCAACCTGTTGAATAATTTCAGTTTCAAAGTTGAATCTAATGAAGTGTGTTCCTTTTTGTTTACAAAGTTGATTCCCGATTGTCTTTGAAAACATAATTCATAACGCATTTCATACATCATGTGCATAGCAGGTTTTTCCTCTTTTCAGGTTGCTTACAGTTCTTCGCTGTTTATTTCAGCATCATGAATCCCGACTCGTCATCAACTGAGACATCCATCAAGGCTCTTCAGGCGCAGAATGCGCAGTTTCAGGAATTAATCAAGGGTTTGGCTCAAGGCCAAGAAGAGCTGAAGGCTATGCTCCTGAAGAAGGAGAAGAAGAAGAAGAGAAGAACTGTTTTGTTCAACTCGGGCCGAAGGTTTGGCAATGCTCTGCAACAGGAAGAGGCTGGTTCTTCTGTTGGCAAGGGCACTCCTCAAGAGGCAAGGGTTCCTAGTCCGGTAGTCTCTGACAACGAGACTGATTTTGATGAAGAGCAGTATCCTCCGGCAGAAGACCGTTACAAGCAGTTGGAGGATAGGTTGAATGCTATGGAGATTCAACAGGTACCTGGGCTGGATTTCGGAGATCTGGGTTTGTCAACTGGTGTGATTATCCCTCATAAGTTCAAAGCACCATCTTTCTCTAAGTATGACGGGGCGTCTTGTCCCAAGCTACATCTCAGGTCCTATGTTCGGAAAATTCAACCGTGCTCTGCGGATAAGAATTTGTGGATCCACTTCTTCCAGGAGAGTCTTTCAGGGACTCATCTCGAATGGTTCTATCAGCTGGATGGGACCAAGATTCGTAACTGGGAGGAGTTGGCTACTGCTTTCTATAAGCAGTATCAATATAATGCCGACCTTGCCCCTACACGTACCCAACTCCAGGGTATGTCGTTAGGTTCAAGTGAAGGTTTTAAGGAGTACGCTCAGAAGTGGAGAGACCTGGCTGGCAGGGTGCAGCCACCGTTGACTGATTGGGAATTGGTAGACATGTTCTTGGGGACCCTATCCGGGCCATTTTTCAACCATCTCATTGGGAATTCGTCTGCAGGGTTCACTGATCTAATTCTGACTGGAGAGAGAATTGAGGCTAGGTTGAAGTCTGGAAAGATTCCGAAGGGTGCATCATCTAGTTCTGAGAAGAAACCCTTCAAGAAGGAGGCTAGTGTCGTGTATGGTTCCAAGAGATCAGAGCGACCAGAGCGCCGCCAAGATGTCAGTGCGGTAACAATTTCTAAGCCTGCTGCCGCTCCTCGGCCGACCAATCCTCAAAGGGCTGAAAGACCCCGGAGAGAGTTCACCCGCTTGAATATGACCTTGTCGCAGATCTTGCCACAGTTTCTCTCAACCAACTTAGTGACTATCAGAGAGGCGCCGAAGTTCCCAAATACTGCATCTCCTAAGTACAACCCGAATGCTCGTTGTGCTTACCATTCAGATAGCCCGGGGCACTCTACTGATGACTGTTGGGCGTTAAGGAGTAAGGTGCAAGACCTTATCGACGCAAAGGAGATACAGTTCGAAGCGCCTGAGAGGCCGAATGTAGTTACTGCTCTTATGCCTCAGCACGGGGTAAATGCTGTTGACGAAGATGTTTATGCTGTTTCTGTGGATGATCTAGCCACTCCTCTGAAGACTGTCAAGAAGAACCCGCTGCTGGCCGGTTTATTTCCGGGTTGCAGTGAGGGTTGCCTGTTCTGTGCTGTGTCCCTATCTGGTTGTCCCTTGCTGAAGTTAGGTATCCAAAGCCTAATGGATAGAAAGGAGATTCTGTTTAAGAAGTCTGCTGTTCAGTTGGTTCCGGTGGAAGAAGTTTCTGTGGTTACCATATTCAATAATCCAGTCAAGGCTCTCCCGAAGAAGCCCGTCCAAATCATGACCGTCGCACCTATTGTTATCACTGTTCCGGGGCCCCTGCCCTATGTATCTGATAAAGCTGTCCCCTGGCATTATGGGGCCGATGTGTATGTGAATGGGATTAAACAAGAATTCAGCACTGGCGCCAGCATCTGTGACATCACTGGCCCAGCCAAGGTTACCCGCAGTGGCAGGCTCTTCTCGCCTGACATTGCACCGTCTGCTGCCCGAAGACCACTTCTTATAACTCCTACAAGTGTACCTGTTCCTATTGCTGACCAAGTTGTTTCTCCTGCTGCCGAGTCATCCAATGCTCGGGGCAAAGGGATTGAAGTTGAGCCTGCCCAGATGGAGGTACCTGTACCTATAACTGCTGAGGCCTCCCAACAAGAGATGGAGGAAATCTTGAAAATTATAAAGAAAAGTGACTTCAATGTTGTGGAACAGCTGGGGCACACGCCCTCCAAGATCTCCATGCTCTCTTTATTGCTGTGCTCCGAGGCCCATGCTAAGGCCTTAATCTCATTCCTCAAGACGGCCCATGTGCCTTATGAGACATATGCGGTCCAGTTCACTGACTGCGTGGCAAATCTGACAGCGGATAATGGCTTGGGTTTCTCAGATGCTGACCTGACTGCGAAGGGAAGAGACCACAATGACGCACTGCATGTTTCTATCGAATGCAGGGGCACTACCTTGGCACATGTGTTGGTGGATACTGGTTCGTCCTTGAATGTGCTACCCAAGAAGGCTTTAGACCGTCTAGATTGTGAAGGCCTGGAATTAAAACCCAGCAATATCATCGTCAGAGCCTTTGACGGTTCAAAAAGGATGGTTCATGGAGAGGTTGACATTCCGATTCGTGTGGGTTCTCAGGTGTTTGACTCTACTTTTTATGTGATGGACATCCGTCCATCTTACTCTTGTCTATTGGGTCGACCTTGGATACATAAGGCTGGGGCAGTGACCTCTACCTTGCACCAGAAGCTGAAGTACCCCGTCAGAGGGAAGATCGTCACTGTGCAGGGAGAGGAGGAATATATGGTGAGCCACCTGAATTCCTTCAGATACATTGAGATGGATGGGGAGTTTATTGAAACCCCCTTTCAGCATTTCGAGGAGGTGCTTCCAATTGCAGCAGCGGCAGAAGCAGCAGTAGGGGAGAATGTTCCTTTGAAGATGGCTTCCCTAAAGGATGCCCGGGCTGTGGTTCAGAAAGGCGAATGTGCTAACTGGGGCAGGCTTCCAGAATTCACACAGAAGACCGACAAATTCGGGCTGGGTTTTACTACAGAGGGTCAGAAAGCTATGCAGAAAGCGAAGACCGGAAGACCTCTTGTGTTCATTACAAACCCAGGAGTGAATGCTGTTGGGGAAGACAACGAAGTGGATGAAGCGGAATTCAATAGCTGGATCTACCCGACAACCGAAGGCGGATTGAACAATTGGATTGCTAAGGACCATACTCCTGTTACCTTTGTGACGCAGTAATAAATTTCTTTGTTTCGTTATTTTGTAATAAACAATAAATAAACTCTATGGCCCGGTGTCTTACCCGAGGCACCGTGGTTTCATTTGTGAGGGCATATAAATTGTCATTTCATATATCATGAATGAAAATCTTGGACGTTTTCTCGCATTGCAAATCTTATGCTCCTTTTCTGTCTTTCTTTCCTTTACATATATTTCAAAACAGCTGTATTTACACACACACTCACTCATACAGGTTTCAATCCACCCTGGATCTCACTGGTAACGACTCTGCTACTGCCAATTATGACTTTGAAAATCCGATCAACTTAGCCGAAGACGAAGGTGAAGATGATTGCGAAGTGCCTGGCAAACTTGCAAGACTGTTGCTTCAGGAAGAGAGGGCAATTCAACCCCATGAAGAGCCAGTGGAAACCATAAACTTGGGTACTGAGACAGACAGGAAAGAGGTAAAGATTGGTGCCAACCTAGAGCTCAGCGTGAAGCAACGGTTGACTCAAATGCTGCATGATTATATGGAGATCTTTGCCTGGTCCTACGAAGACATGCCCGGGTTGGATACCGATATTGTGGTCCATCACTTGCCAACTAAGGAAGACTGCCCTCCAGTTAAGCAAAAGGTCCGCCGAATGCGTCCAGAGATGTCTGAAAAGATTAAAGCCGAGGTTATGAAGCAGTTTGATGTCGGGTTCCTTGAAGTGACTTCTTACCCTCAGTGGGTTGCTAATGTGGTGCCGGTACCTAAGAAGGACGGTAAGGTCAGAATGTGTGTCGACTACAGGGATCTGAACAGGGCCAGCCCCAAGGATGACTTCCCCTTACCTCACATTGATGTCCTTGTTGACAATACAGCTCAGCACAAGGTGTTCTCTTTCATGGATGGCTTTTCAGGTTACAATCAGATCAAGATGGCACCTGAAGACATGGAAAAAACTACATTTGTTACTCAGTGGGGCACCTTCTGTTACAAGGTCATGCCTTTCGGGTTGAAGAACGCTGGGGTAACCTACCAACGTGCCATGGTTGCTTTATTTCATGACATGATCCATCATGAGATATAAGTGTATGTTGACGACATGATCGCAAGGTCCCAGACTGAGGAAGAGCACCTGGATCATCTGCAGAAGTTGTTTGACCGGTTGAAACTGTACAAGCTGAGATTGAATCCGAACAAGTGCACCTTCGGGGTAAGATCTGGGAAGTTGCTAGGCTTCGTAGTAAGCGACAAAGGAATTCAAGTGGACCCTGCTAAGGTCAAAGCTATTCAAGAGATGCCAGTTCCTAGGACAGAGAAGGAAGTCATAGGCTTTTTAGAACGCCTGAATTACATTGCTCGCTTCATCTCACACCTAACTACTACCTGTGAGCCAATCTTCAAGCTGCTGAAGAAAGATCAGGTAGTACGTTGGAACGATGAATGTCAGGCTGCTTTTGACAGAATCAAAGAGTATCTCCAAGAACCACCTATCCTTATGCCACCAGTTGAAGGGAGACCTCTGATACTATACCTGACAGTACTTGACAACTCAATGGGGTGTGTACTGGGGCAGCATGACGAGTCTGGCCGAAAAGAGCATGCCATTTATTACCTTAGCAAAAAGTTTACCGACTGTGAGACCCGATACTCACTGCTTGAGAAAACTTCCTGCGCTTTGGTATGGGCTGCTCGCCGGCTGAGACAGTATATGCTGACTCATACTACCTTGTTGATCTCAAAGATGGATCCTATAAAGTACATATTCGAAAAGCCTGCTCTGTCTGGGAGAATTGCAAGATGGCAAATGATCTTGACGGAATACGACATTCAGTATACAACCCAGAAAGCCATTAAGGGAAGTGTATTGGCAGACCATTTGGCACATCAGGCCGTAGATGACTATCAGTCAATGAACTTCGAGTTTCCGGATGAAAGCATCATGATAGTAACAGATTGTAAAGTACCTGGACCGGATGAAGGACCTGAGGAAGGATCCCGATGGTCTATGCACTTTGACGGAGCCTCCAACGCTTTGGGAAACGGTATCGGCGCCATAATCATATCACCTCAAGGTACTCATACTCCACTAACTGCCCGGCTATGTTTCAACTGTACCAATAACATGGCGGAGTATGAGGCGTGCATCATGGGTCTTCAAGCTGCGATCGACCTGAGGATCAAGTTTCCGAGTGTCTTCGGAGATTCCGCTCTTGTGATCAATCAGATCAAAGGAGAGTGGGATACGAAACATCCAAACCTGATTCCTTACAGAGAA
Source organism: Vicia faba (assembly GCA_948472305.1). Lineage (NCBI taxonomy): Eukaryota > Viridiplantae > Streptophyta > Magnoliopsida > Fabales > Fabaceae > Vicia > Vicia faba. The sequence continues at coordinate 811,574,011 of OX451736.1, read as the reverse complement.
TGTGTGTTGACCCTGATTCCCCACTTCACAGAGATAACCTTTGAACACTTTCCAAGAGAAGAGAATCAGCTGGCGGACGCGTTAGCTACAATGGCTTCTATGTTCAAAGTTAAATGGGATAATGAGGCTCCCCGGATCATCATCTAGAAACTGGACGAACCGGCATACTGTTGTGATCTCGAGACCGAATTGGTGACTAAGAAACCTTGGTACCATGAGGTGAAGAGATATTTGGAAACTCATGAATACCCTGAAGGTGCATCTGTCAATGATAAGAAGTTCCTGAGAAGGTTCGCAGCCAAGTTCTTCCTTAGCAACGGCATCTTGTACAAGTGAAACCATGATTCAACCCTACTGCGTTGTGTGGATAAGAATGAGGCAGAAAGGATCATGGAAGAGTTACATGAAGGGACCTTTGGTACACATTCCAGTGGACACACAATGGCAAAGAAGATCCTACGGGCAGGATATTACTGGTCCACAATGGAAGCTGACTGCTACCAACATTCCAGGACATGCCATAAGTGCCAGATTTATGCAGACAAGGTGCATGTTCCTCCGGTTCCCCTGAATGTTCTGACTGCGCCTTGGCCATTTGCAATGTGGGGCATAGACATGATCGGTGAGATTAAACCTGCGGCATCTAATGGGCATCGCTTCATCCTGGTAGCGATTGATTATTTCACGAAGTGGGTTGAGGCAGCATCCTATGATACGGTAACCAAGACTGTTGTGGCACGGTTCATTCGGCATAACCTGATCTGTCGGTACGGCGTCCCAGAGAGAATTATTACAGACAACGGTACCAATCTGAATAATAAGATGATCGCTGAGCTCTGCGAACAGTTCAAGATACAGCACCACAATTCTTCTCCTTACAGACCGAAGATGAATGGGGTTGTAGAAGCAGCAAATAAGAACATCAAGAAAATCGTGCAGAAGATGACAGTGACCTATAAGGATTGGCACGAGATGTTACCGTTCGCTCTACATGGATACCGTACCTCAGCTAGGACGTCAACCGGGGCAACTCCTTTCTCCTTGGTTTATGGTATGGAGGCAGTCTTACCGATCGAAGTACAAATACCCTCTCTCCGGATAATGAAGGATGCAAATCTGAACGAAGATGATTGGATCCAGACACGACTTGATCAGCTCAACCTCATTGATGAAAAGAGACTTGCTGCTATCTGTCATGGTCAGACGTATCAGAAACGGATGATCAGGGCATTTAACATAAAGATCAGACCACAGGAATATCAAGTTGGGGATCTGGTAATCAAGCGAATCATCCTTCCTCAGAGTGATCCAAGGGGCAAATGGACCCCTACATACGAAGGGCCATTTGTGGTCAAGCAGGTGTTCTCAGGAGGAGCCATGATTCTAACCAACATGGATGGTGACGACCTTCCTCACCCCGCCAATGCAGACATAGTAAAAAGATACTACGCATAAAAAAGACCCGCTAGGCTGACATGCCTAGGCAAAAATTAGGGCTTCCCGGCGAACCAAAAGGGTTCGGGCAAAATGAAGGGATGAAATGAAAAAATCTGTACACCCGGCAAGTCAAAAACCTGAAAAGGCGGCTTGGGCAAAAATGGGTATCCCGGTGGACTGAAAACCCGAAAGGGCGGTCCAGGCAAAAGTTAGGGATAAAGCGTAATACTATGTCTCATTGGATCACTTTGCATCCAGAATCCGGTATCTACACCAAGTTCAGACGGCATCGATCAGTCAGCTTCATTCTTCGTTTAGGTCATCAAGTGATGAGACGCTCAGAGTTATAAAGGCAATAGCAGAGTTGAAACCCAGTGGGATCATTCACTTCACACAGCTGTTTTATTTTCTCTTGTACAAAATTTGTATAAACTCTTTTGCTCGGCGACGTTCTCTTACTAGGACGTCAGCCTCTTGTACACAAAACGCCTATTTTCAGGCCATTCAAAAATCAATACAAATATACTTTTCAGTTAAACGTGCCAACTGTTTTTCTTTTTCTGTTTTGTTGTGCGAAGAACGTCCAAGGTTCAATTTGTGATATATGCATTGACAATAATTTGCTAACTCATAAATGTTTGCATACGAAACAAAGGATTAATTACAGGTGACACTAGAAACAGGGGCAATAAAGAGTTGTCTGAGCACTCTAATTGTTCTGTCCTCCAAGGTACCAAGGTAGGTTCAACTAAATAACATGACCAGTACATCTTAATTCCCCAGAGATTGAGTCAGCAGGTCAATGCATTCTTCTCCAAGCAAAGTTATCAAATCTCAAGAAAGTTGGGTATCCTCCAGCAGATCTCAACATTCCCCAGCAGCATATATATTCTTAACAAGCATCCCCGGCAGTCTTGGTCTAAAGATTGTTCCCCGGCGGTATATCAACATTCAAAGGAATCACTTCCCCGCATATCAAAACCTCCCCAGAAGAGTCCAATCTAGTTCCCAAGGAAAGTTGGAATTCATCTCCCCAAGCAGTAAGCTTATCCCTCGTAGAGCACGAACGCGTTGCCCGGCTTTATTCAAAGAGTTATTTCCTTAACAGGATATAACTGGGTTATCCTCAGCTAAAAGTCACGGAAAGGTCGTCGTCTACATAGTTCTTTCATATCCCCAGCGAAGTCTGTTAACACTTCCAATACAGCAAAAATATCCCCAGCAAGTAATTATCAACACTCAGCAAAGCATCCCTCTCCCCCACAGAGTATTGCTCCCCAGCAAGGTCGCTAGAGTATTTTTCCTCCCTGCAGAATCTTCCATTTGCCAAGTTTATTCCTCAACGGAGTCATCTTCTCCTACCGGTATTCTTGCAGCTATCATCCCCAGCGGAAGCAAAATCTATTCTTCAACATCAGCCCAGGAGTGACTTCCCGGCACCCGTCAAGGATTTACTTTCCTAGACGAAAAACACATTCATAAAACATCACATACATCATTATAGCATGCATAGACGCATCATATCATACAAATCTCATTTATGTTGAGAACATCATTGCTTGGTTCATATCATGCATTGCATATGACTGACCTTTACCTTTCAGGAAAAAGCCAGTTAAAGTTCTCAGCTATTTCAAGACCTAGACCGGTTCAGTTAATCGACTCCAAAGATGTCTTATCCAGTCCAAGGCCTTCTCTAGTCCAGCTAAATCGACTCCCAACAGATTTTTCTGATGAAGACTCAGTAGAAGTTATCCCAGGTTTTTCTCAATGAATGTTATTGAGATTATAATGGTTCCCTCCCCGACGGTGCGTGAGGTGATAATTCCTTTTGAGATTATAATTTCCTATGGTTCTCCCCCCGACGGTGCGTGAGATGTAATTCCATTTTAGATTATAATTTCCCATGGTTCTCTCCCCGACGGTGCGTGAGATGTAATTCCCTTTCAGGTTATAATTTCCTATGGTTCTCTCCCTGACGGTGCGTGAGATGTAATTCCCTTTCAGGTTATAATTTCCTATGGTTCTCTCCCCGACGGTGCGTGAGATGTAACTCCCTTTCAGGTTATAATTTCCTATGGTTCTCTCCCCGACGGTGCGTGAGATGTAATTCCCTTTCAGGTTATAATTTCCTATGGTTCTCTCCCCGACGGTGCGTGAGATGTAATTCCCTTTCAGGTTATAATTTCCTATGGTTCTCTCCCCGACGGTGCGTGAGATGTAATTCCCTTTCAGGTTATAATTTCCTATGGTTCTCTCCCCGACGGTGCGTGAGATGTAATTCCCTTTCAGGTTATAATTTCCTATGGTTCTCTCCCCGACGGTGCGTGAGATGATAATTCCAACCCAGGTTTTTTCAATGTTTGCTTTTGAGATTATAATTGCCTATTGGTTCTCTTCCCGATACTGCAAAGATGGTAATTCCCACCAAGATTTTCTCAACGAGCGTTGTTGAAGTTAAAGTCACCCAAGGTTCTCTCACCGTTCATGCTGAGGTAGTAACCATCTCTGGTTTATTCATCATCTTGTGAAGCTCCAGATCCAGCTCCTGTAACCAGTCAGGACACATCTATACCAAGCATCTGAAAATCAACTCCTGCAACATGTCAGGTACTCATTTTTCTTTTGCAGGTATGCAGGTTCTCGCTAATGAATCTCTTACGCGATCAACACCCAGATGGCATCTATAAGCCCATCATCCTATCCATCAATCTCCAAATGGCATCTATAAGCCCATTCCCATCACACTGCAACTATGCGAGCACAAATTTCTGGGCACTCTAGTGTTCAATCATCTTCTACCCTCGGATTACGAAAGGCACGTCAACCAATCTGCATCCTCAGGTCTAAGAAGATTGAACAGGGGCAACTGTTGTACCCCAAAATTTACCCTCCCATATTCTCCAAGAAATTGCCAAGTCATGCTTCAAAAATTCCCCAAGGGTTGCACAGTGCAAGAGCCTCCTAAGCAGTCAAAATTAGGGTTTGTATTCTGATCAAGAAAATGAAGTTTCCAAAGGTCCAATCAAGTCTCATATGCCTACAAATATGGTCAAGCATCCTCATACCAAGTTTCAAGACTGGAGCGCACCATACACTTCCAAGATTAAGCATCCACGCGTCCAACTTCATCCATCCAAGGGACATGATTTGGGGAGTATGGTAGGCTGCAGTCAACGCTGCTACACGCTAGTGGAAAAGTCCAACAAGGCCAGCAATTTAATTGGGCTTTCACCTCCTATTTGGGGTCTGAACCCCCAAGTTTGCATTTTTTTTTTTACTTTCTTTACTTTTTTTTATTATTATTTTTACTTCTTTTTTATTATTGTTTTATTAATTAGTTTTATTATTTTCATAAATATAAAAAAATACCACAAAAAAAATCAGAAAGAAGGAAAAAATATAATAAATATTTTATTTTAGTATTTTCATAAATAAATTTGCATGTAATTAAATTTAGTTTTAAATTAGGTTTAATTTTAATTCTTTTAATAAAAATCTAAAAAACATAGAATTAGGGTTTAATTAATTTTCATCCTTTTTTTTTATTTTTTCTTTCTTTCATAATAATTAGAATAATTAAATATTTATTTTATAATTAAATTGTATATAAAAATTAGGGTTAATATTAGGTTAAAATTCAATGTTTTCTTAATAAATTAAAAGCCATTAGAATTAGAGTTAGTATTTATTTTAATTAATTCTTTTTTTCATATTAAATCCTAAAATACTAAAAATACCAAAAAAACAAGTTCTTTCTTTCTTTTAATTTTATTTAATTCCTCATTAGTTTAATTTTGCAAAAAGGGTCCAACGCCCTCGTTTCGATTTAATTCTTACGCGCATATTTATTTTATTTCTTTATAATATTTATGTATCTCTCCCAAGGCCATGTACCATTTTAATTTCTCGCACTTTATCTTCTTTTACTTTATTTATTTATTTTCTGTCAAATCGGGTCCTGGTTTAATTTTGGCGATGTGGACCCGCGCCTTTTGTAATAGCTTAGAATTTATTTTTCTCGCAATTTTTTAACTGTTAACAAATGGCATGAAAGAATGTATGGACAAAATAAAAACAAGCGTAGAACACCAATAACATGACAAGATGAATACAAATGAAAACGACACACGAATCGCACACATCACCCCTAGGGTACGCCTCACTGTTGCCTTGCCTCAAAAGGTGATCGTCGAGTAGAGGATGTCTTAGTAAGTCCTCATGATCCGGGAACCTGGCATGAGGGTAGCTTCTAAGGTGTCTTCCTATTGCTCTGGTGATCACCATGTCCCGAACCTCGAATTGACCCAAACACCTCCAACGGTGGTGCTACCTACTTCTCAATGGTGGGATGGCACTACTTTAAAGGACATCTACACAGACGAATTCCTTAGGGTAGGTAGACGACTCTAGATACTTGCTCTAAACTTCAAAACAAATCAAAAAAATACTTTTCACACCAACACATTTTCAAAAAGCTTTCGAAAGCAATTTTTCAAACACTCTTGAGGACCGATACAAGAGTCGAACTGGAATTTTCAAAGAAACTTTTTAAAACCCACAGTTGAAAAGCAAACAAACCATTTTTGAAAACACAAATGAGCAAGTATCTAAGAGCCCATGGATAACCATGGATAGAAAGGGTGCTAACACCTTCCCTTTCTATAATCTACCTCCCGAACCGAGAGCAATCTCTTTAAGGAATTTTTCTGTGCTTTTGTCCTTTCCATTTGGAGAAAATAAAAGACGGTGGCGACTCTTGCTTACCGTGACATTTCGCGAACCAGCGTTAAACAGTCAGTTCCAGATCCACCGATCACAACATCTAATACACAACCCAAAAGGAAATCAAGGGAAGTGTGTTAGCTGATCATTTGGCGCATCAGGTCGTGGACGACTACCAGTCCATGAATTTCGAGTTCCCGAAGGGGAATAATATGTTGGTAACCGACTGTGAAGAACCTGGACCGGATGAAGGACCCGAGGAAGGATCTCGATGGTCTATGTATTTTGATGGAGCCTCAAACGCACTAGGTAACGACATTGGCGCTGTAATCATATCTCCCGAGGGATGTCATACTCCATTCACTTCCTGATTATGTTTCAACTATACCAACAACATGGCGGAGTATGAAGCGTGCATCATGGGTCTTAGAGCTTGTATTGACCTAAGGATCAAGTTCTTGAGTGTATTCGGGGATTCCGCTTTGGTGATAAGTCATATCAAAGGCGAGTGGGATACGAAGCACCCGAACCTTATTCCTTACAAAGAGTATGTACTGACATTTCTACCGCATTTTGAAGAGATCACCTTTGAACATTTCCCACGAGAAGAGAATCAGTTAGCGGACGCGCTAGCTACTATATAGTCAATGTTCAAGGTCAGGTGGGACAATGAAGCTCCCCAAATCACTATTGATAGGTTGGATGAACCGGCATACTGCTGTGAGATCGATAATGAGGAGGTAGCCGACAAACCTTGGTTTCATGAGGTGAAAGGGTATCTCAAGGCTTAAGAATACCCCGAGAGGGCATCTGTCAATGACAAGAAATTTCTGAGAAGGTTTGCTGCAAAGTTCTTCCTCAGCAATGGAATCCTCTATAAGCGCAATCATGACTTTACCTTACTGCGGTATGTAGACAAGAGCGAAGCCGAGAGGATCATGGTAGACCTACACGAAGGTACCTTTGGCACTCATTCCACTGGACATACCATGGCAAAGAAGATCCTACGGGCAGGATACTGTTGGTCCACTATGGAAGCCGACTGTTATCAGCACTCTCGAACCTGTCACAAGTGCCAAATCTACGTTGATAAGGTGCATGTACCTCCAGTTCCCTTGAACATTTTGACGGCTCCCTAGCCCTTCGCAATGTGGGGCATTGACATGATCAGAGAGATTAGACCTACCGCGTCTAACAGACATCACTTCATCCTAGTGGCTATTGATTACTTTACGAAGTGGGTTGAGGCTGCCTCCTTTGCTACGGTTACTAAGAATGTGGTGCCACGGTTCATCAAGCATAACCTGGTTTGTCGTTATGGTATACCTGAGAGAATCATCACAGACAAAGGTACCAATCTCAACAACTCGATAATCACTGAACTCTGTAAACAATTCAAGATTCAGCATCACAACTCTTCTCCTTACTGCCGAAGATGAATGGGGCTGTTGAAGCTGCTAACAAGAATATCAAAAAGATCATACAAAATATGACAGTGACGTACAAAGACTGGCACGAGATGTTACCATTTTCTCTTCACGGGTACCGTACTTCAGCACGTACGTCGACAGGGGCAACACCCTATTCTCTGGTATATGGCATGGAGGTTGTCCTACCCATAGAGGTCCAGATCCCTTCTCTACAGATTATGAAGGATGCGGGTTTGAGCGAAGACGATTGGATCCAGACTCGACTTGATCAATTGAATTTAATCGACGAGAAAAGACTTACTGATGTCTGCCATGGTCAAATGTATCAGAAATGGATGATCAAGGCCTTCAACAAGAAAGTCAAACAACAAGTGTATCAAGTAGGGGATCTAGTAATCAAGTGCATTATACTGCCGCAAGGTGATCCCAGGGACAAATGGACTCCCAACTATGAAGGACCATTTGTAGTCAAGAACATATTTTCCGGTGGAACCATGATTCTGACCACCATGGGTGGTGACGACCTTCCACACCCTGTCAATGCGGACATAGTGAAAAGATACTACGCATAATAAAGACCCGCTAGGTTGACATACCTAGGCAAAAATAAGGGCATCCCGTTGAACCAAATAGGTTCAGGAAAAATTAAGGATAAAAAATGGAAAAAAATTCGTACACCCGGTAAGTCGAAAACCCGAAAGGGCGGCTTGGGAAAAAAAAGGTATCCCGGTGGACTGAAAACCCGAAAGGGCGGTCCAGGCAAAAGTTAGGGATTAAAGCGTATCTCTATGTCCTATTGTATCACCTTGCGATCAGACTTCAGTAATCAGATATCAAGCTCAAATGGTACCGATCAATCCAGTCAGCTTCGGACAAGCAGCAAAGTGATGAGATGCTCGAAGACATAGGGGCAATAGCATAATTGAAACCCAATGGGATCACTACACATAGTTGTTTTCTTTTTATACATAATTTCTGTAATAATTTCCATTTTTACGGCGGCATTCTCTTACTAGAGCATCAGCCTCCTTGTAAAAACGCCTGTTATAGGCAAATTTCAAATCAATACAAAGTGTCTTTTAAGTACAAAACCGTGTGTTTGTTTTTTCATTTTCTGTTTTGTTTGCAAAAACGTCCAATGTTTTATTCTTGACATATGCATTTGAATATGATTACTGTTCACAAATATCTGCATATAAAACAGAAAGGCAGTTACTAAGAACTCAAAGAAACTAGTACAAAACCTAAATATCGACAGTTACCCAATCCATCATGGTACAAGGGGAAGAGACAGTTGGAAGCAAAGTCACTATCACGTATAATCCAGTGATACCTATACTCCTCGCAGAGCCGAGACAACAAAAGTCCGGTCTCCAGGTCCCCAAACAGGAATCACTTCCCCAGCAATTTCTTTCAGAAGCTGATATTTGTATTCCCCAGCCGAGCTATATAATCATAAACAGTTTATAAAGTTTTTCTCCCGAGCAGAGTTTATTTCTCTGACAGCGGAAGCTCGATCTCCAACAGGGCTCTTCTCTCCAGCAATGGAAGTTCATCCCCAGCTGAGTTTATTTCTCCAGATCAGCAGATCTTCTAACAGAGTATCTCCCTTCCCCATAGAGTCATTCCCCCGCAGGATTATTCTCAGATAGAGTCTCTCCCGGCAGAATATTCTCGAGAAAAATGGATGTAAATCCCCAGCTAATCATCTTCGTTCACTATCCCCAGCGGAAACGAAGAACTCAACTCCTTATACTCTTCAGCATCAGTCAGGATTTATTTTCCCCAATTAGAGAATATCACAATAGCACTGTGTATCCATACATCATGGCATGCGCATACGTATCTGTTGTACCCCAAATTTTACCCTCCCATATTTCTCAAGACATGTCAAGAATCATCTCCAAGATTGTTCAAGATGGCTCAAGAGTTGGACAGTCAAATCACCTCCTAAAGCAGTCAACCTCAAAATTAGGGTTTTGTGTGGCATCAAGGTCCTTGCATCCAAATGACCTCAAGTGCTCCCCAATGTCTTAATATGTTCTCAAGTTCATTCATGTCAAATTTCAAGCCTTGCAGAGGAAGTTTGGTCAGTCAATTGCTCAAGAGGTCCAAAAATCGATTGTGTTAGGGCAAAAGTCAACTGTGGCCTACAAATAGTCAAAACTCAATATTTTTTGTCAACATTCTCATTTTTAAGGATAATTCATCATTTGATCAAGGGTTGATCATGATTCATCAAGGATTACTCAAAATTCACCAAGATTCAAAAGTTGCTAAATTAGGGTTTTATAGGAAAAGTCAACTCAACTTTGACCAAGCATAACTTTCTCATACTTTATTATAAATGACCCATCCAAAGCTCATTTTGAAGAATATGAAATTTCCTACAATCCATTTTCACACCCCAAGATCAAGAAATGCACTCACAAAACGTTACAAATTTGGACATTATAGGTCATTTTTGAAAGTCAACAAAAACACCTTTTTTTCCCAAGCTTATAAATTAAGCATGGAAGATCAAAATGATATGATACAAAAAGGGTTGATTAGAGGACATCTCAAGGTTTCTAAAAAGTCAAGGAACACCTCCAAAATTTCAAAATTGAGGAAGTTATGCATTATTGAATTTGGGCATTTTTCCAAATTTGCCAAAAGTCAACTATCCTCAAAACTCCAATTTTTGACAAAAGGGCCCACTTTTTTCCACTTGATATGGTCTTGTCATGCTACACACGTGTCCCATATTTTATTTCATGGCCATTAATTTATTTTTCTATTTTATTTAATTTTTATTGATTTAATTCATTTTTAATCAATATTAAATCAAATAAAATCTAAAAATTGATGAAATCATATCTTTGTGATTGGTACAACTTTCAATTGGCATGATTCATCAAATCAATTCGTATCAAGGCTCATTCATGCATAAAAAATAAGATTTGAACTATTTTTGGAAGTTTGATAATGGTGATCAAATCAAATCTTGATTCTTCAATGCTTATGGTTTAAGGCCCAAGTTTTGACCTAAATGCATTCCCTTATGTACACACAAGAGAGGCAGACCAAGAACACGCACAAAACACTGTTGAAACGGCCAGAAGAACTTTGGAAAAAAGCTTGGAATCTGAAATCCATCTTGGAGCTCGATACAAAGCAAAAGCTTGACATAGATCTCTTCCCTGACATCAAGTGAGGCGATACCAATCAAAATCAAGCCTTCTCATTGCCTAAAACTCACTGTAAGTCATCACGAACCAAGCTATGAACATGGAATCCGAATCTCCAATCCTTGCATCTTTTCTTTAAAATCTTGGCATATTCGTGTTTATTGTTTGATTTAGAACATTTTGGCATTATTCAATTTTGTTTTTAGAACCTGTATCATGATGCCCGATCCTAGGGTTCTTGTTCTTGTTTTTTAGGCCTTTTTTATACAGGCAAAATCAATTCTAATGATGGGTATAGGGATGACCAGGAGGAAGAGACGAATGCATTGGTACTCTTAGGTTTCGTTTACATGGCCTGGAGAAGATTGTTGAGATACCCTACGAATCTTCCTGCGGATAAAAATCCGCAGGTAAATAACCAGGGTTATGCGAAGAAGATGATAACGTGTCCCTGTGTTATTAGTCCATTCAAATCAGTGGCGCTCTTTTTTTTATTTTCAGGCTTAGTGCGTTGTTTCATATATTATATTTATCTCTTATTCCATTAACAATAATGCAGCATAGTTGGGTTGGTGAGAGAGGCGTGGCAAAACCCCTTGGGACCTGGGTTCGAATCCCAGGTCCCCCAAAACTTTATTTGATTTTTCTTTAGGTATTCATGTGCAAACGCCGAGAGTGTGGAGCATCATATGTGTTGTACCCAAAAATTTGCCCTTGCATTTTTCCTCAAGAAATCACAGCTTCAGGCGTTTCCTGATTTTTCAAACTGGCTCAAGAATCGGTCAAACAGACTTTTCTCGTCAGTCAGACAAAATTAGGGTTTTCATTGGTTTTCCTGGATCTAGAACAATTCAAACAGTTTGTTTAGGGTTTTGGTTGATTTTGGTTCAACTTCGATCAGGCGAACGCTCCTTTGGCATTTAATCAGGAACTAGGTTTTTGTGCGCATATTTCTCAAGAAGAGTTAGTTCTATCAATGCTTTTCAAATTACTCTGAAATAAGAGCTGAGGCTGCTGGTTGTTGATTTGCAGTTTGTTTGGATTTAATCAGTGAAAGGAGGCAGGTGGATGTTTTGTTTAATTAACTATCGTCTGGTTTGATTAACTGTGCTTTACTTTGGATAATTGGAGCGCCAGGTTTATTAATTGATCAATGCTGAAACCAATGTTTATTTAATTATTTATTTATTCTAAATTAAGATAATTGGAATTTATTTCCATTTTATTATAATTCAAGAATTATAAATAATAAAATAAACAATCGAGAAAAAGAAAAAAAAAGAATTAATTGGATAAAAGGACTTTTATTTATCTTTAATTTATTTGTATAATTGTTTTTGTTTACAAAATGTTTACAATAATAATAGTACAGTAAGTTAAATTTAAATAAGACTATCCTAATTTTTTCTAAGTTTTCCTAAGTCTTCATCTTCCATCCCTTGCTCCCTCTGCTTCATTTGATTTTATCTGCAAAAAAATAAGAAAAGAAGAAAAAGTTAGAAACAGATAAATTGAATTAAAGAGACAGACAGTTAATTTAGGCTCATCATTAAAGGCAACTGACTGGAATCAGTTCGCCCTCTCTGCAAATCACGGGATTTCTCCCGGTTCACAAAAAGGGATGAATAATGCTTGCTAAACATGAATGCACAAAGTTGAAAAATGCACAAATTCAAAGTTTGTCAAAAAGCTGCATAGTCCAAAAGTTTCAAACTGAATGGTATAAACAAAGTCCAAATCCAAACTGAACTATGAAGCTCCAAATTCAAACTTTCCACAAGCTGCCAAAAAAGCTGTCAAAGATATCAAAGTATCAAAAGGTACAAGATGCAGCACAAAGTATGGAAAAGAGAAGACAAATATGCAGAGTTAAACTACATATGCAAGCAAGCATAGTTGATTTCATCATTTCTCAGTGTTGTCTTTTCAGAGAAAAGTACAAGCATAAACATTTTTTAATGCTTTAACTGTACTAGAGAGAGAGAGGAGAGAGTAAAGAAAGTACAGGTTTGCAGGCTTAGGCTTGAGAAATAAAAATATAAAACAATTTGTTCATAAAACAGTAGGGAGGGGGCAGAAATATCATAAAAAAAGGGGGAGAGCTTCACAAAACGGTATCAAAAAAAATATACAAAGTGGCCTCCACAAGCTTGAGCACAAAAAAAGCGCATAACCTGTCTAAGCCCTCAAGCTTAAGAACCTGCATTAACCAAGATCATAACATACCTTAAACCTGCATAAGCCCAGCATACCAAAGAACCAAAACTAAACCAGTATATCCAAACAGCAAAGCCAAGCTTCAAACTGGTAAGCCTAAGCCTGCCCTTTCAAGCTCAATGTCCTAAAAGCACAAACCTGCTTGAAGCTTAAAAAACAAGTTCAAAAACCAGAACCTGTCCAAGCCATATCAAAAGAGCATAAGCCTAAAACTGTTCCAAACCTTTCAATCAAAACCAGTAAACCTGCATCAAAAAAACGCAAACAGAAAGCCATCCATAAACCTGCTAATGCATAAGCCTTTCAAAGCCTCACCATTCCACAAACCTGAACCTGTGTTTCTAAACTAAAAGGAACAGTTCAAAACATCAAAAGGCTTTTCAAACAAAGGCCTTTAACTTGTCAAAAGGCCAAGCCCCTAACTGAAGCAACCAAGGCCCTCAAAGCATTCTCATCACAGGGCAAGCATTCCAAAAGGCAACCAGAAAGAGATAAAGAAGCATACTCAGAAACACGCAGTGTCAAACATCACAAGCCCTCAGAAATATTCATCATTGGGCAAAGACTCAGCATACAAGGCATCGAGCATACAAGAAGGGAAAACAGAAGAAGAGGATAAAGAGGTGTTCTCAAGCATCACCATTGAATCAACACTCAAAAGAGCCAAAGAATACACAAACCAGGAATCCAAGCAAGCTAGCACCAAGTTCGTCACCGCCCCTCGCCGTCAAGCCGCCGGAGACGCCTCCAGAGCCACCGTCCTCCTCCAACGAAGGTAATCCAATTTTTTCTTTCTCTTCACACCTCAACAGGAAACAACAATAAAACTAAAATCAGAATCAAATGGGTGAAATCCTAAACATGCAGAACATAAAACCCTAACGAGATTGAGACGGAAATTTTACCTCGCTTGAACCGCCGTTGAATGACCCATGGAAGAAGGAGGAGGTGGCGATGGCGTGGGTGGCTGGGCAAGGGGCACTGTTCTGGAAGCTTGGCCGGAGAAGGAACAAAGACGAACGAAAACGCCGCGCCTCTGTATCACATGAACCCTAAATCCCAATGAACAAAACCAAAGAACCCTGAAACATTTGTATCAAAGTGTTGGGCCTTGCCCTTTTCTGAAAATGCCAAAACCCAAGCGTGTCTTCAATTAACCCCCTGGCTTTTGTTTAACTGCTTGGGCCAAGATAATCCATACTTAAGCCCATTTCTTTTTTTCACTTAATCCTTTTTCTTGATAGAATAATATGTACTAAACCTCTTTCTTTTTTTTAACACTGAATTATATTAACAATTAAAACTTCAAACCTTTTTTCTTTTCTTTTATTAAAACTTTTTTAATGTAAATTTAACCTAAAACATTTATAAAAGATACATAAAAAATAGGCTTTAGTTCGAGTTTTCTTTTTTTAACTAAAAAAAGGGTTTTTTGTATGAAAATATTAATACCTAAAAAACAATTTTTTCCTTTAAAATACTTCTCTTTTTCTTAAAAATATTATTTGTACATAATCAATTAAAATATATTTTTATCTTAATACCATAAAGAATAGAATTTGAAACATTTTATTTTATTTTAATAAACACATTGTTTGTACATATTAAACAAAGAATATAAAAATACAAATTTAAAATCAAACATACAATACTTAATAATACACTTAAAATCACATCTTACAACTTGTAAATAAAATACATGTACACTTGCACCTACACAATATTTTACATTTGATGCATTATACACTTTGCTATACATTACATTGATTACATTTGATCGCAATTCGATTTGGTTGTAAATTATTGGACACTACACTCCTAAAGTCTCATCCCCAAGATTCAACCATACACAGCTGATAAGAGGCTTTGGATCCATTTCTTCCAAGAAAGTCTAGTAGGGGCTCAACTCGAGTGGTTCTATCAATTGGAGAGTTCTCGCATCCACACCTGGGAAGATCTAGCCAGGGCTTTTTACAAACAGTATCAGTACAATGCTGATCTCGCACCAACTCGAGTGCAATTGCAGAGCATGACCATGGGTTCTGACGAGAGCTTCAAGGGATACGCCCAAAAGTGGAGAGATCTGGCTGGTAGGGTGCAACCCCCTTTAACTGACAGAGAGCTGATTGACATCTTCATGGGAACTTTGACAGGGTCTTTCTTCAAGCACTTAATTGGAAGCTCCTAAGCTGGGTTCACCGAGCTAATACTGACCGGCGAGAGGGTCGAAGTTGGAATCAAAAGTGGAAAGATCCAAGGAGCTACAACCTCCGATACTCAGATAACTCCCTACAATAGAAAGAAAGAGTCTAATGTTGGGAACAGTCAAAAGGGTCGTCTTGACCAACATGTAGGGGCAGTCTTGATCTCTAACCCTACACCTGCTCAGCAAAGACAGGGGCATCAGCGTAAGGAAGTCGCACCTAGGAGGCAGTTCACCAACATCAACATGCCACTGTCTCAAGCACTGCAACACTTATTGAAAAGGGATCTGATTACATTGAGGGCTCCTCTCCGGAACCCAAATACTTCTTCTCCTACCTATCATCCTAATGAAAGATGTGAATACCACTCTGATAGCCCGGGGCATGATACCAACAAATGTTGGCCTCTGAAGAACAAGATCCAAGACATGATCGATGCCAAGGAGATTGAGTTTGGTCCCCCAGAGACCCTAGCATGATCACTCCTCCTATGCCAAACCATTGAGATTGTTTTTTGTTTCGTTCGAATTTTCAAGTTGTAACTTCTTGTATTATTCAAACAATTATCTTTTAATGCCAAACTCTATTTCATTAATGCATTGCATATGTTTGTCTTGAATTCATTCATTCGTTTTCACTACTCTTATGCTTTCTTTATGATACTTAACTCTTGATAAAAAGCTGCAAGCCTTTAGAGGGAGGATGACGAAACAATACCATAATCTCATACCATATGCTTTTGAACAGACCTTGCTGATGATGTACAGGCACTTCTTTCAATTCCCAAACACTGGAGTTATAAGGAAGATAATCCCTAGTCAACCCCTTCGAGCCAAAGAAGTAGGAGTTTTCTGTTCTAAACAATCAAAACCTTTGATATAAACCTGGGGCAGGGTAGTATCTCAGTTAATTCAAGAGAAAGCGCGCATTGAAGTCGCAAACTCTCAGTTCATAACACAACGAACGACGTCAAAGAAAAAGAAAAGCATTCCTTTGGAATCAAAAGACAAGGGTGGTTCCCTATCACATAGGCAGTCAATCTCTCAAAAGAGAAAAGCCCACCGAGCCACAACCTGCAAAGGAGGCTTAAGAAAGCTGGGGCATCCCGCTGACTGTAATCTCGAAAATGGGAACAGTCAGGCAAAAGTTAGGGATAACAAATCAAAATCAAAATAGTGAGGTCATTACAAATCCTCAACAACATGAAAAATGTTGAAAAAGAAAAAGGAGATGATGACTGTCTCCCCAAATTCAACTGGTGAACCATCGCCCAAAAGTCGTTCCAAACTCAAAACAGAGTACGACGCACAATTAACTGAGCTTAGGGTTGAAGAACATCACGAAGAGCGGGTGGGTATAAATAAACTTTGAGCCTTTATCCTTTGTTTCTTAAACCGTGAGCCAGGCCACGCTACAACCCTTTAAAAGTCCTAATTGAAGCATGGGTTAGTTCGAAAGCATACTGTTACAAAAGGTATCCTGACTCCTGTAAGGCTTTGCTCTAAATCTTGTGTTGACTTGTGTGATACGGTGGGAGAACTGACTTGAGGTTTGCGTTTGTATTCGCAAATGTTGCGGTTAGCAAGAGTCGCCACCGACTTTTTATTTTATCCTAAGGAAAGGTTAAAAAGCACAGCAAAAACCTTTTGAGATGTTTTCTTGGGTTCGGGGAGTAGATTATAGAAAGGGAAGGTATTAGCACCCTTTCTATCCATGGTTATCCATGGGCTCTTAGTTACTTGCTTAGATCACTTGCCTTTTGTTTTCAATTGTTTTAAATGGTGCTTGAGTGTGTGGGTTTTGAAAATGTTTTGAAAAGAGGCCAATGTGGTGGCAACCTTTGCAATGATCCATGTGGGGATGTATACAAAGATGTATGTCTTTTGAAAAGGTTTTCATTTGTTTTTGAAAGTTGTTTTTGAAAGTGTAGTGAAGTGTGGTTTGAAAAAAATAGGCAAGTGTTTTGTTTTGCAAGTTTGATTCAAGTAACTAAGAGGTTATCTACTCCTAAATTTCTCAAAAGATTATTGCTATACTTTAACCCTTTTAACAAGTTTGCACCACCATTGTATTTGGTGGGCAACCTTGTGTTAGGATGTGAAAGGGACAGGCGCGGGTCATCGTTTAGACCATAATTGTAACAACGTTAAATGTCTTTGGGCAATTTCTCTAAGGGACTTGATCATTTGTTTTGTTTGTTTTGAAAGGTTTTATCGAGGGACTATGATCATTCAAACTGTTTGCTTTGCCCAAAGATGTTCAACATACAATATGGCCCATTTATTTGAAGGCAACAAGTGGAATACCCTAGGGGGTGCAAGTGTGATTTGTGTGTCCATTTTCATGCTTGTTTGTCTTGTATTAGGTCAAACTATTTTTTATCGTTTTTTCGCATACAAACCCTAATTCTAGCATGTTATTATTTTAGAAAGCAATAAAGTGCGAAATTAAAATTACTAAGCTATTACACAACCAAATATGGGAAGGGGGGTACAAATGTTCAAATGGGGATATAGACAAGAATTTAAATCTAGATTATTACAACAATTGGATATTTGCATAGTAAATAAATTGCATAATTTAAATGTAAATAAAATGAATATGTAAAATGTAAAAAAAAAGAAAGTTTTTTATGTGTATGAGAAAATATTTATGTAAAAGGAAAAAGAAATAAAAATGTATCTATTTTTTTAGTATTTTGAAACTTAGGGTAAGAAACCCTAATTTTTATATAAAAAGTATTATTATCTAATTAAATTCTACTATTTGTTTATTATGTACAAAAATAAAATAAAAATGAAGTATTTTGTGAAAAAAGTATTTTTGTATCAAATATTGATAAAAATGAAGAAAATCAAGTATTTTATATTTTTATCTTAAATATATTAATAAACATGTATATATACATATATTAAACCCTAAATGAGTATTATACAAAATAAATATTTATTTAATATTTAAATAAAATAAATAAAAGTATTTTTTGTGTGAAATATTTTCAGAGAGTAAAAATAAAAATAAAAATGTATCTACATTATTTTCTATTTATTTTAATAATAGTATATATATATATATTTGTATATAAACAAAAGAAATAAACAAACAAATATGCCATAAATACAAAAATGATGGAAAAAATATTTTAAAAATTTTAATGGCATGAGAAAAAATAAATAAAGTCAACCCAAAAAGAAAAAATCAAAAATGTTGAAAAATAAACAAATGGGCTCAGGGGGGTGTAAACCAAAAAATGGGGTGTGAAAAGCAACACAAATCCAAGCCCAGCCCACTTCACTCCTTCTTCAACCTCCAGCACAGGTTATTTGAAAAACGCGCGCCAATGTTCAGTCCCTTCTAACTCTTGATTCCTGGCTTTTTAGCAAAAACTCATAACACAAGAAATGTTCAGCATGAAGAGACGGTTCTAACCATATAAAGAACATGACCTATCTCTCCAAGATGAGGGAGAATTTCTCTCCCCCTCTTTTCTGACCTAATTTTTCTACCATTTTCAGAGCTAAAATTCTCTTCACTCAGACAAAAGAAATGAAAAGTAAAGCTATGTACATGTTCAGGGCTATGAATAGGACTTTGTTTCTTCACAAACTTAAGACTAAATATGCCTAATAAGAGAGATACGAATTCAAACTTTTACCTGTGCAGTTGAACTTCTATGTGGAGAATGAGAGACTTTCAGTGCAATGTAATGATTGGAAAAGCTTCCTTGAAGTCCAGGGATGCTTTTTCAATGCTCACTTTGTCTTGAAGCTTCTTGTACCAAGCTATAGAACTTCACCTGCAAGCTAAAGATGTGAAAATGGTGGAAGTGGTTAGAGCAACTACAGATCGTGCCTTAGCTTCTGGATAGCTTGCATATGTTATAAGGAAGGTAGAGGAACAGGTTTGGACAGAAATGCTTGAAGGGATTGAGAGATTGCACTCAAACTGCAGGGGCACCCCTGTTTGTGCAGTTTGAGGATGATTCTGAGATGGAGAGGGTTTGAAAGGCAAATGGCTCGAGCAAAAGCTTCAATGTGGTCTCTGGAATGTGTTTGATATCTTTTGTGTTGTGTTTTTTTGACTGATATGAGAGATAGCATAAGTTATGGATGTTACTTCTATGTGAAGCAAGCAAATGTCAACTTGGTTTCTAGGCCAGTACAATGCCTCAATCTATGCTGCACCTTTGAGTCTTGATCAGTGGGATATGCCTATGCTTTTTTGCTTCAAAGATCTGCATTGTACCTCATAGATTTGCAAAGTTGCCATAAAGTATCACTTTACAAGAATGGATAACATGCTTTTTCTAGTTTAGGCTTGATTTTGTGTGTATTATCCAAATGAGCAAAATAATGTTAGAACACAAAGGATAAGCATTGAATTATTGAGTGAGAATGGGATTAGAGGCCTGCAATGTAGCTTAAGCATGCTGAATTCAAATTTGCCAAGTTTATGAACATGCTTTGATGGAGAACAAAAGTGAATTTTTGCCAACTTGTGAAATTCGAATCTCTCAAGTTATGAGGTTGTTTGATGAGTTCTTGGACATTTTGGAAAGCTTGTAATGTGTACTACAATCCATCTTTGAAATGCAATTTGAAATTCCAAGTGGAAGGGTATGAAAAGTGGCCTTGAAGTAGGGTAGAAAACCTTGTCAAAATAGGTCAAATTTCACTAAGTTAAAAGATGGTTTAGTGCCCTTATTCAAAAAATCATAACTTGAGATACAAGCTTCAAATGAGAAAACTTTGTGAATCAAAGTTGTAGATTTTGCAACAAGCTACAACTTTCATGTTTTGACTTTTGTTTGAATCCAAATGGATCATGGTGAAAAGATGGGGCAAAGTTGGGAAAAAATTAGGGTTTTCCATAACTTAGAAAAATTCTAAGTTATGAAAAATTCCATTTTCAAACCCTAATTTGCATTTTGTGATTTCTTGGTGAACAAGTTTCATGATTTGGCATGTTTTGATGAAAAATGAATCTTGACTCTTGATTTTGACCAAAAAGTCAAAGTTTGACTTTTCAGTATACAGTCAAAATGGATCAATTGACTGGGAAATTCAACTGTCAATCTTGTGTACTTGGGATCTTTTGAGCTTGATGAACATGTCAAGATAATTCCATTGAGTCCTTGAGGCCATATGTGAGCTTGGTTTGTCATTGGCTAGGTCAAACAGTCAAAAATTGCCCTTGTGCAGTCAAAACCCTAAAAATGACCATTTTGCCCTTTTGATGATCTGATCAAATTTCTTATGGAATTGTGATCCAAACTTGATCAAATGGTTCATATGAGTTCATAATGTTGATGTGGATCAAATTTCATGAGGTTTGACTGTCAATTGGCCACAGTTGACTTTTTCCCCAATACAGTTGATTTCTAGGTCAACTGTCCAATTGACTGGGTAAAACTTGGAATCAAGACTTGAAACTTGGTATAGGTAAACTTGGGAGTCCAACATGAAGCATGAAAGTCATCTTAGGCATTTTAGGTCAAAACATCTTTAGGCAAACACAAACCCTAATTTGAGTCCACAGTGCAAGGAGAAGTCTTGAGCAGAGGAAACCCTAATTGGATCTTGATCTTCAAAGGTCTTGTGAGGAGAAAATGTTGAGGAAATGGGAGGGCAAATTTTGGGGTACAACAGTTGCCCCTGTTCAATCTTCTTGGACCTGAAGAGTTAGATTGGCAAGTTTGCCTTTCGTGACTCGAGGGTAAAAGGAGATTGGACACTAGAGTGCCCGGAAATTTGCACTCGCATGCTGGAGTCTCAACAACGTGGTGTCGGGAATGGGCTTATAGATGCCATCTGGAAAAGTGACAGAACTTTGTCGGGAATGGGCTTACAGATGCCATTTGGAAGTGTTGATCGCATAAGAGGTTCCTTAGCGAGAACTTGTGTGTTTAAGAAAGACAGATGTTTTCCTGGCTTGTTACAGGTGTTTGATCTTCAGTCTCCTTATGCAGATATGCCCTGGCTGGATACAGGTATCGAATCTTCAACCGGTTGCTCACAGATGTGCCCTGGCTGGATACAGGAGTCGAATCTGGAAATAGTCGTCAATAGATATGCCCTGGCTGGATACAGGAGTCGAATCTTTGAACTCTGCAGACGTGCCCTGGCTAGATACAGGAATCGAGTCTGGAAATGTGGTCAACAGATATGCCCTGGCTGGATACAGGAATCGAATCTGGAAATGTTGTAGCTGATAGATGTGCCCTGGCTGGATACAGGAGTCGAATCTTTGAACTCTTCAGACGTGCCCTGGCTAGATACAGGAATCGAGTCTGGAATTGTGACAGTTGAAAGTAGTCTTTTTTGAGATTGTCTTTTTCCTGAAGAGGCAAAGACGTAAGCTGTATGCAATGTCATGATGTATGATATGCATGATGTCATGATGTTCAACATTTGATATTGTATGTGTCTCATCATGTATGTAAGCAAGATGTATGAGAATGTGAAATGTTTATGAGCGTAATTTCATCTTAGGAAAATAAATCCTTGACGAATGACCGGGAAGCTGTTCTGCGGAAGAGATGCTCGACCAAAGCTCTGATGAGAGGCCTGCTGAGGACTTTAACAATGGATTCCGCTGAGGATAATGATGATAAACTCCGCTGGAGAACCCCAAAGATAGACTCTGCCTGGGAAAACCAAAGATAAACTTCGCTGGGGATTGAAGGAACTTTTGTTGGGAACGGTCTTCCGTGGCTTTTAGCTGAGGATAACCCAGTTATAAGTCCTTGTGAGGAAATAACTCTAAATAAAAATCGGGCGAGACGTTCGTACTTCGCCAGGGATAAGCTCGCAGAATCTACTGGGAATGAGCTTTTAAGACCTGCCGAGGGATGTTGTGCCTTTTTCAGGATCGACGGGGAATCGACTCCTGCTTGGGGAAAGTGCTGCTGAATTTTGCTTTACTCTGCGGGGAGTTGAGATGATTTGGCCACATTTTCAGTTGAACCTGCCTTGGTGCTTTGGCGGACAAAACAACTAGACCGCATTAGACAACTCCACATTGCCCCTGTCTTTGATGTCACTTGTAATTAATCTCTTTTCATATGCAAACATTTATGAATCGGCAATTTAATGTCAAATGCATATATCAAAAATGAACATTGGACGTTCTTCGCAAGACAAAACAACAAAAGAAAAACAATGGCAATTTGTATGGACAAGTGAATTTTCATTGATTTAAACTTTGCCTGTAAATAGGCGTTTTTTGTACAAGAGACTGACATCCTAGTAAGAGGACATCGCCAAATAGTATAGAGTTTACATTTTGAAAAAGAAAACAAAACAGCTACGTGAACAATCCCACTGGGTTCCAACTCTGCTATCGCCTTTATGTTTTCGAACGTCTCATCGCCTTACTGCCTAATCTGAAGATGAAGCTGATTGGTCAATGCCGAAATTTGGGCCAGATAGTTGATGCCGAATTCCGGGTGCGAAGTGATCCAATGAGACATAGTGTTACGCTCTTATCCCTAACTTTTGCCTGGACCGCCCTTTCGGGTTTTCAGTCCAACGGGATACCCTTTTTTGCCCAAGCCGCCCTTTCAGGTTTTCGACTTGCCGGGTGTACAGATTTTTATTTATTTCATCCCTTATTTTTGCCCGAACCCTTTTGGTTCGCCGGGAAGCCCTTATTTTTGCCTAGGTATGTCAACCTAGCGGGTCTTTTATTTATGCGTAGTATTTTTTTACTATGTCTGCATTGGCGGGGTGAGGAAGGTCGTCACCATCCATGGTGGTTAGGATCATGGCTCCTCCTGAGAACACACGTTTAACCACAAATGGCCCTTCATAAGTAGGGGTCCATTTGCCCCGGGGATCACTTTGAGGAAGGATGATGCGTTTGATTACCAGGTCCCCAACTTGATACTCTTGCGGTCTGACTTTCTTGTTAAATGCCCTGATCATCCGTTTCTGATACGTTTGACCGTGACAGATAGCAGTGAGCCTCTTTTCGTCAATCAGATTTAGTTGATCAAGTCGAGTCTGGATCCAATCATCTTCATTCAAGTCTGCATCCTTCATTATCCGGAGAGAGGGTATCTGGATTTCGATTGGCAAAACTGCCTCCATGCCATAGACTAGGGAGAAGGGAGTTGCCCCGGTTGACGTCCTTGCTGAGGTGCGGTACCCATGAAGAGCGAACGGTAACATCTCGTGCCAATCTTTATAGGTCACTGTCATCTTCTGCACAATTTTCTTGATATTTTTATTGGCTGCCTCTACACCCCCATTCATCTTCGGCCGATAGGGGGAAGAATTGTGGTGCTGTATCTTGAATTGTTCACAGAGTTCAGTGATCATTTTGTTATTGAGATTGGTACCGTTGTCCGTAATGATTCTTTCCGGGACACCGTACCGGCATATCAGATTATGCCGGATGAAACGCGCCACGACGCTCTTGGTTACCGTGGCATATGAAGCTGCCTCGACCCATTTCGTGAAGTAATCGATTGCCACCAAGATGAAGCGGTGTCCATTGGATGCCGTCGGTCGGATCTCACCGATCATATCGATGCCCCACATTGCGAAAGGCCAAGGTGCCGTTAGGACATTCAAAGGAACCGGAGGGATATGCACCTTGTCAGCATAGATTTGGCACTTATGACAAGTTCGGGAGTGTTGGTAACAATCGGCTTCCATCGTGGACCAGAAATATCCTGCCCGAAGGATTTTCTTAGCCATGGTGTGTCCACTGGAGTGGGTCCCAAACGTACCTTCGTGCAGTTCCATCATGATTTTCTCTGCTTCAGCCTTATCCACACAACGTAACAAAGTTGAATCATGATTCCGTTTGTAGAGAATGCCGTTGCTGAGGAAGAATTTTGCAGCAAATCTCCTCATGAACTTCTTATCATTGACAGATGCACCTTCAGGGTATTCCTGGGTTTCCAAGTATCTCCTCACCTCGTGATACCAGGGCTTTTCAGTCACCTCCTCAGCCTCGAGCTCGCAGCAGTATGCCGGTTCATCCAACTTCCAGATTAGGATTTGGGGAGCCTCATTATCCCATTTAACTTTGAACATCGAAGACATCGTGGCTAGTGCGTCCGCTAGCTGATTCTCCTCTCTAGGGAAGTGCTCAAAAGTTATCTCTTCAAAGTGAGGGAGCAAGGTCGACACATACTCCTTGTAAGGAATGAGATTCGGGTGTTTCGTATCCCACTCGCCTTTGATCTGATTGATCACGAGAGCGGAATCTCCGAAGACACTTAGAAACTTGATCCTCAAATCGATCGCAGCTTGTAAACCCATGATACATGCCTCATATTCTGCCATGTTGTTGGTGCAGCTGAAACATAATCGGGCGGTGAGTGGAGTATGAGTCCCCTTGGGAGATATGATTACAGCACCGACGCCGTTACCCAAAGCATTGGAGGCTCCGTCAAAATGCATAGACCATCGGGATCCTTCCTCAGGTCCCTCATCCGGTCCAGGTACTTCACAGTCAGTTACCACCATGATGTCTTCGTCCGGAAAATCAAAGTTCAATGATTGATAATCGTCCACAGGTTGGTGTGCCAAATGATCAGCCAGTACACTCCCCTTAATTGCTTTCTGAGTTGTATACTGGATGTCATATTCTGTTAAGATCATTTGCCATCTCGCTATCCTCCCAGACAGAGCGGGCTTTTCAAATATGTACTTGATGGGATCCATCTTTGAAATCAATAAGGTAGTGTGAGTCAGCATATACTGTCTCAGCCGGCGAGCAGCCCATACAAGAGCGCAACAAGTTTTCTCAAGCAGTGAGTAACGAGACTCACAGTCGGTAAACTTTTTGCTCAAGTAATAAATAGCGTGCTCTTTTCGGCCAGACTCGTCATGCTGCCCCAGCACACACCCCATTGAATTATCAAGCACTGTCAAGTATAGTATCAGAGGTCTTCCTTCCACTGGTGGCATAAGAATGGGTGGCTCTTGGAGGTATTCCTTTATTCTTTCAAAGGCGGCCTGACATTCATCATTCCAGCGTACTACTTGATCTTTCTTCAGTAATTTGAAGATTGGCTCACAAGTAGCAGTTAGATGTGATATGAATCGGGCAATGTAATTCAGTCGTCCTAGGAAACCTCTGACTTCTTTCTCTGTTTTTGGGGTCGGCATCTCTTGAATAGCTTTAACCTTGGCGGGGTCCACCTGGATACCTTTATCGCTTACAATGAAACCTAGCAATTTTCCGGACCTCACCCCGAAGGTGCATTTGTTGGGATTCAATCTCAGCTTGTACAACTTGAGTCGGTCAAACAACTTCCTCAGATGATCAAGGTGTTCCTCCTCAGTTTGAGACCTTGCAATCATGTCATCAACGTATACTTCAATCTCATGATGGATCATATCATGAAATAAAGCAACCATGGCACGCTGATAGGTTGCCCCAGCATTTTTCAATCCGAATGGCATGACCTTATAACAGAAGGTCCCCCACTGAGTTACAAATGTAGTCTTCTCCATATCTTCAGGAGCCATCTTGATCTGATTATACCCTGAGAAGCCATCCATGAAGGAGAACACCTTGTGTTGAGCTGTATTGTCAACAAGGACATCAATGTGAGGTAGGGGGAAGTCATCCTTGGGGCTGGCCCTGTTCAGATCCCTGTAGTCAACACACATTCTGACCTTACCGTCCTTCTTCGGCACTGGCACAACATTGGCAACCCACTGAGGGTAAGAAGTTACTGCAAGGAAACCCGCATCAAACTGTTTCATCACCTCAGCTTTAATCTTCTCAGACATCTCTGGACGCATTCGTCGAACTTTTTGCTTTACTGGAGGGCAATCTTCCTTGGTTGGCAAATGGTGAACTACAATGTCGGCATCCAAACCAGGCATATCTTCATAAGACCAGGCAAAGATCTCCATGTAGTCTTGTAGCATCTGGATCAATCGTTGCTTCACGCTGAGCTCTAGATTGGCACCAATTTTGACCTCTTTCCTTTCTGTCTCAGTACCCAAGTTAATGGTCTCCACAGGCTCTTCATGTGGTTGAATAGCCCTCTCTTCCTGTAGTAGCAGTCTTGCGAGTTCACCAGGTACTTCGCAATCATCTTCACCTTCGTCTTCGGCCAAGTTGATCGGATTCTCGAAGTCATAACTGGCGATGGCAGAGCTGTTACCAGTGAGATCCAGAGTGGATTGAAACCTGTATAAGTGAGTGTGTGTAAATATAGCTGTTTTGCAATATATATAACACAGAAAGAAAAGGAGCACAAGATTTGAAATGCAACAAACGTCCAATGTTTTGATTGATGATATATGAAAATGTCATACAAAAAGCCCTCACAAATGGAGCTACGATGCCCCGGGCAGGACACCGAGCCGACAGAGTTTTAACATATTGTTTGTTACAAATTTGGAAATCAAAAGAAATCAATTACTGCGTGACAAATGTGATAGGGGTAAAATCCTTTGCTGTCCAGTTGTTTGGTCCGTCGCCGGCAGTTGGGTAGATCCAATTATTAAACTCAGCTTCCTCCACATCCCCCTCGATAGCATTCACCCTTGAGCTGGAAATAAACACCGGAGCCTTTCCAATCTTCTCTTTGCGTACTGCCTTCTGAGCCTCTGCAGTAAAGCCTAGCCCAAACTTGTCGTTCTTCTGAGTGAAGTCAGGAAGCTGACCCCAGTGTGCACCATTGCCTTTCTGAACCACAGCCCGGGCATCCCTTAGGGAAACCATCTTCAAGGAATCATTTTCTTCGGCCATTGTCTCCGCAGCTGCTGAAATTGGATGTACCTCCTCGAAATGTTGGAAGGGAGTTTCAATAAATTCTCCGTCCATCTCGATGTACCTGAAGGAATTCAAATGGCTCACCATATACTCCTCTTCTCCTTGCACAGTGACAATTTTCCCCCTGACGGGATACTTCAGCTTTTGGTGTAAGGTGGAGGTCACTGCCCCAGCTTTGTGGATCCAAGGTCTACCCAACAGACAGGAGTACGATGGACGTATATCCATCACGTAAAAGGTAGAGTCAAACACTTGAGAGCCCACACGAATAGGGATGTTAACCTCTCCATGAACCATTCTCTTGGAACCGTCAAAGGCCCTGACGATGATATTGCTGGGTTTCAACTCCAAGCCCTCATAATCCAGACGATCCAAAGCCTTTTTCGGAAGAACATTCAAGGAAGAACCAGTGTCCACCAATACATGTGCCAGAGTAGTGCCCCTGCATTCAATAGAGACATGCAGGGCATCATTATGGTTTCTCCCTTTTGCGGTTAGGTCAGCATCTGAAAAGCCCAAGCCGTTATCCGCCGTCAAATTTGCTATGCAGTCAGTGAACTGAACTGCAGACGTCTCCTGCGGCACATGGGCCGTCTTGAGAAATGAGATCAAGGCTTTTGCATGGGCCTCGGAACATAGTAATAAGGAAAGCAGGGAGATCTTGGAGGGTGTGTGCCCTAACTGTTCGACAACATTAAAATCACTTTTCTTTATTATTTTCAGAATCTCCTCCATTTCTTGTCGGGAGGCCTCAGCATTCACGGGTATTGGTGCCTCCATCCGGGCAGGCTCTTTTTCAATCCCTTTGCCCCGAGCATTTGATGACTCGGCAGCAGGGGACACAATTTGATCAGCAACAGGACTTGGTAAACTTGCAGGTTTTATGAGGAGGGGTTTTCGAATAGCGGGTGGCGCAATGTCAGGCGAGAAGAGCCTGCCACTGCGGGTGACCTTAGCTGGACCGGTGATGTCGCAAATACTGGCACTAGCATCAAATTCTTGCTTGATTCCATTTACATATACGTCTGCCCCATAATGCCAGGGGACAGCCTTATCAGACACGTAGGAGAGGGGTCCTGGAACAGTAATGATCACAGGCGCAACTGTCAAGATTTGAATAGGCTTCTTTGGGGGAGCCTTGATTGGATTTTTGAAGATGGTAATCACGGAAACTTCTTTCATTGGAACCAATTGAACAGCAGTCTTTTTGAATAAAATCTCCTTGCTATCCATTAGGCCTTGGATGCCTAACCTTAACAAGGGACAATCGGATAGGGAAATAGCACAGAATGGGCAACCTTCGCCGCAACCCGGAAATAAACCGGCCCGCAGTAGGTTCTTCTTAACAGTCTTCAAAGGGGTAACAACTTCATCTAACGAAACAGCATACACTTCTTCCTCAATGGCACTTACCCTATGCTGGGGCATAGGAGCCGTTACAACATTCGGTCTTTCCGGCGCTTCAAACTGAATTTCTTTTGCGTCAATTAGATCTTGTACTTTGTTTCTCAAGGCCCAACAATCATCGGTAGTGTGCCCGGGACTATCAGAATGATAAGCACACCGGGCATTCGGGTTGTATTTGGGGGACGCAGTGTTGACGACCTTAGGAGCTTCTTTGAGGGTCACCAGGTTGGTGGATAACAGTTGGGGTAAAATTTGAGATAATGTCATACTCAATCGGGTATACTGCCTCTTGGGCCTTTCACTTCTTTGCTGATTGTACTGCTGAGGAGCAGCAACAGGTTTAGAGATGACCAAAGCATTAACGGCTTGGCGACTTTCGGGCTTGACTTGTCTTCTAGGGCCATAGACGGCGCTTGCTTCTTTCTTAAATGGCCTCTTCTCAACACTTGTAGAGGCAGCCTTCTGTATCTTGCCTGACCTGATGCCAGCTTCAATTCTCTCTCCCGTTAATATCAAATCTGTGAACCCAGCGGAGGAGTTACCAACCAAATGATTAAAAAACGGACCAGACAACGTTCCCAGAAACATATCAACCAGCTCTCGATCAGTTAATGGAGGCTGCACCCTGCCAGCCAAATCTCTCCATTTTTGAGCATACTCTTTGAATCCTTCACCCGTCCCTAGAGACATACCCTGAAGTTGGGTACGCGTAGGAGCGAGATCAGAATTATATTGGTATTGTCTGTAGAAAGCAGTCGCCAAATCCTCCCAGTGCCGGATGCTAGCTCCGTCTAATTGGTAGAACCATTCAAGCTGAGACCCCGAGAGGCTGTCTTGGAAGAAGTGAATCCAGAGGTTTTTATCCGCCGTGTAAGGTTGGATTTTCCTTACATACGACCTCAGATGCAGCTTTGGGCAGGAGACCCCATCATACTTGGCGAAGGCAGGCGCCTTAAACTTGTGTGGAATTACTACTCCAGAAGATAATCCCAAATCCCCGAAATCCAGTCCCGGCACGTTCTGAATTTCCATAGCGCTCAAACGGTCCTCCAGTTGTTTGTATCTGTCAGCAGCAGGTGGGTATTGTTCCTCGTTATAGTCCGTCTCGTTGTCGGAGACTGCGGGACTAGGTGCTTCTCCCCCTTGGGGACTGTTTTTCTCAGCAGAAGAAGTGGTCGGATCAGCTTCATTGTGGAGTGTGTTCCCAAATCTGCGTCCGGTGTTGAACATTGCCGTCCTCTTTTTCTTCTTCTTCTTCAAGAGTAGAGTCTTCAACTCTTGCTGTCCCTGGGCTAGGCTTAAGACCATCTCTTGAAACTGTGCACTTTGGGCTTGAAGGGCCTTGATCGCTTGCTCACTGGATGACTCCGAATTCATGATGACTGTGCACACAAACAGCGAAGAAAATTAAGCAACCTGTGAATTAGGGTACCTGCTATGCATATGGTGCAATGGAATGCGTATGTATGCAATGCATTCAAGGATTTAGAACATTCAAACTTTGTTGTAGACAAAAAGGAACGCACATCATATTAATAAGGAGAAATTCGTTAGTACATAAATGCCTCACGGGCCAAATATTACAAAATAAACTCCTTAAGGTAAAAAGACATTGCGCATCCTTTTTGGCGCGATGTAAGTGTTGAGATTCCTTTCCTCGTGCAGCAGGCGGGTGAGTTCCAGGACCTTCTTTTCACTGGCATGTAGACTGGTCTCAAGAGAATTCCGCTCTTCCTTAAGTTGGATCCAGCTCTTCTGCATCTCTTCCCAGGAGGTGGGCATGTCGGGATGTTGAATGGTATAGGATGCTTCTCCTTCCAAGACTGGCTCTTTGATTACAGGTAGCATGTGAGGGTAAGGCATTACCAACTTCTGAGAGCGGGCTCGTACCCACTTGAGGTAAGGCTCCAACGGGATGGAGTTCCGGTGCCCCAGTGTTTTGCTGTCTATCCTACTCGGCATCCTCCAAGCTCTGACAAATCTCTGACGAAGCCCTTGAGTATCGTTGTCGAAGTCGAAGACTATGTCAGGAATTAACATGTCATGAGGGCCATCCTTCCGAGCATAACCAAACTGTCTCCAAGCCAGGCATGGGTTGTAGGTTATACCTCCTTTGATTCCAAATAAAGGAACATTAGGGTATTCCCCACAACGATCAATGATAGTGACGTCTTCCCGGGACCTAGGACACCAATGTATATCTGCATGCGTGAGAGTCATTAACCGTTGTGACCATCTCAAACCCCGCTCGTTCTTCAAAACTGTTTGTGGAAGATGCGAAATAAACCACCTTCCCAAGAGAGGAGTGCAACACAAAAGGACACCCCTTCTTCTCATGGTTCGAGTGTAACATGAGTGAAGGATGTCCCCCAGCAGTGTAGGTATAGGATTCCTGGTCATAAAGATCTGGACAGCACTGATATCGATAAGCTGATCTGGGTTAGGGAACAAAACCAAACCATAGACAAGGAGGGCTACAACTTCTTCAAAAGCTCGTAGGTCAAGAGAGTTCCAACATTCTTGGGCTTTATCAAACAGAAACCTAGCTAAGAACCCTTTGATACCACTTCTCGCTTCCCAATGTCCTTTGAGGTCGGATGTCTGTAGGTGCAAGGCTTTAGCAATCTCTTCAAGTCTAGGTTCCTTTTCTGTACCGTTGAAGGGTAGCTGATCAAGGATAGGAATCTTCAGGAGCCGGGAGAACTCCTCCAATGTAGGTACCAACTGATAGTCCAAGAAGGTGAAACAGTGATGCAGAGGGTCAAAGAATTGGAACAAGACCTTAATCAAGTCCTCCTCAATGTTGGTGTTAACCAAGTTGATGAGTTTTCCATGTCTCTCACTGAATGAAGAACTCTCGGGAATTCTGGACAGAAGCTCCTTAAGCTGAGGAGGGATCTTTACAAGGTTAATCGGAATTGTCTTTCTGCGAACAGTTTCCATGTCCTATAAAATAAGAACAAAGATGAAGATTCGAAACCCTTGAAATGGTTAGTCAATGCTCATGATGTTTGTATGATGTAATGATGCACTATAAACATTCACAAAAGCAAACATGGTAAGGCACACAAGTCACACAAACCCTTAGAGTTTAGGCGTGCATGAAGTTTGGGTGTTACCCTCTTGAAGTTTTGTGGGCTCAACCTGTCTTATCAAAAGTAACCGGGTTCTAAAGATCCCAATATCACTGGATTGCTTTCATTGTTCATCGTTTCGATTTAGCCACTGAACTGGCGACCAAAATATTCCAGGAAAGCAACCCTCAATTGAGTGTAGTATCGAGTATCAACCAACCTCGGACTGCACCAAAGTCAGTTATCTCACTACCCTAAAAAGGCCAAGATGGTTCAATTAAGGTTCCTAAGGTCTGTTGATGCTTCATGACACCACATGGAGGCCCCGTACTCTCCTTGACTGAACTCAAGGGTTACCGGTACACACCAAAGTGCCACATCAACGTAGCAGACTGCTTCAACCATGTCGGTATACCCCGCACAGTTCCCTCACAGCCTTGTTGCTACCTAAAAAAGGTTTCCCCCAGATCCGGGTTAGGATCTATAAAACTCCGATACAAAGCCCACAATATGTAAAAGCAAACAAAGCAAGCAATTGAAAACAAAGGTGATCTAAACCCTAAGGTTACTCCACTTTAAAAGAAATTCCCCAGCAGAGTCGCCAGTTCTGTGATACGGTGGGAGAACTGACTTGAGGTTTGCGTTTGTATTCGCAAATGTTGCGGTTAGCAAGAGTCGCCACCGACTTTTTATTTTATCCTAAGGAAAGGTTAAAAAGCACAGCAAAAACCTTTTGAGATGTTTTCTTGGGTTCGGGGAGTAGATTATAGAAAGGGAAGGTATTAGCACCCTTTCTATCCATGGTTATCCATGGGCTCTTAGTTACTTGCTTAGATCACTTGCCTTTTGTTTTCAATTGTTTTAAATGGTGCTTGAGTGTGTGGGTTTTGAAAATGTTTTGAAAAGAGGCCAATGTGGTGGCAACCTTTGCAATGATCCATGTGGGGATGTATACAAAGATGTATGTCTTTTGAAAAGGTTTTCATTTGTTTTTGAAAGTTGTTTTTGAAAGTGTAGTGAAGTGTGGTTTGAAAAAAATAGGCAAGTGTTTTGTTTTGCAAGTTTGATTCAAGTAACTAAGAGGTTATCTACTCCTAAATTTCTCAAAAGATTATTGCTATACTTTAACCCTTTTAACAAGTTTGCACCACCATTGTATTTGGTGGGCAACCTTGTGTTAGGATGTGAAAGGGACAGGCGCGGGTCATCGTTTAGACCATAATTGTAACAACGTTAAATGTCTTTGGGCAATTTCTCTAAGGGACTTGATCATTTGTTTTGTTTGTTTTGAAAGGTTTTATCGAGGGACTATGATCATTCAAACTGTTTGCTTTGCCCAAAGATGTTCAACATACAATATGGCCCATTTATTTGAAGGCAACAAGTGGAATACCCTAGGGGGTGCAAGTGTGATTTGTGTGTCCATTTTCATGCTTGTTTGTCTTGTATTAGGTCAAACTATTTTTTATCGTTTTTTCGCATACAAACCCTAATTCTAGCATGTTATTATTTTAGAAAGCAATAAAGTGCGAAATTAAAATTACTAAGCTATTACACAACCAAATATGGGAAGGGGGGTACAAATGTTCAAATGGGGATATAGACAAGAATTTAAATCTAGATTATTACAACAATTGGATATTTGCATAGTAAATAAATTGCATAATTTAAATGTAAATAAAATGAATATGTAAAATGTAAAAAAAAAGAAAGTTTTTTATGTGTATGAGAAAATATTTATGTAAAAGGAAAAAGAAATAAAAATGTATCTATTTTTTTAGTATTTTGAAACTTAGGGTAAGAAACCCTAATTTTTATATAAAAAGTATTATTATCTAATTAAATTCTACTATTTGTTTATTATGTACAAAAATAAAATAAAAATGAAGTATTTTGTGAAAAAAGTATTTTTGTATCAAATATTGATAAAAATGAAGAAAATCAAGTATTTTATATTTTTATCTTAAATATATTAATAAACATGTATATATACATATATTAAACCCTAAATGAGTATTATACAAAATAAATATTTATTTAATATTTAAATAAAATAAATAAAAGTATTTTTTGTGTGAAATATTTTCAGAGAGTAAAAATAAAAATAAAAATGTATCTACATTATTTTCTATTTATTTTAATAATAGTATATATATATATATTTGTATATAAACAAAAGAAATAAACAAACAAATATGCCATAAATACAAAAATGATGGAAAAAATATTTTAAAAATTTTAATGGCATGAGAAAAAATAAATAAAGTCAACCCAAAAAGAAAAAATCAAAAATGTTGAAAAATAAACAAATGGGCTCAGGGGGGTGTAAACCAAAAAATGGGGTGTGAAAAGCAACACAAATCCAAGCCCAGCCCACTTCACTCCTTCTTCAACCTCCAGCACAGGTTATTTGAAAAACGCGCGCCAATGTTCAGTCCCTTCTAACTCTTGATTCCTGGCTTTTTAGCAAAAACTCATAACACAAGAAATGTTCAGCATGAAGAGACGGTTCTAACCATATAAAGAACATGACCTATCTCTCCAAGATGAGGGAGAATTTCTCTCCCCCTCTTTTCTGACCTAATTTTTCTACCATTTTCAGAGCTAAAATTCTCTTCACTCAGACAAAAGAAATGAAAAGTAAAGCTATGTACATGTTCAGGGCTATGAATAGGACTTTGTTTCTTCACAAACTTAAGACTAAATATGCCTAATAAGAGAGATACGAATTCAAACTTTTACCTGTGCAGTTGAACTTCTATGTGGAGAATGAGAGACTTTCAGTGCAATGTAATGATTGGAAAAGCTTCCTTGAAGTCCAGGGATGCTTTTTCAATGCTCACTTTGTCTTGAAGCTTCTTGTACCAAGCTATAGAACTTCACCTGCAAGCTAAAGATGTGAAAATGGTGGAAGTGGTTAGAGCAACTACAGATCGTGCCTTAGCTTCTGGATAGCTTGCATATGTTATAAGGAAGGTAGAGGAACAGGTTTGGACAGAAATGCTTGAAGGGATTGAGAGATTGCACTCAAACTGCAGGGGCACCCCTGTTTGTGCAGTTTGAGGATGATTCTGAGATGGAGAGGGTTTGAAAGGCAAATGGCTCGAGCAAAAGCTTCAATGTGGTCTCTGGAATGTGTTTGATATCTTTTGTGTTGTGTTTTTTTGACTGATATGAGAGATAGCATAAGTTATGGATGTTACTTCTATGTGAAGCAAGCAAATGTCAACTTGGTTTCTAGGCCAGTACAATGCCTCAATCTATGCTGCACCTTTGAGTCTTGATCAGTGGGATATGCCTATGCTTTTTTGCTTCAAAGATCTGCATTGTACCTCATAGATTTGCAAAGTTGCCATAAAGTATCACTTTACAAGAATGGATAACATGCTTTTTCTAGTTTAGGCTTGATTTTGTGTGTATTATCCAAATGAGCAAAATAATGTTAGAACACAAAGGATAAGCATTGAATTATTGAGTGAGAATGGGATTAGAGGCCTGCAATGTAGCTTAAGCATGCTGAATTCAAATTTGCCAAGTTTATGAACATGCTTTGATGGAGAACAAAAGTGAATTTTTGCCAACTTGTGAAATTCGAATCTCTCAAGTTATGAGGTTGTTTGATGAGTTCTTGGACATTTTGGAAAGCTTGTAATGTGTACTACAATCCATCTTTGAAATGCAATTTGAAATTCCAAGTGGAAGGGTATGAAAAGTGGCCTTGAAGTAGGGTAGAAAACCTTGTCAAAATAGGTCAAATTTCACTAAGTTAAAAGATGGTTTAGTGCCCTTATTCAAAAAATCATAACTTGAGATACAAGCTTCAAATGAGAAAACTTTGTGAATCAAAGTTGTAGATTTTGCAACAAGCTACAACTTTCATGTTTTGACTTTTGTTTGAATCCAAATGGATCATGGTGAAAAGATGGGGCAAAGTTGGGAAAAAATTAGGGTTTTCCATAACTTAGAAAAATTCTAAGTTATGAAAAATTCCATTTTCAAACCCTAATTTGCATTTTGTGATTTCTTGGTGAACAAGTTTCATGATTTGGCATGTTTTGATGAAAAATGAATCTTGACTCTTGATTTTGACCAAAAAGTCAAAGTTTGACTTTTCAGTATACAGTCAAAATGGATCAATTGACTGGGAAATTCAACTGTCAATCTTGTGTACTTGGGATCTTTTGAGCTTGATGAACATGTCAAGATAATTCCATTGAGTCCTTGAGGCCATATGTGAGCTTGGTTTGTCATTGGCTAGGTCAAACAGTCAAAAATTGCCCTTGTGCAGTCAAAACCCTAAAAATGACCATTTTGCCCTTTTGATGATCTGATCAAATTTCTTATGGAATTGTGATCCAAACTTGATCAAATGGTTCATATGAGTTCATAATGTTGATGTGGATCAAATTTCATGAGGTTTGACTGTCAATTGGCCACAGTTGACTTTTTCCCCAATACAGTTGATTTCTAGGTCAACTGTCCAATTGACTGGGTAAAACTTGGAATCAAGACTTGAAACTTGGTATAGGTAAACTTGGGAGTCCAACATGAAGCATGAAAGTCATCTTAGGCA
Organism: Vicia faba; assembly: GCA_948472305.1. Taxonomy (NCBI): domain Eukaryota; kingdom Viridiplantae; phylum Streptophyta; class Magnoliopsida; order Fabales; family Fabaceae; genus Vicia; species Vicia faba. The sequence continues at coordinate 811,538,026 of OX451736.1, read as the reverse complement.
TTTTAGGTCAAAACATCTTTAGGCAAACACAAACCCTAATTTGAGTCCACAGTGCAAGGAGAAGTCTTGAGCAGAGGAAACCCTAATTGGATCTTGATCTTCAAAGGTCTTGTGAGGAGAAAATGTTGAGGAAATGGGAGGGCAAATTTTGGGGTACAACAACTTGTCTTATGAAAAGTTTTCTGCTAAAAACGCATTTTTCAAAACTTTGAAACAAACATAAACTTTGCATTGCTTGAATATCACTGTTTGCATTTGGCTATTTGTTTGACAGCGAAGAAATTCATACAGCGAATGTTCGGAGGAACGGAAACTCTCTCAGTGAATAAAAAACACTTCAAAGGGATGACACTTCCAATGACAAATCTCCTATCAACAAGGGGCATGACATGTCATCATCCAGTTAACCTGGGACAGTCCAGTCAAGGTTTCAACAGATCTTTCCAAGTTCAGTTAACCTGGGGCAGTCCAGTCAAGATTTCAAGAAATCTCTCAATCCGCAGAGTAATCTGATTCAAGACTCCTTCATCACCACTCGGGGCATTCGAATGTCAAAAGTGTTCAATAATTCCCTCATCACCTCAGAAGATTGATATAGTTTCAGATGTGACCCAGAGATGGCGACATTCTATAACTCATTCAGACTTTCCTTCATGATATAGTTCAAGATGTGACCCAAGATTTGGCGACATTCCGACACTTATTCAAGATTTTCCATCATGATATAGTTCAAGATGTGACCCAAGATTTGGCGACATTCTATAACTTATTCCAGATTTGCTTCCAGAAATAGTTCCAGATGTGACCCAGAGATGGCAACATTCCGCAAGTTATTCAGATTTTCATTCCAGATATAGTTCAAGATGTGACCCAAGTTTGGCGACATTCTATAACTCATTCAGATTTTCATTCCAGATATAGTTCAAGATGTGACCCAAGTTTGGCGACATTCTATGACTCATTCAGATCTTCTTCCAGATATAGTTCAAGATGTGACCCAAGTTTGGCGACATTCTATGACTCATTCAGATCTTCTTCCAGATATAGTTCAAGATGTGACCCAAGTTTGGCGACATTCTATGACTCATTGAGATCTTCTTCCAGATATAGTTCCAGATGTGACCCAAGATTTGGCGACATTCTATAACTTATTCAAGATTTTCCATCTAGAGATAGTTCCAGATGTGACCCAAGATTTGGCGACATTCCGCAACTTATTCAGATTTTCATTCCAGATATAGTTCCAGATGTGACCCAGAGATGGTGACATTCCGTAACTTATTCAGATTTTCATTCCAGATATAGTTCCAGATGTGACCCAGGGATGGCGACATTCCGCAACTTATTCAGATTTTCATTCCAGATATAGTTCCAGATGTGACCCAGAGATGGCGACATTCCGCAACTTATTCAGATTTTCATTCCAGATATAGTTCAAGATGTGACCCCAGTTTGGCGACATTCTATGACTCATTCAGATCTTCTTCCAGATATAGTTCAAGATGTGACCCAAGTTTGGTGACATTCTATGACTCATTCAGATCTTCTTCCAGATATAGTTCCAGATGTGACCCAATATTTGGCGACATTCTATAACTTATTCAAAATTTTCCATCTAGAGATAGTTCCAGAAGTGACCCAAGATTTGGCGACATTCCGCAACTTATTCAGATTTTCATTTCAGATATAGTTCAAGATGTGATCCAAGATTTTGGTGACATTCTATAACTTATCCAAGCCTGCTTCTAGAGATAGTTCAAGATGTGACCCAGAGATGGCGACATTCAGTAACTTATTCCAGACCAACACCTACGGAAATCAGAAGATTCTTGCAATCCCCAGCCTAAGAACCTTCCGGAATCTAATTCCCCTCAGAATCAAGTTTCAATATCCCCAACGGAGCTAAACTTCCAACTATCAATCCCCGACAGCAGTCAAGATTCTTTTATCTTCAGTCATCCAGGATTCATCTATCCTTAGCAAGATAGCTCATCAGCTTACATGCGCATTCATCACATTCATATCATAAACATTGGTGCAACATACATTGCATCATGCATCATGACATTGCATACAACTGACCCTTTACCTTTTCAGGAAAAGGTCAGTCAACAGACAAAGAACCATCATCTTCCGAGATTCTTTCTAGAGACAGTTCAGATGTGACCCAGACACGACGACATTCTGATACTTATTCCAGATTCACTCAGAGACAGTTCAGATGTGACCCGGACACGACGATATTCTGATACTTGTTCCAGATTCATCCAGATGCAGTTTTACACGGACTCATCATCAGGAAACCCTACACCGGTTCCTTCTCGACTTTAAGACTTCTGAAAACAGTTTACGGATTCTTCCCAACACCGGATGTTAATCTATCGCTTGTTCAGTTTCTTCTCAACTTTTGAAAAAAACAGTTTACAGACGCTTCCCAACAAAGGATGCCGCTCTATTGTTTATTCAACTTCAACTCCTGAAAACAGTTTACGGATTCTCCAAACACGGATGTCAATCTATTGCTTGTTCAGACCCCCAGTTCAGAGATGTTCCAAAACATGGGTACCTTTCCGATACTCGTCCACTCGCCGTTGACATACAGTTCAACAAACATTTCTAAATGGCATCTTTAAGCCCATTTCCAGATGGCATTTATAAGCCCATCCTCCTACCAGCAGTCACTAGATGGCATCTTTAAGCCCATCACCAAATGGCATCTTTAAGCCCATTCCCTCTACCGTCACGTCACCAAGTGCAAATTTTCGGGCACTCTAGTGTCCAATCTCCTTTTACCTTCGAGTCGCGAAAGGCAAACTTGCCAATCTAACTCTTCAGGTCCAAGAAGATTGAACAGGGGCAACTGTTGTACCCCAAAATTTGCCCTTGCATTTTTCCTCAAGAAATCACAGCTTCAGGCATTTCCTGATTTTTCAAATTGGCTCAAGAATCGGTCAAACAGACTTTTCTCGTCAGTCAGACAAAATTAGGGTTTTCATTGGTTTTCCTGGCTCTAGAACAATTCAAACAGTTTGTTTAGGGTTTTGGTTGATTTTGGTTCAACTTCGATCAGGCGAACGCTCCTTTGGCATTTAATCAGGAACTAGGTTTTTGTGCGCATATTTCTCAAGAAGAGTTAGTTCTATCAATGCTTTTCAAATTACTCTGAAATAAGAGCTGAGGCTGCTGGTTGTTGATTTGCAGTTTGTTTGGATTTAATCAGTGAAAGGAGGCAGGTGGACGTTTTGTTTAATTAACTATCGTCTGGTTTGATTAACTGTGCTTTACTTTGGATAATTGGAGCACCAGGTTTATTAATTGATCAATGCTGAAACCAATGTTTATTTAATTGTTTATTTATTCTAAATTAAGATAATTGGAATTTATTTCCATTTTATTATAATTCAAGAATTATAAATAATAAAATAAACAATCGAGAAAAAGAAAAAAAAAGAATTAATTGGATAAAAGGACTTTTATTTATCTTTAATTTATTTGTATAATTATTTTTGTTTACAAAATGTTTACAATAATAATAGTACAGTAAGTTAAATTTAAATAAGACTATCCTAATTTTTTCTAAGTTTTCCTAAGTCTTCATCTTCCATCCCTTGCTCCCTCTGCTTCATTTGATTTTATCTGCAAAAAAATAAGAAAAGAAGAAAAAGTTAGAAACAGATAAATTGAATTAAAGAGACAGACAGTTAATTTAGGCTCATCATTAAAGGCAACTGACTGGAATCAGTTCGCCCTCTCTGCAAATCACGGGATTTCTCCCGGTTCACAAAAAGGGATGAATAATGCTTGCTAAACATGAATGCACAAAGTTGAAAAATGCACAAATTCAAAGTTTATCAAAAAGCTGCATAGTCCAAAAGTTTCAAACTGAATGGTATAAACAAAGTCCAAATCCAAACTGAACTATGAAGCTCCAAATTCAAACTTTCCACAAGCTGCCAAAAAAGCTGTCAAAGATATCAAAGTATCAAAAGGTACAAGATGTAGCACAAAGTATGGAAAAGAGAAGACAAATATGCAGAGTTAAACTACATATGCAAGCAAGCATAGTTCATTTCATCATTTCCCAGTGTTGCCTTTTCAGAGCAAAGTACAAGCATAAACATTTTTTAATGCTTTAACTGTACTAGAGAGAGAGAGGAGAGAGTAAAGAAAGTACAGGTTTGCAGGCTTAGGCTTGAGAAATAAAAATATAAAACAATTTGTTCATAAAACAGTAGGGAGGGGGCAGAAATATCATAAAAAAAGGGGGAGAGCTTCACAAAACGGTATCAAAAAAAATATACAAAGTGGCCTCCACAAGCTTGAGCACAAAAAAAGCGCATAACTTGTCTAAGCCCTCAAGCTTAAGAACCTGCATTAACCAAGCTCATAACATACCTTAAACCTTCATAAGCCCAGCATACCAAAGAACCAAAACTAAACCAGTATATCCAAACAGCAAAGCCAAGCTTCAAACTGGTAAGCCTAAGCCTGCCCTTTCAAGCTCAATGTCCTAAAAGCACAAACCTGCTTGAAGCTTAAAAAACAAGTTCAAAAACCAGAACCTGTCCAAGCCATATCAAAAGAGCATAAGCCTAAAACTGTTCCAAACCTTTCAATCAAAACCAGTAAACCTGCATCAAAAAAACTCAAACAGAAATCCATCCATAAACCTGCTAATGCATAAGCCTTTCAAAGCCTCACCATTCCACAAACCTGAACCTGTGTTTCTAAACTAAAAGGAACAGTTCAAAACATCAAAAGGCTTTTCAAACAAAGGCCTTTAACTTATCAAAGGCCAAGCCCCTAACTGAAGCAACCAAGGCCCTCAGAGCATTCTCATCACAGGGCAAGCATTCCAAAAGGCAACCAGAAAGAGATAAAGAAGCATACTCAGAAACATGCAGTGTCAAACATCACAAGCCCTCAGAAATATTCATCATTGGGCAAAGACTCAGCATACAAGGCATCGAGCATACAAGAAGGGCAAACAGAAGAAGAGGATAAAGAGGTGTTCTCAAGCATCATCATTGAATCAACACTCAAAAGAGCCAAAGAATACACAAACCAGGAATCCAAGCAAGCTAGCACCAAGTTCGTCACCGCCCCTCTCCGTCAAGCCACCGGAGACGCCTCCAGAGCCACCGTCCTCCTCCAACGAAGGTAATCCAATTTTTTCTTTCTCTTCACACCTCAACAGGAAACAACAATAAAACTAAAATCAGAATCAAATGGGCGAAATCCTAAACATGCAGAACATAAAACCCTAACGAGATTGAGACGGAAATTTTACCTCGCTTGAACCGCCATTGAATGACCCATGGAAGAAGGAGGAGGTGGCGATGGCGTGGGTGGCTGGGCAAGGGGCACTGTTCTGGACGCTTGGCCGGAGAAGGAACGAAGACGAACGAAAACATCGCGCCTCTGTATCACACGAACCCTAAATCCCAATGAACAAAACCAAAGAACCCTGAAACATTTGTCTCAAAGTGTTGGGCCTTGCCCTTTTCTGAAAATGCCAAAACCCAAGCGTGTCTTCAATTAACCCCCTGGCTTTTGTTTAACTGCTTGGGCCAAGATAATCCATACTTAAGCCCATTTCTTTTTTTCACTTAATCCTTTTTCTTGATAGAATAATATGTACTAAACCTCTTTCTTTTTTTTAACACTGAATTATATTAATAATTAAAACTTAAAACCTTTTTTCTTTTCTTTTATTAAAACTTTTTTAATGTAAATTTAACCTAAAACATTTATAAAAGATACATAAAAAATAGGCTTTAGTTCGATTTTTCTTTTTTTAACTAAAAAAAGGGTTTTTTGTATGAAAATATTAATACCTAAAAAACAATTTTTTCCTTTAAAATACTTCTCTTTTTCTTAAAAATATTATTTGTACATAATCAATTAAAATATATTTTTATCTTAATACCATAAAGAATAGAATTTGAAACATTTTATTTTCTTTTAATAAACACATTGTTTGTACATATTAAACAAAGAATATAAAAATACAAATTTAAAATCAAACATACAATACTTAATAATACACTTAAAATCACATCTTACAACTTGTAAATAAAATACATGTACACTTGCACCTACACAATACATTTTACATTTGATGCATTATACACTTTGCTATACATTACATTGATTACATTTGATCGCAATTCGATTTGGTTGTAAATTATTGGACACTACACTCCTAAAGTCTCATCCCCATTTGTGAATTTGTACCCCCACTCCCGGATACTATTTGTAATAGCGTAGACTTTAAATTCTTACAATTTATCGCTTTCGAATTATACCATGGTTAGACCTAGAGTTTGCATGTACATAAAATCAAACGCTAGATAACCTAATACAAAGACAAATACATGAAATCAATACACAATCACACTTGCACCCCCTAGGGTGATCCCACGTGTTGCCTTCCAAAATGGGCCATGCTTGCACGTCGAGTTTCTTTGACAAAACAAATTCAAATGATCATAAGTCCCTCGATGACGCTTTCGAAAGTCGCCTATCAAAATGATCAAGTCCCTTTAAGCAAATTGCCAAAGACACTTGGCACCATTGCATTCATGGTCCATACGATGACCCGCGCCCGTCCCGTTAAACTTCCTAAACGCAAGATTGTCCACCAAATTCAATGGTGGAACAAAATTGTTAAAAGGGGTTGAAAACATAGAGAAAACCTTTGAGTACAATAGGGGTAGACAAAACTCTTAGTTACTTGAGATCAACTTGCAAAAACACTTGCCTCCTTTTCAAAAACCACACCTCACAAACACTTTCAAAACAAACTCTCAAAAACATTTGAAACATCTTTTCGAAAAGATACACACTTTTGTAAAACACTCAAACACGAGTCATTACATTGGTTGCCTAAGACAAGGCATCTTCTTCAAAAACATTTTCAAAACACACACACACACACCACAATTTCAAGCAATTTGAAAATCAAAGGCAAGTGATCTAAAACCAAGTAACTAAGAGCCCATGGATAACCATGGATGAAAAGGGTGCTAATACCTTCCCTTTTCATAATCTACCCCCCGAACCCACGAAACATCTCAAAAGGTTTTTCCTGTGCTTTTTCAACCTTTCCTTTAGGATAAAATAAAAAGTCGGTGGCGACTCTTGCTCAATCGAACAAGTGCGAATACAAACGCAAAACTCAAGTCAGTTCTCCCACCGTATCACAATATGCCTCAAGTATCAATGTGCCAGGTGGTTCCAGATCTAGATCCAGTGGCCCAGGATGGAGGACTACCATGGTCCCAAGTCAACAGGCATGTGGGTGATCCAAAAGGTCAAACAGGCTGGAGCGAAAATGGGCATGGAATTTGCAATTCAAACCCCCTCCTTGAGCCCAATACCCCCTGAGTTTGTCCTTTTTCTTATTTTCTTTTCATTATTTTTTCTATTTTTATTTTATTATTATTATTATCTTAATTAATCAATTAACCAATTAACTTTTTCATAAAAAATCAGAAACAACAAAAATAATATTTTTATTAATTCCATTAATTTTATTATTTATTTTTGTAAATAAGCATTAATTAATTTATTTAGTTTAATTAGGTATAACAATAACATATTTTGCAATAAATTAAAATTAATCTAGAATATTAGGTTTTAATACTTTTAACCTTTTTATTTTATTTCCTTAATTATAAATAAAACCCAAAAACATTTTCATTTGATTAATTAATTAATTATTAACTTAGACTAATTTTTAATTTAAAAATAACAAAAATATGCTTTATTTAATAAAAAGGGTCAAAACCCTAAGACACTCCGGTTTAATTTTCTCGCGCGCGAATTCTTTTTGATCCATATTAAAATATTGTAACTGCTTCGGGAATCTAATAGTTTTTAACTTAGGACTTTATTTATTTATTTATCGCTTTTATTTACTTTTTGCAATTTAATTTCAAAAGGGTTTGTCTTTGGCGATGTAAATACCTGACGCCTTGTAATAGCTTAGATTTATTTTCCGCAATTTACATTCCACGACTATTGACTGTTAGATGTTTGATAAATAGGCAATGCATGACAAGATCAAATTTTAATTTAAAATCAACAATAGATCACCATTAACATGTACAGATAAAAATAACTGAAAATAACACACTCGCAGATGCGCACTCTTAGGGTACACCTCACTCGGTTGCCTCGAACGTGGTCATTGAGTATAGGATGTTTTAGAGGTCGCCCGCTTGTCCAAAGATCATTAAGTTGCCTCGAAATGGTTGCCTCGGAAAAATGATCCAAGACATTAGGGTTACCGCTAAGGCGTCCTAACATTGCTTTAGTGACCACACGTCCCTTAATCGAATTGACCCGAAAACTCCAACGACGATGCTACCTACTCATCAATAGTGGGCTAGCATTGTCTAAAGGACATCTGCACAGTTTAATTCCTTTTTCGAGTAGGTAGATGGTTCTTAAGTACTTGCTCCTTTTAAAACAAAACAAAACTTTTCGCACTTACACTCCTTTCAAACAAAAACTCTTTTCAAACCCACAAACACAAAGAAAAGAAAACTTTTGAAAACATAATGAGCAAATACCTAAGAGCCCGTGGATAACCACAGATAGAAAGGATGCTAACACCTTCCCTTTCTATAATCTACCTCCCGAACCCGAGAAATATCTCAAAAAGGAATTTTTCCGTGCTTTTGTCCTTTCCTTGTTGGATAAAATAAAAGACGGTGGCGACTCTTGCTTACCGCGACATTTTGCGAAAACAAACGCAAACGCGAACCAGCATTCCAAAACAGTCAGTTCTATTTCCACCGATCACAGTATCATACATCACAATCTCATTTATTTTGAGAACATCATTACTCAATACATTTCATACATCATGACATTGCGTACGACTAACTCTTTACCTTTCAGGGAAAGATGCAATCAAGATCTCACGAGTTCTCTCTGGTCTAGTCAAACCAACACCAAGGTTTCTATTCCAGTTGAAGATATTCCAACACTTTCTTTGGTTCAGTCAAACTGGCACCAAGGTTTCTATTCCAGTTGAAGATATTCCAACATTTTTTCTGGTTCATTCAAACCGACACTAAGGTTTCTATTCTAGTTGAAGATGTTCTAAGACTTTCGTCTGGGTCAACCGAATCGCCGCTAAGATTCCCCTGATTTCTATGCCAGTCAAAGTTAATCTGAGACCTCTCCCGGGATTAGTCAAATTGATACTAAGATTTCTTTCCCAGTTGAAGTTCTCATAAGTTTTCCCTGGTTCAGTCAAATTGATACTAAGATTTCTATTCCAGTTCAAGCTATGAAGCCCGGAAATCGACCGGATAAAATATTGATTTCTCCAAAATACCACGAAGCCTGGAATCGACCAGATAGTGGTATATCTTAAATTCAAGCTATGAAGCCTGGAAATCGACCAGATAATAGCTTAATTTCCCCATCAAACTGTGAAGCCTGGAAATCGACCAGATAACAGTACCAGATACTATGAAGCCTGGAATCGACTAGATAGTGGTATATCTCAGCGTCAAGCTATGAAGCCCGAAAATCGACCAAATAATATCTTGATTTCTCCAAAATACTATGAAGCCTGGAATCGACCAGATAGTGGTATAAGAAACCTTGAAGCCTGGCACATGACCAGATAACGGTATAAGACGCTGTGAAGACTGGAGCACGACCAGATAGCGGCAAGAGACACTGTGAAACCTGGAGATTGACCAGATAACAGTATGCGGTACTGCGAAGCTTGGAATTCGACCAAATAGCAGTTTACTCGACCGATTACTATGAAGCCCGGAAATCGACCGGATATTAGTATGCCTTAAATTCAAGTTGAAACCCGGATGCGACCGGATAACCACTTAATTCCTTCTGAAGCCTGGAACACGACCAGATAAGAATAGAGAAATTGCAAAGCCTGGAGCACGACTAGATAGCAAGTGTAATCTCATCTCCCCAGTAAGGCACTGTGAAACCTGGAGCACGACCAGATAGCAGTTAATCTTATTATCCTCAACAAATCACTATAAAGCCTGGAGCCCGACCAGATAGTAGTTCAGTTTCACCTCCTCGACTAAGAGATGATTCCCCAGTAGAGTAACGAACAACTGAAACTCCTAAAATTCTATTTATCCTAAGACAGAGACCAACATTCCTAAACAGATTCCTCCTCAACGACAGGAACATGAATTCTCATCGAAAGAATATCTCACAAAATCAACATTATTCTGGATGGCATCTTTAAGCCCATCTTCGACGACTCTCCTTCATCATTCTGGATGGCATCTTTAAGCCCATCTCTGACGATGTTCCGTCATCTTTTCCAAATGGCATCTGAAAGCCCATTCCCGATACTACCTACATAGTCCAGCACCATCTCATACGAGTGCAAATTTCTGGGCACTTAGTGTTCAATCATCTTCCACCTTCAGACTACGAAAGGTAGACAACCAATCTACATCCTCAGGTTTAAGAAGATTGAACAGGGGAAGTTGTTGTACCCCAAAATTTTCCCTCTCATTTTACTCAACACATGCCCATTGAGGTCCTCAATTTGCTCAAGGATGCCCAAGAGTTAACCAGACAAACTCTCTCCTAAGGCAATGTACCTCAAACTAGGGTTTCCATTTTCATCAAGATGGTTGAAGTCCAAAGGTCCCAAATGCTTTCCATGGTCCTAATATGTTCTCAAGATAATCCATGTCAAGTTTCATGCCTTGCACAAGAAGTTTGCTCAGTCAACTGCTCAGGTGCCTGAAAATCAACTATACTAGGTCAAAGGTCAATTGTGGCCCACATACAGTCAAACTTCAATATTTTTGGTCAACATCAACATTTTTAAGTGATATTCATCATTTTATCAAGGTTTGATCATGATTCCCCAAGGAATGCCCCAAATTCATCAAAACCCAAAAGTTGCTAAATTAGGGTTTCTTAGGAAAAGTCAACCAAACTTTGACCAAGCATAACTTCTTCATGCTTTATCAAAAGATTTCCATCCAAGGCTCATTTTTAATAGGATGCAATTCTATACAACTCATATTCATCCCACAAGTTCAAAATATGCACTCATCAAAAGATATGGATTTCTACATTATAGGTCCTTTTGAAAAGTCAACAAAAAACACCTTTTGGGTCAAAGCTTCTTACATGAAAATGGAAGACCCAATTGAGATGAGACCAAAATGGTTGTTTAGGGGACATCCTAAGATTTCTAAAAAGTCGAAGAGCACTTCTCTAGGGTTAAAATTGGAGGAGATATGCCTTGTCAAAGTTGACCATTTTTGCAAAATTGCCAAAAGTCAAATGTGCTCAAAAATACATTTTTTTGTCAAATGGACCTAGTTTTTCATGATTGAATCTTGCTTGTGACATGGTCCACGACCCAAATCAGCATCTACACTTTATTTGCTTCATTATTTATTTTATTTTGATTTTTTATTATTTAAAATTCAAATTAAATCAAATAAATTGCAAAAAATATAAAAAATTGATTTTTGATCTGATTTTTTGTAGGAATCAAATCTAATTAGGCTGACAAATCATATCCAAAACGTGCAAAACAAATTGAATCAAAATTGGCATGATTAGGCTTATTTTAGAAACATATCATACAAGAGAAAAACCAAATAAAATCTTCATGATCTTCAAAGATACAAGGCATTTTTGTTGTCCTAATTCGTTCTAGTATATATGCTAAACATAACCAAGCCAAAAAAATAAGGATTGAAGTCGTGCAAGCAGAAAAACAAAACTAAAAATTTTGACAAAAAGTGTGGATCCAATTTCTAATCTAGAGGACGATTCAAGACCATTCAAAGCCACAAATCCCTTCCTGGATATCTCCTGAAGCTAACAGGACCATTTGCACGCTTCAAAGCTCTAGGAATCATCACATATTGCCCTCACGGTTTGTCACTTTTTCCAAGATCGTATCTATTCATTCTTGCATTGTTAACATGTTTTGATTACATATTTGTGTTCACATGACTTCCTGGAAACTTTCTGTATATTTAATTGTTAGTTTTGACGCATAAACAATGAGTTGCCATTATTAGGGTTTAGCTTGCCGTTTTAGGGTTTTTTTGATACAGGGAAATTGGGGCAAAAGAAGGATACCTTGATGCTCGTGGCGTCAAGACGAGTTGATTGGTATACTTGGAATTAATTTATCTTGCTTGTTTAAGATTTTTGAAGCTTATGGGCAAGGAACGAGAAGATAACGTGGCTGATGACCATTGGTCCATTTGAATCTGGCGCGCGTTTTTTTTCTTAGCCATTTTGTTTTATATATTATTCATTGGTTTTACTATATTGAGATGTTTCAGAATGAAATTAAACCTATCTTCTGAAAGGGGTTTAGTAAAGATATCAGCCCATTGATGGTCTGTATCTATAAATTTTAAGTTCAAAATTCCTTTCTGAATCTAGTCCCTAATGAAGTGATGTTTTATTTCTATATGCTTAGCTCTAGAATGTAAAATGGTATTCTTACTTAAGCAAATAGCAGAATTATTATCAGAGTATAGGAATGTTACTCTCAAAAATCTGGAAGTCTTCAAGCTGACTTTTCATCCAGAGAATTTGTGTGCTACATCCTGCTGCTGCTATGTACTCAGCTTCTGCTGTTGATAGCGCAATTGTTGATTGCCTTTTGCTGGACCAAGAGATCAGATTTTCTCCCAGAAACTGGCAGCTTCCAGAAGTACTTTTACGCTCCACTCTGTCTCCAGCAAAATCAGCATCGCAGTAGCCTACTAAGCTGTAATCACTAGATTTTCTATAAAACAAACCCAGATTAGTAGTACCTTTCAGATACTTGAAAATTCGCTTAACAGCTGTTAAGTGAGATTCTCTAGGATCTGATTGGAATCTAGCACAGATACAAACACTGAATAATATGTCAGGTCTTGAAGCAGTCAGATAGAGGAGAGAACCAATCATACCTCTGTAGACTTTCTGTTCTACATTTTTGCTTACCTCTTCTCTTTCCAGAATGCACGTGGGATGCATTGGAATCTTTGATGGCTTACATTCTGAGAGGTCAAATTTCTTCAGAATATCTCTGATGTATTTGCTCTGGTGAATGTAAGTTCCCTCTGGAGTTTGATTGATCTGAATTCCTAGAAAGAATTTTAGTTCCCCCATGAGGCTCATCTCAAATTATGCCTGCATACACTTAGCAAATTTTCTTCCAAGAGAAGGATTAGTAGAACCAAAAATAATATCACCAACATAAATTTGACAGACTAAGATGTCATTCTTAACTGATTTACAGAATAGAGTAGTGTCCACTTTCCCTCTGGTGAATTCATTTTCTAATAGAAAGTTACTTAGCCTTTCATACCAAGCTCTGGGAGCTTGTTTCAGACCATATAGTGACTTCTTTAGTTTGAAAACATGTTCTGGATGTTTTGTATTTTCAAAACCAGGGGGTTGGTGTACATAGACTTCTTCTTCTATATAACCATTTAAGAATGCACTTTTGACATCCATCTGATACAGAGTGATGCCTCTATTAACAGCAAATGAAATTAAAAGTCTGATAGATTCTAACCTGGCGACTGGGGCAAAGGTTTCTGTATAGTCTATCCCCTCTTGCTGACTATAACCTTGTGCAACCAGTCGTGCTTTGTTTCTGATGACTTCACCTTGTTCATTTAGCTTGTTTCTGAACACCCATCTTGTTCCAATGACGTTGAATCCTTTTGGTCTGGGAACGAGATCCCATACGTCGTTTCTGGTGAATTGATTCAGCTCTTCTTGCATTGCCAGAATCCAGTCATTATCCAGAAGTGCTTCATCAATAGAAGAATGTTCAATCAGAGACACAAGTCCCATGAGAGTTTCTTCAGAGTTTCTGAAGCTTGCTCTTGTTCTGATTGGATCTTCCTTTCTTCCTAAGATAGTCTCTTCTGGGTGATCCAAGCTGCTTCTGGATAATCTCTTCTGAGGTTGATCAGCAGCAGTTGTAGGATTGCTAGCAGTGCTCCTTTCAGACGTTGAAGGAGTGTCTGTGTTGAGAGCTTCTGATGACTTGTCTTCAGAACCTGTAAATTCAATTTCCATACCTGCAAAAACTTCATTCTGCTTTGACTTTTCAGAGTCAAGCTTATCATCAAAACGAACACTGATTGATTCTTCCACAATCTGTGTTTCTGTATTGTATACTCTGTACCCTCTTGAGCGTTCAGAGTATCCTAACATGATACACTTCTGTGCTTTAGAGTCAAACTTGTTCAAATAATTCTTTGTATTTAATATAAAGCAAGTACATCCAAATGGATGAAAATATGAAATGTTGGGCTTTCTGTTCTTCCACAATTCATATGGAGTATTTTCTAGAATAGGTCTTATTGAGATTATATTCTGAATGTAGAACGCTGTGTTTATTGCCTCTGCCCAGAAGGTCTTAGCAACGTTTGTCTCATTGATCATGGTTCTGGCCATTTCTTGCAATGTTCTATTCTTTCGTTCTACAACTCCATTTTGTTGGGGAGTTCTAGGACAAGAGAAATCATGCAGAATGCCTCTGTCATTAAAGAATGACTCAAAATCTTTGTTTTCAAATTCTCCACCATGATCACTTCTGACTTTAACGATTCTAAGATCCTTTTCATTCTGAACTTGGTTACAGAAGGTAACAAACACAGAGTGTGACTCGTCCTTGTGTCTTAAGAACTTTACCCATGTCCATCTGCTATAGTCATCTACGATTACTAACCCATACTTCTTACCACTGACTGAAGCAGTTTTAACTGGTCCAAATAAGTCAATGTGCAGAAGTTCCTCGCTAAAAGCATAGATAGAAGCAAAATGGCATAGATCATTGAAGCCATTTTGCTTCTATCTATGCTTTTAGCGAGGAACTTCTGGAAACTGTGATCATACTCCTTGATGATCTCATCAGCGTTGCTGGGAGTTTCAGAAATTGGTTCCTTCTGAGAGTTTTGTAAAGTGTTTTCTAATTTTGAAATCTTATTTCTCAGCTCAGAATTCTCCAATTTGAGACTCTCAGTCTTATTAGAGTCAGATTCAAGATTCCTTTTCAGGTCTCTGAATTTAACTCTAATTTGCTGATACCGTTCCAGAATCTCATTAAGGCTTTCAGCAAGTTCAGCCTTTGTAAAGTTAACAGCAAAGTTAGGAAATACCTCTTCAGTATCTGATTCTGAGTCTGATTCAGAAGCTTCACTATCTTCTGAGATGTTAGCCATGAGAGCTATGTTTGCCCTCTCATCATCTGATTCTGAGTCAGCTTCAGACGAGTCAGAGTCATCCCATGTAGCCATGAGACTTTTCTTCTTCTCTCTTCCAAACTTCTTTTTGGGTTTTTCCCTCTGAAGCTTTGGGCAGTCACTCTTATAGTGTCCTTGCTCATTGCACTCATAGCAGATGATGTCCTTGGTGTTTGGCTTTTTGCTGCTAGAGGAGCCTTCAGATCTTCTGTATCCAGAGGAAGAATCTATCCTTTTGTATCTAGAAGAAGACTCGTTCTGATCAGATCTTCTGGGATTCCTGAACTTCCTTTGTCTTTGCTTCCACAGTTGATTTACTCTTCTGGAAAGGAGGGAGAGTTTGTCTTCTTCTGATGAGGATCCATCAGATGTTTCTTCAACTGCCTGCAAAACTTTAGACTCAAATTTTTTGTTAGATTTTAATGCTAAAGGCTTACCTTGCTTCTGAGGCTCGTCAGCTTCTAGCTCTATCTCATGACTTCTGAGGGAGCTGATAAGTTCCTCCAGAGTGATTTTGATGAGATCTTTAGCTAGCTTCAGAGCTGTAACCATTGGTCTCCACTGCTTGGGTAAACTTCTGATGATTTTCTTGACATGGTCAGCAGTAGAGTATCATTTGTCCAGAACCTTGAGACCAGCTACCAGAATCTGGAATCTTGAGAACATTGTTTCAATGGATTCAGATTCTTCCATTTTGAACGCCTCATACTTCTGAATGAGCGCTAGAGCTTTAGTTTCTTTGACCTGAACGTTGCCCTCATGCGTCATTCTGAGTGAGTCAAAAATATTCTTTGCTGTGTCTCTGTTGGAGATCTTTTCATATTCAGTATAGGAGATGGCGCTGAGGAGGATGGTTCTGGCCTTGTGGTGATTCTTGAAGTCACGCTTTTGTTGGTCAGACATTGTTTTTCTATCAATCTTCTGACCACTTGCATTCACAGGGTGCGTGTATCCGTCTGTCACCATATCCCACAGATCAGCATCATGTGCCAGAAAGAAGCTTTCAATTCTGTCTTTCCAGTAATCAAAGTTTTCTCCATCAAAGACTGGAGGTTTGCCGCTGAATCTGTCTCTGTCCTCATTGTTGTCATTGCTGGTGTGAGAATAGTTTCCTGCCATTGTGTTTTTCTGACGCTGGATCTTGTACTGACACGGTTAAGTGTTTTAGCTCAGAACCAGGAGCTCTGATACCAATTGAAGTAGTGAGAAACACAAGAAGGGGGGTTGAATTGTAAAACTAAAAATCAATGAATGAACAAGATATTTTTATCCTGGTTCGTTTGATCTCAAACTACTCTAGTCCACCCGTCAAGGTGATTTCGCCTCTCTCCAACGAGGTCTTAATCCACTATATTCAACTGAATATTACAGACTGCTTTAACAACTGCTAAAGCCTTCTTGATGCATACCACAACCCGGTTTGTCAAGGAAACACTTTCTTACAAAGAAGATAAATCTAAGTGTGTGAATGTTTTCTACAAAACTATATCACAACTGTGATGTATACACAACTTAAAGCTTAGAAATTAGATTGCTAAACAATGATTGAATATGAGAATGTGTAGTGTTTAGCAAACTGAGAGAAGGAAGATTTTGATCAGCTTTTATGCGTGTAAAGATTTGGAGAGCATTAGCCAATTTAATCTTCAAAGTCTTGTTTATATAGCACTGAGATGTTGAACGTTGGAGCAATATTCTTGATTCAATGCTATTAACAAACTTTCCTTATCGAGCAGATCTTGTCTGGAATGAGGCCGTTGGTATTAATTTGCTTTCAATGCACAGTACCGTTGCTTACTTAATGCAAGTTCTGGCTTGGCTCATTCTGACTCTGCTTAGCTGCTGATGAACTGTTGTGTTTCTTTATCAGAGTGTTGAGCTCAGTTTTATTCATCAGGCTTCAGCATATACGTGAGTTAATCTTCTGATTCTGACATTCTGATATGGCAACTTCTGATGCTGATGTCAGGAACCAAAATTCTGATGCTGATTAGGTGTGATCTTGCTTATATCAATCAGAGTATATGCAAATCAGAACGTAATAATTTAGGCAGCAGATAGTTCATACATGAATCATATAAATAATATATCTTTTCACTTTGTTATCATCAAAACTTAAACATAGGGTAGTAGATTCAAACTTTGTTCTAACAGGTTGCCTAGGAAATAATGGTCGTGTCCCTCGAATGTAGGGATACCTTAGCAATGACCCGCGATTCAAAGTCGTCATAAAGGTCGTAGTCCCTACTTGTCCCTCGAGTTGCCTACGAATTGATCTTATAACGATAGTCCCTTCGAAACGCTAAGGTATCCTTACTTGTTGCCTTCAGTGACCATTTCGTCCCTTCGATCGTCCCTTTAAAACTCCAACGACGGTGCTACCTATTTCTCAATAATGGGATAGGATTGTCTAAAGGAAAACGAACAGTCTTTTTCGAGTAGGTAGATTAGTTCCTAGGTACTTGCTCAAAATAAACAAACTTTTTCACATAAACACTTTTCAAACAGTTTTCAAAAATAACTTCATAACACTCTTGAGGACAGAAACAAGGGTTAAAACGAAGTAAAACAAAACTTTTCAAAACAAGCACACACAAGCAATTTCAAAATGAGCAAGTACCTAAGAGCCCGTGGAAAACCCCAGATAGAAAGAGTGCTAACACCTTCCCTTTCTATAATCTACCCCCCGTACTCAGAAACATCTTGAAAAAGGTTTTTTTTTTCTTTTTCCTTTTCCTGATTGGATAAAATAAAAGTCGATGGTGACTCTTGCTTACCGTGACATTTTGCGAACAAAAAACGCAAACCAGTATAACAGTCAGTTCTGCCACCGTATCACAGCGCCCATTATGCAACCTCCATATTGGAATGAACCATTTGAGATAATGTGTGACGCTAGTGACTACGTTGTAAGCATAATCTTAGGACAAATAAAGGATAAAAAGCTTCATGCGATTTACTACACAAGTAGAACCCTTGATCCTGCACAATGAACTACGCCACCATAGAGAATGAACTATTAGCTGTCGTGTTCACTTTGGATAAATTTTGTTCTTGCTTAGTAGGAGCAAAGATAATTATCTATACCGATCAGGCTGCAATTAGGTACCTAATAAGTAAAAAGGACGCCAATCCAAGACTACTTAGGTGGATCTTACTTCTACAAGAGTTTGATTTAGAAATCAAAGACAAGAGAGGCACCGAGAATGTAGTAGCTGATGACTTATCTAGAATGGAAGGCATAAAATCTGAGAAAGTACTCATCAATGATGATTTTTCTTACAAATGCCTCATAGACCAGTTAGAATCAGAAAGCACTACAATTGAATGCCCTATAACTTATAATGATGCTGAGATAAATGAAATCGTGGAAGCAGTCTACAAAAAAACCAGTGCCATGGTAGGCCAACTTTGTCAACTACTTGGCTGCTGGAGTGCTTCCACCAAATCTAACCTATCAACAAAAGAAGTTTTTCCATGATCTTAAACAATATTATTAGGATGAGCCTCTTATTTTCAAGAGAGGCATTGATGATATTTTCCTTCGATGTGTCCCCGAAGATGAAATAGAAAATATAATTTCCCATTGCCATGCTTCTCCCTATGATGGACATGCAAGTACTTCAAAGACTTGTGCCAAGATCTTACAAGATGGCCTCTATTGGCCTTACCTATGCAAATATGTCCATATTGCAGTAATAAATTGTGACTGGTGCCAACGCACCAGCAACATCTCCAGACGCGACGAGATGCCTCAAAAAGTCATCTTAGAAGTGGAAGTCTTTGACGTGTGAGAAATTGATTTCATGGGACCTTTCTCATCCTCTTTTGGCAATAAATACATACTCGTTGTTGTACATTAAATATCAAAATGGATCGAGGCAGTAGCTTCTCCAACAAATGACGCATGATTAGTAATCAAGCTCTTCAAAAATATAATTTTTCCTAGATTCGGTGTTCCAAGACTTTTCATTAGTGATGGCGGCTCCCATTTCATTTCAAAAATCTTTGAAAAACTATTAATGAAATATGAAGTCCGACACCGTGTAGCAACACCCTATCACCCCCAAACAAGTGGGAAAGTAGAGGTCTCCAACGGAGACATTAAGCAAATCTTAGAGAGAACCATTGCCACTTCTAGGAAAGATTGGTCGTCCAAATTACACGAGGCATTATGGTCATACATAACAGCCTATAAGACACCCATAGGAACCACACCATTCAAACTAGTTTATGGAAAATCATGTCATATGTCGGTAGAACTCGAGCATAAAGCTTATTGGGCGATCAAAACCATCAATTTAAGTTACACTGTCGTGGGCCAAAAGTGAATCTTAGATACCCATGAGTTAGAATAGCTTACACTAGATGCATACGAAAATGCCAAGATCTATAAAGAAAGAACAAAAATGGCACGACAAGCGCATATCTAAGAAAGAGTTCAATGAGGGAAACATAGTGCTCCTGTTTAATTCTAGACTTAAATTGTTCCCAGGAAAACTTCATTCTAGGTGGTCCGGTCTGTTTGAAATAACTAAGGTTTCTCCAAGTGGAGCTATTGAAATTAAAGGAAAATCTAGCGAACCATTTATCATAAACGGGTAGCGCTTGAAGCATTATCACTATATTGACAACATAAATTATTCCACTAGTTTCCATATTGCAGAGCTACCCGCTCACTCTCAGATTTTATCACCTAATAAAGTTATGTCGAGATTACGACATAAAACAAAATGCTTGGTGGGAGAGACCCCACTTTCTAGTCTTTTATTTTGATTTACTGATTTTAGTCTTTACATTTTCTTACTTTTCATTCTTTTTCTTTTCATAAAAGTTATGCAGTATTGTTCTCTACAGTTAACCACTACTAACTTAATTCTAACTGTCAACTTACTTACAGGCTAACTTAATTTTAGCTAACTAAACTAACTAACGATGCAAGAAGTTGACACAATGGGAATTACTTTTAGAGGAACAGCCCAGAGGAGGCGTTTTGAGGCACTGGCTGCAAGAGAGATGACACTAACTTTCTACCATGATGGCCCTACCATGACCACATTAAGTATTAGGGATAGTGTGATGTTTTTTCAGAACCAAATAGGTTGGGATACTTCTCCCTTGAGAAGGAGATTTAGTTCTTATCATAGGTTGGCCTTAGAATTCCTGAGCTCACTCACCTTTTTGCAACCATGGATTAGGATTTAACCGAGGCCTAACTATTTTTAGAAATAACCGCGAGCTTGTTGATCTGTTAGGATTTCCTAGTGGCCCACACGTCTTTACTAGTACCTAAGAGGACCGTCTTATGGACCTTGAACTTGAACACTTTTAGGGTAGCATAACCGGTAATAGCAATCCTGAGCTTGATAACATGTTTTCTGAGAGTAACCATAACCCTGCTATTCGGTATTTTCACAAGATCCTAGCCCACATCTTGTTTGGAAAGCAGGTAAACATAACATCAGTGTCTAGAGAAGAACTTTTCATATTATATTGTGCTTCCCAAAACCACACCCTCAATGCTGCTACCTTTAGGATAACTAACTTTGTCCATATTACACAGACTGATCTTGCACCTATCTTAGTAGTAGGCTTAGCGGCCATGATAGCCAATGCTATTGGAATGCGACAACCACTTCTAGGACTCAACACTCTGGGTAGATTCCAACCCATGAATGTACAGTTTTGTTTCAACACTGGAATTATTAGAAACCTTGGCCCTAACGAATTTGAACTTCTCATTAACAACCAGGTTATGCAACTCTTCACCTTGCCAAATCCCAGAACTAGTGTTCATGACCGAAACAACTAGCTATTTAATTTAGAAGTACACCATATTTCACCTGCAGCTTCTCCCGAAACACCACAGATCTATGATCACAATGATTCTTTTCTCTCCGATCCTGAAACACATCCATTCTATCACAATTTCCCATCCACCAACCAGCCCACCCCTTCATGTGCCTTTGTTACTCTAGTTGTCTATGCACGTCCCTCTATTGATCTAGCTACTGCCATCCTTGCTTTACGAACTGACCTAAATTGCTTGAGAGAAGAATTCACTAATTTAAGCATTGATTTTCATGGTTTTATGGATTTAGTGACGGAGCAGGTGGATCACATCTTTCAACACATCTACTCCTCTGCTCAGAATACTAATAGTAGTGGTTGATTTTCCTAACATACTGCATTTTTCCCAACTCACACACTAAATAGTGAGGATATTGTTTAAGTTAGTATGGGGGAAGGATAACTAATTCAGGATTTCTCACGCTTTCTATAATAGATTTCTTGTTTTCTGTTTTTTCCTTTCTAGATTAGATTTTTCTGCTTTCTGTAACTTCTGTTTCTTTCTTCAAAATATTGTTTGGAATACAAGTTTTGATTCAGTTAAAGTTTATGGCATTGTTTCTTATATTTACATACCTATATATACGATATATAATGTTACACAATTTATCATATACATACTGACATAAATATCGTGCCTGAACACTCTGTATTCTGGAAAACAAAAACTGGAGATATTAATTTTTTTGTGTTTTAGCATTGTGGCGCTCGCCACACTTTCTGTGACGATCATCAGGCCTCTACATAGTGTACTGCCCGACACCCACTATGTGCCCCTCGGCACAGAGTAAATCATGCACGTGTATTTGTTTATTATAGATAACCCTTTCGTCTTTTTCTTTCATCTTCTTCCACTTTCACTAAAACCCCATTAAACCCCATTATTACCCGCTCCTTACCATCTATGTTCTCCTCCTATTTAAGCACTTGTGCAGCAAAACCAAAAGCCACAACCTCTCCTTCTGTCAGTTTCAAAAACTAAACAGTCCACCATCTTTGAGTCTCATTATGTCTCAAAGAATCCAACATCAAAGAGGAAACCCTGGCCTTTCAGGAATTGTGTTTAGAAATGGTGAAGTTGGGACACATCAGGAGGCACAGTACCAGAGGTTCTATCAATGTTCAGTTACCTCTACAAGGTATGTCGATGTAAACTGTCTGCATGAGTTGGGGCTGTTAGACAGTTTGCAATGGATGCTCTGAAATTATGACCTGACATATGTCTGCACACTAAACCACCCCACATATGAATCCTTAACCTTGGAATTTCTGAGTTCCTTCTTCTACAACATGCTTGCTGATGAAAATATATACCTCACTGAAACTGCAAATTTTAGAATGTTCAACACCGAATATTCTTTGAATCAGAAATCTCTGAGCGATTTGCTTCACTTCCCTCGTGAGGGAGAGGTATACTATCGAATCCCTCCGGAGGCAGATTGGGCGTCAATGACATTCACACTATGAAACTCTTTAACCAGTGAGATACCTTCTAGTTGGGAGGGAATTTTTGCTTCCTTTATTCATAATCCATCCATCTGCTATTTTCATCGCATTCTATCCAACACCATTTTCGGGAGGATACACAAAAACAAAGTGAATTCTAAGGAATTATTTTTCCTACATTAGACCTTCATGCCTAATTGGAAGATCAATACTAGTGTGTTCCTTTTGGCACATATCCAACCCATTTGTGCAATGGGTACTACACCTTTCTGTATTGGAGGGTTAGTTACCTCTATAGCACTTGCTTTGAACCTAGGGGACAAACTAGAGAATTTGCCTTCATTTCCAGCCCTATTTATCGATATTGACAATTGTCGTGCTAGTCACCTAATCAAGGCTAGAGAGAATGGAAAATATAATATTATGGTGCAAAATAAAGTAGTTTCAAGTATTATTTTACTTAATCCCAGGTTGACCGATGTAACAAATATGGAGAAGTGGCATTATGATCTGAATACTCCTGCCCCTGGTGAAAACATCCATGATAACCAAGATGGTTTGAATAATGTTGAGTCCGATGAGATGGAGCAAGAACTAGACCAAGAAGCTCCATAACCTGACATCCACCCACATGCTGCATAATTTCCTCCTGTAAATCTTGTAGGTTCATCATCTGGGCATCAACCCCGAAGAAGAGGAAACAAGGGCCAGCCAGTTACTCTTGATGATATTTATGCTGAAATGTTGCGACACCATGAGGCAGAAGCTCAACATTACCAAATAATGGAGGCGCAACATAATGAGGTGTTACAGGAGGCCTGACGAATTCAACGAGATCAAAACCACTACGCCTACTGGAATGACCATCGTATGTCGGAACTAACCAAAGAAATGCAAGTGTTGACTTTTCATGTTGACAGCCTGCATGATTTTGTTACTCATGTAGGACTTCGAGGGTTTGGTGTAGAGCCTTTCCAAGGTGGAGATGATGCACGTAGACGAGCACGAGCAAGGGCACGTCGCGGAGCACGTGGCCGAGGCGACGAGTATCATTATCTCAGTTTCTTTCATCCTTTCTCACATTACATTATTGCATTGGGAAAATGCTCGGGTTAAGTATAGGGGATGAAGCTTTACCTCTTTCATTTACCGCTTTCTAAGTAGATTTACATTATCGACTATTTCCCTTAAATTAACATTTATGTAATATCAAGTTCTTATATGCAAATTTTTGTTTATTATTTGACTTCCTCACTTTATTGAGCCATAACAAAAATTTTGTTAGTTAGATGCATAACTTGTCAAATTCAAAAAGTATATAGGTTGCTCACTCTTAAGACATGTTAGAAATTTTGAGTTTAATTAAACAAAATTGATATCGTCTTAACACTCTAAAACCCCTGATTATGTGAGAACGATTTAAGTACCTATTATACCAAAACCTTAAGCTTTAGTTTTAAAGTAACCCCGCGTAGTTTATATAAGCAGTCGGCACCGTCTTGATCACAAACTACATAGAGAGCCGATGAATATAAATGAATGATCTTAAAATATCTCCAAAACATCTTGCCTTGATAAATTGAAAACAGGGAATGCGCTAACTAAGTTAGGTCACCCTCACCCGGTCATTTAATCCAACGGTTGTGGAACCTACCAAAAAGTATGTTATAACAACCCGATGTAAGTTGGTTCAGAGGTATCTGGTGTTGAAATTGGTAGGGCGAACTATATTCAGATCCTTCGTAACTTGCAATCGGGTAAATAAAGGGGTTACCAAATTTATATACCAGAACCCCGTGCTTAAAATGACCATCACTAAGCGGCTACTCTACTATGTGTGTGCAAAAAGATAAAGGGCTTAATGTGATTGTGATCGAACAAAATGGGTGAAACAAAGCAAAAATAACTAGGTTAAGCTATAATAGCATGACTGGGATTGGTCTGCATAATGTGGGGTTGCTTAGTGTTATTATTGTATCTTTAGTGTTGATACTGAACTTACATTGTTCTAATGGAAATACCTTGCAACCACGTACAATTTGAATTGTGCCATGTATATGCGTTTAACCCGTTGTTGTGCCCCAAAATTTGCCCTCCCTTTTCTTCAATATTTTCTCACCACAAGACCCTTGGAGCTCAAGATCAAGTTAGGGTTTGCTCTGCTCAAGACTCCTCCTTGCACTGTTGACCCAAATTAGGGTTTGAGTTTGCACAAAGATGTTTTGACCTAAAATGCCTAAGATGACTTTCATGCTTCATGTTGGACTCCCAAGTTTACCCATACCAAATTTCAAGCCTTGATTCCAATCTTTGCCCAGTCAACTGGACAGTTGACCTAGAAATCAGCTGTATTGGGGAAAAGTTAACTGTGGTCAATTGACAGTCAAACCTCATGATTTTTGACCCACATCAACATTATGAACTCATACAAACCATTTGGTCAAGTTTGGATCACAATTCCACAAGAAATTTGATCAGATCACCAAAAGGGCAAAATGGTCATTTTTAGGGTTTTGACTACACAAAGACAATTTTTGACTGTTTGACCTAGCCAAGGGAAAACCAAGCTCACATATGGACTCAAGGACTCAATTTCATTGTCTTGACATAGTCAACAAATTCAAAAGATCCCAAATGCACAAGATTGACAGATGAATTTTCCAGTCAATTGATCAATTTTGACTGTATACTGAAAAGTCAAACTTTGACTTTTTGGTCAAAATCAAGTGTCAAGATTCATTTTTCATCAAAACATGCCAAATTATGAAACTTGTTCATCAAGAAATCAAAAATTGCAAATTAGGGTTTAAAATGAAGAATTTTCATAACTTAGAATTTTTCTAAGTTATGAAAATCCCTAATTTTTTCCTAACTTTGTCCCATTTTTCCACCAAGATGCATTTGGATTCAAACAAAAGTCAAAAAATGAAAGTTGTAGTCCATTGCAAAATCTACAACTTTGATTCACAAAGTTTCCTCAAAAGAAGCTTGTAGCTCAAGTTATGATTTTTGGAACAAGGGTGCAAAACATTCTTAACTTAGAGAAATTTTGACCTATTTTAGGCAGGATTTTTGCCTAACTTCATGGCTACTTTTCACATGCTTCCACTTGGAATTTCAATTTGAATTACAAAGACGGATTGTAGTACACATTCCAAGATTTCCAAAATGTCCAAGAACTCATCAAACAACCTTGTGGTTAGGGAGAATCGAATTTGGCAATATGGGCAAAACTCACTTTGTTCATGGCCAATTTACATGTCCATAACTTTGCATTTTTTAACTCAGCATGCTCTAAGCTAGATTACAGGTCCTTTATCTCATCCACACTCATAAATTTAATGCAAACCCCTTGTGTTTGAGCCTTATATTATGTGTTTAAGCATTACATACAAGATTGAGCTATAATTAGAAAAAGCAATATATCCATTTTTGAAAAGTGGAACTTTATGTCAAGTTTGCAAATCAAGAAGTACAAGGCAAATCTCTTTGGCACAAGTTCAGAAGCATGTCACACTGATCAAGAGGGATGGTTGCAGCACATTTGGGGGTCATGTACAAGTCTAGAGAACCAAGTTGAAGGGGTGAAAAACACAAGAAGGGGGGGTTGAATTGTAAAACTGAAATCTTAAAGCAATTGACAAGGTATTTTTATCCTGGTTCGTTTGATCTCAAACTACTCCAGTCCACCCGTCAAGGTGATTTCGCCTCTCTCCAACGAGGTCTTAATTCACTATATTCAACTGAATATTACAGACTGCTTTAACAACTGCTAAAGCCTTCTTGATTCAAACCACAACCCGGTTTGTCAAGGCAACACTTTCTTACAAAGGTATAAAACAATGTGTGTGGATGTTTTCTACAAAACTTTATCACAACTGTGATGTATACACAAATGAAGCTTAGAAACTAGATTGCTAAACAATAATGAATATCAGAGTATGAGGTTTAGCAAAACTGGTAGAACGGAGATTATGGTTCAGCTTTGTGCGTGTAGAGATTTGGAGAGCATTAACCATTTCAATCTTCAAAGCCTTGTTTATATAGCACTTGAGATGATGAACGTTGGATGCAATATTCTTGATTCAATGCTAATAACAAGCTTTCCTTATTGAGCAGATCTTGTCTGGAATGAGGCCGTTGGAATTAATTAGCTTTCAATGCACAGTACCGTTGCTTCTTCAATGCACGTTCTGGCTTGGCTCATTCTGATTCTGCTTCGCTGCTGATGAACTATTGTGTTTCTGTATCAGAGTGTTTGAGCGCAGTTCTGTTCATCAAGCTTCAGCATGTATGTGAGTTGATCATCTGATCTTGACGTTCTGATGTAACAACTTCTGATGCTGGTGTATGATATCAAATTCTGATGCTGAATAAACGTGATCTTGCTTATTTCAATCAGAGTATCTGCAAGTTAGAACATAATAATTTTAGGCAGCAGATAGTTCATTCATGACACTTATAAATACTATATCTTTTCACTTTGTTATCATCAAAACTTAAATATAGGGTAGTAGATTCAAACATTATTCTAACAATCTCCCCCTTTTTGATGATGACAAAAACTAGATATTTTAAATGAAAAATAACGTGAAAAGGTATCTGGAAAAATGTATCAGAGTAAAGAAGTACGGAGAATTCAGAGTTAAGAGATACTCCCCCTGAGTTGATTACTTCCCTTTGATTATACGTGTTCTTCAGGATCAGATCTTTTTCTTTCTTTGAACATCAGATTATCAGAGTCTTTGACTTATCAGAGAGCAGAGCTTCAGAGCTTTTCTTGTCAGAGCTTTGCTTTGGATCAGAGTATTAGGACGATCAGAACTTCATATTGATCAGAGCAACATTGATCAGAGTTTCTAGTCTTCAGAGTGTCCAGGAGCTTCCTTGTGCCTGTAGACTTTAAACAAAACAGAAAAAAACATTTCAAGTAATAAAGTTAGAATGTTTGAGAATTTCTGTCTAGTTAGCCGTTATTGATTTTAAATATCATTCTTGTTCTCCCCCTTTTTGTCAGCAATCAAAAAGTGTTGGTGATGTGCTAAAACAATTAAGATCAGAAAAACAAATTATATTAAGATAGTTCAGAATCAGAGCAAGAAAATATTACAAAAACTTAATCAAAACAGTACATCAGAAAATCAGGAAAACATGAAAAAGGTCATGCATGAAAAAGATTTAAGGTTGAGGAGGCATGCGTGTGAACAGGCTCTCCAGCATCGCTTGAATCTTTTCAGAAGTTTCATTTTGCTTCTGCACCATGCTGACAACAGAGTCAATCTTGCTGTCCTGCACATCCATTCTTGCTTTCATCTTCTGATCATTTTCTTCCATCCGCTGCTGTAGACGCAAGTCATTTAGCCTTAGTTCTTCCAGAGTCTGCCTGTCCAAGGCAGCTTGAGAAGCATCAGAAGGAGGAGGCTTCTCAGAACTTTCAGCGACATCTTCTGCTTGATTTTCTTCAGCCTGAATGGTCTTGTCTTCTTCTGATGGTTGCACCTTTGCAGCTTGCTGTTTCTCAGACCAAGATTCACTGTCCAGAGGGAGCACAACTTCCTGAGGCAGCTGACTTTCAACTTCCTTCAGCAGCTTGCTGAAGTTCTGTTGAGCCTGCTCATAGTTGATATCCTGCAACTTGAGGGCTTCAGCACGTACCCATAGTCTGAACTGTGACCAGAGCTGATCAGAAGCAGCTGGGTCAATCATCCCAGGACAGACTTGCTTCAAAGAAGCAATCCATTGCAGCACACCTGTTTCAAAATTCAAAATACCAGAGCCAACATCTGGTTGCTTTGGTTTTGGGATGGCAATTTTGTGTCTTAAATCAGCAAGACGTTCAAGACTGGTTAAGTCAATGAATGTTCTGCTGGGGTTTTCAGCGGTTTTCTGAGAGACTGTTTGTTTTGGAGGAGGGGTATCAGAATCAGATATTTCGATTGGAGTGGGTGGTGTTTTGGGAGTTTTTGGAGGTGTCGATTCTAATGAGGATGGTAACTGGGGCATGAAAACAGTGGTTCCACATGGCAACTGCATTGCCAACGGTGATGGTTGAGGTGAGTGAGGGTCAGAATGATGAGGAGAAGGGGTTTCAGAGTGGTGAAACTCTGTTTGTGGTGAAGGTGGATTAATTTCTGGTTGGGGAGAGGGAGGTGGAATCTCTGATTGCTCAGGGATCAGAGGTTCTTCTGAGAGTGGTTGTTGTTGTTGTGGTTCTGGTTCTGGTTGTTGTTGTTGTTCTGGTTGTGGAGGAGGAACATTTAGTGGTTCAGAGTTTGGTTTGGCAGAGGCATGTTCACGCTCAATGTCAGCTAGCACTCGGTCAAGTGCTGGTGTTATTGAAATTGTAGGTTGTTTGGGGAGTTTGGTTCTGGGTCTTCTGAGTAGTAAGGCCTCAGAAGGGTCTTCTGGTATGGTTTCATCAATAGTAGGGATTGGGATTGATATTCTATGGGAGGTTTGAGGAGCAGCAGATGCTGGAATAGTAGATGAAATTAAAACAGGGGCAGCAGATGAATTACCTCTTTTCTTTGGAGTCTGATGAGATGATCCTTCTGATGGCGCTTTTCTCTTCTTTGTCTTCTTCAGAGTCACTTCAGGTTGGGGTTGACTCAGATCTTTGATCTTCAGCTTTGAACCTGTATCTTCTGCCTTGTACGCATCTGGGTACCTGAGAAACATCTCTGGTTTGGATTCCATTTCAGAAAATACCGGAAAATCACTCAGAGGCACTCTTCTGCTGGAGATATCAGCAGTTGAAGTAGCTCTGGGTTCCTTCTGAATATTTTCTATCAGCTTCATCTTTTTCAGATTCTTTGCGTTCAGAGGCTTCCCAATAGTTGGTTCAATAGTGCTCAGCTCCTGAGCTTCAATCAGATGTTCAATCAGCCTATTCTCTGTCAGAATATCTGATATAAGCCTTCCAAACGGTATCCAGTCCCTCTTGGTTCTTTCTTCTTCTCTAGTTTCTTTCACACAGGTCTTGAGATGGTTGAACAGGAAGTGAGCCAGATTGATCTTTATCTTCTGATCAATAAAGTAGATCAGAAACTGCTGATCCACGTTTATATAATCAGGAGAACTTGTTGGTTTCCTGTGGTTGAAGCATCCCAGAACAATCTTAGCCCATACTCTGCAGTGATCCTTCAGATCCTTAATTTTGCTGCTGGGCATTCCAAGAGTGAAAATCCTATTGGCTACCACACCTACATCAGCGCATCTTTCAGCCATGTCCACACAACGGACTCCACCACCACTTTGACCGATTAGCCTTGCAATGAGATCTTCAGAAATTACAATCTTCTTCCCCATGACAGAGGAGATGACTAGATGTTTTGAAACCTTGGCGTGAATCCAAAATTCCTTGACTAGCGCTGGGAATGTTGGTCCAACCAACCTATCGAAGTACCTTTCCCACTTTTGAGCCCTAATTTCTTCAGTTAGGTCAAAACCATTTTCCTTCAAGCTTTCAAAGTCAATGATTAACTCAGAGAGCACTTCAAGGTTCTTCACCGGTGTGAGGAGAGTTCTGAGTGGCACCTGATATTGCTCAGAAGTTGCTTTCTTCTGATTGCCTGCAGAAATGCTGGAGGATGCCATTATTCACACTAAAAAAGCTTTGAGAATGAATTAAAAAAAAAAAGGTTTGTAGGAGATGAACTCAGAAATATGCAGAAAATGCTTGAGTGTTTGTGAGAAAGCGTAAAGAATAAATGAGAGATTAATGTGCTTAAATAGAGTTTTCAAAATTGTTTTGAAAAGTTAAACGTTTTTAAGAGAGAGAAAAAAAATCATGATTGCCATTTAAAAGAATGATTACTTTTCATTAAATGCTTGCTGATTTTGGGGGATTTGAGAAAGATACTTAAAAACGGTTACCAGACATGTGTCTCAATGCACCCAATCAGCGCTTTGCCTTCTCAGAAGCGTGCACGCGTTCTGCTTCAGAGATTTGCTGATGATTGGATGACACTTGTTTGATGTAGTGATCAGCACGTCTGCCTTTGAGATTAGACTCTCAGATCTTTAGACTTGCATCTGATACAATCTGCATTTTCTATCTTTCTGAAAGGAGATTGATCAGAAGTTCACAGTAAAATAATTACATTCTGAAAGTAAATATATGGAATTAAAACATTTTCACTCTGGGCACACTTTCATGCTGAGATGTTTCAGAATGAAATTAAACCTATCTTCTGAAAGGGGTTTAGTAAAGATATCAGCCCATTGATGGTCTGTATCTATAAATTTTAAGTTCAAAATACCTTTCTGAATATAGTCCCTAATGAAATGATGTTTTATTTCTATATGCTTAGCTCTAGAATGTAAAATAGGATTCTTACTTAAGCAAATAGCAGAAGTATTATCACAAAGTATAGGAATGTTACTCTCAAAAATCTGGAAGTCTTCAAGCTGACTTTTCATCCAGAGCATTTGTGTGCTACATCCTGCTGCTGCTATGTACTCAGCTTCTGCTGTTGACAGAGCAATTGTTGATTGCCTTTTGCTGGACCAAGAGATCAGATTTTCTCCCAGAAACTGGCAGCTTCCAGAAGTACTTTTACGTTCCACTCTGTCTCCAGCAAAATCAGCATCACAGTAGCCTGCTAAGCTGTAATCACTAGATTTTCTATAAAACAAACCCAGATTAGTAGTACCTTTCAGATACTTGAAAATTCGCTTAACAGCTGTTAAGTGAGATTCTCTAGGATCTGATTGGAATCTAGCACAGATGCAAACACTGAATAATATGTCAGGTCTTGAAGCAGTCAGATAGAGGAGAGAACCAATCATACCTCTGTAGACTTTCTGTTCTACACTTTTGCTTACCTCTTCTCTTTCCAGAATGCACGTGGGATGCATTGGAATCTTTGATGGCTTACATTCTGAGAGGTCAAATTTCTTCAGAAGATCTCTGATGTATTTGCTCTGATGAATGTAAGTTCCTTCTGGAGTTTGATTGATCTGAATTCCTAGAAAGAATTTCAGTTCCCCCATGAGGCTCATCTCAAATTCTGCCTGCATACACTTAGCAAATTTTCTTCCAAGAGAAGGATTAGTAGAACCAAAAATGATATCATCAACATAAATTTGACAGACTAAGATGTCACTCTTAACTGTTTTACAGAATAGAGTAGTGTCCACTTTCCCTCTGGTGAATTCATTTTCAAGCAGAAAGTTACTTAGCCTTTCATACCAAGCTCTGGGAGCTTGTTTCAGACCATACAGTGACTTCTTTAGTTTGAAAACATGTTCTGGATGTTTTGTATTTTCAAAACCTGGGGGTTGGTGAACATAAACTTCTTCTTCTATATAACCATTTAAGAATGCACTTTTGACATCCATCTGATACAGAGTGATGCCTCTATTTACAGCAAATGAAATTAAAAGTCTGATAGATTCTAACCTGGCGACTGGGGCAAAGGTTTCTGTATAGTCTATCCCCTCTTGCTGACTATAACCTTGTGCAACCAGTCGTGCCTTGTTTCTGATGACTTCACCTTGTTCATTTAGCTTGTTTCTGAACACCCATCTTGTTCCAATGACGTTGAATCCTTTTGGTCTGGGAACGAGATCCCATACGTCGTTTCTGGTGAATTGATTCAGCTCTTCTTGCATTGCCAGAATCCAGTCATTATCCAGAAGTGCTTCATCAATTGAAGAAGGTTCAATCAGAGACACAAGTCCCATAAGGGTTTCTTCAGAGTTTCTGAAGCTTGCTCTTGTTCTGATTGGATCTTCCTTTCTTCCTAGAATAGTCTCTTCTGGGTGATCCAAGCTGCTTCTGGGTAATCTCTTCTGAGGTTGATCAGCAGCTGTTGTAGGATTTCTAGCAGTGCTCCTTTCAGACGTTGAAGGAATGTCTGTGTTGAGAGCTTCTGATGACTTGTCTTCAGAACCTGCAAATTCAATTTCTATACCTACAAAAGTTTCATTCTGCTTTGACTTTTCAGAGTCAAGCTTGTCATCAAAACGAACACTGATTGATTCTTCCACAATCTGTGTTTCTGTATTGTATACTCTGTACCCTCTTGAGCGTTCAGAGTATCCTAACATAATACACTTCTGTGCCTTAGAGTCAAACTTGTTCAAATAATTCTTTGTATTCAATATAAAGCAAGTACATCCAAATGGATGAAAATATGAAATGTTGGGCTTTCTGTTCTTCCACAATTCATATGGAGTCTTTTCCAGAATAGGTCTTATTGAGATTCTATTCTGAATGTAGCACGCTGTGTTTATTGCCTCTGCCCAGAAAGTCTTAGCAACGTTTGTCTCATTGATCATGGTTCTGGCCATTTCTTGCAATGTTCTGTTCTTTCGTTCTACAACTCCATTTTGTTGGGGAGTTCTAGGACAAGAGAAATCATGCAGAATACCTTTGTCATTAAAGAATGACTCAAAATCTTTATTTTCAAATTCTCCACCATGATCACTTCTGACTTTAACGATTCTAAGATCTTTTTCATTCTGAACTTGGTTACAGAAGGTAACAAACACAGAGTGTGACTCGTCCTTGTGTCTTAAGAACTTTACCCATGTCCATCTGCTATAGTCATCTACGATTACTAACCCATACTTCTTACCACTGACTGAAGCAGTTTTAACTGGTCCAAATAAGTCAATGTGCAGAAGTTCTAATGGCTTAGAGGTGGAAACAACATTTTTGGTTTTAAAAGAAGGTTTTGCAAATTTGCCTTTCTGACATGCTTCACACAGAGCATCTGAATTGAACTTCAAATTAGGAAGTCCTCTGACCAGATTGAGTTTGTTAATCTGAGATATTCTTCTCATACTAACATGTCCCAATCTTCTGTGCCAGATCCACTGCTCATTGCTAACAGACAGAAGACATTTTACATTCTGACTCTTTAGTTCAGAAAGTTTGATTTTGTAAATGTTGTTTTTCCTCTTACCATTAAACAGGATAGTCCCATCTTTCTGACTAACAGCTTTACATGATTTTTGATTAAAGATTATATCATAACCGTTATCACTTAATTGACTTATGGATAACAGATTATGCATCAATCCATCTACTAGCAGAACATTATTAATAGAGGGAAGATTTCCATTACCTACAGTTCCAGAGCCAATTATCTTTCCCCTCTGATTGCCTCCAAAGCCAACGTGGCCTCCAGGCTTAAGTTCCAGGCTTTGGAACATATGCCTTCTTCCCGTCATGTGTCGTGAGCAGCCAGAGTCCAGGTACCATGACTGGTGTTTCTGACTTGCTACTAAAGATATCTGCAACATGTATTATTTTGTCCTTAGGTACCCAGATTTTCTTGGGTCCTGATTTGTTAGTTTTACCAAAACTCTGGTTGAATTTTGGTTTCACAGAGTGCTTACTGCTAGTATATTTGATATCATGTGTGTGACCATACACAAAGTGTGAATTTAAAGGAGTGTGTTTAATGGTTAAGTCCATGACATTCTTAGGTGTAGGAACCTTACCTTGGTATCCTATTCCTTTCCTGCCGTTTCTGCTAACTCCATAGATCATTGAAGCCATTCTGCTTCTATCTATGCTTTTAGCTAGGAACTTCTGGAAACTGTGATTATACTCCTTGATGATCTCATCAGCGTTGCTGGGAGTTTCAGAAATTGGTTCCTTCTGAGAGTTTTGTAAAGTGTTTTCTAATTTTGAAATTTTATCTCTCAGCTCAGAATTTTCCAATTTGAGACTCTCAGACTTATTAGAGTCAGATTTAAGATTCCTTTTCAGGTCTCTGAATTTAGCTCTAATCTGCTGATAACGTTCCAGAATCTCATTAAGGCTTTCAGCAAGTTCAGCCTTTGTAAAGTTAACAGCGAAGTTAGGAAATACCTCTTCTGTGTCTGATTCTGAGTCTGATTCAGAAGCTTCACTATCATCTGGAATGTTAGCCATGAGATCTATGTTTGCCCTTTCATCATCTGATTCTGAGTCAGCTTCAGACGAGTCAGAGTCATCCCATGTGGCCATGAGACTTTTCTTCTTCTCTCTTCCAAACTTCTTTTTGGGCTTTTCCCTCTGAAGCTTTGGGCAGTCACTCTTGTAGTGCCCTTGCTCATTGCACTCGTAGCAGATGATGTCTTTGGTGTTTGGCTTCTTGCTACTGGAGGAGCCTTCAGATCTTCTGTATCCAGAGGAAGAGTCTGTCCTTCTGTATCTGGAAGAAGACTCGTTCTGATCAGATCTTCTAGGATTCCTGAACTTCCTTTGTCTTTGCTTCCACAGCTGGTCTACTCTTCTGGAGAGAAGGGAAAGTTCGTCTTCTTCTGATGAGGATCCATCAGATGTTTCTTCAACTGCCTGCAAAACTTTAGAATCAAATTTTTTGTTAGATTTTAATGCTAAAGGCTTACCTTGCTTCTGAGGCTCATCAGCTTCTAGCTCTATCTCATGACTTCTGAGGGAGCTTATAAGTTCCTCCAGAGTGATTTTGTTGAGATCTTTAGCTAGCTTCAGAGCAGTAACCATAGGCCTCCACTGCTTGGGTAAACTTCTGATGATTTTCTTGACATGGTCAGCAGTAGAGTATCCTTTGTCCAGAACTTTGAGACCAGCTACCAGAATCTGGAATCTAGAGAACATAGTTTCAATGGATTCAGATTCTTCCATTTTGAACGCCTCATACTTCTGAATGAGCGCCAGAGCTTTTGTTTCTTTGACTTGAACGTTGCCCTCATGCGTCATTCTGAGAGAATCAAAGATGTTCTTTGTTGTGTCTCTGTTGGAGATCTTTTCATACTCAGTATAGGAGATGGCACTGAGGAGGATGGTTCTGGCCTTATGGTGATTCTTGAAGTCACGCTTTTGTTGATCAGTCATTGATTTTCTATCAATCTTCTGACCACTTGCATTCACAGGGTGCGTGTATCCATCTGTCACCATATCCCACAGATCAGCATCATGTTCTAGAAAGAAGCTTTCAATTCTGTCTTTCCAGTAATCAAAGTTTTCTCCATCAAAGACTGGAGGTTTGCCACTGAATCTGTCTCTGTCCTCATTATTGTCATTGCTGAAGTGAGAATTGTTTCCTGCCATTGTGTTTTTCTGACGCTGGATCTTGTACTGACACGGTTAAGTGTTTTAGCTCAGAACCAGGCGCTCTGATGCCAATTGAAGGGGTGAAAAACACAAGAAGGGGGGGTTGAATTGTAAAACTGAAATCTTAAAGCAATTGACAAGGTATTTTTATCCTGGTTCGTTTGATCTCAAACTACTCCAGTCCACCCGTCAAGGTGATTTCGCCTCTCTCCAACGAGGTCTTAATTCACTATATTCAACTGAATATTACAGACTGCTTTAACAACTGCTAAAACCTTCTTGATTCAAACCACAACCCAGTTTGTCAAGGCAACACTTTCTTACAAAGGTATAAAACAATGTGTGTGGATGTTTTCTACAAAACTTTATCACAACTGTGATGTATACACAAATGAAGCTTAGAAACTAGATTGCTAAACAATAATGAATATCAGAGTATGAGGTTTAGCAAAACTGGTAGAACGAAGATTATGGTTCAGCTTTGTGCGTGTAGAGATTTGGAGAGCATTAACCATTTCAATCTTCAAAGCCTTGTTTATATAGCACTTGAGATGATGAACGTTGGATGCAATATTCTTGATTCAATGCTAATAACAAGCTTTCCTTATTGAGCAGATCTTGTCTGGAATGAGGCCGTTGGAATTAATTAGCTTTCAATGCACAGTACCGTTGCTTCTTCAATGCACGTTCTGGCTTGGCTCATTCTGATTCTGCTTCGCTGCTGATGAACTATTGTGTTTCTGTATCAGAGTGTTTGAGCGCAGTTCTGTTCATCAAGCTTCAGCATGTATGTGAGTTGATCATCTGATCTTGATGTTCTGATGTAACAACTTCTGATGCTGGTGTATGATATCAAATTATGATGCTGAATAAACGTGATCTTGCTTATTTCAATCAGAGTATCTGCAAGTCAGAACATAATAATTTTAGGCAGCAGATAGTTCATTCATGACACTTATAAATACTATATCTTTTCACTTTGTTATCATCAAAACTTAAATATAGGGTAGTAGATTCAAACATTGTTCTAACACAAGTTGACATTTCTTGCTTAAGGGTGAAGAAACTTGGCATAACACACATCAACTTTCATTTCTGCCAACACAAGCTAAGACAAAGTGGTTGTACACCTTCCAAACATCAAACCTAAGCTAAGGCACGAGCAAAACACCCTCCAAACATCATCAAACCTCAATACACCCTCCTACTGCAGAAAACAGAGTCACCTCTACAGTTGGACTTCCATAACTCAGTCCACTCGTGCATTCTTGCTAAGACCAGTTCATACACATTCCATACCACATATACAAGCTATCCCAAGCATTGGACATGACCTGTAACACCTCTAACCAACTTCACCATTTTCATTCTTTCTGTTTTACAGGTTGATTGCCATAGCTTGATTCAGTTGGTTTCAAAGCAAATTAAAGGTTGGAATAGCATCCTTGAACTTCAAGCAAGCTGTACCAATCCTCACCTTGCCTTGAAAGTGCCTCCATTGTCAGACACGATCCAAGCTGAATAGGTAAGTTCATGGACTTCTATCTCTCAATATAGGAAGAGTTAGCTCTAAGTTTATGAATGAAAAATGTTCTATCCATGGCCCTGAAGCTATACCTATCCTCACTTTCCATTTATATTGCATATGCTGAGAGTATTTTGAACCTGAGCATTGACAAAAACTTAGGTTAAGAATTAGGGATGGAGAAATTCTCTCTCATTTCTGAGAGTTAAGTTGAGTTTTTTATATGTATGGAATCGTGGCTTGATGCTTGACATCTTTCATGTTATAAGTTTTTGCTAAAAGTCCAGGAATCAGGAGATAGCAGGAATCACGTGTTGCTCTATTTTGTTGTTCAGAGGTTGAAGACAACCTTTCATGGGCTGGACCTGTGATATTTTTCCTTTTTACACCATGATTTTACATTTACACCTCCTTGGCCCATTGCATTTTATTTTCATTATTTTTGACTTTTGATTTTTGTTTCTGACTTATTTATTTTTGACAAAGCATAAAAAATATTAAAATTATTTTTCCCATATTTTTTGCACTTATTTTGATATTTATTTGGCTTTATTTAGTTATGTAAATAAATAAATATAGATACCTTTATTTTAAAATACAAAAAAATAATATAAACATATTTTATTTCTGATTTTTATTTTATATTAGCTCTTGAAAAAAAATTTTATAAAAAATATATTTTCTTGTAAATACTAAATATTTTATTTTTTGTACATAATATATATATTTAATAAATAATGTAAATACTTATATATTTATTAATATATTTAGGGAAAATACAAAGAATTAATACATTTTATTTTTATTAATATTTTGACCTCAAAAATACTTTTTTTACAATATACCTTCTTTTATTTATTTTTTGTACATAATTAATAAATATGGCATATACTATATAATAAATACCTTTTATTTATAAAATTAGGGTTTTGCCCTAAATACCTAAAAAATACCAAAAATTAATTCATTTTATTTTTGTTTATTTAACACATGAAAAATACCTTTTTACATACATATGAAAACCATTTTTGCATTTTGCATATTTATTTTATTTTATTTTATTATTGTGCAATTAAATCCCTTGTAGAATTTCAATTTGGATGTAATAGTTAGATTTTAATTTCTTGCTAAAATATCCCCATTTGAACATTTGTACCCCCCATCCCATATATTGTGTTGTAATAACTTAGGACCTTTTATTTTCGCATTTAAAAGCTTTCTAATTATACCATGATAGAATTAGGGTTTTGTATGCAAAATTAACCAAAAATAGTTTGACCTAATTTCAAGATAAACAAGCATGAAAATGGACAACACTAATCACACTTGCACCCCTAGGGTACTCCACTTGTTGCCTTCAAAAATGGGCCATATTGCATGTTAGGTATCTTTGGCAAAAATAAAACAATCAAATGATCATAGTCCCTCGATGACGCTTTCGAAAGTTGCCTAAAAATGATCAAGTCCCTTAAAGGAAAAATTGCCCAAAGATACTTGGCACCATTGCAATCATGGTCTAAACGATGACCCGCGCCCGTCCCGTTAACATCCTAACACAAGATTGTCCACCAAATACAATGGTGGAACAAAATTGTTAAAAGGGTTAAAACATAGCAAAGGTCTTTGAGAAATTTAGGGTAGATAGTTCTTGGTTACTTGCCAACTTGCAAAACAAAAACCCTTGCCTATTTTTCAAAACACACATCACAACACATTTTCAAAATAACTTTCAAAAACATTGAAAAACATTGAAAACTTTTCAAAAGACATACATCTTTGTATACATCCCAACATGGATCATTACAAAGGTTGCCACCACATTGGCCTCTTTTCAAGACATTTTCAAAACCCACACACAAAGCACCATTTCAAACAATTGAAAATCAAGGCAAGTTGATCTAAGCAAGTAAATAAGAGCCCATGGATAACCATGGATAGAAAGGGTGCTAATACCTTCCCTTTCTATAATCTACTCCCCGAACCCAAGAAAACATCTCAAAGGTTTTTGCTGTGCTTTTTAACCTTTCCTTAGGATAAAATAAAAAGTCGGTGGCGACTCTTGCTCAATCGAAACATTTGCGAAAACAAACGCAAAACCCAAGTCAGTTCTCCCACCGTATCACAAAACTGGCGACTCTGCTGGGGAAATGATTTAAAAGTGGAGTAACCTTAGGGCTTAGATCACCCTCTTGCATGACTAATTGTTTGCTTTGATTGCTTTACCTTTTGGTTCTCTTGTTTGGGCTTGAAATCCTAACCCGGATTTGGGAAACATTTCATAGATAGCAATACATTGTGGAAACTGTGCGGGGTATACCGACACGGTTGAAGCAATAGCTATATTAGTGCGACATATTTATGAGTACCGGTAACCCTTGAGTTCAATCAAGGAGAGTACGGGGCCGCTGAGTGATGTCACTAAGCACTAATGACATAGAACCTTACTTGACCATCTTGGCTTTTTATTAGGTGTAGTGAGATGACCGGCTTTGGTGCAGTCCGAAGTTGGTAGATACTCGATACTACACTCATTGAGGGTTGTTTTCTTGGAATATTTTGGTCGCTAGTTAAGTGGCTAAACCAAAACAATGAACAATGAAAACAATCCTGTGATATTGAGCTCTTTAGAACCCGGTTACTATTTATAGGACAGGTTTTTAAGCCAACTACACTCAAGAGGGTACTTACCTATGAAACCCCATGCAAGCCTGAAACTAGGGTTTGGTGTGAATTGCTTGTACATATGTTTGTGCATACATCATGAACATCATAAAGCATCATATGCATACACTAACCATTTCAAGGGTTTAGATCTTCATCTTTGTTCTTGTTTTGTAGGTCATGGAAATTCCTCGCAGGAAAACCATCCAAGTCAACCTTGTGAGAATCCCTCCTCAACTCAAGGAGCTCACATCAAGAATTCCGGAAAGCTCTCCCTTCAGTGAAAGACATGGCAGACTGCTCAGCTTAGTTAACACCAACATTGAAGAGGACATGATGAAGGTGCTGTTCCAGTTCTTTGACCCTCTTCACCACTGTTTCACTTTCCCCGACTACCAGTTGGTGCCCACTTTGGAGGAATTTTCTCAACTCCTGAGAATTCCCATCCTTAATCAACTACCTTTCAACGGTACGGAAAAGGAACCAAAGCCTGAAGATGTTGCTCAAGCACTACACTTGCAACCATCTGACATCAAGGGGCATTGGGAAACTAGAAGCGGTGTCAAAGGCTTCCTAGCAAAATTCTTGTTTGAGAAGGCACAAGAGTGTTGGAATTCATTGGACCTACAAGCCTTTGAAGAAATTGTGGCACTCCTCATTTATGGGTTGGTCTTGTTCCCAAATCATGACCAACTTATAGATGTCAACGCCGTCAAAATCTTCTTATCCAGAAATCCAGTACCAACATTGCTTGGGGACATTTTTCACTCATTTTACACACGAACAATGAGAAAGAGGGGTGTTCTCATATGTTGTACTCCTCTCCTTGCAGGGTGGTTTATTTCGCACCTTCCACAATCTGTCTTGAAGAATGACCAAGGCCTAAGGTGGTCACAACAGTTGATGACCCTTACTCACTCTGATGTACATTGGTGTTCTCGGTCCAGAGAAAATGTCATCATCGTTGATCGTTGTGGAGAGTTCCCTAATGTTCCATTACTTGGCATTAGAGGAGGCATTACCTACAACCCTTGTCTAGCTTTGAGACAATTTGGATATGCACGGAGGGATGGCCCTCATGACATGCTGATCCCTAACCTAGTTTTTAACTTCGACAATGATGCGCAAAGACTTCGCCAAAGATTCATCAGAGCTTGGAGGATGCCTAACAAGGTAGACAGCAAGACACTGGGGCACAAGAACTCCATCCCTCTTGAGCCTTATCTCAAGTGGGTACGAACCCGTGCCCAGAGTCTAATGATGCCTTACCCTCATGTTCTCCCTTTGATTAAAGAGCCCGTTAAGGAAGGAGAGGTTCCCTACACCATCCTATATCCTGACATACCTACATCGTGGGAGGAGATACAGAAGAGTTGGATCCAACTCAAGGAGGAATGGAACACTTTTGAAGCCAGCTTCTACGCCAGTGAGAAGAAGGTTTTGGAGCTTACCCGCCGACTCCATGAGGAAGAGACCCTCAACACCTACATCGCACCAAAGAGGATGCGCAACGTCTTTTTACCTTGAGAAGTTTTTGTAATATTTGGCCCATAGGGCATTTATGTACTGACAAATTTCTTCTTATTAATATGACGTGCGTTCTTTTTTGTTTGCAACGATTTTGAACTTTCTAAATCCTTGAATGCATTGCATACATAAGCATACCATTCATCATGTGCATAAGCAGGTCTCCACACCAGGTTTCCTTATCTTTCTGCTGTTTATTTCAGTAAGATGGATCTCAAACAGACGGTCAAGGATTTGCAGTCTCAGAACGCACAGTTTTAACAACTCCTGATGACCTTGGCTAAGGGTCAGGAGGATCTGAAAGCCCTGATGGGGAACAAAGACCAAGTGAAAAAGAAAAAGAAGAGAGTCGGGGTGGCTACCTTGGGGAGAAGGTTTGAGGGTGAAGCCATAAGGGTTCTTGAATTTCCTTCTGCATCCGAAGAAGAAAACAGTAAAGGAAAAGGGGCTGCGGTACCTTCCGAATCCGAAGCTGAAGAAGAAGAGGCTAAAGAAGACGAAGACTACTCAGAACAACAATACCCACCGGCTGATGACAAGTACAAGAGTTTGGAGGACAGGTTAGCAGCTATGGAGCTGCAGAGAGTTCCAGGCTTAGATTTCGAAGATTTGGGATTAATTGTTGGAGTTGTGATCCCCCCGAAGTTCAAAGTGCCTATTTTTGCAAGATATGACGGGCTGTCCTGCCCAAAAATGCACCTAAGGTCATATGTCCAAAGAATCCAACCTCACACATTTGATAGAAACCTTTGGGTACATTTCTTTCAAGATAGCATGTCTGGCACTCAGTTAGACTGGTTTTACAAGCTGGAAAGGTCGGAGATACGTAGTTAGGAGGATCTGGAAGCTGCTTTTTATCGCCAATATCAGTATAACTCTGACCTGGCACCAACCCGCACTCAGCTGCAGAGTATGGGAATGGCCTCAGGTGAGGGATTTAAGGAATACGCCCAGAAGTGGCGCAATCTGGCCGGAATAGTGCAGCCACCTCTTTCTGATAGAGAACTTGTTGATATGTTCCTAGGGACCCTGTCTGGTCCATTCTTTAATCATCTGATCGGTAGCTCTTCCTCGGGGTTTACTGAATTAATTCTGACTGGCGAGCGGGTAGAAGCCGGTATCAAGAATGGGAAGATTCAGAAGGATGCCTCTGCATCTACAATTGCTAAGAAATCATTTCCAGCGAAGAAAGAAACAGCTGTTGTGTATTCTCAAAGGGGAGCAGGAAGAAGTGAGCACAGGCCGACTGTGGGGGCCGTAATGATCCAAAATCCACCAAATGATCAGCCTCGCAATAACCCGTTCAGACCTAAACAGCAATGGGGAGAACGGCCACCACGGCAGTTCACCCGCATTAATATGACACCCGCGCAAGTTCTTCCACACTTGTTAAAGCTGAATCTCACAAATATCAAAGAAGCGCCGAAAAATGTGAATACGACCTCACCAGCTTACAATGCCAATGCCAAATGCGCCTACCATTCCGATAGCGTCGGACATGACACAAATAATTGTTGGGCGCTGAAAAATAAAATTCAAGACTTGATAGATGCAAAAGAGGTGGAGTTCGATGCTCTAGAGAAACCAAACGTGATATCTGCTCCGATGCCGAAGCACGGTCGAAATGTCCATGCTATTGAGGAGGATTTGTATGTTTTTGATGTCAATGACCTGATAACTCCGCTGTTAACCATTAAGTTAAATCTGTTAA
Organism: Vicia faba; assembly: GCA_948472305.1. NCBI lineage: Eukaryota > Viridiplantae > Streptophyta > Magnoliopsida > Fabales > Fabaceae > Vicia > Vicia faba. The sequence continues at coordinate 811,495,031 of OX451736.1, read as the reverse complement.
AGGCCGGGATTTTCCCGGGATGCAAAGAAGATTGTTACTGTTGTTACTCTCTGCCAATTGACTGCCCGTTACTGAAGAAAGGCATCCAAGGCCTGATGGACAGTCAACAAATTCTGTTTGAAAAAGTTCCTGCTATTCCAACCCCTACTGAAGATGTTTCAATTATCACCATTCACACCAATCTTTCCAAGGCCGTCAGAAAGCCTGTTAAGATTACATCTACTACAAAGTCTGTTCCTCTGAAGATAACTATGCTAGGGCCTGTCCCCTACAGTTCTGAAAAGTCAATACCATGGAATTACGGTGGAGAAATCTACTACCATGGTATTAAACAAGTTGAAATAACCGAAGGAAGCTCTGAGGAAGAAGATGCCAGCATTGGAAACATTGCCGGCACAAGCAAGATCACCCGAAGTGGGAGAATATTTTCTCCAGAGATTGCCCTCCCTGTAGGTGTTTAGGTATTGGCTTGAATTTTTGGTAAATCCCAAGTGTATGTGTGAATGTCATGACTGATGTCATAACATTCTAGTTCAGTTTGTACTGGTTCATTAGGTACCTTTGTAGAAAAATATTGTAATTCAAGTACTGATGTTTATAAGTGTGTATCTGAGCATTTTGCAAAATGATCACATTGTGCTAAATCAGTAGACAGGTTTTCTCAGATGTCATAACAGATGTTATGACATCCTGTTCTGAACTAACAGGATTGCAGGATTGGATAAGTCTGAGTTTTTTCAGGAAATAACTCAGTCCTTCCTGAACAGAATCCTGCGTTTTCTGAGGGGTAACCTAGCTCAACCCTAACCTGGTTAATAAAGTCCTGTGACCTGGTCTTTAGGTCAAACGGAATTAACCCTAGGTTTTTGGAAACCCTAACTGAAATTGCAGCTGCTATATATTCAACAGAGCTGCTGTTTTTGAAGGATCGCTTTTGTTGATCAGAAGATCATTTGTAATCTGTATAGATTTGTTCATTGTACTCCAAGCAATTATCATTGTGATAAGTGCCTTGGAATAGGTTTCAAATTGTAAGGGCTGTGTAGCACTCAAAGCTTTGAAGCAAGAGTGTTTGAATGTTCCTTGACTAAAGCTGTGAAGCTGAGTCAAGTTAGTTGTGTACATCACTCAAAGCTGTGAAGCACGAGTGATTGTGTTGCTTGATTAAAAAGTTGTGAAGCTTAATCAAGTGTGTGTTTTTTGAAGAGTGTCTTCATCAATTCTTAAGTCAAAATTGGTTTATGTATCACTGCTGTGATTGAGGGGGAGTGAGTAGGAACTCAGGTTTAAGTTGTACTTAGATTAGAATTGCATTGGGTAGGTCTTAAGTGAAGGAGATAAACTGGTTGGTTTATTCCTGAATTAACATCTCTTATAGTGGATTCTCTCCCTGGCTTGGTAGCCCCCAGAGTAGGTGTTGTTGCACACTGAACTGGGTAAACAATTGACTGTATTCTTTATTGCTTTTGTATTTACTGTCATATAGTAAGTCAGATACGGTGTCATAACATTGGACGTGACATTGAGTATCTGCAGCCAGAATTTCAATTGGCATCAGAGCAGGCACCTTGCCTGTATTACTGGGTGAGATCTAGGGATATCACTTTCTGGCACTATGGACAGAGAAGGAGTTTTTGGAAATAGACCACCCATTCTGGATGGAACTAATTATGACTACTGGAAACCTCGTATGATTGCCTTCCTAAAATCTCTGGACAAAAAGGCTTGGAGAGCTGCTGACAAAGGATGGATCCATCCCACCATAACTGAGGAAGATGGGACAATCAGTCTGAAGCCTGAGGAAGATTGGAGTAAAGAAGAAGATGAGTTAGCCCTGGGAAATTCCAAAGCTCTAAATGCCTTGTTCAATGGAATTGATAGAAACATTTTCAGATTAGTTCATCAATATGAACTGGCCAAGGAAGTTTGGGACACTCTCAAAACTACTCATGAGGGAAATTCCAAAGTAAAAATGTCAAGGCTTCAGATGTTGACCACTAAGTTTGAGAATCTAAAAATGATGGAAGATGAAACCATTCATGAGTTTCACATGAACATCTTGGAGATTGCCAACACCTCAGGAGCACTGGGAGAAAAAATGTCAGAAGAAAAACTGGTGAGGAAGATTCTCAGATCCTTGCCTAAAAGATTTGCAATGAAGGTAACTGCCATAGAGGAAGCCCAGGACATTAGCAAGTTGAAAGTGGATGAACTTATTGGGTCTCTTCAGACTTTTGAGATGGGGATCACTGATAATGGTGACAAGAAGAACAAAAGCATAGCACTTGTATCCAACACTGATGTTGAAAACAATGAGGATGAAGAAGAAAACATATCTGAAGCTATTGCCATGCTTGGAAGACAATTCAACAGGCTCATCAAAAGAATGGACCCAAAGTCAAGGTCTAATGTTCATAACATTCCCTCTGACATTGACAGTTCCAGCAGAAGACCAAGGTCAGAAGATAAGGGAAACCAAGGCAGAAGTATTCAATGCCATGGATGTGAGGGATATGGACATATTCGAGCTGAATGTCCCACCTTTCTTAAGAAGCAAAAGAAAGGAATAACTGTTACTTGGTCTGACTATGATTCAGAAAGTAATTCTGAAGAAGAATCTGCCAAACTAGTTACTGCCCTAACTAGTGTTTGTACTTCTGAAAGTGACACTAGTGATGAAGAAGTGACATTTGAAGAACTGGCTGATACCTACAAGAAATTGTGTATCAGAAGTGCTGAAGTCTGTGTGCAGAATGAAAAACAATCAAAACTCATTATAAAGCTGGAGGATGAAAAAAGGGCAAATCTTGAAACTATAAGTCATCTAGAAGGAGAAGTTCAATTGCTGAACTCACAACTGAATCAAATGACCAAATCTGTCAAGATGTTGACCAATGGAACAGACAAATTGGAAGAGATCCTTCAGGTTGGACAAAATGTGGGAAATAAATCTGGACTAGGATTTATGGAAGCAAAGAAATCTGGTACTGGTAAGCAAATGTCAAAACGGATGTCTCAACACAACTTTCAACATCAGGAACAGAGACATATGAAGAAGAGGTACCAAAGATGGAAATGTCATCATTGTGGGAGATATGGTCACATAAAGCCCTTCTGCTTCAGACTACATGGATATCCTAATCAGAGCTCAGGTGTCAAACCTAAGTCTAAAAAGGTGCCTCATGCTCCTAAATGGAAGAAAAAGGCTACTGCACTAATAGCTCACACTTCCCTGAGGGTCTCTGCAAAGGAAGATTGGTACTTTGACAGTGGATGTTCCAGACACATGACTGGATTCAAAAATCTCCTCAATAATGTTATGCCTCACACCACCAGTTTTGTGACCTTTGGAGATGGTGCTAAAGGTGAAGTCAAAGGAGTTGGAAATTTGGATTGCCCTGGAGTTCCAAGTCTGAATAAAGTACTGCTGGTAAAAGGGTTGACTACTAATCTCATTAGTATCAGTCAATTATGTGATCTAGGATTCATGGTCAACTTCTCAAGATCTGAATGTCTAGTAATTAATGAAAAACTAGATGTTGTAATGAGAGGAATCAAATCCAAAGATAACTGTTACGTGTGGCAGCCTGAGAACACTGTTATCTCCACTGTGTGTCAAATCATCAAAGAAGAAAAAGAGATGAAACTGTGGCAGCATAAGCTTGGTCTCCTTCATCTAAGAAGAATGAAAAGAGCTATTTCCTTGGAAGCTGTCAGAAGAACTCCAAAGCTACAGGTTGATAATATCTGTGATGTGGCAAATAAACTTGAAGAAGAATGTGTTGTCAGAACCTTAAGTCATCTTGACAAGGATGTTGGAAATAACAAGTCAAATAAATTCTGTTCTCAAAACATCTGGTCAAAACAGATGCTCCCTGAGTACAATGTTACACAAGATGTTGTGACATTGTGTTGTGACAATCTGAAAGCAATCAACATTTCCTTGAATCCTATTGACTTTGAAGAGAAGAAGTCATTTAAACTGGAACATAGTTTCTCTAAGCTTCAGCTGACTGATTCTTCTACCAAGGCTCTTGTTGAAAATAAATTTGAAAATTTGAGGGGCAGGTTGGGTATTCACCAACATGAGAAATTATAGCAATTAATTTTGCTTAAAACAAGGGTTGAAGGGATTAATTTTATTAAGTCTATATTTAGTGGGTTAATCATATTCTTTCACAATTCCTTCAAAAGCTTTAAGAAGTTGAAGAGACTCCCTTTTATCTCCTACCTCTCAGTTCCTTGCAACCTGTTTTCTCCTCCAAATCAAAGATTTTTCTCAAACTGCTACCATTACTCAAAGTCAATCAAAATGTCTCAGACATCGTCTTCAACCATGGCGACTTCGTCTTCCTCATCATCGTCATCATCTGACCAAGATTCTAGGGCAATCACTACATGCATAGAATCTGAAGTTCTTGAGGTCACTCCTCTCAGGGAGATGGCAACTGACCCAGCCAGAGTCAAAAAGCTCAGAACCAGACATGCAGGAAGAGCTCAAGCTTCAGCCTCTGGTAATTCTTCTCATCCTTCGTCTTCTGTACCTAATAGAGAAGGATCAGTTCAAGTTCACCAAGCTATTGCTAGGCTGGTTACTAGTATACTGAGTGACAACCAATCTGTACCGGGGATTTCTATCCCTTTAAATCAATCAGAAAGTCCAAATGTGGAAGTTTCTGAAAATGTAGATGTCACTGAGAATGTTGTGACACCAAAAGACAACATTCAGAACCCCTCTGAAAAGGCTGCTGATCCACCTATCATTGATGTGGATGAAGATTACTCAGATAATGAACTGATTGCTAATGTGAACCCTAGCATAGCTAGGAGATTGATAAAGAGAAAGAGTAGTCAGAATGACAAACCTGATGCTAAGAAATCCAAGGCTGAAGGCATGGCTGAGAAAAGTAGTCAGACAAAAGGGAAGAAGGCCCAGGTGCAGACTGCTAGACAACCAATCTCTAAGAAAAGTAAAGAACCTGAAACTTCTGATTCTGATGATGAATCAGAATTTGAGATTGATATTGAAGAAACTCCCATCAGAAGGAAGCTCCCCTCCAGCAAGATTGCTAGAGTGCCTGAAGTGCCAACAGACAACATCTCTTTTCATCATCCTGACAATGCAAACAGATGGAAGTATGTTTGCTTAAAGAGAATAGCCTTGGAGAGAGAACTCAACAATGATGCCTTGGAGTGCAAAGACATCATGGATCTGATCAAAAATGCTGGGCTAATGAAGACAGTAATAAAGTTTAACAAATGTTATGAAAATCTGGTTAAGGAGTTTGTAGTGAACTTGTCAAATGATTGTGCTGATGGAAGGTCAGCTGACTTTGAAAGTGTCTTTGTTAGAGGAAGAAGGGTCAAGTTCTCTCCATCAGAAATCAACAAGTTTCTTGGAAGAACAAATAAGGACTGTCCTGATCTAGAGGCAACTGACAATGAAGTTTGTCTAACCATCACAACCAGGCAAGTAAAGTGCTGGCCCTTGAAAGGGAAGCTGAATGCTAGTAAACTCAGCATGAAATTTGCCATCTTGCATAAAATAGGAGCAGCCAACTGGGTGCCTACAAATCACAAATCAACTATCTCCACAGGATTGGGGAGATTTATCTATGCTGTGGGAACCAAGACTGCTTTTGACTATGGGAGGTACATCTTTGAACAAACTTTAAAGCATGCTGGCAGTTATGCTGTCAAAGGACCAATTGCCTTTCCCTCCCTCCTTTGTGGAATCATCCTTGCACAATTCCCTGATATCCTTGTGGCAAGAGATACAGTCTGCAAAAGAGCTCCTGCCCTTGGCCTGCACTACAAACTGTTTCAGGGATCTCATGCTCCAGAAATTGTCATAACATCAGCTGAGACATCGTCTGTAAAGACCCAGTCCAAGACATCAGATGTCATATCTGTTTTAAAAGAAACTTGCAAAGAGCTGGATGCTAGAAAAAGGACCCTAGAAATTCTAATTGCCAGGCTAGAAAAGGAGGAAGCTGAAGAAAGCAGAAGGGAAGAAGGTGTAGAAGCTGAAGGACAGCTCAACAGTGAAGAAACTAGCTCCTCTGAGTCTGATGACAGTGCTTGAAGGGTGATTGCTGCTTGGTGGTGTTGCTGGTTGGTTGCTGAGTTAGGAAGTGTATTTTGTTGTTGTCTGCTGCTGATCTTATTATTTTGTTTTGGATAACTGTATAATTTTCTGAACATGTATCTTTGGCCCATTTGTGGCTAAAGAGGGGGAGAATATTTTGGTACTTACTTAATTAGTACTTGACATTCTATTTTTCTGCTGTCACTTATTTTTGCTGCTATCTATCTCTGATTGTTTAGGGTCTTTAGCCAAAAATCTGCCAAAGGGGGAGTTTGTAGGTGTTTAGGTATTGGCTTGAATTTTTTGTAAATCCCAAGTGTATGTGTGAATGTCATGACTGATGTCATAACATTCTAGTTCAGTTTGTACTGGTTCATTAGGTACCTTTGCAGAAAAATATTGTAATTCAAATACTGATGTTTATAAGTGTGTATCTGAGCATTTTGCAAAATGATCACATTGTGCTAAATCAGTAGACAGGTTTTCTCAGATGTCATAACAGATGTTATGACATCCTGTTCTGAACTAACAGGATTGCAGGATTGGATAAGTCTGAGTTTTTTCAGGAAATAACTCAGTCCTTCCTGAACAGAATCCTGCGTTTTCTGAGGGGTAACCTAGCTCAACCCTAACCTGGTTAATAAAGTCCTGTGACCTGGTCTTTAGGTCAAACGGAATTAACCCTAGGTTTTTGGAAACCCTAACTGAAATTGCAGCTGCTATATATTCAACAGAGCTGCTGTTTTTGAAGGATCGCTTTTGTTGATCAGAAGATCATTTGTAATCTGTATAGATTTGTTCATTGTACTCCAAGCAATTATCATTGTGATAAGTGCCTTGGAATAGGTTTCAAATTGTAAGGGCTGTGTAGCACTCAAAGCTTTGAAGCAAGAGTGTTTGAATGTTCCTTGACTAAAGCTGTAAAGCAGAGTCAAGTTAGTTGTGTACATCACTCAAAGCTGTGAAGCACGAGTGATTGTGTTGCTTGATTAAAAAGCTGTGAAGCTTAATCAAGTGTGTGTTTTTTGAAGAGTGTCTTCATCAATTCTTAAGTCAAAATTGGTTTATGTATCACTGCTGTGATTGAGGGGGAGTGAGTAGGAACTCAGGTTTAAGTTGTACTTAGATTAGAATTGCATTGGGTAGGTATTAAGTGAAGGAGATAAACTGGTTGGTTTATTCCTGAATTAACATCTCTTATAGTGGATTCTCTCCCTGGCTTGGTAGCCCCCAGAGTAGGTGTTGTTGCACACTGAACTGGGTAAACAATTGACTGTGTTCTTTATTGCTTTTGTATTTACTGTCATATAGTAAGTCAGATACGGTGTCATAACATTGGACGTGACATTGAGTATCTGCAGCCAGAATTTCACTCCCCAAAGGCAATCTTTGGACCCTCATCTGCCGCCAAAGTTATTCCTACACCAATAAAACTTTCCGCTAAAACCCCATTGATTGAAGATGCTGATGTTCCTGTTGTTGTCCCTCCAACTTCTGCTGATAAGGGTAAAGGGATCCAAGATGAGCTCGTCAAGACGAGGGCTCAACCTTTGGTCATCCCGGAAACCTCTAAGAAAGAGATGGAGGAGATCTTGAAGACAATTAAAAGGAGTGATTATGACGTGGTAGAGCAGTTGGGGCAAACCCCCTCAAAAATCTCCATGTTAGCATTGCTACTTTGTTCAAAGGCGCACGCCAAAGCATTGATAAAATTCCTGAAGACAGCCCATGTACCCCAGGAAACCTCTGCCGACCAATTCCAAAACTGTGTAGCCGGTCTTACAGCAGACAACGATTTAGGTTTCTTTGATGCTGACCTAACCTCAAAAGGAAGAAAACACAACGACGCGTTACATGTGTCAGTAGAATGCCAAGGGACTACTCTGGCCCATGTTCTAGTCGACACTGGTTCTTATCTGAATGTGCTGCCGAAGAAGGCCCTCGACCGTTTAGACTGTGAAGGCTTGGAGTTAAGGACAAGTAATATCATTGTAAGGGCATTTGACGGGTCAAAGAGAATGGTACATGGGGAGGTAGACATTCCCATTAAAGTTGGCACAGAGGTTTTCCCCTCAACTTTCTATGTGATGGACATTCGTCCGTCATACTCTTGCTTATTGGGGAGACCATGGATACACAATGCTGGGGCAGTCACCTCTTCCCTACATCAAATGCTGAAGTACCCTATCAAGGGAAAGATCATAACCGTCCACGGTGAAGAGGAATATATTATTAGCCACCTGAACTCTTTCCGATATGTAGAGGTAGAAGGCGAATTCATTGAGACGCCATTCCAGCACTTCGAGGAAGTCTCTCCTGAAGTGGAAGTAGCAAAAGTGGTAGCTGAGGTACCAAAGCAGATGGCCAGGATGGTATCTCTAAAAGACGCGAAGGCCGCAATGAAGGAAGGGAAGAGCTCAACATGGGGGCAGTTGTCAGACATTCCTCACAAAACAGACAAGTTTGGTTTAGGATTCACTGCTGCGGGGCAGAAAGTTATGCGCCGTTCAAAGGTTGAAAGAGCACCCATCAAGATCTCTCCTTATGGGATCAATGCTTTGGAAGGTGAAGACGAAGAGGTCAACATTGAAGATTGGATATACCCAACCATTGAAGGGGGACTACGCAACTGGGAGGCAAAGGACTTTGTCCCCATTACTTTTATTAATCAGTAATTATCTGTCAAACATTTCCTTTGGTCTGTAATAATTTCTTTTGAATAATCCGTACACTACTTTTTCACCTCATGCCTTGCCCGGGGCATGTAGGTCCATTTGTAAGGGTTTTGATTATCTTCATATCCATATGCCATGTTTAATGATTCATTGGACGTTTTTCATTGATAAGCTGGTGTGTTCATTTTCCTTCCTTTTTGCATTTTTTATTTAAAGATGGTTATCCCTTACACACACCCACGCTCACAAATGCAGGTACCCATCCACTCTGGATTCTATGGGTGACTATTCTGCTATGTCCTTCAATAACTCTGAAGATCTGGTCAATCAGGCTGAGTATGAAGATGACGAAGGTTGTGAAGTACCAGGGGAACTAGCCAGACTTCTACAGCAAGAGGAAAGGGCCATCTTACCTCACGAAGAGTCGTTGGAAACTGTCAACTTAGGAACAGAGGAAGACCGGAAGGAAGTGCAAGTGGGTGCTAATCTGGAACCAAGTGTCAAGGAGCGCCTGATACAGCTGTTAAATGAGTACGTTGAAATCTTCGCCTGGTCTTACGAAGACATGCCGGGTTTAGACACAGACATCGTGGTTTACCGTCTCCCTACAAGAGAGGATTGTCCACCGATAAAGCAAAAGGTCCGCCGAATGAGGCCCGATATGTTTGAGAAGATTAAGGCAGAAGTGATGAAACAATTCAACGCTGGCTTTCTGGCTGTTACATCCTATCCACAATGGGTTGCTAACATCGTGCCAGTCCCTAAAAAAGATGGCAAGGTCAGGATGTGTGTAGACTACCGAGATTTGAATAGGGCCAGCTCCAAAGATGATTTCCCGCTACCGCACATTGACATTCTGATTGACAACACAGCTCAACACAAAGTGTTTTCCTTCATGGATGGATTCTCGGGCTACAATCAAATTAAAATGGCCCCCGAGGACAGGGAGAAAACAACCTTTGTTACACAATGGGGTACTTTCTGTTACAAGGTGATGTCATTCGGACTGAAGAACGCAGGGGCAACTTATCAACGCGCCATGGTAGCTTTATTTCATGATATGATACATCATGAGATCTAAGTTTACGTAGACGATATGATAGCTCGGTCACAAACGGAGGAGGAACACCTTGAACACCTGGAAAAGCTATTTGCCAGGTTAAAAGAGTACAAACTCAGGCTGAATCCAAGTAAGTGTACTTTTGGAGTTAGGTCTGGTAAACTTCTAGGGTTTATTGTCAGCAACAAAGGCATTGAGGTCGATCCAGCAAAAGTGAAAGCAATACAAGAGATGCCTGCTCCCCGTACTGAAAAGGAGGTTAGAGGGTTCTTGGGGCGCTGGAACTATATTGCCAGATTCATCTCTCATCTGACTTCTACCTGTGAGCCAATTTTCAAATTATTAAAGAAGGATCAGGTAGTCGAATGGAACGACGATTGCCAAGCTGCTTTTGATAAGATCAAGGAGTATTTGCTAGAACCTCCTATTCTGATGCCTCCCGTCGAAGGAAGACCATTGATCATGTATCTGACCGTCTTGGATAACTCAATGGGGTGTGTTTTGGGCCAGCATGACGAGTCTGGTCGAAAAGAGCATGCTATTTATTACCTTAGCAAAAAGTTTACCGACTGTGAGACTCGCTACTCACTGCTCGAGAAAACTTTATGCGTTTTGGTATGGGCTGCTCGCCGACTAAGGCAGTATATGCTGACTCATACCACCTTGTTGATTTCCAAAATGGATCCTATCAAGTATATCTTTGAGAAGCCTGCTTTATCTGGAAGAATAGCTAGATGGCAAATGATCCTAACTGAGTATGACATCCAGTACACCACTCAAAAAGCTATAAAAGGGAGTGTACTAGCTGATCATCTAGCTCATCAAGCTATCGAAGATTATCAATCCATGAGATTTGACTTCCCAGACAAGGACATCATGAATTTGGACAACATTGAAGGTAACGGACCGTATAACGGACCCGAAAAGGGATCCCGATGGACCCTGTACTTTGATGGTGCTTCAAATGCACTTGGAAACGGTATCGGTGCGGTACTCATTTCCCCGGAAGGTTGTCACACTCCTTTCACGGCTCGACTCTGCTTCAGCTGCACAAATAACATGGCGGAATATGAAGCTTGCATCTTCAGTCTCAAGGCTGCTATAGACTTGGGGATCAAATCTTTGATCGTGTTTGGGGACTCGGCTTTGGTTATCAGTCAAATCAAAGGAGAGTGGGATACCAAACATCCTAATCTTATCCCATACAGAGAACATGTCCTGACATTATTGCCTCATTTTGAGCAAATTACCTTCGAGCATTTCCCGCGAGAAGAGAATTAGCTAGCAAATGCTCTGGCTACAATGTCTTCTATGTTTAAACTCAACTGGGATAACGAGGCTCCCCAAATCACCATCGAGAGAATGGATGAACCTGCGCATTGTCACGAGATTAATACCGAAGAATTAGTGGAACAACCCTGGTTTCACGAAATCAAAAGGTATCTCCAGACTAAAGAATATCCCGAAGGAGCTTCCGTAAATGACAAGAAGTTCCTAAGGAAATTTGCTGCCAAGTTCTTCCTGAGCAATGGCATCCTCTATAAGCGCAACCATGATTGTGTTTTACTCCGATGTGTTGACAAAGCTGAAGCGGAGTTAATCATGACATAGATGCACAGCGGTACATTTGGCACCCATTTGAGCGGGCATACTATGGCTAAAAAGATCCTAAGGGCAGGCTATTACTGGTCTACCATGGAAGCAGATTGCCATCAGCACTCACGTACTTGCCACAAGTGTCAAGTCTACGCTGACAAGATTCATATTCCTCCGGTTCCTCTCAACGTGCTAACAGCTCCTTGGCCATTCGCAATGTAGGGCATTGACATGATTGGAGAGATCAAGCCCACGGCTTCCAACGGACATTGCTTCATCCTGGTTGCCATCGACTACTTCACCAAATGGGTTGAAGCAGCTTCTTTCGCCTCTGTCACTAAAAATGTGGTTTCCCGCTTCATCAAGCAAAACCTCATATGCCGGTATAGTGTTCCAGACAGGATCATCACAGACAACGGTACAAATCTGAATAATACTATGATCACCGCATTGTGCGAACAGTTCAAGATTTATCATCACAATTCATCTCCCTATCGGCCGAAGATGAACGGTGCTGTTGAAGCTGCGAATAAAAACATTAAGAAGATCATTCAGAAAATGACAGTCACTTACAAGGACTGGCATGAGATGTTGCCGTTTGCTCTGCATGGATACCGTACGATGGCACGTACTTCAACCGAGGCAACCCCATTTTCTTTGGTATATGGCATGGAAGTTGTCTTGCCCATGGAAGTTCAGATTCCCTCTTTAAGGATTATGAAGGACTCTGGTTTGAGTGAAGATGATTGGATTCAGACCCGACTTGATCAACTCAATTTGATCGACGAGAAGCGACTCGCTGTTGTGTGCCATGGTCAGACGTATCAAAAACGGATGATCAAAGCCTTCAACAAGAAAGTCAGACGTCAAGTATATCAAGTCAGAGATCTCGTAATCAAGCGGATTATCCTGCCGCAAAGTGATCCCGGAGGAAAATGGACTCCTACATACGAAGGACCATTTGTGATCAAGAGCATATTTTCTGGTGGTGCAATGATTCTGACCACCATGGACGGCGACGATTTGCCGCACCCTGCGAACGCAGACATAGTCAAAAGATACTACGCATAAAATAACCCGACAAGTCGAAAACCCGAAAGGGCGGCTTGGGCAAAAATGGGCATCCCGGTGGACCGAAAATCCGAAAGGGCGGTTCAGGCAAAAATTAGGGATAAAACAAAAAAATATGTACACCCGGCAAGCTGAAAACCCGAAAGGGCGACTTGGGCAAAAAGGGGTTTCCCGGTGGATCGAAAACCCGAAAGGGCGATTCAGGCAAAAGTTAGGGAATTAAAGCGTGTGACTATGTCTCGTAGGATCACTTTAAGGACAATCTCTTCATCAACCAGCTCCAAGCTTCTAATCAATCCAGTCATCGGCAGCCGAAGCATTGAATGGACTGATGTTCAGAGTTGTGAAGGCTATAGCAGAATGGAATCCCATGGAATTGTTTCACATAGCCATCTTTCTTTTGTATAAATTTTTCAATTTTTACGACGGCATCCTCTTACTAGGATGATTGTCTCCTTTGTACAAATATATACATAGAAAGTTAATACAAATACTTTTCCAAATACAGAAATTTGCGTTGTCTTCCTTTTCTCTTTTCTTTTGCACTTATGTTTTATTTGAGAAACGTCCAATGTTTTGTTAAATAGGCATATGCATTTGAACATAATCATTTCCTTATGAATCAAGAAAGATGATTACTGATAGGTTAAAAGTACGGATAAATGTCTTGATGCCCTTTCAGGAGAAATCACCAGCAGATTTGAAATCCAAATTCCTCAGTCAGAACTCAATTCCCCTCAGAGTTAAGTTTCAGAATCCCCAGTGGAGCCTTAAAATCTGAAAATCCAATCCCCAACGGAGCTAAGATTTCCTGCCATCAATCCCCAGCTGAACCAGGCTAGTGAAACTTCTCCCCACAGAGATACCTGCCACCAAACTGAAAATTCTCAGTCATACCTCTCCAACATGAGTCTATCAGATTCTGAACTTCCCCTGTAGAGATCTTCAGGAATTCTCATTCCCCGCAAGTCACCAAGGAATTCCAGTTCTCCAGCAGTGGCCCTAAGTTCCCTCAACGATTGAAGATCTTGTATTCCCCAAGCAGAGTGAAGGCTCATTCTCAGTGCCTCACAGGATAATCAGATGTTCTCCAGTGAAGATCTCCTCAAGACAAGAATCCCCAGAAGATTGGTATACGACCCAAGCTCCTATTTCTCCAGCAGTAGTCAACAAGGATGTCTCATCCTCAACAATCAAAATTTTTGTCTTCCCCTACAGCAGTCAAGGATCCACTTTCCCTGGCAGCAGTCAAGATTCTTTATCTCCAGGATTCATCTATCCTCAGCAAGACAGCTCTTCAGCTTACATATGCATTCATTTACATTCATATCATGAACATTGATATAACATATTTTGCATCATACATATCATGCAACATAACTTTGTGATTTAGCTAACATTTCACCCTTTTCAGGATAAGATTGAAAGACTATCATTAATAATTATTCAGATACAGTATGGATACACCCCAGACACGGCGGTCATTCTATTACTCATTCAGAATCTCAAGTCAGATACAGTATGGATACACCTCAGACACGACGGTTATTCTACTACTCATTCGGACTACAGTAATCAGATACAGATTAGATACGCTCCAGACACGGCAGCCATTCTATCTCTCATTCAGATTCATTCATCCACCTCAAGGTTCAATGCATTCCAAACACGGATGCCATTCTAACCCTTACAATAGTAGTTTGATTCTCTCCATGGCGCTCGCCACGGAAGACATTCTGTCATTTATCTAGATTCCAGTTACAGTTTCAGATACACTTCAAACACAGAAGTCATTCTATTACTCATACGGATCTCCATCCCGGTTACAGTTTCAGATACACTCCAGACACGGAAGTCATTCTGCTACTCATACGACTCTCAACTTCAGATACAGTCCAGATACGCTCCAAACATGGTTGCCATTCTGTCACTCATTCAGAATTTGTCCCCAGCACGCAGTTGCTCCATACAGATGTTTCTCTGTTACCCAGATACAATACAGATACACTCCAGACACGGCAGTCATTCTGATATTCGTTCTACACTTCAAACACAGTTACAGCTCAGATACGCCCCAGACACGGAGGCCATTCTTCTGCTCATACAAACTCAGTCCTTAGATGCAGTTCAAATACATTCCAGACACGGATACCATTTTGATCCTCATTCTTCTGACCCGTCACACTACAGTTCAGCAAACCTTCCAGATGGCCTCTTTAAGCCCATCTCTGACAAGATTCTGTCACCCTTCAGATGGCATATTTAATCCCATCTCCAAATGGCATCTCTAAGCCCATTCCCATATCCATTGTTCGGATAAGTGCAAATTTAAGGGCACTCTAGTGTCCAATCTCCTTTTACCTTCGAGACGCGAAAGGCAAACCTGCCAATCTAACTCTTCAGGTGCAAAAAGATTGAACAGGGGCAACTGTTGTACCCCAAAATTTGCCCTCCCTTTTCTTCAATATTTTCTCACCACAAGACCCTTGGAGCTCAAGATCAAGTTAGGGTTTGCTCTGCTCAAGACTCCTCCTTGCACTGTTGACCCAAATTAGGGTTTGAGTTTGCACAAAGATGTTTTGACCTAAAATGCCTAAGATGACTTTCATGCTTCATGTTGGACTCCCAATTTTACCCATACCAAATTTCAAGCCTTGATTCCAATCTTTGCCCAGTCAACTGGACAGTTGACCTAGAAATCAGCTGTATTGGGGAAAAAGTCAATTGTGGTCAATTGACAGTCAAACCTCATGATTTTTGACCCACGTCAACATTATGAACTCATACAAACCATTTGGTCAAGTTTGGATCACAATTCCACAAGAAATTTGATCAGATCACCAAAAGGGCAAAATGGTCATTTTTAGGGTTTTGACTGCACAAAGACAATTTTTGACTGTTTGACCTAGCCAAGGGCAAACCAAGCTCACATATGGACTCAAGGACTCAATGTCATTGTATTGACATAGTCAACAAATTCAAAAGATCCCAAATGCACAAGATTGACAAATGAATTTTCCAGTCAATTGATCAATTTTTGACTGTATACTGAAAAGTCAAACTTTGACTTTTTGGTCAAAATCAAGTGTCAAGATTCATTTTTCATCAAAACATGCCAAATTATGAAACTTGTTCATCAAGAAATCAAAAATTGCAAATTAGAGTTTAAAATGAAGAATTTTCATAACTTAGAATTTTTCTAAGTTATGAAAATCCCTAATTTTTTCCTAACTTTGTCCCATTTTTCCACCAAGATGCATTTGGATTCAAACAAAAGTCAAAACATGAAAGTTGTAGTCCATTGAAAAATCTACAACTTTGATTCACAAAGTTTCCTCAAAATAAGCTTGTAGCTCAAGTTATGATTTTTGGAACAAGGGTGCAAAACATTCTTAACTTAGAGAAATTTTGACCTATTTTAGGCAGGATTTTTGCCTAACTTCATGGCTACTTTTCACATGCTTCCACTTGGAATTTCAATTTGCATTACAAAGATGGATTGTAGTACACATTCCAAGATTTCCAAAATGTCAAAGAACTCATCAAACAACCTTGTGGTTAGGGAGAATCGAATTTGGCAATATGGGTAAAACTCATTTTGTTCATGGCAAATTTACATGTCCATAACTTTGCATTTTTGAACTCAGCATGCTCTAAGCTAGATTACAGGTCCTTTATCTCATCCACACTCATAAATTTAATGCAAACCCCTTGTGTTCAAGCCTTATATTATGTGTTTAAGCATTACATACAAGATTGAGCTATAATTAGAAAAAGCAATATATCCATTTTTGAAAAGTGGAACTTTATGTCAAGTTTGCAAATCAAGAAGTACAAGGCAAATCTCTTTGGCACAAGTTCAAAAGCATGTCACACTGATCAAGAGGGATGGTTGCAGCACATTTGGGGGGCCTGTACAAGTCTAGAGAACCAAGTTGACATTTCTTGCTTAAGGGTGAAGAAACTTGGCATAACACACATCAACTTTCATTTCTGCCAACACAAGCTAAGACAAAGTGGTTGTACACCTTCCAAACATCAAACCTAAGCTAAGGCACGAGCAAAACACCCTCCAAACATCATCAAACCTCAAAACAACCTCCTACTGCAGAAAACAGAGTCACCTCTGCAGTTGGACTTCCATAACTCAGTCCACTCGTGCATTCTTGCTAAGACCAGTTCATACACATTCCATACCACATATACAAGCTATCCCAAGCATTGGACACGACCTGTAACACCTCTAACCAACTTCACCATTTTCATTTTTTCTGTTTTGCAGGTTGATTGCCATAGCTTGATTCAGTTGGTTTCAAAGCAAGTTAAAGGTTGGAATAGCATCCCTGAACTTCAAGCAAGCTGTACCAATCCTCACCTTGCCTTGAAAGTGCCTCCATTGTCAGACACGATCCAAGCTGAACAGGTAAGTTCATGGACTTCTATCTCTCAATATAGGAAGAGTTAGCTCTAAGTTTATGAATGAAAAATGTTTTATCCATGGCCCTGAAGCTATACCTATCCTCACTTTCCATTTATATTGCATATGCTGAGAGTATTTTGAACCTGAACATTGACAAAAACTTAGGTTAAGAATTAGGGATGGAGAAATTCTCTCTCATTTCTGAGAGTTAAGTTGAGTTTTTTATATGTATAGAATCATGGCTTGATGCTTGACATCTTTCATGTTATAAGTTTTTGCTAAAAGTCCAGGAATCAGGAGATAGCAGGAATCACATGTTGCTCTGTTTTGTTGTTCAGAGGTTGAAGACAACCTTTCATGGGTTGGGCCTGTGATATTTTTCCTTTTTACACCATGATTTTACATTTACACCTCCTTAGCCCATTGCATTTTATTTTCATTATTTTTTACTTTTGATTTTTGTTTCTGACTTATTTATTTTTGACAAAGCATAAAAAATATTAAAATTATTTTTCCCATATTTTTTGCATTTATTTTGATATTTATTTGGCTTTATTTAGTTATGTAAATAAATAAATATAGATACCTTTATTTTAAAATACAAAAAAATAATATAAACATATTTTTATTTCTGATTTTTATTTTATATTAGCTCTTGAAAACAATTTTTATAAAAAATATTTTTTCTTGTAAATACTAAATATTTTATTTTTTGTACATAATATATATATTTAATAAATAATGTAAATACTTATATATTTATTAATATATTTAGGGAAAATACAAAGAATTAATACATTTTATTTTTATTAATGTTTTGACCTCAAAAATACTTTTTTTACAATATACCTTCTTTTATTTATTTTTTGTACATAATTAATAAATATGGCATATACTATATAATAAATACCTTTTATTTATAAAATTAGGGTTTTGCCCTAAATACCTAAAAAATACCAAAAATTAATTCATTTTATTTTTGTTTATTTAACACATGAAAAATACCTTTTTACATACATATGAAAACCATTTTTGCATTTTGCATATTTATTTTATTTTATTTAATTATTGTGCAATTAAATCCCTTGTAGAATTTCAATTTGGATGTAATAGTTAGATTTTAATTTCTTGCTAAAATATCCCCATTTGAACATTTGTACCCCCCATCCCATATATTGTGTTGTAATAACTTAGGACCTTTTATTTTCGCATTTAAAAGCTTTCTAATTATACCATGATAGAATTAGGGTTTTGTATGTAAAATTAACCAAAAATAGTTTGACCTAATTTCAAGATAAACAAGCATAACACTAATCACACTTGCACCCCTAGGGTACTCCACTTGTTGCCTTCAAAAATGGGCCATATTGCATGTTAGGTATCTTTGGCAAAAACAAAACAATCAAATGATCATAGTCCCTCGATGACGCTTTCAAAAGTTGCCTAAAAATGATCAAGTCCCTTAAAGGAAAATTGCCCAAAGATACTTGGCACCATTGCAATCATGGTCTAAACGATGACCCGCGCCCGTCCCGTTAACATCCTAACACAAGATTGTCCACCAAATACAATGGTGGAACAAAATTGTTAAAAGGGTTAAAACATAGCAAAGATCTTTGAGAAATTTAGGGTAGATAGTTCTTGGTTACTTGCCAACTTACAAAACAAAAACCCTTGCCTATTTTTCAAAACACACATCACAACACATTTTCAAAATAACTTTCAAAAACATTGAAAAACATTGAAAACTTTTCAAAAGACATACATCTTTGTATACATCCCAACATGGATCATTACAAAGGTTGCCACCACATTGGCCTCTTTTCAAGACATTTTCAAAACCCACACACAAAGCACCATTTCAAACAATTGAAAATCAAGGCAAGTTTATCTAAGCAAGTAACTAAGAGCCCATGGATAACCATGGATAGAAAGGGTGCTAATACCTTCCCTTTCTATAATCTACTCCCCGAACCCAAGAAAACATCTCAAAGGTTTTTGCTGTGCTTTTTAACCTTTCCTTAGGATAAAATAAAAAGTCGGTGGCGACTCTTGCTCAACCGAAACATTTGCGAAAACAAACGCAAAACCCAAGTCAGTTCTCCCACCGTATCACACCCGTGTTTAATTTATTTTCATATTGATTATTCGCTTGAGGACAAGCAAAGGTTCAAGCTTAGGGGAGTTTGACAACACAAAAACACATCGCATATTCGGCTCGATTAGCATAAATAATGTTACAGTTTTCTGTTAATTATATTGCTTTATGTTAGTATTTTAAGTATGTTTCATACATTTATATTCCATATGTACTTGCATTAGGAAAGAGGAAGAAATGACAAAGAAAACAACTATGTAGCAGAAAACAGCAAGAAGTTCATGACAGAGGACTATGACGGTCGTCACAACCTCCTGCCGGTCACCACGCCTTGGAATTATCTGTACCCCTCGGCATACATCTATCACGGTCGCCATAACTTTAAACCTTGTGTGTCGTGGGGCACACAAGTCATGCCCCTCGCCATTGTCTGTATGTGGTTCTCTCCATGTCTGCAACCAGAAGCTCCTATATTCTCTCAATTGCAACTGATTCTGTATTAGGCTCCACTCCTTGATGACCACATCCCAGATTATTTGGAGAAGTTGAGTCTTACAATTGCCACACAACTCTTTTAATCTCGCCAACATAAGTTACAACCAGAGGCTATAAAAGGGAAGCAACAAAGCCAAAAAAAAAGAAAAGAGGGGACACACTCGACGCTTTTGTTCAATTTTCTTATAGTTCAGAACCATTGTTTTAGATATTTTAAGCAGATATTTTCCCACCTGAGTTAGAAATAGTTTTCCACATCGGGAAGCTATTGCACCAGTAGATTTTATTCACGTCCTTCAGACTTTGTTTTAGTTTACATTTTTCCTGCATTCAAGTTATTATTTTCCTGCAAAGCAAATTCTGCCGACATATTGTGGAGGATTGCATTTGGTACTAGAAGTTTAGCATTAAAATTCAGTTTCCTTGTTTAATTCCAAGTTCTTATTTCATATACTATTTTATACTTAATAATCATGATTATGTTATTGTTTGTTTACTGTAATTTTGTGTGTGTATTCAATAACATGTCTGGCTAATTTCCCCGATACCAGTATGTAAGGTCATAGAACCGAAGGGGTTCGATAATGAATTGGCATAAACATTTATAAAATACCTTTATGGTTTGGTTTCTAACGTTTAATATTAAAACTTTTTGTTACGAGAGTAAAAGAAAAACGAAGGTTAAAATTGATATAACGAGAGTTTGAGATTTTGACCAGATAGTGGTAATCGAACATTAGTTCTAGATACAGCGAGAGCGCTTTAGGATTAATTAGATTCTATTTTTTTTTCAAAAAATATTTTTAGAATTTAAATGGGATAGCGAGAGCAAGCATTTAAGTTTAATAATATAGTCTGCATCAATAATCACGAGAGTGTGAGATAAAGGTTTTTTAATTGATAGTTTCTATTGAAATAGTGTTTTAATACTCATAGTTATGCCAATGACTTACTGAATCCCTGAAGTTTGGTATATTACATACCGGTGTCCCGTTAACGAATATTTCATTTAAATCTAAGTTTATTTTCGTCTCACCCAAATCAAATATTAATCATTAGCCTTGGCTTTACACAGTAACCTTAGATACCAATAGTTTCACTATCCGTCCTTGTGGGTTCGATATCTTTTGAAATTACATGATTAGATTGTGCACTTGCAGTCACTACACCCGATAGACTCTTAAAGTCACGATCAATATCCAACTATCAACTTATGAAACAAAAACTATAATTCACTACCATATGACTCAATTTAAACATAAACATCAATATACAAGTCATTTAAACATTTTAACATCTTATCAAAGAAGTTACTTCAACACTTATCAAAGCATGGAAAACCATACAAGAGAAACAAACTCCTAACTAAGTTAACATGTCAACAAATTATGCATTATTGGGTTGAAACAAAAAGAATTATCAAAACAAGACCTAAATAGATCTAAAAAACATGGGATTAATACAGAAAACATGTTATATTATATACTATCATCTCAAGAAAAATATCCTAAGCTATTGCGCAAGTGCAAGCTTAAATCAAGTATTCAACACAAGCATATATCCATATTTAGGCATGCATCGAGGCATCATAAAATAAATTAACAAAACAATTAAAACTATATCAAAATAACACCAAAACAGCAAGCTAACCATGAATGATCAGAGATCTTAACATGGCAAAATGATTGGTTTAAAATTGACTTGTACACGCCATCAAACAAAAGTTACAAACCAAGACATTTAAAAAACAACACTTCACAATTTTGATTCAACCATTCGTTAAAATAAATGAGAAAAATAATAAAAAATGTCACAAAATACCTTAGACTCTCAAGTATCAAAAATATATTTTTGGGGATTTTTAATGTGAAGAAAATACCAATTTGTAAATTAAAATGAAAGAGGTATAAAAAATAAACCAAACAAGGTCAGGAGGTGTGAACCCAAAAAATGATTATAACATGAATTAATAGTAGTGGTGCAAGGCCCATTAAACTGGGGTTGTAAAAAACAAAAGCCTTAAGCTCAGTTCAAAAACGTGCGCTAGGTGTATGAGTGATACATGGGTATGAGAAAGCAATAACCTCTGAGCCCATTACAAAACTAATACATGAGCCTAGCATACTGTGATCGGTGGATCTGGAACTGACTGTTTTTAAGCTGGTTTCGCGAAATGTCGCGGTAAGCAAGAGTCGCCACCGTCTTTTATTTTCTCCAAATGGAAAGGACAAAAGCACAGAAAAATTCCTTATAGAGATTGCTCTCGGTTCGGGAGGTAGATTATAGAAAGGGAAGGTGTTAGCACCCTTTCTATCCATGGTTATCCATGGGCTCTTAGATACTTGCTCATTGTGTTTTCAAAATGTTTGTTTGCTTTTCAAAGTGAGTGGGTTTTGAAAAAGTTTCTTTGAAAGTTTCAGGTCGACTCTTGTATCAGTCCTCAAGAGTGTTTGAAAAGTTGTTTTTGAAAGCTTTTTGCAAAGTGTTGGTGTGAAAAGAAGTTTTTGATTTGTTTTGAATTAGAGCAAGTATCTACGAGTCATCTACC
Organism: Vicia faba; assembly: GCA_948472305.1. Lineage (NCBI taxonomy): Eukaryota > Viridiplantae > Streptophyta > Magnoliopsida > Fabales > Fabaceae > Vicia > Vicia faba. Next base: position 811,472,980 of record OX451736.1, on the reverse strand, counting down.
TACCCTAAGGAATTATGCTGTGTAAATGTCCTTAAGGTAGCGCCATCCCACCATTGAGAGGTAGGTAGCACCACCGTTGGAGGTGTTCGGGTCAATTCGAGGGTTAGGGACAGTGTGGTCACCGGGAAATAGTAAGATACCTTAGAAGCTACCCTTATGCCATTGATCTTTTTATTCCGAGGCAACCGTTTCGAGGCAACTTGTTTTGAGGCAACCAGATCAATGGAACATAAGGACTTACTAAGACGTCCTGTACTCGACGACCATGTTTCGAGGGGCAAGGCAACAGTGTGATCACTAGAGCAACGGTAGGACACCTTAGAAGCTACCCTTATGCCATGTTCATGGACATAAGGACTTACTAAGACGTCCTGTACTCGACGACCACGTTTCGAGGGGCAAGGCAACAGTGAGGCGTACCCTAGGGGTGGTGTGTGAATTGTGTGTCATTTTCAGTTTATTGTTTGTCTTGTCATGCATTGGTGATCTACGTTTTGATTTTATTTTTTGGGCATTCATTCTTTCATGTTATTGTTTAACAGTTAAAGGTGCGGGAATTTAAAGTGCGGAAAAGGTAAAAGTCCTACGCTATTACAAAGGCGCGGGTCTACAACGCCAAATTAATCCAGACCCGATTTAAAATGAAGTGCAGAAAATAAATGTCTAATAGCTATTACAGGGCTTTGGAACAAATACATTATATTCACAACAGAAATAAATAAAACGCGCGAACAAAAACATAATCGAATGCGAGGGCGTTGAACCCTTTGAAGGAACTAAAATAATTAAGTTAAAATAATTAAATTAAATAAATAAAAAAAGGAATTTATTTTTGTGTTTTTTGTATTTATGACATTAAAGAAAATTAAATTAATTTAAAGTCAAATAATTAATTCTAATTCTAATTGTTTTTAATTTATTAAAGAAAATGCATTAAAATTAAAACCTAGAATTAAAACTAATTAATTATAAAATTTATTTACAAAATTAATGGTTAATGATATTTATAATAAAAATATTTAATTAATTAAAAAAGATAAAAAGTGCTAAAGGCCTATTTTTGTTATTTTTGGTTTATTGTGAAAAAGAATTAAATTATAACCTAAAATTAAATCTAAATTAATTAAAGGTTTTATTTACAAAATTAATACTAAAATAAAATATCTATTATTTTTATCTTTTCTGATTTTTTTATGTTTTTTATATTTTGAAAATATTAATTAATTAAAATAAAGCAACAATTAAAAGAATATAAAAATAATAAAAAGAAACAAAAAAAGAAAGAAAATTGTAAAACCTAAGGGGGTGAAACCCCTAATTTGGAGGTAAAGTCCATGGAGATTCTGGCCCAATAAGCATGGTCCATTTGACTTTCCAGGTAATATGCTGTAGCGTTGACTGGACCTTATGTTGTTCCTCCAATCTACACCCTTGATCTGATGGACCTGGACAGATGGACGCTGATTTTTTGAGCGTGTATGGTGTGCTTCAAGGCTGAATCTGCACGTGAATGTTAATGGCAAAATAATATTGAAAACATGCAGACCTGGGGCTCGAACCCAGGTCTTGTGGTTTACCATTCAAACGCGTTGCCAGTTGTGCCAAGTTGCTTATTTGTAAGTTAAATAATAAACTAAATTTATAAACAAAATAACGCGTTAGTGTTAAAAAATATAAAAAAAAAAGCGCGCTGGATTTAAACCAGCCAATCACAGCATGACAAGCAATCGTCTTCTTCACCATCCCTGAAACACAAAAACATGAGGCAACGGTTTTATGCGCGTTTTCTTAGGCCAGCTATTGAAAAATAGCGATTAGCCCTCAGGCACTCATAAATTGAGCGCGAGGGTTGGTTTGAGATCGTCCAGATGCACTGGTTCTAATGATGGTGGTCATGAGTCTCAATTTTTCCTTGGGTGAAAAGCCCCAATTCCAAAGTCCTGTAACCCTAGAAATCAAACATGGTGAAATCGTACACAACGCATAATAATACAATTAAAGTATATGGTTAGCTTGCAAATGCTTCACTGATCACAAATATATGAACAAAATATCATGAATGTGCCTAGAATATAGAACACGATAATGAAAATAAAGTGAGAAAGGCTAGCTTATGTACAATGATTCAGGAGGTTATGGACTTGGAAATCTATGCAGACACGTTGCTGAAGGCCTAAGGAGGATGATGAGATGAAAATCTCAGCTCGAATCGCCCCCTAATGTGATTTTCAGAATTAAGATTTTTGCAAAAAAGTGTGAATGTGCTTTCAAGGTTCCTGTGCAGCTTTTTGTTCAAAATGGTTTCTGATCACTTGTATATCTCTTAGGCAATGTGTATGAATAGGAATTAAAGCCAATAAAGCCTTGCATTGATGTTTTGGATTTTCACATAAACCACCATTATCAACTTTCCATTTTGAGTCCATTTTTGAATTCTTGCCTTGTTTACTCCCTTGCACGAATTTTGGTAGGCACATAATGATGTTTCAAGGCTAGTAAAAACCAAATATTCCCTTTTAAATTAATTTTTGAATTTCTTTTGATTTTAAAAGATTTAAAATTAATTAAATCCAATAAAATCAATAAAAAATGAAAAAATTAATAAAAAAAAATCTGAAATAAAAGGTGGGACACGTGGGAAGCATGGCCAAGTTAATTCAAGTGGAAAAAGTGGACCCCTTTTGTCAAAAATGAGATTTCAAGGATAAATGATTTTGGCCATTTCACAAAAATTTCCCAACTTCTCCAATGCATAACTTGCTCAATTTTTAAGCTTTGCTCATGTTCTTGGAAATTTTGGAAAGGTTTTTGAGTCCTCTAACCAATGCCTTTGGTCCCATGTCATTTTGATTTACCAATCTCAAGTTATGGCCTTTGACTTAAAGTCCCTTTTTGTTGACTTTTGAAAATGACCTATAATGTTGAAATTGATAACTTTTTGTGAGAGCATTTATTGGACTTGAAGTATGAAGATGAGTTGTAGGAAATGTCTTTCTCTTCAAAATGAGCTTTGGATGGAATTTTTCTGATAATCCATGTGAAAGTTATGCCCTGGTCAATTTCAGTTGACTTTTTCAGCTGTCCAAAAATAGAAACTTTTGCATCTTGATGATTTTTGAGCCAAATTTTGAGAATCATGATCAAGCATTGATCAAATGATGTTTGTGGCTTCAAAATGACATGTTGACCAAAAATTTGAACTTTTGACTGTCAAATGACCATTTTGCCCCTACAGTTGACTGTAGTGCAATTAGGGTTTTGACTGTGCAATTTTGTGCTGAAAGTCTTGAAACTTGATATGAGGATGCTTGACCATATTTGTAGGCATGTGAGACTTGATTGGACCCTTTGAAACTTCATTTTCTTGATCAGAACCAAAACCCTAATTTTGCCTGCTTAGGAGGCCCTTGCACTGTGCAACCCTTGGGGAGATTTGAAGCTTGACTTGGCAGTTTCTTGAAGAATATGGGAGGGCAAATTTTGGGGTACAACACATACCATTATTCCATTTTTAATCAAGTGTGACAAACTATTTCATGTAACTTGTATCAATAGGTCACGTTAACTTAAGTTGACTACAAGACAAAAACCAGCCACATCCAATCAAGAACCAACACCTATTTCATTATTTATCCACACAATCAAAATAAACAAAAATGAAAAGATGATATGGATAATTAATTAAACATGCATCCAATAGAGTGATGCCACGCCTAGGGCTGAGGCTGCAACCTTTGAACAAACCAGACACCGGAGCTAGGGCTTCGATCATCTTCTCGAGTGTCCTTCTTGTCGGAGATGGGGAAACCCTATCAAAAATTCATCGAATTCATACTTCTCTACTTGTTTTCATGCACTAATTCCGAATATAAAAATAATTTTTAATGAACCAAAGTCAAAGATCTAGAAATCATGAAGAGTATTCAAGATCTAAAAAAACATAAGCAATGCATACAAGGCTATACAATCAAGTTTGAGCCTAGACCCAATATGTGCTTGTGCAGAGCATTTATATTCAATGCATGCTCATATTGATAAGAATTCTAAACATGCCTAGGGAGATATTCAATAACTTACCTGTTTGAAGATCGTGCAATGAGAAATTCATTAGAAAACTCTACTTGCTTTCCCCTGAGATCTTGATGAAGATGATAGAGTCTCGAGAAACCTTATGCTTTGAGAAATAAACTCAGTTCTGGGTGCATGAACCTTGAAGAAGAAGATGATGAATGAACTATGCTTGAGCTTGCTTCAGTTGATGACGGATCCAGATACACTCCTTCTTGTTATGGAGAAGAAGAGGAATGCACAAAAATCTCTGGAGTTTGCTTCCAAAATAAGAGAACCTGGGAAGAAGGTGAATATGATGAATGGACCGAGAGAGAGAGAGAGAGAGAGAGAGAGAGAGAGAGAGAGAGAGATGGTTTGTTAGAGGTTTGTAACTGCAATGATAACTGAATACAACTGAATGGAGGTGAGTTGATTATATAGTGGAGGTCATTAAGTGAATCAGGCGCGTATACTTCAAGCTTTTACCAAGTTTTGATGAGTTTTGGATGAATGAATAAGAGAATGAGTGGGTGCCACGGATCTTCAGTATGATGAGTGTTGTTATTGTTTAATCAAGTAGAGGAAAGCACATGATATCATATGTGTGTAGACAAAACTTAACCAACAAGTTTGGATCCACGAGCCTCTCTTATTTTGAGTAAAATCTTAGCACTATGCATGTATGCTAAATGGTTGTATGGCTAACTAAGGAAATTGGATGCTCTTGTCATAATCTGTAAACCCTTAAGCTTAAAGTGTGCATAAGATGCCAAATCCTGACCTATTGGCTATGTGTAGCAACTGGTTTTTTAATCAGAGCCGCCATTATTAGTTTTTATCCAAGGGAAGGGAATCTAATAGAAAACCCTAATTCGCAGGCAGAGATTCTAGGTTTCGGACTTCATTAGACGAAAGGAAGGTGTTAGGCACCTTTCATCTATCTTGTTCACAAGGATATTAGGTTTTAGGTTTAGGTTCAGGTAACAGGATTTAAATTTTAATAGGGGAAAAGTGTCTTAATTTTTTTATAAAGGAACTCGCTACGATTTTTAATCGTATGCCTACGTATCCTCTTGTGAGGAATCAGAGTCCCAATTCGTAGTTCGTATGGGGTTGGGGTTTTTTAGGGTTCGCAAACGTACTTTGAATCACCTCGCATTTTGGCCAGGAGTAGTGGTTGAGGAGATTTTGACTAAATGCATGGTAAGTCAAAACCTGTTTGAAACCCTTTAGCAAAAACAGTTGATTAGCTTAATTGATTGCGAAAAATAATTTGTTGTTCGTTGAGTGTTTTTTAATTGTGTTAATTGCAAAATTTCTAATTAATGCATGATTAAAAAATTATTTAATGCAAATAATACAATAAAGTATGTTCATGAGTTTTTAAATAAAAATAATTTTTTCATGATAATATAATAAATAATAATAATAATAAATTATGTTGGAGGTCATTCGACTCTAGTATGAGCTGCATCCGTTTCTTCTCTTTGGTCAGATTAAGAAGGTTGAGTTCACGTGCTTCTTTTTCCATTTGAGCTTGCTTTAAGGCGCTTTTCAGATTGTCGACTTCTTCAAAGGATATAGGCGTAACCTCTGGAACCTCTGACTTATACTCTGGATCTATATCTAGTGGTAGCTTGATAATTTGTACCATATCTCGGACCCATCTGGTGTAGGATTCTCTCGCTATGGCATTCTTTCTTTCGAATTTCCTTTTGTTAACTTTGTTCCAAGCCTGGATAACCTTGTTGAGCAACCCTTGGTCTTCTATACCCATGTCATGGATGATCAATGGTTGGAGTTATTCTTCCGAAGGTCTGTCTTCCAAAGGATACCCTAACTGTCGTAGGGCCAAAGTAGGGTTATAATTAATACAGCCTCGAGATCTGATCAACGGGACATTAGGAAAGTCCCCACAGCTAATAGTGATTCCCCAATATCCAGCTTCTTAGCATACCATAATACCTAGTTTGCAGTGAGAGACCTTAATTTCTATGGCCACTCGCGTCTGGTCAAGTTCAGAATCATATAGTCTTCTTTGTAAAGATGAGTCATGAACCAAGTATATAGAAGTGGGATGCAACAATTTAGCGTGCCTTTTCTCTTTTCGTACATCGTATGCAAGGTGTAATAAATGTCAGCAAGCAAAGTAGGATTTGGATCCGTATTAAAGACTTTTGCACCCCAGAATATGCTAATGGTCGCAGGGTCAATATAGTCCACAGTCCGAGGAAATAAAATTACACCAAATACCAGTAACCCTAAATAGTCGACACAAGATTCCCATTCTTTATAATTAGCAAATTCGAGTGCCTTAGCTTCCAAGTATATCCTCTTCATTTCTTGTATCAGACCTTCTCATCGGTAATTTTGCATTAACTCAGGGTAAGGGATCCCTAAGCTTTTTGCCAAAACTTTGACTTCAACAGTTTGTCTGGTACCTACATAGGCCTTCTCTTTGGGAAAGTTCAGAATTCTGTCAAATTCTTCCAGAGTCGGTGCTAGCTGGAAGTCTTGGAAGGTAAAACATCTCAGTGGAGGGTCGTAAAAATAAATGAGGGCAGACACCGCATCCACTTGAACCTCTACTCTGGTCAAGTCAAGGGTATCCCCATAGCAACGAGTGTACATCTTCAGAGCTCTCTCAAATAATTTCCCCTTTATAATTTTGATTTCAGAAATGTCAGACTAGAAGGTTGATACGGACAAGTTGTTTCCCTCTGGTATCCATTTTTTTAAGACAGTCACCAAAAATCTTGATTTTATTATCTTTTGTTTTGTACCTTGTGAATAATACAGATAAAAGAAACAAATGATGAATATGTGGCAGATATGAATGCATGAATGTATGGTTTAGTGGCAGGGTTTTGTGATAAGTGCCCTTAGAAGGTAGGCTCCTTAATTTTGACCTACGGTTAGTTTACCCTCCCAAAAGGTGGCTTCCTTAAGGGTGTCATGAATAACACCAGAGGGAAAAGGCACAAGGGCCTCCCTTAGATGAAGGCTCTTTACGGACTGAGACTTCCGTCTCAAAGTCGTGAAAGGTCTCTTCATGAGATTTTAGGTTAAGATCGTTACAAAGAGTCACGAGTGACCTTCCAAAGTCCTACTCGTCAAGAGGATATCTCTCGATAAGTATTCCTTTTTCAGAAGTTCACCGATTCTAGGCGAAGTTGTCACATAAACTCGCAGGGATGATGTACCCCCTAAGCTAATAGACGAACCTTCTTTCTATGGGTTATATGAGAATATTTTTTAGATAAAAGTTCCCGCCACACAGTAAATATATAATGATAAGGAAAGACAATAAATAAATTCAATAAATAAATAATGCAATAAATAAATAAATAAATAAAAACCCCTAAAATAAAAAACCCTAAAACCTAAAGTTGAACTCTCCAGCAGAGCTGCCAGCTGTAGAAACTAGTTGTTTAATCAGAGTCATCACTATTAGTTTTTATCCTATGGAAGGGAATCTAACAGAAAACCCCAATTCGCAGACAAATATTCTAGGTTTCGGACTTCATTAGATGAAAGGAAGGTGTTAGGCACCTTTCATCTACCTTGTTCACAAGGATAATAGGTTTTAGGTTTAGGTTCGGGTAACAGGATTTAAATTTTAATAGGGAAAAAGTGTCTCAATTTTTTTATAGGGGAACTCGCTACGATTTTTGATCGTATGCCTACGTATCCTCTCGTGAGGAATCAGAGTCCCAATTCATAGTTCATATGGGGTTGGTGTTTTTTAGAGGTCGCAAACGTACTTTGAATCACCTCACATTTTGGCCAGGAGTAGTGATTGCAGAGATTTTGACTAAATGCGCGGTAAGTCAAAACCTGTTTGAGACTTTTAGAAAAAACAGTTGATTAGCTTAATTGATTGCGAAAAATAGTTTCTTGTTCGTTGGGTGTTTTTTAATTGTGTTAATTGCAAAATTTCTAATTAATGCATGATTAAAAAATTATTTAATGCAAATAATATAATAAAGTATGTTCATGAGTTTTTAAATAAAAATAATTTCTTCATGATAATATAATAAATAATAATAATAATAAAATATGATAATAAAAAAAATATTAGTAATAATAATTATAATAATTATAATAATAATAATAATATAAGAGAAAGTAGAATAAAAATGTGCGCTAATTTTGGTTTGATTGACACAATTGTTGTTTCTTTAACACTTGGGCCTTTACGCTGTTATTTTATCATCAGTCCGGCTAAATTAATTTGATTCAGCTACATTATATATATTTTTTACAACAAAAACGTTCTCTAACATTGCTAGGCCCAATTGGCCTCTAACCTAATGCTAATTATTTAACTAAAAGCTTTTAATAAATAAACAAATTTTATTTAATGGCTAATGAAATATTATTAAAAGAGTTTAACAACAGTAAAAAAACATGTCACATTTTTTTTAAGAAATATATGCTACTTCTTTTTTTCAAAAAAATGTTTAATATCTTATAACAAAAAATATTTTTTTTTTGAAACAACAAAAACTTTAATAACTAAAAATAGTATTTAACAACAACATTTTTGTAAAAAGTTTGTCCGTACTAAAAATATACTGCATTTTTAACCAAGAAAAAAATATTTTGTTTATTTTTTATTAAAACAATTTTAGAATTATTTCTACCTTTTGACATGAGACAGTAAAATCCAAGAAGACAAATGGGCACAACTTTACTAAATAAACAGCAAAATAATGTTTAAGCACAATAGGATGATTTTCAAAAATAGATTGAATGGGCTACTTCAATATTTTCAATTTCTTTGGGCCTGTAACTTGAAATTATACCCCATTTCTTTACTAGCAACCACTTAAACTTAAGTGGACTTAATAATTTAATAACTTAATAATTATTTATGAAATAAATTTTCATATTCGAATCGCATGGGCCATTGGCCAACATGCTTCGTACATGGCCAACGGATATATGCGTCTTTCTGATTTAGAAAGCCCTACTCTCCTGAATTAGAATACACCCCCTAGTCGATTTGAATTTTAAGAATGGGCCATCAGATATTGTTGTACCATCCTTAATTAAATGTTTCTTTATTATTTTAATCTTAAAAAATAAAATCATCGAGGTAGGACGAATTTGGGGTACGACACTATGGTTAACTCGTGGCCATACACCTAACTCATTGGCTTAATAACTCCAAATGTAAGCCTTCTCATGTCAAGATCCCAAGACCAAAGATGGAGATAATCAATGTGTTGACAAGTTTCATGTTGGCATCAAGCTGAAACTATGATGACATCACTTCCAAAAATACCCAAGAACTTAAGATGTCAAAGTTGGTAAAAATGATCTGAATACTTACTAAGTCAGCCACCAAGTCATCTACCTCGTTTACCACACTTCTGAACCTTCTACCTTCTTCAATAATAACCTAAAAGAGATGCCCTGGATACCATGAGAAAGAGGGAGAGATTCAATAACTGTTTGAAGATCATGAAATGAGAAATTATTTAGAAAACTCTACTTGCTTTCCCATGAGATCTTGATGAAGATGATAGAATCTTAAGAAACCTTATGCTTTGAGAAATAAACTCAATTCTTGGTGCATGAACCTTGAAGAAGAAGATGATGAATGAACTATGCATGAGCTTGCTTCACTTGATGATGGATCCAGATACACTCCTTCTTGCTATGGAGAAGAGAAGGAATGCATAAAAATCTCTAGAGTTTGCTTCTAAAATCAGAGAATCTGAGAAAATGGTGAAGATGATGAATGGATAGAGAGAGAGAGTTTGTTAGAGGTTTGTAACTACAATGATAACTGAATGTAAATGAATGGAGGTGAGTTGATTATTTAGTGGAGGTTATAGAGTGAATCAGGCGCGTATGCTTCAAGCTCTTACCAATTTTTGATGAGTTTTGGATGAATGAATATGAGAGTGAGTGAGTGCCACAGATCTTTAGTGTGTGATGAGTGTTGTTGTTGTTTAATAAAGTGGAGGAAAGCACATGATACCATATGGTGCGTGTCAATAAAACTTAACCAACAAGTTTGGACCCATGAGCCTCTATTATTTTGAGTAAAATCTTAGCACTATGCATGCATGCTAAATGGTTGTATGGCTAAATGAGGAAATTGGATGCTCTTGTCATAATCTGCGAACCCTTAAGCTTAAAGTATGCACAAGATATTGAATCCTGACCTATTGGCTATGGTTAACTCGTGGCCATACACCCAACTCCTTGGCTCAATAACTCCAGATTTCAGCATTCTCATGTCAAGATCCGAAGACCAAAGGTGGAGAAGTGTGGACAAGTTTCATGTTGGCATCAAGCTGAAACTATGATGGCATCACTTCTAAAAATGCCCAGGAACTTGAGATGTTAAAGTTGGTAAGAATGATATGAATACTCACTAAGTCAGCCACCAAGTCGTCTACTCTATTTACCACACTTATGAACCTTCTATCTTTTTCAATAATGACCCAAAAGAGATGCTCTAGATACCATGAGAAAGAGCACATATAATAGAAAACTTTTGATGTTGGAATGTTCTTGAGATGGAGCCTCAAACATCAAGTAAATTGGTCATGAAGTTGTATCATTTGCATCTGATCACCAACTCAAATTTCCACTAAGTGTTAAACACTTGATTATTAAAAGCATTCCTCTTCCAAGCTACATAACTCAAAATTTAAGCAATTTTTAAGGATGACCTCTAAAGGACAAAAATGAAGTATGAAGTCTCTTTTTTCATTTGAGCATGGGTTTGCAAACTTTCAACCATAAATGAAAGAGATAGAGAGCTGCAAAGATAACCATATGAACAAACAAATCTCCACACATAATTTTTTGTCTAAGTGTAAAGATTACTTATTTTGCAAGTAATATCACTTTTGACTAATTTCATTGACTTTTCTCAACAAATGACCACATTTTCTCACATTTTGGATTTTGACTTTAATTTTGACCAAAAATCCCATTTGTTCAACCTTTGACTTTATGTTGACTTGATCAAACACACTCCAATCTTTCTTTATCCAATCAATCATGGTCATCTGATGAAAGTTAAAGGTCAATAACCCATACATGGATACTTTGAGACACATAGAAGACCATGTAATCACTTTAGGCTCAACAAGTCAGTTACAACATACTCTTGATCAACACCCTAATTTGTCCAAAAGATAGGAGATGATGATCATAGCTCTAAAACTCTAACTCATCTGAGACAACTTGAGAATCTCTTGACCCAACATATCTTGTGCATTGAGAGGATACTCATGATGATGATATTTAACATTTCCAATACTTGTAGGTTGAATTTCCTCTCTTGATTGATACTCATTCACACAGTCAAATTCTTTTATCCCATACCATTGAGCCAATGTAATGAAAGTGATGTGTATGATGATGAAGCACATGCCTAAAAGGTATGAAACACAAGAGGGAAAATTTTGGGGTATAACAACATGTTCTGAATACATGGTCTAAGACATGTTCTAAAGACATGGTCTAAGATATGTTCAGAAGACATGGTCTAAGACGTGTTATGAAGACATGGGCTAAGACATGTTCCGAAGACATGGTCTAAAAGACATGTTCTGAGACATGGTCATAAGACATGTTCAAAAGACTTGGCCAGTCAGGAAATGCTTCAAGTGCTAAACTCTCGGATGATATGATGTTGTGCACCTTCCACTGGCACAATTCTAGTTTCTGAAAGAATCATGTATTAGTTCAGATGTTTGATGTAAGTCATCATGACAATAACTAAGCAGGTTCTAATACCTCATAGTGATTTGATAGCAATCCAGGTTCTGAGATGAAGACCAAGTATTTACTAGTCAGACGTTGATGAACTGTCAATAGAGGAGTATTCATTCTCTATGTTACTTTTTGTAATGCAAAATTCATTATGTGAGTCTTGGGCTCAGGGGGAGACTCTGAACAAGCTTTAACGGAATTTTGAGTATTAACAGATTCAGGGGGAGCCGGTTAGCTCTACTGAATTTTCGTTCTATGGTGATTACCCTGTATGAATTATTTTATAAAAATACATGGTTTTGTCATCATCAAAAAAGGGGAGGTTGTGAGGACAAAGTTGGTTCTACATCTGGCCTTATATTTTGATGATAACTTTACATGTTATCTTTAAGAACAATTGTATACTCTAACAAGTTTTTGTCTAGTGTGTGGCTTTTGTTATATAGGTTTTGACTCTTGTAAGAAGGCGTGTGACATCATCAGGTTCTGAACTCAACACTCTGGAATAATACCTTTGGTGTATTACAAGTTAAGTCAAGATTAAGGAATGCGTCTTATGCAACAGTTATAAGGGACATTAGTAAAGAGCTTATGATCGTGACTTATTCAAGGAAGATTTGGAGGCCTTCTAAAGCTTTACTTATGATGTTCCAAGTTATGAAGATGTTGAAGACAAATGTTCTGTTGAACAAAGTTCTAAAGATCTAAAGACATTCTTCTGAAGACCAAGTGCTGAAAAACTGAAGAAGGCAAGAGTTCTTTGAAGAAGTCCTGAAAGGTTCTGATGACTTAGGTTCTGGAAGATACTAATTCTGATCCTTCTACAACATGTTTCATCAACAAATATATCAGAAGCCTTTGAAGACATAGAAGATGAAGATCAAGACTAATGGATTGTGTGTGATGGTGAGTATAAAAGTACAAAAGTACAGTGTGACCTCTACTCTCTAGAAAGGCACAAGGACATACCTTTTTGTACTATTGTCTACCAGTCTCACCATGACCGTTGAGAACAATAAAACTGTATTTGTATTTCCTATTCTAACCTCTAACAAATCTCTTATTTTCTGCTATAAAATAAGTACTTGGAAGAATTTGAAATCAATTAATCAGTTTAACAAAACTATAGACACCGCTGAACAAAAACTATATAGAGAAATATTTTGTATATTTTTGTAAATAAGCAATGAGTTTTTTCTCGTGTCTTGCTATCAACACTTTTTTGGTGATGTACTTAAAGATTATGTAATATGCTTATGTAGAAGAATCTCTATATACACATCTTTGTAATCAACTGTTATTGATAGGTTCCTTGAGAGACTCTGTGTAGTCTGGATTCTCAAAAAGACTTTGGTTGTGGTCATAGTGGTTTACAATAAGGATCAATAACCTTATTGGGGGTTACAATAGAGTTGATAGGACTTGTTGTGGTTGTCTGTAATCTGGTTGATTATAGTGGATTAAGTCCTTGTATATAAAATAAATCACCTTGCTGGATGGACTAGAGTAACTTTGTTAATAGTGAACCAGGATAAAAATAATTGTGTTCATATATTTTTATTCACTTGTTAGATATGTGTTTTGAGTTGCAAAAAGATTATATTTGGTGCAATCCAATTCAAACCTTTATTTCTTGTGTTTCTCGCACCTTCACACTGTGACCTCTACTCTCTAGAGTGACACAAGGACAAACCTTTTTGTACTATTGTCGACCAGTCTCACCATGACCGTTGGGAATAATAGAATTGTATTTGTGTTTCCTATTCCACCCTCCAATGGGTCTCTTCTTTTCAGCTATAAAATAAGTACTTGGAAGAATTTGAAATCAACGAATCAATTCAACAAAACTACACTAAACCGCTACACATAAACTTTACAGAGAAATCTTTTGTATAGTTTTGTAAATAATCAAGGAGTTGTTTCTCGTATATTTCTATCAACACTTTTGTGTAGTCTGCTTGTGTAGAAGTATCTTTGCATACACATCTTTGTAATCAACTTGCTATTGATAGGTTCCTTGAGAGACTCTGTGTAGTCTGGATTCTCAAGAAGACTTTGGTTGCAGTCATAGTGGTTTGTAATAAGGATCAGTGAATTTATTGGGGATTCAATAGGGTTGATTGGACTTATTGTGGTTTTTTGTAATCTGATTGATTATAGTGGATTAAGTCCTTATGTATAAGGTAAATCACCTTGCTGGATGGACTAGAGTAACTTTATTAACAGTGAATTAGGATAAAAATAATTATGTTCATTTATTTTTATTCACTTGTTAAGCTTTGTATTTGAGTTGTAAAAAGATTATATTTGGTGCAACCAAATTCAAACCCCTATTTCTTGTGTTTCCCGCACCTTCATTAGCTTCCATAAATATTTGCAAAAAAAAACAGTGGGTTGTAGGGAGGAGGAACAACATAAGGTGTTTCTTTCTCTACCTCTTCGATAACCTCTATTTTTCTGATGGTGTCAATGGATTTTTCTCATTCTCTACTCTTTTCTCACCAGAACTCTCTTCAACCTCATTATCATTGTCCTTGGGATTTTCACTTTGTCCTTCACTACTGGTTGTTACAACATCTTCACGTCTCTGAGGGAAAAGTCTTAGAGGTGTCTGTGCAAGCAGGAAGATTTGAATCTCTAATGCCATGTTGCGAGTCACGAGGGACTCGACCACAATGTTCAGCTGCCTAAGGGTTTCATTATTATGGAGACTTTGTTTTCTAAACTCTTCATTGTGGACAATTTGTGTTGCTACAAAGTGCTCCATCATGGATTCTAGCCTAGAGAGAGTTTATGTCGCAATGAAATCCTCCATTAATATTTCGAGGTCGGATTTATGGGAACATTGAGGTTCCTCATAATACTTGGAGTGGTGATTGTAGAAAAAAATTGGGTGATCCATCCACCTAGGATTACAAGGGTTTAAATAAGAGTGTCTTAGTCTATACGGTGCAAGAACAAAGTCGCGATATTGACTAAATTGATCCCCGATAACGGTGCCAAAAACTTGATGCCTCTGCAAGTGCACATAAATATCAAAGTAATATAAAAGAGTGTCGAACCCACATAGAATAATAGTCAATCCTATCGCTATATACTATTGCTTTATAAATCTAAGGCTATCAGAAAGGATTTTTAGTTGCAAAGGGAAATTAAAACAAGAAATAAATTTTGACTACGGAAATATTAATAAAAATGAGAGACTAGAATGTGGTTCTCGTTGTACCTCCAAGACTCAATAAATCGTTGGCGTATGTTATATTCTAAGATTACTTTTCAGAAGGAAATATTAGTTTAAAAACATTAGTCTCACACTCTCGTGCTATTGACCCGTGCTGTAATTTAAAACCACAAATATTTTCCTCTCGTTTACCCATTTAAGTTGCGAAATACTTTTTGAAAACTAACAAGTCCTAATTAATTCTAAAGTGCTCTCACTATGTTTAGAAATTAATGTCTAATTTTTACTATCCAGTACGAACCTCACACTCTCACGTTATTGGTTCGAAACTTTAGTGTTTTCACTCTCGCACAAAATCTTTTAAATATTAAATTAAAAACCGAACCTAAAAAACAATTTTTATAAAAAGAAATTACGCCAAATCAATACTGAGTCCCTTCGGAACACCGATCCTCACATACCGGACTCCAGAAATTTAGCCGAACATAATAGACATAAAACTTATATTATTATTGTTATTTATGCAAAGTAGAAACATGGACATGGTGATGATAATGATAGCTGAAACATAGAAACAAAAACAGTAACAATCTCAATTGACAAACAAATAAAAGAAGTAATAATAATATTAAGACTTAAAGCAAACAAGTGCAGAAAATTAAATAAGATAAATGCTTACGAAAATTAACGCGATGCGGAAAATTAAAATCGGAAAAACTTGAAGGGAAGACTTCAGAATTACAATAACAACAAGATTAAAATTGCAATTGAGCCAAGTACAAGCATGTGAATTCTGATATAATTCTCTAATATGCACTTATCACTAAATGTGAACAATAAGTGTTTTTGAAATAAGTGATTTTACTGTCTAGAAATTTCTACAAAACTTAAATAATAAAAACTAACTTCTAAGATCATATTTATAGTGCTACTGACTCTGAAGAGTGGTTCCAAACATGTAGAAACAATTGAAAAAAAGTAAGAAGAGTGAAGGAAGACCCAACAAATAGTTTCCTCATTTTTCTGTCCTGCAAACCCATGACAACTGTCATGGATGATGGCGACGACCATCCCCTTAAAATAGAGTTTACTAGTATTTAGTATCTTCTCAAAAGAAAACAAAACACAATGAGTAAATTATAGAGACTCCAAACAAATGTATCAATTTAACATAACTACTCCACACAAATATATATCATAGGAACCGATAAACACCATCATTTAACAAAATTATTCAATACACTTTAAATGAATGATAACAAAATTATTCCAATACTCAAAATAAGGTACATTAACTTCAAATAACGTTTACAACAAACTTTCTAAAACTATCTACAATGGCAAAATTATTCAACACTTATTTTTCCCATTTTTTACACTTCACATAATATTCTCTCTCTTCCACCTAATAATTCAACATCCATTCAACTTTTACTCACTACATTGGTTTTGTTTAATAAAATTCAACACCTTACCCCACCACTTTTAATTTAAAAACTTATTTTAATTTTGTTCTCTAATTTTATATTCATAATTACAAAAAACTTAAAATGCAATACAATACACACAACACACAACATACTTAAAATGAAACACACATAACTTAATTAGTACAATAGACTCAACTCACAAACAATCTATTTAATCACGAAATATTCCAAAATTTATCCATATATGTTTGACTAGATCTGCTTGCAATTCGTGATATACATTTGAATCACGCATCACAGATCTAGCACGCACATGATTTGCAAATGTAGGTAGCACCTCAGTCGAGAATGGCTCCGGTGTACCAGACCCACTTGCCTCAGATTGATCATAATCTGTCCAATATTGAGAATATATATCTCGTTCATCCTCAACAATCATATTATGCAATATGATACATGACCTCATGATGAGAGTCAAATCAGCTATGTCCCACAAACGGGTTGGTTCGCGAATGATTTTAAATCGAGCCTGCAACACTCCAAATGCACTTTCGATTTCCTTCCGACATCCCTCCTGATATTTTACAAATAACTTATCTGGTTCACTCTGAGGAAGTCTAATTGATTTAATTAAAGTCAGATAAGAAGGGTAGATACCGTCAGCAAGATAGTATGCCATATTATACGGATGTTGATTCACAAAGAAGTTCACTCTTGGAGTTTTTCCCTGTTCAACATCATCAAACACGGGTGAATGGTCTAGAACATTTATATTGTTCAATGTGCCCAGACATCCAAAGAAGGCATGCCAAATCCATAGATCATAAGTTACAACTGCTTCAAGAATAACAATGGTGGTCCCCTTATCTCTCCGAGTAAATTGACCTTCCCATGCTGTAGGACATTTTTTTTCCATTCCCAGTGCATGCAATCAATACTCCCAATCATCCCCGGGAACCCACGTATTTCACTGACATGTAATATTCTTTGCAGATCATCTTGAGTTGGGGCTCTGAGATACACTGGCTCATACAATTGTATGATTCCTTTATAGAATCTACGCAAGCACTCTAATGTTGTTGTACCTCCTATTTTAATGTATTCATCGACCGCATCGACCGCCACACCATATGCTAACATTCGCATGGCCGTGGTACATTTTGCTAATGGAGAAATCAATATCTTGATAATATAGATAATAGTACACAAGAAACAAAATGACAAAATAGAAATCAATATCTTGATAATTTCCAAATAGATCGCGACCCAACTTTTCCAACAACTCTTTGCTCCGGTCATCAAGATGCTCCTTTGAACTTAGCTTCATAAACATCTTCATCTTCTTAGCCCCGGTACTTTCTTTCAACAATTGGTTAGCTTCCTCTTACCTCATGGCTATTTTGTCCAATCGTTCCAACTTTTTCTCCTTAAATTGTTTGAATTCATTCCACTCTTCATTGACCGATTCCAAGGCTGCGCCATTACTTTTTTTTACCCTTTTTTTTTGCATGCCTCCCCATTGGGCGAGCACTAGATTCTACGGAGTTGGAATGACTCGCATCACTCTTGTGGGCTCTCTTAGATCCACTACCTACAAATTCACTATTTCCTCTTACCTGACTATCATAACGTGGTTGATCACGGAGAGCGAGCCATTCTGACATTAAAATGAAATGTCCACTCTTACCACTTGAATATAATTCATGCACTTTTGCCAATACATCATTCTCCGACCACCCACTTTTTTTGCATACGCTTAGCGTTATCATAAGCACTTGTCCATTTATTAAGTATTTTTTTTCATGTAGTTGTAATGATTTCTACATGCAGCTCCATCACGGGGAGGATCAAATGAGCAATGCTCATTACAGTAATAAGCAATTTTACCTCAATATGAATCACTTTTTTGGTTTCTCCCAACAACACTATTTGTTCCATATTTAATTCATCCACTAATTAGAACCAAATTTTGATCAGTGGTCCATTTGGGGCTTTTCCGACGAACAAGAGTTGAATCCTCTGCATTTGGAGTGGTTTCATGACCACCGTTCATGCCACCAAGAGCCGTTTGTGTAGAAAAATCAGGAAATTCATCAAGTCCAACATTAGGAACATTTTCATTTTCCATTGGAGTAGAAGAATTATAGATCCATAATATAGACGATAGTTTGGATTAAATGACGATATTATGAAATTTGGTATATTTTGAGGACCTTGTTTGTTGGAAGATTGATTTTGAAATATATATAGTTGGGATTTGGATAGTTGAAAGGATAATTAGTAGAATTTTGGGTGTTAAGAGGATTATTGTTGGGATTCATTTCACAAAAAAATTGTTTAGAGCTACAAACAATAATTTATTGGAGGTTAAATAGAAAAAATTAGAGAGAAAAAATAGATTTTTTTTCTTTGTTCAAATCAAATGAATCAATGCTCTATTTATAGACACAAAAAAAATAATGAATTTTGGTGAAAATAAAAAAAAAATAAAAAATTAATTTTCTATAAAATAATTGACTCCAAATAATTTATGTGAGATAAAAATATAAACAATCACAACAACCAATTATATTTTGCAAAGTATTATAAGTGACCCTATTCATTTCTCATTCAACATGTTTAAATGTTTTCAACCCAAATTAATCCATATCACAATCAACAATTCAACTATTGAAAAATTTATTCAACACCCCATTACGAATAGTCTAACAATAAACCTATTTAAAATACATGGTTTATGACACTAAATTCACCCATAAATTAAAAAGTCCAAACACCATTAACATCTTCAACCATCCTTTTGTGTTAACAAGCTCACTCAACAATTTGAAAAAAAAATTTTTTTTTCAATTTTCAAATCCCTTTCATCAACAACTCTTATCTATTACCCTAATTTCTACTACCCTAATTTTTTTTCCAAAATTCAAACTGTCCGTCACAGTATAAGAAACATATTTCTCTTGGCAATAACATTTCATTCTCTTGGATCTTCTTATTACAAATTTAGCAGAACCAAAACTTTGATGCCGTTGAATTGTAGGGTTCTAGATAGAGACTTTCCATTGACTCCTCTACCTTTATCTCACTGCATCAAACAACAAAACTAAAACCTGTTTTTTCTTTTTTTCTCATTCCTTTTATAGCTTGAAAACAAATCCCAGATCTTCTCAAACCATTGCTCCCTCCACCTTCATGTGATCGGTAAACCCAACCTCTCTCCTCTCATACACATTCTCCCCCTGTTTGTCTCTTTTTCTTCTACCCATCTTGCTTATTTAAAAAAAATGATTTTTTTTTCCGAAATGGGTACTGATAAATTTGAGTTTTTTAGGTCAATTTTGTTTCGCTTGTAATTTATGTTTAGTATGATTTGGTGGGTCTTCTTCATTTATAGCTCTGGATTTGTTCATTAATGTGCATCTTGCATTGCAAGTAGTGTAGCTTGATCCTATTTGATTCACATATGAGTCATGACTATTGCACAATCTTGAGTGGATAGTGTAGAAGTTAAAGTTAATCTTTGGAATTTGTTAATCTTATGGTTTATGTAATTCTTCTTATTTGGAATTGTTTTTTTTTTTTTTTTCAGGTTCTTTATGGCAAAACCAAGTTTAGCTGATAGTAGGACTAGAAGATCTGTGCAGATCTTTATAGTAGCTGGTTTGTGTTGTTTCTTCTATATATTGGGCTCTTGGCAGCAAAGTGGTTTTGGAAAGGGAGATGGTTTAGCCTTGGAGATTACTAAGAAAGGCGTTGAGTGTGATATAGTTCCGAAATTAAGTTTTGATTCTCACCATGGTGGAGAAGTTAGCAAAATTGATGGGGTTGATTCAATGCCTAAGGTGTTTAAACCTTGTAAAGCTCGGTATACCGATTACACACCATGCCATGATCAAAAGCGAGCCATGACTTTTTCTAGAGATAACATGATTTATCGAGAGAGGCATTGCCCCCGTGAGGAAGAGAAGTTACATTGTTTGATTCCAGCACCGAAAGGGTATGTAACACCATTTCCATGGCCGAAGAGCCGCGATTATGTTCCGTATGCGAACGCACCGTACAAGAGTCTTACAGTTGAGAAGGCTATTCAGAACTGGATCCAATACGAGGGAAATGTGTTTAGGTTTCCTGGTGGTGGAACCCAATTCCCTCAAGGGGCTGACAAATATATTGATCAAATAGCTTCTGTGATACCGATAGAGAATGGAACAGTCCGGACAGCATTGGACACTGGTTGTGGGGTATGTTTGTCATTGCAAATTTCTTAGGGCTTGCATGAAGTTCTTTTGTTGATTTTATTCATGTTAATTTGATTAGTAGCATAGTTAGAGTTCAAGGTTGTCAAAGTGTGGCTATAGCAGTGCTATGCCGTCATAGCATTGCAGAATTTGAACAAGTTGCCATTGTTCTTATATACATCATATACTATAAAGTGTTGTCGAATAGTGGTTATAGTGGCGCTATATCACTAAGTTAGTTTGTTTTAGCTATGTATCCATAATAATGTATGGTTGTTTTGAACAGGTTGCCAGTTTGGGGGCATATCTTTGGAGCAGAAATGTTATTGCCATGTCATTTGCACCAAGAGACTCTCACGAAGCACAAGTACAGTTTGCCCTTGAAAGAGGTGTACCCGCCGTTATTGGTGTCTTTGGAACCATAAAACTGCCTTATCCCTCCGCAGCCTTTGATATGGCGCATTGTTCTCGTTGCTTAATTCCTTGGGGAGCAAATGGTGAGAAATTTACATTAAGATCTTTAACTTATTTTCTACGATATGCTTATCTTCACATTCTTATTCTGTTTGATTTATCACCATATATCACACGACTTATGGTAAAAGCTATTTAAAAGTGTATTTTGGGTTGTGATTGGCAGGTGGAATTTATATGATGGAAGTTGACCGAGTTCTAAGACCTGGTGGTTATTGGGTCCTTTCGGGACCTCCAATCCATTGGAAGGTTCATTACAAAGCCTGGCAAAGACCTAAGGAAGATCTTGAGGAAGAACAAAGAAAGATTGAAGAGGTTGCTAAGCTCCTTTGCTGGGAGAAGAAAACCGAGGAAAATGAAATTGCTGTCTGGCAGAAAATGGTTGACTCTGAAACATGTCGAAGCAGACAAGAAGATTCTGGTGTAAAATTCTGCGAATCAACAGATGCGGATGATGCTTGGTATGCACTTTCTTTCAGTGTCAATTTGTTTTACACACTTAAACATCCATTATAGGTAGTATTCAATTTATATCCACTAACCGTGAAGTCATTCGAGCATTGATAAATAATTGTGTACGAAAGTTGTGAGAATGAAGAGGAAAATCTAAGAAGTATTTTTGTTTTTGTAGGAATAAGAAAATGGAGGCATGTGTTACTCCTAATCCGAAAGTCCACGGAAATCTTAAGCCTTTTCCACAGAGACTTTATGCCGTCCCTCCTAAAATTGCCAGTGGTTATGTTCCTGGAATTTCTTCGGAGACGTATCAAGATGATATCAAAAAGTGGAAAAAACATGTAACTGCTTACAAGAAAATAAATAAACTCTTGGACTCTGGAAGGTATCGCAATATCATGGATATGAATGCTGGTTTGGGTAGTTTCGCTGCTGCAATTCAATCTTCTAAGTTATGGGTCATGAACGTTGTTCCTACATTAGCTGACAAACATACTCTGGGTGTTATATATCAGCGAGGACTTATAGGCATTTATCATGATTGGTATAATTTTCTAACTTCCTCCTTCTATTTTATTCACAGTTTTCCGTGATTGTATATAACTTAAGTTGAAATGCTTATTAGAATCTCAGATAATAGTAATCTTGTATGATTTTATTTTAGTTTCTTGATTTATAATATAAAAATGTAGGCACTGTCTTGTATTGTTACTAGCTAAGTAGCTATAAAATTTTCTGTGTGCCGGTTGATTCTATCTCTCAAATGCTTTTCCTGATTTATTTGTTTTTCTATGGTCCAGGTGTGAAGCTTTCTCTACATATCCGAGGACGTACGACCTCATTCATAGCAATGGTCTTTTTGGTCTGTACAAAGACAAGTGAGTATTTTCTTCGGTTACGTGGTTATTCAATTATCCTTAAGTTATTTTTAATTCTTAATTTGAATTGAATTTGATAGCAAATCTTAATCGGTAGTTTGGCCCTTGCATATAATGTGTTGTAGATTGTTGTAGAGATGGTATTAAAATGATTTCTAGATAATAACGGGTTTAAAATGCAGATGTAACATAGAAGACATTCTTCTGGAGATGGACCGGATTTTACGACCAGAAGGTGCTGTAATATTCCGCGATGAAGTCGATATCTTAATCAAGGTAAAGAAAATTGTCGGAGGAATGAGATGGGATACTAAATTGGTTGACCATGAGGATGGTCCACTTGTTCCTGAAAAGATACTAATTGCTGTTAAGCAGTATTGGGCTGCTGATACAAATGCCACATCAACGCAGTAACCACTCCAAGACAGATTCGAAGGCTTGTCCTAATAGAGTTCATATAGTTTTGTCATATGAGCGCGTTGGCTTGATTATCACCACACCTGTTGTATAAGGACGGCTAACCTACGTAGCACCGACATTTTAGATTGAAAACATGGTTGGTGTTCAACGCCGCAAATGCCTTTATATTCAATGGTGTTTATGTGTCGGTATCAGATCTTATGTCGTGTGTCTGTATTAGTGCTTTATAGGGGCTGATAAGTTATGCTCAATTGTCCCTTTCTCCTCACAATTTAGTTATCTTGTCATAGGATGTTACATTCAAAAGTCAAGCAAACACTGGCTTTTTAAGTTGAAGCCTCTGTACTGATTTATGTACCTGTCCATGTTTTGTAATCTTACAATGTGTATGGTTATATCTTCCTGCCTAGAATTCCTTCATTGCTTGCAAGTTAGACTAAAATTGAATTGCTCTTTGTTTCAGAAATTCCTGAAGGTTTTGATCTTGTGAGAGTGTCTGCAAGTTTAAAACCATTCTCTCAGAGTTTGTGATTAATGATTTGATTAAATTAATTGAATTAAGTATGAGTTTGAAGTGATTTTTTTTTTTTTGAAAAGGAGGATTTTGAAGTGTGTTGGGGAAGTCCGGGGAGCGTCGGAAGTGTTGGTGGATTAAACATTCATGGTTACAATAGACTTTGACGCCACACATCTACTTAAAACCCTTTCACAATTGAAACTCAATAATCTCTTCCATAAGTGTGAGTCTCCCAAGTCACTAGCCTTGATTCACACTAGGATTCGCATCCACTCCCCCACCGGCCTTGATCCACACTAGAATCCACTTTTGTTCCTCTACCGAGCCAACTAGGCTCTGATATCACTTGTTGGGGAAGTTCGAAGAGTGCCACAAGTGTCAATGAGCCAAACGTTCATGGTTACAAGAGACCTTAGTGTCATATATCCATCTAAAATCTTAAGGCAATGAGTGCATGCATCATGTCTCTTATAAATCAAACATTTTCTCTATTCCTAGTTGATGTGTGACTTTAACACTTTTATACTTTGAAATCCAATAAAGTGACATGTTTGATTGTTTTTAAACATTTGAAAGAAACCTAGCATAAAATAATTTTTTAAACCTAATGTAATTTTAGTTTAGTTAAAATTAGGAATTTATATTTGTGTATATTGAAGTCTCTTTTGGATTGACTGCATTATGCAAAAATAACATGAAGTTTGTTCAAGTTAGTTCAGGTTTAGAAGGGACATATGTAAAACCCGATGTTTCAACATGTGTGCTGCAACATCTAGTCTCTTACAACATACATATGTTATTGCAGTCATGATTCTGACCTATTCTATCCAAGATTCACTCTACAAAAGTCTACAAAATGAGACTAAATAGTTAATTGGGATGTACTGCTGCAACATGTTGAACACGATGCTTTAACATGCGTGCAGTGGAACATCTGGCCTTGACATCGCACCATATGGATGTTACTTGATGCACAAGTGATGTTGTTGTTAATAATTTGACAATGCTAACGATGGTTCTATTCCTTTGAACAATGGAGTTCATGATAGGTCTAAACCAATCAATGAATGGATTACTAAAGATGCTGATCTCTGCAAAAATTGGCTGAAGTGGATAACCACTAAAAGGAAGCTTTCAAGAGAATTTATGACATTTGAAGAGAATGTTCAGTTGCTGGAGGATGTCATTATGGAAGTCTACGAAAATCTTATAATAATTTCTATTTGTGTTGGATGGATGTCATACTCGATGGTGAAGCATTTTGTCCAACAAAGGAAATCTGAATATGAGATGAGGGAACTCAACTGTGTTCTTCGTTTTAAGGAAAAGCAAATGGAAAATATTTTTGTTGTATCTCAATGCAAGTGTGCAAAGAACATAAAAAAGAAGTTTGGGTATGATCATGAACACCGTAAGAGAACTTCAACTAATACTCATTTGAAGTTGTCAAAGGATGAAAGTGGAGTTGATATAGATCAAAGCTTATACAAAAGCATGATTGGTAATCTACTCTATATCATAGCAAACAAAACTGACATCACTTTTTCTAAAAGGATGTGTAATATTTCAAGCAAAATCTAAGGCTAATCGTCTTGCTCAAGTAAAGAGAATATTGAGGTATGTCAATGAGATATGTGAATACAATATGCTTTACTCACATGATACCAACTCTATTAGTTGGGTATTGTAATGCTGATCGGGCTGAAAGTGTATACGATAGAGAGCACATGTGGTGAATGCCTCCTTCTTGGCAACAACTTGATATCTTAGTTTAACAAGAAGTAAAATTATGTTTCATTATCTAAAACTGAGGTGGACTATATTGTTGAAGTTTACAGTAGTACTCAATTGAAATGGATAAATTAAATGGTGAAGGAGTACAATATGGGACAAGACGTCATGCCATTGTTTTGTGTCAATTTGAGAGATACATGTATTAGTCATCACTTCATTAGGAAATTTGTGATTAACAAGATTGTCACTGAGAAACATTTGGGAGACATATTCACCAATGCTTTGGATTCAAGTCAATTTGAAAAACTAAGGGCTGAACTTGGTAATTGCATATGGAAATGATTACGGAAGTTAAAGATAGAAAGGCATGCAAACATAGAGATTTAGTGTCTATCCTTTTTTGCCAATGCTCCACATGAAACAAATATAACTTTCATTGTTTCAAAATCTATTTTTAAATGGTTCAACATTATGAGCAAGAACTTTGTTACTTCTCCTATCTCTCAAAGAACAAATTTGTTCATCATGGGTCTAAATTTTGAACATCCAAAGAAGAGTTCCTCCTTCAAGAAAATTAGTATCAGGAAGGATATTGAGATATTTATTACATCAAAGAAAAATAAGACAAAGAGGGTTCATTCCACTTCAGCTACACAAGATAAATCATCAGTGGGGACATATGTGACTAGGAAGGCATCTGTGTCAAGAATAAAGATAGTGCAGAAGAAACCCATACAAGAGAATGACTCATATTTTGATAAAGACTGAGGTTCCTTCTTAAGTATTGGTCCAAGTTGAAGACTGAAAGCTACTAAGTAAGGGTGGGGTGATAGTGTGACCTACACCCAGTTGTTCGAAGTTTTTTTTGCAGTTTCAGATGTAATTTTTGGTCCTTGCATGGGTTCTTTTTAGTGGTGTATTAGTGATGTAACCTTATGAACCTAATTACATATCCTTGATTGTCAAAGACTGATGCTTAGGCATCGTGTGTAATAATTGTCCTCTTGTTTACTGAGGCTTGTTTACTCCTAATCTGATGCGTGTATGTGCTAACATACTAACTTTTGTGACGTATGACCAAAATTACTGAGGAATACCTTTTCCAAATAGTGGAAAAAGGGGGAGTAATGGTGTGTATGGGGTAATTTTTCTGACTACTAACTACTGACCATGGGGGAGATGATTTCTGCTGTTGTCTGATGTGCTTAGTACTGATTGATGAAATTAGTACTAACTGGATTTCTTTGGAAAGCACACATGCTGCAACATCTGACATGACATCTTATACTAGATATATGTGTGTTGATCTTACTGTGTGTTAGTAGTAGCTTCTGATCTTTGACTACTCACTATTAACTGATGTATGTTCATGCACGACTAACTCATCCTTAATAATTGCATGATTGACTATTTTAGAGCATTCTAATGTATGGTAGTGTAGCATTCCCATGTGTGTGTAACTACCTCATGATCTCTAACACACAAACTCATGTGTGTAACTATCTCATGATTTTCTGTCTGGGCTACAAACTACTGCTGCTGGTGATGTTCTGACTTCTGCTGATATATGCTCTGATGGTTTTACTTCTATTACAATTTATGGTTGTTATGAGTATGGGATCTTTGATACTTAGTGTGTTCAATGCTTAAAGAGTTGTTTTGCCAAATTTTTCAAAGGGCGAGATTGAAGTTCCCTTTGAATTGGTTGCAATATGTAAAATAACATGGAGTTTGTTCAAGCTAGTTCTGGTGCAGAAGGGACACATGTGAAATCCGATGTTCTAACACGTGTGCTGCAACATTTGGTCTTTTACAACAGACAAATGTTATTGTAGTTATGATTCTACTATCCAAGATTCACTCTACAAATAAGGTCTATAGATTTAAACTGAAGAGTTAATTTGGATGTACTGGTGAAACATGTTGAACACGATGCTTTAAGATGTGTGCAGTTCAACTTATGGCCTTGACAGTAGACCATATGAATGTTTCTTAATGTGCAAGATCTGATTGTGATTGAATCAGATTTGCAACAATTATTTTAGCAATTTTTGTTTGATTTTTTTGACACGTAGAAATGTTCAAATCAGATTGAAATTTGAATTTGAAATATAACAAATCATATCTTATTGTTGGAGACAATCATGGAGACAATTATATCCAACTGAATCAACTATTTTCTAGACAAAATCAAATCAAATATTCAAAGGAGAAAAGCCCATAAGACATTTTTGTTAGTTCCATGGTTTTAGGATTGACATGATTTCGCTAAAACATGGTTCTACTGATGTTGAGCAATGGTGATATAACATCTGGATCAACTGTCATAATAGTTCAGATGTTATGTGTTTTTCAACTAGATGTCGAAGACATATGTCATGACATCTTGGTATGGTATAACAGGCATTAAATCTTGACAGATTTAATTGGATTCTGTAATATCTCTTTTGGATTTGTCTCATTAAATCTCTTAGGTCAAGAAGATTTAATCTGGAACGAGTTTTATATCTCCAATTGTACATAAGTTACTAAATTGGGCCTTGAGACAATTTATGAAACTTTGTATTGTTTGTTCCAATATTTAAGGAGATTTTACTGCACAATTGGTGCATCACTCATCTTGTGGATCAAGAAATATCTGGATGCATATTTCTAAGCCTATAGAATTCAAAGGTATATTTAAAGGAGAAAATCTAAGCCTAATATATAAATTCTTTCAATTAAGTTTTTCATAATTTGTAAATTATGGAAAACTTAGAGTCTTAGGTTTTAAGAGTCTCTTGTGTGGGTGTAAGTTACCGTTGTATCTTTTGATGCTTGTGGTAGACATAATATTCTCACTCATAAGCCTTTAAGTAATGAGTTGAGTATTGTTCTTGGTTGAAGCTTTTAAGCAAAATCAAGCATTGTTCTTAGTTAAGAGTCTTAACTAAGTATTGTTTATTGTAAGTTTAATCTTCTTATTGAGTTATTTTTGATACAATCATTGGAATTGAGACTGCTAGATATCACTGGGGTGATTTGGGGAGTGATATGACTATTTCTCATATCTAGGAGGTTCCTAGGTAGAAGTTTCACTGGACAGGGATTAAGTGAGAAGTTGTAAACTAAGACTATTTAGGCTTTGAATTAATATTGTTGATAGTGGATTTCTTTCCTTGCTTGGTAGCCCCCAGAGTAGGCGAGTTGCACTGAACTGGGTTAACAACTCTATATGTTATTTATTATTCTGCAATTTAATTTCAGTATCACTTGCGTCTTGATAAATCTGTTCAGGATGTCATAATGAATGTTGTAACATCTCTCTTGACATTATTCTGATGTTGAGCTATCAGTATTAACATGTGTTTCTTGTACCAAAAAATTTCAATTGGTATCAGAGTAGGCACCCTGGTCTATTGGGTAAGCTTCATGAAGTATTTTTCTGGTACTATTGTTCTCTTTGGAAGTCTGGAATGGTAGCGTTCTGGTTATCAATGTACATGAGATCTTGAAGAATGATTAGAATAAGAGAATCCTGGAACTGAAGAGATAGAAGGGAAGAGTTTGAGTTGGCTCTTTGTCACTCTGAAGTTATCAACTTCATGGTCTATGAAATTGGTAGGTTCTCTGCATCACTTGTAATGTAGCCAAAGATACTTGGGAATTTCTCAATTCCACTCATAACAACACATGTAAGTGTGTTTAGAAGAAAAGAATTCAGATGTGAAGATGATCAAGAAGAATATTTCTCAGGTTTTTAATAAAGTGTTTTGACATGGAAGTGACAAGTCACTGAAGAACAACAAGAGTATTCTTTTATTTTCCAACTTTTGGGAATTTTTGTCCTGGTCTCTAATGTAAGGTTTCTTACTACTATTGTGTTCCTTGGAAGGCAATCCAATCAGGTGTTGAAGAGATTGGGCAGTACGTCTTGACCAAATGTCATAACATCTATACTGACTTCAGCAAGTCTGTGATGCTAAAGAAAAAGGTTGGAACTGGAGTATAGATCAATCAATGTTAAAGCATTCATTCATATGAGTGTGAAGACCTTGGATCTTTGGGGAGAAAAAAATCCCTACTTATCTCAAGAATAAATGTATGGGTTTTCTATTTCTTGGCTTAAGTAGGAAAGTGATCCTGATTATGAATTTTCCAAGGATACTACTGGTTTGACTGGAAGATGGACTTCTGATGAAGATTTTTGTTTTGAAGAATTATCACATGATATGTTGGCTCTTTTATTTAAAGATCTGTGTATCTAAAATAAATAGGATTGTCAACCATGAAGGAATATGAGGTGATTTATTTCTGATCTTATGCCTTAAGAGAATGAAGGATTATCTACCATCTATAACTTGCAATGTGAGGTTACTCTATTCATCTTTAAAACTTGATATCATGATCAAGTCTGTAAGGTTAGTCCAGTTCTGATTGAAGGAGGTTCCTCGAGTAGAAAGATGATTGGAAGGCTAAATGGTATAGACTTTTCAAGCTATAACTGTCAAGGAGAAAATCAAGTGACAAAAGGTTGTTTTTATCAGAAGGCAAGCTGAGTCAAGGATGTCAATCTTAATGTCTCATCATTATTCTAGACATCAAAATAATCTAGCTAAAGGCATATAATTACACTGAAGATGTCTCTTTTTGTGAAAATTTGATTTTAATTTTTTTTTTACTTTCTCAAAGGTCACGACCAATATGGGTTAACCAAGCAATGATTAAAACTCAGGGAAGGTGTTAATTGCCTTATCTCCCATACCTTTCTTAGATCCTCAACTAAGATGATTGGTATTTTAGCTATAATTGTTCCAGACACTTGAATGCTGTAAAAGTGTTTCCGGTGGTCTGTTTAAGTATCATTCTAATCAATTGTTTCTTTTGATGTTGATGCTAAAAGGGAAGTTTAAGGGAGTTGGGTATCTAAAGAATACATGATGAATTGTATAATTTTTGATAAATTTTCTTCTTACTGAAGGACTGGTGACTATTGTCAGTTATGTGAGCAAGGTCTGAAGATATATGTCATCAAGGAAGAATGTTTTATCTCTAATGAAATGTATGAAGTTCTTATGAGGATTTAAAAACAATTTCTATTTGTGGACTCCACAAGAATTTAATTGCTTATCCTTTTACTTGTTTTTCAAGGAAGATAAAGTTAAGATGTCACATCAGAAGGTGCAACATCAGACAGTTCCAAAAGCTCTAGAACATGTTCTATGGATATGATTAGTTCAATGCAAGATGAGTGTCCTGGTGGATAGAGACATATATACGATTTTCTATTATGATCTATAACAAAGAAAAATATAGTATATGTGAAGTCTTCAAAGGTTCTTATCTACTCCTTGAATGATAACAAGGTATGTTTCTGAGTTACTCTATTGAGAGTGGTACTTTTAGTGATTTTAACTTCAAGATCAAAATCAGTGATGTGTTCATTGAGAAAGATATTGATGTTCAACCAGATGTTGAAACATCATCACAACAATTTGATACTCCAGAGATTGTGGAAGATTCTAAAGGGATAGAAGGCACTAAATAAGAAATCTCTCAAGAAAGAATTTTAAGAGCGAGTTCGTTATTTGGAGTTTATTTTGTATGTAATCATCAGTTGTTTCAGAGATGAAATATGCAATGATTGTGAGTCTTGGAGTAAAAAGCGTTTGTCCAAGTCTGAAGAAGATTGTATTATTAGAGGATATTCTAGTCACTAGAATTAGAATTAATTGAATCCTGGTATATCCTTAAGATTAAGTACATTGCTGAAAGAAGATGTATTTTCAATTGGGTTGATTACTAAAAAAAAGTATAATGTTAAACTGGATGTCATGACATTGTAGTGTGACATGCTAATGTAATCAAGGTACACGAATTTTATTCTACTTGCAGAACAAAGTCATTGGTTCTCTCATCATTGTATCATGGATCTTGCGACAGGTTTATATTAACACTCATAAGCTTGGTATGTGTGATAAGATTTAGGAAGTATTTCCATCATAACTTGAGGTGCAAGTTACATTGAGAATATGAGGGGTAATTTTGGAATTGTACTGTTGAAGAGTTATAGTAGTAACTATCTGGACGGTCTGCCAACTATATTCTTTCACCTACTAGAGCATGCAATCCTATAAGAATCATTTTCAATGGCATTGAGAATGTAATTTCAAATGTTATAACATTTTCAAGCAGTTAAAGCTTAGAAAGAGAGAAAGCTGATCAAGAACGTGTCTCCCTCCTATTGTGAGTGGTGCACTATTACTAAAGAAGATTTTATCTCCTTCCAAAAACACTTTTATTGATTGAATTATCATTAAACTCGAGGTAACTTTCCTTATATTTAAAGGTCTTACTACCTCACAATCCTCACAAGTTGCGTTTCAACATGAGCGAATCTTCAAATATTGCTGATGTAAAGAAGGTTCTTCTGCTGGAAACCAAGAAGGAAGTGAGTTCTCGTTCAAAGAAAGTAATGTACAACACTATAAAAAATGTTGGAACATCTAATAGAACATCTAGAATAGGGAAAACATCTATAACAAAGATGAAGTCCCTCAAGAAGAATCATGTTAAGCTATATGACTCAGATTCAGAGACTGGTGAAGATTGGATAAATTTCATTGACTCAGAAGGGTGAATTGGATAGTTGTTGTATGATATCTTTTGTGTGTGTGTGTATATATATATATATATATATATATATATATATATATATATATATATATATATATATATATATATATATATATATATATATATATATATATATATATATATATATATATATATATATATATATATATATATATATATATATATATATATATATATATATATATATATTAAAAAAGGGTGTGTTTGTTTTTCTTTTTCTGTTCATTGAGTTTGTCTTGTTCAGAGTTTTTTTTGTTTATCTCGTTAGTTTTTGTCTCTTTGGAGAGACTTAGTTTTTTTTTCTTTGGGTCAGTTTCTTTTTCTTCTTCAGTTTAGTTTTCCCTTTTTGGGTGAGTTTTTCCCCTTCGTTTATGTTAGTTTGATGTTATTAGCCTTGCATCAAATGATTGAGTCAGTTTTCTTTTGGGACTTCTTTTGTTTGTCTTGAATCAATTCTTGCTTCTATTGATTCTTTTTGAGTCAGTTTCTTTTCACTCTTTTTTTGAGTCAATTTTTGGCTAAAAAGAGGGATAAAAGTGTCATTGAGTGAGCATGACTGTTTATCATGTAAGTCTTGAGTCTTGAGTCTGTTTCTGCCACTTTTGTTGTAGTTGTTGCAAGATGTCTTATAGGATGTTACAATATCTTGACAGTTGTGTCTATTGTGTCTTGTATTTTGAGTTATGAGTATTTTTGTGTCTTGTTCTCTGAGTTATGAGTGTTATTTCTACTGCATGTTCGTCTAATGTGTTATGTTTTTGAGGGGGAGATTTATCTCTTTGTGACACGACTTGGTTCTGTGTTTTAGGGGGAGTATCTTGGATGGTTTTAAAGATGCAATCTATCTTCTTCCTCATGTACAAAGTTTACATATTTAATATGTAGCTTGTGTTTGTGGTCTTATTCCTCTGTGGTTTTATTCCTCTCTCCAGGTTTATCAGGCTTTGATTGTTTTAGCCAAAATTTACCAAAGGGGGAAGATTGTTAGTTCCATAATTTTAAGATTGGTATAATTTTGCTAAAGCATGGTTCTACTGATGTTAAGCAATGATGATATAACATTTGCATCAAGTATCATAACAATTCAACTATTATGTGTTTTTCAAGCAAATGTCAAAGACAGAAGTCATGACATCTTGGTATGGTACAACATGCACTGCTGTTTTAAATCTTGACAGATTTAATTGGATTATGTGATATCTCTTTTCGATTTGTTTTAGTGAATCTCACAAGTCAAGAAGATTTAATCTGGAATAGGTTTTATATCTCCAGCTGTACATAAGTTACTAAATTGGGACTTGAGAAAATTTAGGAAAAACTTTGTATTGTTTGTTTCAAGATTTAATGAGATTTTGCTGTCCAATTGGTGCAACACTCAGCTCGTGGATCAAGAAATATTTGGATGCAAATTTTGAAGCCCATGGACTGCAAAAGTGTATTTAAAGGATAAAATCTAAACCTAATGTATCAATTCTTTCAATTAAATTTTCATAATTTATAAATTAGGGGAAGCTTAGAGTCTTAGATTTTGAGAGTCTCTTGGTGAGTGTAAGTCACCCTTGTACCTTTTGATACTTGTGGTAGACGTAATATTCTCACTTAGAAGCCTTTAGGTAATGAGTTGAGTATTGTTCTTGGTTGAAGCTTTTAAGAAAAACCAAGTATTATTCTTAGTTAAAAGTCTTAACTAAGTATTGTTTATTGGAAGTGTAATCTTCTTGTTGAGTTGTTTTTGATACAGTCATTGGGATTTAGACAGTTAGATATCCCCGAGGTGATTTAGGGAGTGAGATGACGATTTATCATATCTAGGAGGTTCCTAGGTAGAAGTTGCATTGGGTAAGGATTAAGTGAAAAGTTGTAAACTGGGACTGTTTAGGCTTTGAATTAATACTGCTGATAGTGAATTTCTTTCCTGGCTTGATAGCCCCCAAAGTAGGTGAGTTGCACCGAACTGGGTTAATAACTCTATGTGTTATTTATCATTCTGCAATTTAGTTTAAGTATCACTTGCATCTTGATAAATCTGTTCAAGATGTCATAATAGATGTTGTAACATCTGTCCTGACATTGTTTTGATGTTGAGATATCAGTATTAGCATGTGTTGCCTGTACCAGAAAATTTTAATTTCTATATAAGAAGGCTCACTCTCAAGGTCGCGACATGGATTTTGTGCACAAGATTTAGAATCTTTGTGCTAGGGTTTGAGTCTTTGTAACTTGTATTCCACGTCAATACCATAATAAGGGTTAAAATAGAATCTTTGTGTACATCACTCTATGTTTCACTAACTTGGCATATTTGTTGATTTATCTTAGTTGAGTTGTATTTAACATTCAATAAGGTTGTTATTGAATTTGATCACTTAGGAATAGTGATTAAAAGAAAGTGAGAGAAATTCTCATATTTAAGAGGAGACTTAAATAGAAAATCACTAGGATTAAAAAGATGCATTGAAGATTATGTGGTTGATGTTCATATAAGACTAAATATACTAATTTAAAATAGTAAATTTTCTTTTTTAGATAGAATACTTATGCGAAATAGTGAATTTCCAACCTGAATATATTCAATTTTAAAGTGTTATCTAACAATGTGCTATGCTTCTACAACTATGCTTCTACAACGTGTCATAGCAAATGTGATGGGTTGTAAATCGAAAGTGAGCAGAACAATTCTAAATCTTTAACATACTAACTTTATTATAATATAGCAGCTTTATTTTAATTAATTATAATGTACCCGTCTTCAAAGCATTTTTATTTTTATTGTTAATTTTTGTCATAGTTAAATGTTAGAAAGTCTTTTTTAAGTTTTTTTTATTTTCATTTTTGTTTGAAAGAAATAAGAATATAGCTTATAACATTCTATTAGAATATGTAAAATTTATATATATTAGAATGAAAATGACTCCTTCTTCTCTCAATAAAATTTACTTAATTAAAGGAAAAAATGTGCCAAATTTAATTTGATTCCAAAGGCATAAGAAAACCCTTAATTAATTTGTAACTCAGTTTCTAAAAAATTAAAGTTTATATAATAAATTAATTTCTATAAAAACAATATAAATAAATACAAATAAAATAAGTAAAACTAAAATACTCTACACTACTAAAAAAAAGACATTTGAGAAAAGGTTTTTACATCGGGTATCAAAATAGGTGATGTAAAAAATACAGTTAACAAACTTTTTACATCAGGTATTTATTTCCAATGATATAAAAAATAAGGGAAAATTTTTTTTTCGTCACCTATTACATCGGGCAATCTCATCCACCGATGTAAAAGATTTCCAGAAAAAAACACGGTGGCAATTTTGTAAATAAGAAACAAGGTGACAAAAAAGTTAAAAAAAATATAAGCAATATATTACATCGGTTTAAATAAAAACCGATGTAAAAAATGTGCTTGAATTAATATATAAAATATATTGATAAATCATAAAAACGTGGGTTAAAAAAAAAAAAAAGGTAAGCTATTACATCGGTTCGGACTCTCCACCGATGTAATAGCCCAACACGTATTTAAAAAAAAAAAGCAACCTATTACATCGGTTGGAGTTTCCACCGATGTAATAGCCTAACAAGTATTAAAAAAAAAAAAGCAACCTATTAAATCGGTGGAAGTTTCCACCGATGTAATAGCCTGAGAAATATTTAAAAAAAAAAAACAACCTATTAAATCGGTGGAAGTTTCCACCGATGTAATAGCCTGAGAAGTATTTTAAAAAAAAAAGCAACCTATTAAATCGGTGGGAATCCATCGCTAGAACCCTAAATAATGACTCGTTCTCATCTTTTCTCTCATGCATTCATAACACCGATTCGTCTTCTAAATCTCCGGTTCGGAAACAATGTGTTAACCTTTTGAGCCTTCTATCGCGTTTCCATGGTGACGCGATGTCTCCTTTTATCTCAAAGATGATTGCTACTGTTCTCCGTCGGTTGAGGGATCCCGACTCGGTTGTACGATCCGCTTGCATCGACGCTGTTGCTGAGATGTCGTCGCGCATCACTCGTCCTTCGTTCACCGTTGCGTTCCTGAGGCCGTTTATGGACGCGTTAACGCTGGAGCAGGACGTGAATGTGCAGATCGGCGCTTCGCTGTGCCTTGCGGCGGCTATTGATGCAGCGCCGGTGCCGGACGTTGAGTCGCTCCGGAGGATTACGCTTCCGAGGCTAGGGAAGCTTCTGAAGACTGACTCGTGTAAGGCGAAGGCGCCGTTGTTGGTGCTAATCGGGAGTGTGGTTTCCGTTGGTGGTGCTTCGAGTCGTGGAGTAATGAGTTGGTTGGTTCCGTGCGTTGTTGAGTTTCTCGGCAGTGAGGATTGGAATGTGAGAAAAGCCTGTGCGGAAGCGTTGGGGAAAGTAGCTTCAATGGAGAAAGATTTGGCATCGCAGCATAAAGTTCTGTGTATGGATTCGTTGCAGAATAAACGGTTTGATAAGGTAATTTACACTGTGTTTGATTATGGGGTAAAAAAATTGAAGGGAATTGATTCTGAAAATTTGATTTTGAATGGAAGATAAAGTGATTTATGTTTGGATAAATTTCTGAAAAAAGGGCAAATTTCAATTTAAATATCTAGGTTAGGCTAAAGTTACTAATTCTATCTTCAGAATAAGTTCTGAAAAGTATAATCAATTCTGAGTGCTTGGAAGTAAAACCAAATATACATTTATTATAATTTTTTTTAAAACATACCTTTTTGAAAAGGATTGTGTTGTTGAATGTTGATGTGTTGATGGTGATACTGTTATTGCAGGTCAAAGTTGTTCGAGAGACTATGAATCTGGCATTGGATATATGGAAGGAAGTAAAAGATGTGTCTGAAAATGCTCCTACTCCTCAAAAAGCAACACATTATTTGGTGCACGTAAGTAAATTTTATTGTTTTATTAAAGTCAATCTCTATTAATATGTTATATCTCTCATGTGTTGCTCATGTGTTGAGTTTCTTGATTTTTTTGCTGATGTTAATTGTTATTATTTATTGTCAGGCAATATGATTTTGGTGTTGTCTACCGAAGATTTTATATTGGTAATTCAAGTTTGGAAACTTAGAAATAGTTGAATATTTTAGTATATGTATATTTTGTGAATATTATGTAATTGTAAGTTTTGAAAAAGACTTATAAATAGTTGAATATTGTTTTATATTTTGTGAAGAATTTGTAATTGTAAGTTTGTATGTTGTAATACAATACAAGTTTGCAATACAATTGTTCAATTTGTAAGTTTGTTGTGAAAAATATGAAAACATCGTCCTAAATGTGATATATGTGATGTTGGAAAGCTATGAAATCTATATAGCGACATAAATATAGTCTGTTTGATATTGGAAAAATATGAAAAAATGGGTACAAATTATATTTGTATAGGGAAACCCAGGAAATAAATAATCTATTCCAAAAAAATTTCATACATTTTACATCGGTTATTAGTAAAACTGATGTAAAAACTTTCAAAAAGGGACTTTTTACATCGGTTGGAAGTAATACCCGATGTAAAAAGTCGCGTTACTGGGGACTTTTTACATCGGGTATTACTTCCAACCGATGTAAAAAACTGGATCAATTTTTTAAAAAAATGTGCATAATAATTGTTTTTTACATCGGTTCATATATTATAACCGATGTAAAAAAGGTACTTTTTACATCGGGTATTACTTCCAACCGATGTAAAAAACTGGATCAATTTTTTAAAAACTGTGCATAATAACAGGTTATTACATCGGTTCTGATATTATAACCGATGTAAAAAAGGGACTTTTTACATCGGTCCCAGAACCGATGTAAAAAGTCCCTGATTTACTATATCACCTGACTTTACATCGGACCCAAAACCGATGTAAAAAGTCAATTTTACCCGATGTAAAAAGTCATTTCTGCACTAGTGCTAAATAATATTTTAGATATTTTTTTATCATCTATAGCTAATAATTATAGCTAATAATTATTAACATCTATAGCTATTTTCATAAATAATTATTATATATTTATATTGATAGTTTAATTTTTTCAATCAATTTTAAATCGTTATTATTTAAAGAATTGACATTATTATAAATTTAAAATTAGTCTTGCATAATTATTGTTTTTGACCTCATACTAAATTATATAATTTTTTATTATTAATACATGATAATCAGATTGTGGAAGTAAAATTAAGCGATTTATGATTGATTAAGATAACTAATTATATTTTTAAAATATGATGTATCATAACCATTTATCATCTCTATTTTTTTTCTATTATTTCTATAATTATACATCTTTAATATTGTTTAATAAATTTTTGAGGTTTTATTCTAAAAAGAATTGCATAATTTTTTTTAATTCATCTTAAATTATAAATGATTTATGATTAGTCCACACATGTAATTAATTATTTTTTTAGAATATGATGTATCACAAATATTTGTTATCTTTATTTTTATTTTCTATAATTTACGCATGGTCCCTCTGGTAACTAATTAATTTAGAGTTTTATCTTTAATATAATTTCCTTTATCGTTAATTTTAACAAACAACAAATACTCAACTTTATATTCAAGAACCAGTAACCAACGATTACGCGCAAATCCGTGTAAATGCACAAGTCAAATTTTAGCGTGATCTTCTTAATCTAATACATGTTTTTATTAATACCGAGGTTTAAAGGTTAAAATTAATTTTTGGTTATAATTATTGGATTTGGTACACCATATTTGGGTCAATATTAGGCTAAAATATATGGGAGAAATTTTCATTCCATCTCCTACTCATCTGAAGGATATTTTAAATATAGGGGTTGACCTTAAGCTATGTTTTGAAATTTGGAGGAGAGGAGAAGATATAAGTCTTTTAAAAATAAATTTGTAAAAAAATATTAAAAAATATTAGATAATTTTTGAAAGAATAATTTTGTATAGAATGATAAAAGAGTGTTTATCATTACTATTTTTTTAATTTTTAGAATACTATAACAACATAAAATGTATTTCGAAAATCTATGTATGCCTCTAAGTCATCCTTCAATACAAATGTTGAGTTCTTCAAAATAAGGGGGATTTTGTTTTATGAATAAAAACAAATCCTCCAAAGTTATCTTCACTTAAATCCTTCTATTTTTTTCACTCAATCCTTTTCTTTTTTAAAAGCCTTCAACTCGATTCCCTTCCAAACTCACAAAAAAAGCCTTAGTGGTGAAGAGCCACCCTTTTTAAAATTCAAAATTGTCCTTCATAAATCTAGAAGTATACTTTCATATGCGTCCTATAATACCACATCTCTTCGTAAGTGAGTCAAATTCTCATTTTGTTATAAATTAGTTACTAAATTGGGACTTGAGAAAATTTAGGAAAAACTTTGTATTGTTTGTTTCAAGATTTAATGAGATTTTGCTGTCCAATTGGTGCAACACTCAGCTCGTGGATCAAGAAATATTTGGATGCAAATTTTGAAGCCCATGGACTGCAAAAGTGTATTTAAAGGATAAAATCTAAACCTAATGTATCAATTCTTTCAATTAAATTTTCATAATTTATAAATTAGGGGAAGCTTAGAGTCTTAGATTTTGAGAGTCTCTTGGTGAGTGTAAGTCACCCTTGTACCTTTTGATACTTGTGGTAGACGTAATATTCTCACTTAGAAGCCTTTAGGTAATGAGTTGAGTATTGTTCTTGGTTGAAGCTTTTAAGAAAAACCAAGTATTATTCTTAGTTAAAAGTCTTAACTAAGTATTGTTTATTGGAAGTGTAATCTTCTTGTTGAGTTGTTTTTGATACAGTCATTGGGATTTAGACAGTTAGATATCCCCGAGGTGATTTAGGGAGTGAGATGACGATTTATCATATCTAGGAGGTTCCTAGGTAGAAGTTGCATTGGGTAAGGATTAAGTGAAAAGTTGTAAACTGGGACTGTTTAGGCTTTGAATTAATACTGCTGATAGTGAATTTCTTTCCTGGCTTGATAGCCCCCAAAGTAGGTGAGTTGCACCGAACTGGGTTAATAACTCTATGTGTTATTTATCATTCTGCAATTTAGTTTAAGTATCACTTGCATCTTGATAAATCTGTTCAAGATGTCATAATAGATGTTGTAACATCTGTCCTGACATTGTTTTGATGTTGAGATATCAGTATTAGCATGTGTTGCCTGTACCAGAAAATTTTAATTTCTATATAAGAAGGCTCACTCTCAAGGTCGCGACATGGATTTTGTGCACAAGATTTAGAATCTTTGTGCTAGGGTTTGAGTCTTTGTAACTTGTATTCCACGTCAATACCATAATAAGGGTTAAAATAGAATCTTTGTGTACAT
The DNA here is from genome assembly GCA_948472305.1 of Vicia faba. Classification (NCBI taxonomy): domain Eukaryota; kingdom Viridiplantae; phylum Streptophyta; class Magnoliopsida; order Fabales; family Fabaceae; genus Vicia; species Vicia faba. Next base: position 811,432,919 of record OX451736.1, on the reverse strand, counting down.
CACTCTATGTTTCACTAACTTGGCATATTTGTTGATTTATCTTAGTTGAGTTGTATTTAACATTCAATAAGGTTGTTATTGAATTTGATCACTTAGGAATAGTGATTAAAAGAAAGTGAGAGAAATTCTCATATTTAAGAGGAGACTTAAATAGAAAATCACTAGGATTAAAAAGATGCATTGAAGATTATGTGGTTGATGTTCATATAAGACTAAATATACTAATTTAAAATAGTAAATTTTCTTTTTTAGATAGAATACTTATGCGAAATAGTGAATTTCCAACCTGAATATATTCAATTTTAAAGTGTTATCTAACAATGTGCTATGCTTCTACAACTATGCTTCTACAACGTGTCATAGCAAATGTGATGGGTTGTAAATCGAAAGTGAGCAGAACAATTCTAAATCTTTAACATACTAACTTTATTATAATATAGCAGCTTTATTTTAATTAATTATAATGTACCCGTCTTCAAAGCATTTTTATTTTTATTGTTAATTTTTGTCATAGTTAAATGTTAGAAAGTCTTTTTTAAGTTTTTTTTATTTTCATTTTTGTTTGAAAGAAATAAGAATATAGCTTATAACATTCTATTAGAATATGTAAAATTTATATATATTAGAATGAAAATGACTCCTTCTTCTCTCAATAAAATTTACTTAATTAAAGGAAAAAATGTGCCAAATTTAATTTGATTCCAAAGGCATAAGAAAACCCTTAATTAATTTGTAACTCAGTTTCTAAAAAATTAAAGTTTATATAATAAATTAATTTCTATAAAAACAATATAAATAAATACAAATAAAATAAGTAAAACTAAAATACTCTACACTACTAAAAAAAAGACATTTGAGAAAAGGTTTTTACATCGGGTATCAAAATAGGTGATGTAAAAAATACAGTTAACAAACTTTTTACATCAGGTATTTATTTCCAATGATATAAAAAATAAGGGAAAATTTTTTTTTCGTCACCTATTACATCGGGCAATCTCATCCACCGATGTAAAAGATTTCCAGAAAAAAACACGGTGGCAATTTTGTAAATAAGAAACAAGGTGACAAAAAAGTTAAAAAAAATATAAGCAATATATTACATCGGTTTAAATAAAAACCGATGTAAAAAATGTGCTTGAATTAATATATAAAATATATTGATAAATCATAAAAACGTGGGTTAAAAAAAAAAAAAAGGTAAGCTATTACATCGGTTCGGACTCTCCACCGATGTAATAGCCCAACACGTATTTAAAAAAAAAAAGCAACCTATTACATCGGTTGGAGTTTCCACCGATGTAATAGCCTAACAAGTATTAAAAAAAAAAAAGCAACCTATTAAATCGGTGGAAGTTTCCACCGATGTAATAGCCTGAGAAATATTTAAAAAAAAAAAACAACCTATTAAATCGGTGGAAGTTTCCACCGATGTAATAGCCTGAGAAGTATTTTAAAAAAAAAGCAACCTATTAAATCGGTGGGAATCCATCGCTAGAACCCTAAATAATGACTCGTTCTCATCTTTTCTCTCATGCATTCATAACACCGATTCGTCTTCTAAATCTCCGGTTCGGAAACAATGTGTTAACCTTTTGAGCCTTCTATCGCGTTTCCATGGTGACGCGATGTCTCCTTTTATCTCAAAGATGATTGCTACTGTTCTCCGTCGGTTGAGGGATCCCGACTCGGTTGTACGATCCGCTTGCATCGACGCTGTTGCTGAGATGTCGTCGCGCATCACTCGTCCTTCGTTCACCGTTGCGTTCCTGAGGCCGTTTATGGACGCGTTAACGCTGGAGCAGGACGTGAATGTGCAGATCGGCGCTTCGCTGTGCCTTGCGGCGGCTATTGATGCAGCGCCGGTGCCGGACGTTGAGTCGCTCCGGAGGATTACGCTTCCGAGGCTAGGGAAGCTTCTGAAGACTGACTCGTGTAAGGCGAAGGCGCCGTTGTTGGTGCTAATCGGGAGTGTGGTTTCCGTTGGTGGTGCTTCGAGTCGTGGAGTAATGAGTTGGTTGGTTCCGTGCGTTGTTGAGTTTCTCGGCAGTGAGGATTGGAATGTGAGAAAAGCCTGTGCGGAAGCGTTGGGGAAAGTAGCTTCAATGGAGAAAGATTTGGCATCGCAGCATAAAGTTCTGTGTATGGATTCGTTGCAGAATAAACGGTTTGATAAGGTAATTTACACTGTGTTTGATTATGGGGTAAAAAAATTGAAGGGAATTGATTCTGAAAATTTGATTTTGAATGGAAGATAAAGTGATTTATGTTTGGATAAATTTCTGAAAAAAGGGCAAATTTCAATTTAAATATCTAGGTTAGGCTAAAGTTACTAATTCTATCTTCAGAATAAGTTCTGAAAAGTATAATCAATTCTGAGTGCTTGGAAGTAAAACCAAATATACATTTATTATAATTTTTTTTAAAACATACCTTTTTGAAAAGGATTGTGTTGTTGAATGTTGATGTGTTGATGGTGATACTGTTATTGCAGGTCAAAGTTGTTCGAGAGACTATGAATCTGGCATTGGATATATGGAAGGAAGTAAAAGATGTGTCTGAAAATGCTCCTACTCCTCAAAAAGCAACACATTATTTGGTGCACGTAAGTAAATTTTATTGTTTTATTAAAGTCAATCTCTATTAATATGTTATATCTCTCATGTGTTGCTCATGTGTTGAGTTTCTTGATTTTTTTGCTGATGTTAATTGTTATTATTTATTGTCAGGCAATATGATTTTGGTGTTGTCTACCGAAGATTTTATATTGGTAATTCAAGTTTGGAAACTTAGAAATAGTTGAATATTTTAGTATATGTATATTTTGTGAATATTATGTAATTGTAAGTTTTGAAAAAGACTTATAAATAGTTGAATATTGTTTTATATTTTGTGAAGAATTTGTAATTGTAAGTTTGTATGTTGTAATACAATACAAGTTTGCAATACAATTGTTCAATTTGTAAGTTTGTTGTGAAAAATATGAAAACATCGTCCTAAATGTGATATATGTGATGTTGGAAAGCTATGAAATCTATATAGCGACATAAATATAGTCTGTTTGATATTGGAAAAATATGAAAAAATGGGTACAAATTATATTTGTATAGGGAAACCCAGGAAATAAATAATCTATTCCAAAAAAATTTCATACATTTTACATCGGTTATTAGTAAAACTGATGTAAAAACTTTCAAAAAGGGACTTTTTACATCGGTTGGAAGTAATACCCGATGTAAAAAGTCGCGTTACTGGGGACTTTTTACATCGGGTATTACTTCCAACCGATGTAAAAAACTGGATCAATTTTTTAAAAAAATGTGCATAATAATTGTTTTTTACATCGGTTCATATATTATAACCGATGTAAAAAAGGTACTTTTTACATCGGGTATTACTTCCAACCGATGTAAAAAACTGGATCAATTTTTTAAAAACTGTGCATAATAACAGGTTATTACATCGGTTCTGATATTATAACCGATGTAAAAAAGGGACTTTTTACATCGGTCCCAGAACCGATGTAAAAAGTCCCTGATTTACTATATCACCTGACTTTACATCGGACCCAAAACCGATGTAAAAAGTCAATTTTACCCGATGTAAAAAGTCATTTCTGCACTAGTGCTAAATAATATTTTAGATATTTTTTTATCATCTATAGCTAATAATTATAGCTAATAATTATTAACATCTATAGCTATTTTCATAAATAATTATTATATATTTATATTGATAGTTTAATTTTTTCAATCAATTTTAAATCGTTATTATTTAAAGAATTGACATTATTATAAATTTAAAATTAGTCTTGCATAATTATTGTTTTTGACCTCATACTAAATTATATAATTTTTTATTATTAATACATGATAATCAGATTGTGGAAGTAAAATTAAGCGATTTATGATTGATTAAGATAACTAATTATATTTTTAAAATATGATGTATCATAACCATTTATCATCTCTATTTTTTTTCTATTATTTCTATAATTATACATCTTTAATATTGTTTAATAAATTTTTGAGGTTTTATTCTAAAAAGAATTGCATAATTTTTTTTAATTCATCTTAAATTATAAATGATTTATGATTAGTCCACACATGTAATTAATTATTTTTTTAGAATATGATGTATCACAAATATTTGTTATCTTTATTTTTATTTTCTATAATTTACGCATGGTCCCTCTGGTAACTAATTAATTTAGAGTTTTATCTTTAATATAATTTCCTTTATCGTTAATTTTAACAAACAACAAATACTCAACTTTATATTCAAGAACCAGTAACCAACGATTACGCGCAAATCCGTGTAAATGCACAAGTCAAATTTTAGCGTGATCTTCTTAATCTAATACATGTTTTTATTAATACCGAGGTTTAAAGGTTAAAATTAATTTTTGGTTATAATTATTGGATTTGGTACACCATATTTGGGTCAATATTAGGCTAAAATATATGGGAGAAATTTTCATTCCATCTCCTACTCATCTGAAGGATATTTTAAATATAGGGGTTGACCTTAAGCTATGTTTTGAAATTTGGAGGAGAGGAGAAGATATAAGTCTTTTAAAAATAAATTTGTAAAAAAATATTAAAAAATATTAGATAATTTTTGAAAGAATAATTTTGTATAGAATGATAAAAGAGTGTTTATCATTACTATTTTTTTAATTTTTAGAATACTATAACAACATAAAATGTATTTCGAAAATCTATGTATGCCTCTAAGTCATCCTTCAATACAAATGTTGAGTTCTTCAAAATAAGGGGGATTTTGTTTTATGAATAAAAACAAATCCTCCAAAGTTATCTTCACTTAAATCCTTCTATTTTTTTCACTCAATCCTTTTCTTTTTTAAAAGCCTTCAACTCGATTCCCTTCCAAACTCACAAAAAAAGCCTTAGTGGTGAAGAGCCACCCTTTTTAAAATTCAAAATTGTCCTTCATAAATCTAGAAGTATACTTTCATATGCGTCCTATAATACCACATCTCTTCGTAAGTGAGTCAAATTCTCATTTTGTTATAAATTAGTATGGAGATGTATCTTCGTAAAATTTACGAAAGTATACTTTAGTAATAACCCTTAGACAATCAAATTTGACATTTTTTAAGAAGTAAACTGATGTAATAAGTATATTGATGTAATAAGCCATCTATAATCAGTATACTAACATAATAAATGTGTTATAAACTAAACTATACACTGGTATAATAATATTAAATGTCATATATTAGAATCAATCCAAAGTTCATAATACTATCAAAATGACATATTATAAACCATAATATAAATACTAGGTATATCTGACCCGGTTTCTTTGCCTCATGTACTGCAATGTCGTATGTGCCTCAGATAAAATAAAATTTAATGTAGCCCTCACTAAAGTGCTTTCTTAAAACTCTTCTCTCTCTCTCTCTCTCTCTATATATATATATATATATATATATATATATATATATATATATATATATATATATATATATATATATATATATATATATATATATATATATATATATATATACTTGCTCGCACAATATTCATAATACAATGACATGAAGGTAAAACATTAACGATATGATCTGCCATAGCCTGTTCCACCTGTAATATTTTCTGATTAGTTGGCCTAGATTAGGGATGTCAATGAGGCTGGCCGGGTGCGAAAGATTCATTCTCATCTTAATCCGTGCCCTCAAATCTATTCCTCATCCCCGTCTCGGATCTCCACCACACGCGAACTTTGTCCCCCATCTCCGTCCCGCAAATCCCCACGGGTCTTCAAGGTCCTTTTTATGGAGATTCATAAACATAAAATTTTTATTTATTATTTTTAATCAAATAAATAGTAAAAAATTCAAAAACTAACCAGAAGAAATTAAAAAATTATATATATATATATATATATATATATATATATATATATATATATATATATATATATATATATATATATATATATATATATATATATATATATATATATATATATATATATATATATATATATATATATATATATATATATATATATATATATATATATATATATACTCTTAAGAATCATGACCACCAAACTTTTAGACTTGTTTATAAAATAAATTGTATTTTTAAAATTTGCTTATAATATAAAATAAGTTATATGAAATGACAAATAAACCTACATAAAAATTTAAAATTATATATAAGTTAAGGATATTATGGTATTCTAAGCGGGCGGGGACTCCGAGGGGAGGGGGTATGTTTGCTGTTCCCGTCCCTGTAATGCCTTGGGGGGACTTCCTTATTCCCATCCTTCCAGGGAAATTTCCTCATCTAAGGGGCCTCAAACAAGGAAATTCCCACGGGAATCCCCACTAACAGAGACGAGTTGACATCTCTAGCCTAGATGGATGTCCTTGAGCATCTGGTATCATGTAAGAATCTAAATTATGAAATACCATTAGATGTAATCAAATGCACTACTATATGGTTGAGGAGTTGACATACTTCATGCTTCTTACGGTACCAGATGATTACAGAAATAATCAAACATCACATCAACATCCTTGCAGACCATAACAAGAGGAGCTGTCACAGAGGGGTCTCTTCAACACCCTATAGAAACCCTAACTGGTGCATAACTCGCTCATGCATATATGGATAAATTATGAGTGACCCATAAGTCAACCATTAGGAGTAGAAGACAATGTTATTCAAGGGACGCGTCTGATGGTGATCGTCTTATGATGTATAACGTATATCATGTGATGCATTACGATCAAGAAACACTCAGGATGACTAGGTAGCCTGATTCCCTTTAAGAGAGACGAATACACAACCAGATGAAAATTCTCATAGTAGTCATTCACATATGACCAACCAGAGATGTGTGAAATTTTTTGGAGGATCCATTCCTGAAAATGGTACAAATGACAAATTAGTAATGATGTAACACAAGTGTAGTGAAATGTTTGTAATAATAAAAGTGCAAATATATTATTGTAAATAGTGTGCAACTTGTTGTCATATGAATGGTCTTCCAAAGACAAGCATCACCTAACTGTGAGTACATGTAAACCATACAAGTTACCCCATAATTATACTCAATCAAGTGTCTAAGGTAAACCAAATTGACGTAATAAGCCTTCCGTCTATAAATATGGACACGTCAACCAAATACATGAGGTATCACCCTAATGCAGATGCTCTATGATACAAAACATGTGCATCATCACCATCAACATGAACTTCCACAACCAGGTGGTTTATATACAAATTATATAGAAATGCAAATCTAGAATAACACCTTTTGGTGCCATCCATATCTTTTTGGGCATCACTTGGGTCAACTCCCAAATAGGTGACAATCATGTTTTGTGCATCAGGTTTTGTCATTCTAGAGTGGTCTAATACTCTTCCCTTGATCGTAAAATGTAGTAGGGATGACACGTGATCCAATATGATGGACATCTCACCATGCGGGAGATGAATACTGATGTCTGTGAATGCCATCTCTCAACAAAAGCTAACATCATACCATGATTTATAACAATATAACCAATCATGCAAAAATCTTGTAACCCGTATAGTTGCACGACATCATGAAACCATTGCTCCTCAGGCATTTGTAGCTTCGCATACTTACTACCATGGTTGATGCATTTTAAAGCATTACAATACTGCAAAAAATAGATCTATGTCAAAAAGTTCAAATACTGTAACACATGTGTTTCAAAGAATAAATACAAAGTAAGTATTGAAGTGTGATAGAGGTCTCCTAAAAAAATCTCAACAACATTTGCAGCAAGTGCATAAACATTGAATAGTGGGGCTTCTAGAACAACAACAAGTGACACTTTGTTGTACCCCAAAATTTGCCCTTCCATTTTCACACAAGACATGCTCCTAGAGGTCCTCAATTGCTCAAGGTTGACCAAGAATTGATCAGACAAATTCTCCTCCTAAACATTAGCCTTCCAACTAGGGTTTCATTTTTCACCAATATGTGTGAGCTCTAAAGGTCTAAAATTTATTCCATGGTCCTAATATGTCTTCAATATTATCCATGAGAAATTTCATACCTTTCACTACAAGTTTGCTCAGTCAATTGCTCAAATGCTTGAAAATCAACTGTACTAGGTCAAAATTCAACTATGGTCTATATACAGTCAAACTTCAAGATTTTTGGTCAACATAAACATTTTGAAGTGATATCCATAATTTGATCAAGGGTTGATCATGATCCCTCAAGAAATGCTCCTAATTCATCAAAAGTCAAGAATTTCTAATTAGGGTTTCTATAGGAAAAGTCAACCAAACTTTGACCAAGCATAACTTTCACATTTTCATCCATTTATCCCTGACAAAATCTCATTTTGAAGAGAATCTCATTCCCTACAACTTCTCTTCATCCCTCAAGTCCAAGAAATGCACCATTTGAAAGATACAAGCTCTACATTATAGGTCATTTTCAGAAAGTCAACAAAAGGCACTTTTTGTCAAGACCATTTACACCAAGATAAAGTCTTCAAATGCAAAATTGGTCAAAAGAGAGATTTAAGTGGACATATTTGGATTTCAAAAAAGTCAAAGATAATCATCATGAGATAAAAATTAAGCAAGTTATAGCTTTCCCAAGTAGGGAAAATTTTGGAAATTTCAAGAATGGCGCATTGAGCAAATTTGTGATTTTAAGTTATTGGGCCTAACTTTTTGGAGTTCAAATATGTTCATGATGTGTCCAAGGACCTCTAAATCTATCCATTCATTTTTTTATTTGAATTTTTATTCATTTAAATATGAATGAAATCAAATAAAAACTAAATAAAATTGCATAAAATAGTAAATATTGGTTATCGCAATAGGGGCTGATGGTTTGAATTATTTTTGGCTCCAAAATTTTGTGCAAAGGAGGCTAGGTGCATTGCACCTCAAAATGGGCAAGAATTTGCATTTTTGGAACTTTTTTAATGTGTTTGATTTTGGTTTGAAAGAGGGCCATTATGGGTGGATTCTTACCATCTTTTCTAGCCCTCTTCTTCCTCTATAAATACAAGACCAAGGCATGAGCAAAGGAAAAAAAAACATTGTTAGATAGTTCCCATAAATCATACAAAAAAATTGCTTGAGAAGAACCACACAAAAATTGCCAAAATTCTCAAAGTTGTGGAATTCAAAACTAAATTTCCAGCCATCATCCATCCAAACCAAGCGTGCTATCTTCTTCCTGAAGATCCCAGGACTCATTCCCAGCCCTCATTCAAGCCATCACACGCCCAGAAGAGGCCAAACCATAATCTCCAATTTGGTAAAACTTTTTGCATCCGAAATTTTATATTCATGCATTGTTTACTAATGTTTTGTGACTAGATGTGATCAAAGTGATGTTTAGGACTGAAATGAGTCTTTACATACAAGCTCAGACGTACGCATGGTTGTTTTCCATTTTTAACTGTGCAATTTGCATTTGTATCGTAAATCTCTTTCCATTAGTTTCCAACCAGTTCTGACCCCGAATTCAGACTCAGGGTGAAATTTCATGCATGATAGGGCATTTTCTTTTTCAATTTAACACGTTTTTACAGGTTTGACGTTGAAGACCGCCGAAGAAGATGGTGGTTTCTACCATCTCCATTTGTTTTTATTTTTATTCTTTTAATTTTGTTTATTTTATTTAATCAGTAAGTTTTTTTTTAAATCAAATAAAAAAAATCAACAAAACTTAGGATTAGTTTTTCTTTTTAGAATAACTAATTTCTGAAATTAATTAATTAATTAACTTTAACATTTTTAATTAAAATAAGTTAGAACTTAGGGTTTAATTTGTGTTTAAATTATTTTCTCAAATAAAAATATAAAAATATTAGCATTAGGCTTTAAATTCATTTAGAAATTATCTTTTTAAATTAAAATTAGATTTAAGTTAATTTAATTATTTTCTTAAAATAAACATAAACCAAAAAAAATATTTTTATTTTACTCAGCTAAATTCTTAGTTTTTCTCAGACGTTTCTTTATTTCGCGCCCGTTATTTTGTTTTCGCATTTTTACATTATTGATATAACTGTTATTTGGGTTGTAATAGATTAAGTAGGACTTTTATCGCTTTCCTTATTTTACTTTTCCCCCTGTTTTGTATATTGTAAGTCCCCCACCCTGAAGCATTGTAATAGTGTAGGTTTAACTTTCCGCACTTTAAATTTCTGCAAATATTAATTGTTAGTAACTAAGATTGCATGACAAGACTGAAATCAAACGCTAGCAAAACTTAATGTAAAAGTTAAATAACTGAATTGAACACATATGCACATATACACCTCTAAGGTACACCCAATTTTGTTGCCTTCGGAAAAGCAGTCATGTCCCTCGAGAATAGGGACGCTTTAGCAAAAGACCCCTAAATCAAAAGATCATAGTCCCTCGATGACCCTACAGTTGCCTTTCGGTAAATGATCTAGTCCCTTAAACAAAATTGCTAAAGCGTCTCTACAAGTTGCCTTTCGGTAAATGATCTAGTCCCTTAAACAAAATTGCTAAAGCGTCTCTACAAGTTGCCTTCGTGACTGTAAATATCCCTTCGATTGTCCCTCTAACATCCGACGACAAGGCTACCTAATCACTAATAGTAGGATAGCACTGCCTAAAGGATAGGAGGAAAAAAACGATCCTTTTCGAGTACAAAAGTAGATAGCTATTAGAAGTTTACTCAGACATTTTGCACTTACACAAAAAACTACTTTTCAAAAACAATTTCAAAACACTTTGTATACTTTCTCCACTATCACGAGAAACATTACAAAGTCCGCCATACTGAGGCATTTTCAAAGCATTTTCAAACACATAAAGCACAAAGGTATTTCAAAATGAGCAAACCTCTAAGAGCCCGTAGATAACTACGGATGGAAAGGGTGCTAACACCTTCCCTTTCCATAATCTACCCCCTTACTCAGAAAATCTCGAAAAAGGTCTTTTTCTGTTCTTTTCACCCTTTCCTTAATTTGGATAAAAGAAAATTTGATGGTGACTCTTTCTTACCACAACATTTGCGAATACAAAATGCAAACCAGTATTAACAGTCGGTTCTGCCACCTTATCACAGAACTGGCGACTCTGCTGGGGACACTTATAAAGTGGGGTTACCTTAGAGCTTAGTTCATCTTTAATATGCTTTACATTGTGTGTTTTGTTTGCTTTATCTTTGAGGGTTTCTTGGGTTATTATTAAATATCCTACACCTGGATATAGGGCACCTTATTAGGTAAGTAGAAATAAATCATGGAGGTTGTATAGCGTAGACTGATACAGACGAAGTGGTGGCTACATTAGCGTGATACTCTGGATTGTACTAATGTTCCTTGAGTAAGTCAAGGATAACATTAGGCTTCCTCATAGTGTCACTAAGCTCTAACTGACCTTTAGAACCTTTAATCGACTCATCCTAGCCATTAGGAAGTAGTGAGATAACCGACTTTGGTTCCGACCGAAGATTGGTTGATACTCGATGCTTCACTCATTGAGACTGGACTTTCGGGATTTTTTTGGCCGTAATACTTCAGTGCGTGAGCTGAAACAATTCTTGATGGGAAGGTCAATGATATTGAGACTCCTTAGAACCCGGTTACAATTAATAGGGTAGGTTGAGCCAACTGAAACTTCAAGAGGGTACTTACCTACAAACCCCATGAAAGCCTAAACCTAAGGCTGCTTGTGTGACTTGTTTACCTTCATTATCTAACAACTTGAACTCATTGCAGGGCTTTTATATGTATTCCTTGCAGGACCTTGTTTGTATGCATTATCCAATAAACTGATTTTCTTACAAGATATACTTTTCTTCATCACCTTACACTTTTGCTTAATGTATAGCATACACATCATAACATCATCCCATAAAATCTCCTTAACCATTTCAAGGATCTCAAGGGTCTGTGGTGCAGGTTATGATGAACCAGATGTCTAGCAAGGGGCAAGGGGGTTTATTTTCCTCTAGCCAACACCGCCAAAAAACCAAAGTGACAACTTGAGTCATAGGCTATGACCCACTTGACATAGTGAGCTTGATTCTCGTAGAAGGACGTTCAATAAATATGAAAGTTCCTCAATCCAAGCTGCAGTCAAAATTCAAATATCTTCTTGTATTTACCCCACGAGATCCTTGAAAACATTGCATGCATGCCATTTCATAACAGGTCTTCCAGTACAGGTTTCTCATTTTCTCGTTGTTTATTTCAGCAAGGAAAATGGCTCTCGGACAAAACAATAGAGGTTTCCAAGCTCAAGATGCTCACTTCAAAGAAATGTTCCTGAATCTAGCCAAGGGGCAAGAAGAATAGAAAACACTCCTCAACGGGAACTTGACCAAGAAACATCCTGACAACAATAAGGATCACCAGTTAGAACAACTACAAGCTGAAATGGAAAGGATGAGAATCCAGATGAGTAATCAGATGGTCCTTATCCAAAGTTTAGCTCGGGAACAAGAAGAATTGAGGATTCTCATCAGTAAGCTTCTTAAGGACAGATACGACAGTCTGAGGCAAACTGCTAGAACTTGGGGCCTAATCAATGATCAATCTCTCTTGGGAGATAGGGAATTGGGTGACTTGTTCATACGGGGGCATGTTGAAAATAAACTCCGGAGCAGTGACATTCAAGGGACTGCATCTTCAAGTACTCATAAGAGACCATACAATGATAAGAAAGAGTCCAATCCCGTGTACGACCAGAAGGGCCACAATAAGAGTAATCTAAACTAATCTGTGGGGGTAATGCGGACTTCTATTCCCACACCGATGCAATCAAAACGGGGTAATCAACAAAGGCAAGACAAAGCCCAAAAGGCAATTCACCAAAATAAACACGTCCTTGGCTCAGGTATTGCAACACATGTTGAAGCTGGATTTGATTACGTTAAGGGATCCTCATCTAAACCCCAAAACTTCTTCCCCTAACTACAATCCTGATGCAATATGCGCCTACCATTCCGATAGTCCTGGACATGATACAAATAGTTGTTGGGCGTTGAAGAACAAAATTCAAGACCTGATCAATGAAGGAGTATAGGAGTTCACACAAGGGGATCAAAATGAAGTCTTCTGCCATCCCTAGAAGGCACATCATCTGAAGTGATAAAGTTTAGGCAGAGAAATTTTTGTTCATTTGAATTTTTTAAATTGTAATTTTCTTTTTGTTCGAACACTTAATTATGTCAAACTTTTTTATTTCATCAATGCATCGCATATGTTTGTCTTGAATCAATTCATTCATATTCACTATTTCAAAACCGTGTTCTTACTTCCTTTTTGTGATATTCGACCCTTGATTAAAAGCTGTAAGCCTTTAGAGGGAGGATGACGAAAATGATGCCACAATCTCTACAGTATGCTTTTGAACAGACCCCGTTGACGATGTACATGCTTCGTTTTAAATCCTAAACAGTGGAGTTATAAGGAAGATGATCCCTAGTCAACCCCTTTGAGCCAAAGAAGTAGCAGTTTTTCTTTTCACACAATTTAAACCCCTTAATCATAACCTGGGGCAGGGTAGTTTTCTCAGTTAATTCAGGTGCACATTCAGTCACAATCTTGCACTTAATACATAATGAATGACATCAAATAAGTTGTTGTACCCCAAAATTTGCCTCCCATATTTCTCAAAAAATTTCAAGAAAGATCCTCAAGTTGCTCAAGGAAGTCCAAGGGTTGACCAGACAAGCTCTCTCCTAAGGCAGTCTACCTCAAATTAGGGTTTCATATTGCATCAAGATACTTGATTCCAAGGGATCCCAAATTCTCACCACTGTCCTAATATATTCTCAAGAACATCCATGTCAAGTTTCAAGCCCTACAGAGAAAGTTTGCTCAGTCAATTACTCAAAGGCCTGAAAATCGACTGTGCTAGGGCAAAAGTCAACTGTGGCCCACATACAGTCAAACTTCAAGATTTTTGGTCAACATACTCATTTTGAAGTATCATTCATCATTTGATCAAGGGTTGATCATGATTCATCAAGGATTGCTCACAATTCATCAAAACCCAAAAGTTACTAAATTAGGGTTTTGTAGGAAAAGTCAACTCAACTTTGACCAAGCATAACTTTCTCATACTTTATGATAAATGAACCATCCAAATATCATTTTGAATAGGATGCAATTATCTACAATCCATATTCATCTACCAAGTTCAAAATATGCACTCACAAGAAGTTATGAATTTGGACATTATAGGTCATTTTGAAAAGTCAACAAAAACACCTTTTTTGTCAAAGCTTCATACATGAACATGGAAGACCCAATTGAGATGAAACCAAAATGGTTGCTTAGAGGACATCTCAAGATTTCTAAAAAGTCCAAGAACACCTTCAAAGAGTCAAAATTGAGGAAGTTATGTATCGGTGAAGTTGACCTTTTTTGCAAAATTGTCAAAAGTCAACTATGCCTCAAATTGAAATTTTTGCTAAATGGACCTAACTTTTTGCACTTGTTTTGAGTTGGTAGCATGGTCCACGAGCTCTAGATCTTTCCATTTGTCTTTATCCTATTTTTATTATTTATTTTGATTTTGATTTGAATTAAATCAATTTAAATCAAAACAAATCATGAAAAATCCAAATCATTGAAACCTCAAGATATTGTGCATGTCTCAGGTCCCATATGCAGTTGGCAAGTAAATCAAATCGTGCAAGGACATTATGTGCATGAAAAGATTGAGTTTGGCCTATTTTTGGAAGAATCTTCAAGTGAATCAAATCAAAATCAAAAGCCATAATGGATGAAGATTGAGAACACTTTTGCAACCCTAATTCATTCCTCAGTATATAGGGAACATTTGTAGACAAAAATCAGAAGGCTTGAGAGGCGCACAAAGGCAGAACAAACTTGAAAAAATCAAAGAAAAGTGGTGATTCGATTTTGTACTTCCAGGCACTTTCAAGGTCCCCTAGCCATCTCATTCGATTCCTGGGATCACAAGCAAGCTATACCAATCAAGAGCAAGCCTTTTTCAGTGCTAAAAACCACTATAAGTCAGTCACGACGTTGAACTTTTTTTTGAAATCGAATTGCATGATTCTGGCATCTATAGCATAAAATACCTATATATTCTAGCTCCTTGAGACATTTGCAAACTATCTATAACATTCAATTGCATTTTTTTGACTCTATGAAGATTTGCCATTGTTAGGGTTTTTGGTCTCGTTTTAGGGTTTTTGTGTGCAGGAAAAATTAGGCCCCATGAAGAGTATCACGATGTTCAAAATGCCAAGGCGGTTCGATTCATGGCATTAGAAGTCATTTATCATGTTCAGGGAAGATTTTAAAACGAACCAGGGTTGTAGCTACAGACATATGTCCATATGTAAAAGCCTTTAACTTTTACCAACGGAGCGAGATCATGGATGACTAGCGTGGCACCGTTGTATTGGTTCATTTGAATTTTGGCGCTTTTTTCCACTAACTTGCATATATTATATATTATCATTTATTATTATTCTATGTACAAAAAGAACGTGCAGCGCAGTTGGTAGCCAGGTGACTGGAAAAGGCTTCAGGACTTGGGTTCGAATCCCAGGTCCCCTCATTCTTTCATGTTATTTTTCTTTCAATGTTCAGGCACGCACACAAGGCCAAGAGACTACCATGTGACCTCACGATCCAACCATTGGATCTCCTGGAAGCCAGATCTGAAGGCCATCAATAAAGGAGCATCATAGGCCATGGTCAATGCATCACAGGAAATCTGTGCAAGTCAACGTGAATCACTTATTCTGGGCCCAGAAGTTGATACTCATACCCCCCCAAATTGCTAGTTTCAGGCCCAATTTCCTTCTTCTTTTCATTTATATTTTCTTTTATTTAATTTATTTGATTATCTTTACTAACACAAATTAACTTTTCTTTTTATCAAAAAATCATAAAAATAATGTTTTTCACCCAATTAGATTTAGGATATTTATTTTTTATACAAAAAATTAATTGAATTAGGTTATTTAATTTTAGGTAACTTAAATTATTTTGTAAATAAATTAAAAAAACAATTAGAATAATTAGGGTTTTTGTTTCTAACTTAATTCTATTTTCTTTTTCTTAAAATGATCAAAAATACAAAAATAGGCCATGTAAATTATTTTCTTTAATTAATTTAATTACTAATTAATTTTGTATTTAATTTTAAAAACCTTGTTCTTTTTCTTAAAAATAATTAAAAACAACAAAAATAATTTTTTTCTTTCGATTAGGTTAAACGGGGTCAAAACCCTAATTTCTCTCTCGTTCTCGATTCACCGCGCTTTATTTATTTTTATCATACTAATGTAATTGCTCACAAGTTGTAATAGATTAATTAGGACTTTTACTTTCGTTTATCGTTTTCTTTTACGGGTTGTTTTTGGCTATGTATTAATACCCGAAGCCTTGTAATAGTGTAGCTTATTTTCCGCACTTTAAATTCCGCAAACATTAAACTGTTAGATGTATGATAATAGGTGTGATACGGTGGCCATAATCGGGATCGTGGTTTCCCTATTTCGTTAAGGAATTTGCTGGTTTGCGTTTTGCGTTTGTGTTTGCAAAATGTCGCGGTAAGCAAGAGTCGCCACCGTCTTTTATTTTATCCAACAAGGAAAGGAAAAAAGCACAGAAAAATTCCTTTTTCGAGATATTTCTGAGTACGGCGGGTAGATTTATAGAAAGGGAAGGTATTAGCACCCTTTCTATCCGTAGTTATCTACGGGCCCTTAGGTACTTGCTCATCATTTTCAAAATTGTTTTCTTTGTGTTTGTGCGCTTTGAAAAGTTTTTGTTTTGACTTCGATTTAACTCTTGCTTCTGTCTTCAAGAGTGTAATGAAGTGTTTTTGAAAACTTTGTTTGTAAAGGAGTGTAAGTGTGAAAAAAAGTTTGTTTGGAATGAGCAAGTACTTAAGAACTAATCTACCTACTCGAAAAAAGAATCGTTCTATGCTTGTTTCCTTTAGCCAGCGCTATCCCACTATTAGTGAGTAGGTAGCACCGTCGTTGGAGTTTTGAGGGTCAATTCTAAAAGGGACGTACGGTCACTAAAGCAATGTTAGGACGTCTTAGTGATAACCCTAATGTCTTAGATCATTTATCCGAGGCAACAATATCCGAGGCAACCATTTCTGAGGCAACTATGATCTTTGGACAAAAGGGTGACCGCTAAAATATCCTATACTCAATGACCGTTTATTGAAGGCAACCAAATGGGAGTGTATCCTAGGAGTGCGCATGTGCGAATGATTCAATTTCAGATTATTTATCTTTGCACATTTAGGGTGATCTAACTGTTTTAAGATTAGTCATACATTATTGTCATGCAAACCCTAATTATTCATACATCTAACAGTTAATAATTTGGGGAATTTAAAATGCGGAAATTAAACTACGCTATTACAAGGCTTCGGGTATTTACATAGTCAAAAACAAACCCTTTGAAATTAAAAGCGGTAAAAATAAATAAATGTCCTAATTAAATTATTACAAACTGGGAGTAGATACAATAATTGGGAAAAATAATAATAAAGCGCGCGATTAAAAAATTAGATCGACGAGAAACTAGGGTTTTGACCCTCCTAACCTAATTAAAAGAGAAAATTGTTTTTTTGTTGTTTTTAAATAAAATAATTAAATGTGAAAATTAATTAGTGATTAAATTAATTAGTAAAAATAATTAAATGACCTATTTTTGGTTTTTGATTATTTTAGGAAAAAATAAAAAATAATTAAGTTAGTAATAAAACCTATTTATTCTAATTATTTTTAAGTTATTTACA
Source organism: Vicia faba (assembly GCA_948472305.1). NCBI lineage: Eukaryota > Viridiplantae > Streptophyta > Magnoliopsida > Fabales > Fabaceae > Vicia > Vicia faba. Next base: position 811,415,145 of record OX451736.1, on the reverse strand, counting down.
AAAGGAAATTAAAGTTTTACCTAAAATTAAAATTTAATTAAGAAAAAATCCTAAATCTATTTTTATGTGATTTTTATATTTGTTTATTGATAAAAAAATAAAAGGGATTAAAAGAAATTAACAAAACGAATAAAACATGAATATAAAGATGAGCCTAGTAGCAAAAGTAAACAGGGGGTGCAATCATCAGAAATCCCTAGGCCGGAATCTTCGAAAGCTTCATGCTCTAACTATGGTGTTTTTTTATTATTGCAGGGAACCTATGATTCAACCATCCATAACTGTTCTATATAAACTCAAACAAACGTTAGCATACCATAAAATATGATTAAAATTAGAGATTCAAAGTTTAAAATTTTACCAGACCGGTGTTGTCAAATGGGGGGCGTGCTAGGCGTGTGATGGATTGCTCTTGGGCCTTGTAAGACTCTTGAGGATTTCAAGAGGATGGTTTGAGGCTTGATGTCAATTGAGAGAGACCGGAACCTCGAGATATGACTTGCACTAATTCTTTGATTTCTGGAGAGCTTTTTGAAGAGCTTTTCGAGAGCTTTTTAGAGAGGATTTTCGTCCCTTTCAAGCTTGTATGGCTCTATATTTATAGAGGAGAATGAGGAGACAAGAAAACAAGGAAAGAATCTCCCTCATAATGTTGTGTTTTAGGACCATGATCAAAATTTGAAAAAAATGTCATATTTGATGATTTTATGCCATTTTCACATGTGGATGAACCTGGACATATTTGAAGAGTTATTGCACGAAATCAATTGACATAAACCAGCATAAAACTTTCCCAAAATGGATTCACATCAAAATTTCTATTATTTATTTATTTAATTCTAAATTTTAATGAATAAAATATCAAAATAAATAGCATAAATAGTAGAAAAATGTATTGGTGGGCTTAGAGGTCTTGGACCATGTTAGGAATGAGTTTCAAACTTGAAAAGATAGGCCCATTTGGAAAAAATTCAAGTTTGGTCAATATTTGCTTCATGCATTTTTTCAAAAATTGTCCAACTTTGACAATGCATATCTCTCTCAATTTTAACCTTATGAGGGTGCTCTTGGACTTTTTAGAAAGATTAGGATGTACCCTAAGAGACCTATTTGGTTTCATCTTAATTGTATCTTCCATGTTCATGTAAGAAGCTTTGACCTAAAATGTGTTTTTGTTGACTTTCCAAAATGACCTATAATGTCCAAATTCATAACTTCTTGTGAGTGCATATTTTGAACTTGGGCGCTAAAGATGTATTGTAGTTAATTACAGCCTCTTAAAAATGAGCTTTGGATGGGTCATTTCTCATAAAGTATGAGAAAGTTATGCTTGGTCAAAGTTGAGTTGACTTTTCCTGCAAAACCCTAATTCAGCAACTTTTGAGTCTTAATGAATTATGAGTAATCCTTGATGAATCGTGATCAACCCTTGATCAAATGATGAAATATACTTCAAAATGAGGATGTTGACCAAAAATCATGAAGTTTGACTGTATGTGGGCCACAGTTGACTTTTGCCTTAGCACAGTCGATTTTTAGGCCTTTGAGCAATTGACTGAGCAAACTTCCTCTGTAAGGCTTGAAACTTGACATGGATGATCTTGAGAACATATAAGGACAATGTTGAGAATTTGGGGTCCCTTGGACTCAAGTATCTTGATGCAACATGAAACCCTAATTTGAGGTAGACTGCCTTAGGAGAGAGCTTGTCTGGCCAACCCTTGGACTACCTTGAGCAACTTGGGGATCTTTCTTGAAATGTTTTGAGAAATATGGGAGGGCAAATTTTGGGGTACAAGAATAGGGATGCATGACAAGAATGTATGATTAACTTTAAAAACGGTTAGCAAACCCTAAATGTGCAAAGATAATAAACTTGAAATTGAATCACTCGCACATGCGCACTCCTAGGGTATACTCCCACTTCGGTTGCCTTCGCTAAATGATCATTGAGTATAGGGTATTTTAGTGGTCGCTCTTTTGTATCAAAGATCAAAGTTTCCTCGGAAAGGTTGCCTAAGAATTGTTGCCTCGAATATTGATCTTAAGACATTAGGGTTATTACTAAGACGTCCTAACATTGCTTTAGTGATCGTACGTCCCTTTCGAATTGACCCTCAAAACTCCAACAATGGTGCTACCTACTCACTAATAGTGGGATAACGCTGTCTAAAGGAAACTAACATAGAACAATTCTTTTTTCTAGTAGGTAGATTAGCTCTTAAGTACTTGCTCAATACCAACACACTTTTTCACACTTACACTCCTTTTCAAATAAAGTTCTCAAAAACACTTCGTAACACTCTTGAAGACAGAAGCAAGGGTTAAATCGAAGTCAAAACAATTTTTTTTTTCAAATCAAACACACACAAGCAGATTTTAAAATGATGAGCAAGTACCTAAGAGCCCGTGGAAAACCACAGATAGAAAGGGTGCTAATACCTTCCCTTTTTATAATCTACCCCCCGTACTCAGAAAATCTCGAAAAAGGAATTTTTCTGTGCTTTTTTCCTTTCCTTGTTGGATAAAATAAAAGTCAGTGGTGACCCTTGCTTACCACGACATTTCGCAAACACAAACACAAAACGCAAACCAACATTCCTAAAATAGTCCCGGTTCTAGCCACCGTATCACAGAACTGGCGACTCTACTGGGGATCAAATAAGTGGGGTATACCTTAGGATTAGTTCATCATATTGCTTCTATTGTTTGATTTGATTGCTTTATCTTTGTGGGTTTTGTATCGGAGTTACTATAGATCCTAACCCAGATCTGGGGAACACTTGTTAGGTAAGTAGAAATAAACTGTGAGGGAACTGTATGGCATAGACCGATATGGTTGAAGCAGTAGCTACGTTGATGTGGCACACTGGTTGGTACCAGTATCCCTCGTGGAGGAACGAGGAGAATACGGGGCTGCTATATGGGTCGTTAAGCATCAACTGACCTTAGAACCTATAATTGACCAACTTGGCCATGGGAAGTAGTGATATAGCCGGCCTCGGTATAGAGCTGAGAACTGGTTGATACTCGATACTACACTCATTGAGACCATACTCTCGAGATAGTTTCGGCCGCAAGAAAAGATTGCGTAAGCTGAAACCATGACCGATGGAGGATGGTCAGTGATATTGAGAACCTCTAGAACCCGGTTACTATTATTAGGACAGGTTGAAACCAACTGAACTTCAAGAGGGTAGTACCTAGACTCCATGCAAGCCTGAAACTTAAGGGTTATTGTTGTGACTTGTTTGCCTTTACCATGTTTGTTACCTGCTATACCTGTTGTGTGTTTTACCATGACATCATGCATCATAACATAGCATGCATACTTCATTACACTAACCATTTCAAAGACCGAGGGGATTTATCTTTGTTCTGTTTTGCAGATCATGGCTTCAGTATGCAGAAATACCATTTGAGTTAACTTCGTGCAAATCCCTGCTCAACTCAGAGAGTTGGTCTCAAAAGTTCCTGATACTTCTTCATTTGTTAGAAGACATGGTCATCTCCTTAGCCTGGTAACTTTAAATTTGGATGAGCAGATGATGAGTGTGCTGTTCCAGTTCTTTGATTCGTTGCATCATTGTTTCACCTTCCTGGATTATCAGCTAGTTCCTACTTTGGAGGAGTTTTCTGATTTATTAGGCATATCTATCCTCGAGCAGACACCCGTTATAGGATTAGAGGAGGTTCCTAGACCTGAGGATATTGCTTCATCCTTACATCTAAAAAGGGTTGATGTAGTATCCAACTGGGAGACACAGAGCAGGGTTAAAGGTTTCTTGGCTAAGTTTCTAATGGATCAAGCTCAACAGTTCTGGGATAGCTTGGATTTTCAAGCATTTGAAGACATCTTGGCTATCCTCATCTACGGCTTGGTTCTTTTCCCGAATCCAGATTCCTTCATAGATGTGAATGCGGTTAAGATCTTCTTGTCCCGCAATCATGTGCCTACTCTTCTAGGTGGTATTCTTCATGCTCTCTATAATCGTACCGTGCGAAGAAGAGGGACCCTCATGTGTTGCACGCCGCTGCATGTGAGGTGGTTTATTTCGCACCTCCCCAAGTCTGTATTGAAGAATGAAGAAGGGTTAGGTTGGGCTTACAGAATCATGTCCCTTTCCCATACTGACATTCTTTGGAGTTCTAAGGATATGGAAAGAGTAGCTATCATTGATCGATGTGGGGAATACCCTAATGTCCCGTTGCTTGGAATTAGATGGGGAATAACCTACAGTCCTTGTTTGGCTTTACGACAGGTTCGACGCGCTCGGAGAGACGGTCCCCATGAGCTGCTTCTTACAGATATTGTCTTTGACTACAAGGGGGACGTTGATGGGCATCGCCGCAGATTTATACGAGCTTGGGGCATGGTGAACAGGTCTGACCCTCAAGAGATAGGACTAAAGACTTCTCTCCCTATGCAACCTTATCTCCAGTGGGTTCGAGCCCGTGCTCAAAAGCTGGGGATGCCTTATGAAGCTGTTTTACCAGTGATTGTGGAGCATACTAATGAAGAAGGGGTTCCTTACACAGTCCTTCATCCCTACATGCCTACTGATCTTGGGGCATTGAAGAGATCCTGGATTTAGCTAAAAGAGGATAGGGATACCTACATGGATAAGTATCATGAGCAAAAGAGGAAGATCTTGAAGCTCACGAGGCAGCTTGAGAATGAAAGGACAATCAATGATTATGTCAGCACGAAGGGAAAGAGACCATGGGATTCCTGATATCTTTTATTGTTTCTAGTTTAAATTTGCTTTTCAGTTTATTTCTTTTGTTACGCCTTGAAGGCATTGTTAAACATTTTTACAAGTTAATCTAATAAAGTGTGTTTTATTTTGTTTTACAAATTTGAATCTCCCAAAGTCTTTGAAATCATTTCATAAGCATCCCATTACCATGCACCTCATTGCAGGTACCATTACAGGTTTCTTATCTTCTTCGCTGTTTATTTCAGCACGAAATGTCTTCTGAAATACCTACTGATCAAGCTATCAAAGCTCTTCAAGCACAGAATGCTCAATTCCAAGAGATGTTCTTGAACTTGGCTAAAGGACAACAGGATTTGAAGACTCTCATCCTGAAGGAGAAGAAGAAGAAGAAGAAGAAGAAGAAGAAGGAGAAGGTGGTTCTGCTGAACATGGCTCACAGATTTGGGAATAGGTTGCGACAAGAAGATGATCTGTCTCATTCATCTGGAGGAGGAGAGAATCAAGAGGAAGGAAAGGGTCCTAGTCCTATGGTCTTTGATAATGACACTGATTTTGATGACAAACAGTACCCTCCTGCTGAGGATAGGTACAAGCAACTTGAAGACCGTCTAAGTGCTATGAAGATTCAGAAGGTCCCTAGTTTGGACTTTGGAGATCTAGGATTAGCATCAGGAGTGGTGATCCCTCATAAGTTTAAGGCTCCGGTTTTTTCCAAGTACGATGGAGTGTCCTATCTAAAACTCCATATCCGCTCATACGTCAGAAAAATCCAACCCTACACTGCTGATAGGAATCTGTGGGTTCATTTATTTCAAGATAGTCCATCAGGGACTCAGCTTGAATGGTTTTATCAATTGGAAGGAGCTAATGTCCGTAACTGTGAGGACCTTGCTACTGCTTTTTACAAGCAATATCAGTATAACACCGACCTTGCTCCCACATGTACTCAACTTCATGGTATGTCTATGGGTGCGAGCGAAGGTTTTAAGGACTATGCTCAGAAGTGGAGAGATCTGGCTGGAAGAGTACAACCCCCTCTGTCTGATAGGGAGTTGGTGGAATAGTTTCTTGGGACTTTGTCTGGTCCATTTTTCAATCACTTGATCGGCAGTTCATCATTTGGGTTCACTGAATTGATTTTGACCAGGGAGAGAGTTGAAGCTGGTATCAGAAGTGGCAAGATACAGAAAGGTGCTTCATCAAGTACAGAAAAGAAGCCTTTCAAGAAAGAAGCTAGTGCAGTTTACAGCTCGAGGAGCCAAAACCGACCTGAACGCCGCCAAACAGTTAATGCATTAGTAATATCAAGACCCATCGTTTCCCCACAATGCAACAATCAGCAAAGAGTAGAGAGACCGCAAAGATAGTATACTCGGCTCAGTATGACTCTGTCTCAAATTCTACCGCAGTTGTTGAAGACCAACCTAGTAACTCTGAGGGAAGCCCCGAAGAATCCCAGCACCACATCCCCGCTGTATAATCCAAACGCCCGCTGCACCTATCACTCTGATAGCCCGGGTCATGATACGAACAACTGCTGGGCCTTGAGGAATAAGGTGCAAGATTTGATTGAAGCTAAAGAAATTGAGTTTGACGCACCGGAAAAGCCTAAATAACTGCTCCGATGCTGAAACATGACCAGGGAGTGAATGCAATTGAGCATGATGAAGAAGAGTCAGATATTGACATCTGGATATACCCGACTACTAACGGTGGCCTGAACAATTGGACGACAAAGGACTTCATGCCCGTTTCTTTTATTACACAGTAATAGACTTTTGTTTTGAGATTTGTAACGGACAATTTAAAACTTTATGGCCCAGTGCCTTTCCCAAGGCACTTTGGCTTTGTTTGTGAGGGCTTACTATTTGTCATTTTCATATATCATCAATAAAGCATTGGACGTTTTCTTGCATTACAAATTTTGCACTCCTTGTTTCTCTTTTCTATCTTTCACTTTATTAAAACAGCTATTTGTCTTACACACACTCACATATCATAATACAGGTCCACATCCACTCTGGATCCCACTGATAACGACTCTGCTACTGCCAGTTATGACTTCGAAAGTCCGATCAACCAAGCCGAGGGCGAAGGTGAGGATGATTGTGAAGTGCCTGGAGAACTTGCTAGACTGTTGCTACAGGAAGAGAGGACCATACAACCCCACGAAGAGCCGGTGGAATCAGTAAATTTGGGTACAGAAGAAGACAAGAAAGAAAATTAATTTGTTTTAGAAAATATTTTTGTTCTTTTTTTTTGTTTTATAAAGAAAATAATATATGAATTAACATTTTTTAAATATGTAAAATAAATAAATAAAATATTTTTGGATTTTTTTATTAATAAAATAATAATAATAATATAACAAAAGAAAACTGAAAACAAAAATGAAATAAGAAAAAGAAAATAAATAAAAATGAAAATATAAAAAAAAGGCTGGGCTAGCATGCAAAAGTAAACAGGGTATTAGAAATCAGCAAAAAAACAAAAGCCTAAAGGGGGAGGCCCAGCGCACTGGTTGGAACAAAAAAGGAGTAAAAATATGAGAAAAATGCACAAAAGGTAGCGATGGGTGTTGAACCCCTGACCTCTAACACAAACGCGCGCTACCTTTGCCACTGGGGTGGTTGTACATCTGGTAACATAAACAAAACAAATAATATATAACACAAGTCATGTCCTGAATATGACTTCATCTTCAACCTCTAGCCTGAACATCTGTAACTTCACCATTTCTCAACAAAAATGAAATATGCAAACATGAAAGTTGCTCCATTTTTCCATGCGAATCCAACCATATAAATATCATAAGCTATAAATCAAAGATGAATGAGAATTTCTGAAAGTACCAAATTTTGACCTAATTATTTTCAGATATTCAAACCTAAAATTATCTAAGCTCAATCAATATAAATGAAATCTATGGACATGTAATGTTTCAGGGAAATGATGTCTACATTTTATCTTCACAAATGCAAGCCTAACAATGCCTAAATGAAAAGATAGAAGTTCAGAAAATGTACCTCAAAACTGGAAATCGTTAAATGAGTTTGAGCTGCTTTCAAGGAGTTGTGATGATCAGGTTAGCTTCCTCAAGTTCCCAGGAAGCTAATGCAATGATTAGCTTGAGCAATGGATGGCTGAAATGGTCTGGAGAAGTCAACTTGCAGTGCTCTGTTTTTGGTTATGGAGGATGATGGAAATGGAGTTACAGTTATGTAACAGGGTCAAGGATGGGTTATATTTGATGTGTAGGAGCTTTAGGAACCAAAAGGCCAAGAAACGCACGAGTAGAATGGGAGTTACAAGTTCAAAGTCAGAAACTATGCAACAATGATGTTTTTGGACAATTTCTGGTTTGAGGGAGTTTGAGAGAGTTTCAGGGTGCTTAAGCTCGTGTCCTAAGTTGCATAATAGTGTCTCAATTTATAGGAAAATGTTTTGAGATCTTGGGGTAATCATAAGTACAAGTTCACATGTTATGGCTCTTTGGCTTATTTTTGAAGCAAGCTTGATACACATTGTCCCAATGCATAGTACAAGGCTATATAGAGTGGTTACAAGCTTTAAACATGTTTATCTGACTTTGTATGTTGAGTGTATGCTCAACAAACAAGTTAGAAGCTCAAGATAAATTGACTTTGTGATTAAAGTAACTTTTCAAGAATGGAATGGTAACTTTGTGCCATAAATGGAAATGTAACTTGTATAATGGCTCAAATGCTTGGACAATGGACCTATAAGTTGTGTAAACATTTAATTATTGATTGATTAGAAAGTTTGAAGCTTGCTGAGCAAGATTTGTACAACATGCTTGAAGATTGGATCAAGTGTTCTTCACAAATTTGCCTTGCAAAACAAGAATGAAACCCTAACTTCTTGCCTTCGATTCTCCTTGATCAAGTATGATCTCAATGAATTCTTGGACATTTTTGAAAGCTTGTAACATCCTCTACAACCTCTATGTTGGACATTTTTGAAGATTTATCTTGGAACTATGTGAAAAATTTCCATGAAGTTAGGTCAAAATCCTGCCTAAACTAAGGCAAAATTTCACTAAGTTTTTAAGTTTCATGAACATGTCTTCTTAAAATCATAACTTGAAATCCATGCATTTCTAGAAAAAGTTATGTTCTACAATTTTTTAGATCTCATTGAGATATTCAACTTTCATGTTGTAAGTTTCCTTTGAATCATCTTACATCATGGTGAAAATTTGGTTTAAAGTTATGAAAAAAATATGAATTTCCAACACTTAGAAAAATTTCCAAATTTAGAAATTTTGACTTTTCAAAATGAAATTTTGACTTTTTGATTTCTTGATTAACAAGCTTCATATTTTGACATGTCTTGATTAATTGTGATCTTTGATACTTGATTTTGATTAAAAAGTCAAAGTTTGACTTTTCAATATACAATTGACTTTTCATAACTTGACTGAAAATAAACTATCAATCAATTGATCTTGAGGAATGTTTTGAGCCATGCCATTAGGTAAAAATGATGCATTTGAAACCTTGATATCATAACTTAAACCAATCAATCATTTTCTAGGTCAAAAATCAGAAATTGCACCTTCTCAATCAAAACCCTAATTTTAACCATTTTGCCCTTTTGATGATCTGATCAAATTTCTCGAGGAATTGTGATCCAAACTTGATCAAATGACATATATGAGTTCATAATATTTATATGGATAAAAAATTATGAATTTTGACTGTAAATTAACCATAATTGACTTTTTCCCCAATATAGTTGTTTTTAGGTCAACTGGTCAATTGATTGAGCAAAAATGTGATCCAAGACTTGAAACTTGAAATGAGAAAACTTGAGGGTCCAAAATGATCCATTAAAGTCATATGAGGCATTTAAAGTCCATTTTCCTTGTGTAAACTCAAACCCTAATTTTCAGTTATCATTGCTAGAGGATGTGTCTTGAGATGATCAACCCTTGTGCAGTCTTGAATCAAAGGAGATCTTGTGAGATATTATTTGAGAAATGATAGGGAAATTTTTGGGTTAAAACACTAACCATATGTTTAATTTTCATTTTCATTAACCATGGGTTGAGAACTGACTCATATATGCAGCAGAAAAATGTTGGAAGTAAAAAACAACAGTATGAGTCGATGCATAACTCTATGTGTCGACACATATTATGTACAAAAGAAGTTATGAGTCGATAAAAAACACGAATGATTAGGCACATAACATAAATGAGTCGATACAAACCATTATGTGTCAACTCATACTGAGTTATTTTGACTTCCAGGAGCAAAGACAGGTTATGTATCGATACATAAGCGAATGAGTCGATATAAAACAAAAATGAGTCGATACAAACCATTATGTGTTGACTCATACTGAGTTGATTTTGATTTCCAAGAGAAAGTAATGATATGTATCGATGCATAAGTGCATGTGTCGATACAAAACAAATATGAGCCAATACATAAGTACATACGTCAACACATAAAAGTTTTCGTATCAATGCGTAAGTGTATGTATCAATACATAAAAGTTTTTTTAAAACATTTTTTTTACATTATCGTTATATTTATTTATATTTTTATTGTTATTATTTATTCAATATGGTTGTAATAGTAATTAGGTTTTAATTGATTTCATTCCCCATTTGTAAATTTGTATCCCCCATCCCCAAAAAAGATGTAATAGCGCAGAACTTTAAAATTCCGCAATTTATCACTTTCAATATAATTGCTAGTAATTAGGGTGTGTATGGCAAAAATAAAAATAAAATAATAGATAACCCTAATCTCAAGACAAAATGCATGAAAAACAAACACTTTTAACACTTGAACCTCTAGGGTTAACCTCACTTGTTGCCTTGAAAAAAATAGTCATGTCTCTCAAACGTGAGATATTTTAGCAATAACCCTTGAATACAAGATCGTAGTCCCTCGATGACCCTTCAAATGTTGCCTTCGGTAAATGATCTTATACCCTTATGAAAAGTTGCTAAGGTATCCTACAATGTTGCTTTCTAGAACTATACGACGACCCACGCTTGTCCCTTCACATCCAATGATAGGGCTTCTTATCAATCAATGGTAAGATAGCAATATCTAAAGGAGGGGGAAATGAACAAAGACTTTTTGAGTAGGTAGAACGTTCATAGTTGCTTTCTCACAACCATTTTCAAAACATCTTTCAAACACACTGTTGTACCCCAAAATTTGCCCTCCCATTTCTCAAAGATTCATCCTGGACTCTCAGTTTTGCTTCTATCAAATTCCAAGTCTTGAATCATCACTTTTCAAAGAAATCATCCATAAGGGCAAAATGGTCAAAAGCACACTGAAAAAGTCAAACTTTGACTTTTAAATCAAAATCAAGTTCCAAGAATCATATTTCATTAAGGCATGAAATTGGTTCATCAAAAATCAGAAGTCAGAAGTTACTTTGAAAAAAATCAAATTTTCTAAACATTTAGAAAATTTTCTAAGTGTCAAGAGAATATGATACTTCAGAACTTCTGAGCCAGCCTCTATGCAAGTGCAGTCAGAAGTTGCAAACACGGTCCAGAACATGACGCTTCAATCAGAACATGCAGAAGTGTTGCTCTTTGGTCAGAACATGACAATTCAATAAGAACATGAAGAAGCGTTGCTCTTTGGTCATAACATAATGCTTCAGTCAGAACATGATTCTTCAGCATATGGAGGCTATGTTCAACGCTCTGGTCAGAAGATTCCCCTTCAGAATTTGGAGGTTATGTTTCTGATCTTCTGTGATCAGAACATCACCAAAGTAACCTGCTACCCTGATATGGCACAGTTCTGCAACCAACTGCCACAACGCTCCAAATTGCTGCTGACCCAGTCCACGCATGTACTTTCTCAAACCCCATATTTCCATCAAATTAGCATACGAAAACTGTGACTAAAAAGCAATGGAACAATATACCAAAAAGGTTTGAATCCCTTTTGTTTCCCCCCCCCCCCCCAAAACCACAACAAATTCATCTATAAATACTTTGCTCCATCACACGTTCAATGGGTTGGTTTTTGGAGAGGGAGAATCACCAAAAGAAAGAAAAAAACCTTGAATCCCCTGCAAAGATTCCAAGAATCTAAAAAAACTGTGAACACCAAAATATAAAACCTTAGCATTTGATTCTAGCATCAAAACTCCATTTTTCCTTGACTAAAACCATCCCCACAGTTGCTGATTCACATATTAGAAGTTATTCTAACTTCTGTATTCGTACTGCCATACACTCTCCATTCACCTCCACCTCAAAGAAGTCAGAACATCACCCTTGGGCTGTTCCAAAACTTAAAAACTCCCATCCTACTGAGTACGTGAAGAAGTGGCTCAGAACATCACCGGAGTTCAGGACCAACCTCCAGTTCACAGAATCTTTTCAGCTGCAAGGTAAGCTTCTGCTGACTCTTATCACATTGCTTAAGCATTACCAGATTTGCATGTTCAAAAATACAATGTAGACATCATGTTTCTGATGTTGTATATATTCTGAGGCTTCACGTATTTATCTTCCTAAGTATGGAATAAATCAGTTTAGAACTTCCGGAAGAAATTAGAACTCAGAATTAGGATTAGAAAATTCACGCTTGCCTCTGATTTATAGTTCTGATATTTCTTTTTTCTGAAATGCTATGAAACTTGTCATAACTGTTATATGTGCAACTTCTGTTCTGTTGAAAAATGACTAAGTTGCAGATGTTCTGACTAACACGGAGAGGGAGACGAAGTTCTGTCAGTTGGCATCAGAACTTCTGAAGACTTTTGTGTTCGCATCAGACCCATAACTTCTGACTTTTCCTCTTTCTATTAACATTTGTTTCTGTTTGTGCAGCACGTCAGAGTTAGAACTTCTGATCTCTTCTATTTCAGCATTTATGCTGATTCTATTTTCATTCCTTCTATCATTTTTTGCCATCTATTTTATTTTTCATCAATCATAAAAGACCAAAAAAATATTTTCTTAAACAAAACTTATTTCTTTTCTTAAATAAATAAGCAATTTACGTTTCTTGCACATTCTGATCCATTTCGATATGGTTGTAATAGTAACTTAGGATTTAATTTTAGTTGCAACCCCCATTCATAAATATGCACCCCATCCCCCTAATGATTGTAATAGCGTAGGATGTTTACTTTCCGCACTTTTATTGCTTTCATATATTGTTAGTAATTAGGGTGTGTATGGCAAGATAAAAACAACAAATAGACAACCCTAAGCAAGACTAAATGCATGCAATCAAACACACCTGCACACTAGCACCCTTAGGGTAATCTCACTTTTTTGCCAATCGAAAAATAGTCATGTCCCTCGAACATGGGACGTTTTAGCAAAGACCCTGGATAAAAGATTGTAGTCCCTCGATGACCCTCGATGTTGCCTTCGGTAAACGATCTAGTCCCTAAACGACATTGCTAAAATGTTCCATGGGTTGCCTTCTATGACTATACAAACGTCCCAATGCCCGTCCCTTCACATCCAACAATGGGGCTTCTTACCAAATCAATGGTAAGATAGCAACATCTAAAGGAGGAGGAAAAGCATATTTAAGACCTTTTGAGTAGGTAGGTTCGCTCTCAGTTACTCGCTGGCTCACAACAAAAACATTTTATACACTCACACTTCCATTTGAAACATTTTCAAAAGATAACACTTTGTATGCGTTCTTATAGAAACGAGAGCCATTACAAAGAAAACCCTTTTCAAAATCACTTTCAAAAACACATCCCACAAACACCTCTTTGAACTATTTTCGAAACAAACACTTTGTATGCGTTCTTATAGAAACGAGAATCATTACAAATACACATTTTCAAAAATACTTTCAAAACCCACATCACAAAGCACATTCAAACAAAAGCAAGGGATCTAGAGATTAACTAAGATCCCATGGAAAACCATGGATGAAAAGGGTGCTAATACCTTCCCTTTTCACAATCTACCCCTCGAACTCAAGAAAACATCTCTAAAGGTATTTCCTGTGCTTTTTCACCTTTCCTTATTGGATAAAAGAAAAGTAGGTGGCGACTCTTGCTAAACCGCAACATTTGCAAACACAAACGCAAAACAATCAAGTCGGTTCTCCCACTGTATCACAAAACTGACGACTCTACTGGGGATTATCTAAAAGTGGGGTTACCTTAGGGTTAGATCACATTTACTTGCTTTCTTTGTTTGATTTGTATTGCTTTACATTATGGTTCTCTATTTGGGCTTACTTTGATCCTCCACTCGGATCTGGGGAACATTTTTAAGTAAGTAGCAATAGATTGTGGAAACTGTACGGCGTAGACCGATATGGTTGAAACAATGGCTACGTTAGTGTGACACATTTGTGGGTACCAGTATCCCTTGTGTTGAAACGAGGAGAATACGGGGCCGCTGAGCAGCGTCATGAAGCACTAACTCACCTTAGAACCTTAATTGACCAACTTGGCCATTAGGACGTAGTGAGATAACCGATTTCAGTGTAAAGCTGAAAATTGGTTGATACTCGATGCTACACTCATTGAGACCGGACTTTTGGGATATCTCGGCCGCAAGAAAAGATTGATTGAGCTGAGACAATGCCTAAAAGAAAGGTCAGTGATATTGAGATCCCTTAGAGCCCGATTACTATTAACTAGGACAGGTTGAGCCAACAAAACTTCAAGAGGGTACTTACCTATAAAACCTCATGCAAGCCTAAAACATAGGGACTTGTTTTCTTTATGTGTATACATTTACTTGTACATAACATCATAAACATCATACGCATCCTCACTAACCATTTCAAGGATTTAGAAGTTTATCTTTGTTTTTGTTTTGTAGGTCATGAATTTCGTCCGAAGGAATACCATCCGAGTCAGCTTTGTAAAAGCACACCCTCAGCTTCAAAAGTTAGCCTCAAGAGTGCCTGGGGATTCTCCTTTTACCAAGAAATACAGTAAACTCCTCAGTTTGGCTACACCCAGTTTCCAAGAAGAAATGATGTGTGTACTATTCTAATTCTTTGATCCCGTACATCATTGTTTCACTTTCCTGGACTATCAGTTGGTACCTACAATGGAAGAGTTCTCTCTACTCTTAGGGGTTCCCGTGCTTGATCAGATACCGTTCACTGGTCTAGAGGGGATTCCATAACCTGAAGTCATCGCCGAAGATTTGCATCTGAAGAGAGCCGACATCATAGCCAATTGGGAGACAAGAAGCATGGTCAAAGGTTTCCTAGCCAAGTTTCTATTGGAGAAGGCTCGTTCATTCTGGGACGACATGGATTTCCCAGCTTTTGAAGACACCCTGGATCTTCTCATTTATGGTTTGGTTCTGTTCCCCAACTCGGACCAATTCATAGATGTTAACGCCATCAAAGTATTTCTCTCTCGCAATCCCATACCTACTTTACTAGGAGACATCTTGCATTGCCTTCATACTCGCACCATGAAGAAAAGAGGTACTCTTTTGTGTTGTATTCCCATACTCGCTAAGTGGTTCACTTCACACCTACCTCAATCAGCATTGAAGAACGAGCAAAGACTAACATGGTCCCAAAGGATGATGTCCATCACCCACTCTGATATCCGTTGGTGTTTGAGATCTTTGGAAGATGTCTCTATCATTGACCACTATGGGGAATTCCCTAACGTACCTCTGCTTAGTATTAGGGGAGGTATCACCTACAATCCCTGTTTAGCTCTTCGACAGTTTGGATATGCCCAAAGAGATGGTCCTCACGAGATGCTCATCCAGGGTTTGGTGTTCGACTACGAAAAAGAAGACCAAGATTACCGCCAGAGGTTTACACGAGCTTGGAGAATAGTGAACAAGGTGGAAAATAGAACTTTGGGACACAAAAACTCTATCCCTCTCGAGCCTTACCTTAGGTGGGTGCAAGCTCGTGCTCAGAGTTTCGTGATGCCTTAACCTTCCATCCACCCTATTATCATAGAGCCTGTTGTTGAAGGAGACGTCCCATACACCGTCCTTCATCCTGACATGCCTACCTCTCTCGAAGACTTGCATAAAGCTTGGGTTCAGTTGAAGGAAGAGCGAGACACCTTTGAAGCCCAATTTTACGCCAGTGAAAAGAAGGTTCTGGAGCTCACCAAGCTGCTTCATGAAGAGGAAAACCTGAATGCCTACATTTCTCCAAAGAGGATGCGTTCAACCTTCTTGTCTTAGGAGTTTTTTTTGTTGTATTCTATTTTTTTTCATTGTAATCCCGAAGAGGCATGATGTATTCAAACTTGGATTTAATATAACGTGTGTTCTTTTGGTTTGAACAAATTTAAATCTCTAATTTCCTTGAAATCATTTTCATATTGCATCTTCATTCATCATAACATCATACATGT
Organism: Vicia faba; assembly: GCA_948472305.1. Classification (NCBI taxonomy): domain Eukaryota; kingdom Viridiplantae; phylum Streptophyta; class Magnoliopsida; order Fabales; family Fabaceae; genus Vicia; species Vicia faba. Next base: position 811,399,081 of record OX451736.1, on the reverse strand, counting down.
TTCTTATAACAGGTCTCCTTATCCTTCTACTATTTATTTAAGTGAGTGGATATTGAACAGACAATGAAAGATCTTCAGGCGCAAAACGTCCAGTTTCAACAAATGCTCTTGACTCTGACAAAAGGACAAGAGGAGTTGAAGACTCTACTGGCCAAAGAGAAGAAGTGGAAAGCGAAGAAACCAACCGGTATAGTGATCATGGGAAGAAGGTTCAAAGGACAAGCCAGACGAACTTTGGACTTTGCAACATCATCGGGTGAAGGAGATAATCAAGGAGACAGGACCCAGGAAGTGAACAACGACCCAACATCCAAGGAGGAGGAAGAACCTGATTACTCTGAGGAACAATATCCTCCTGCTAATGATAAATACAAACAGCTAGAGGATCGTTTGAATGCTATGGAGATTCAGAGGGTACCCGGTTGGATTTTGGAGAATTAAGACTTATCTCAGGGGTTGTCATCCCACAGAAATTCAAGGTCCCCACTTTCGCTAAATACGACGGTGTCTCTTTCCCAAAGCTACATCTAAGGTCATACGTCAGAAAGTTTCAACCCCATACGGCTGATAAGAATCTGTGGGTGCATTTCTTCCAAGAGTGCTTGTCAGGGACGCAGTTGGATTGGTTCTATCAATTGGAAGGGACCAGTGTTCGCAATTAGGAAGATTTGGCTTCCACCTTCTACAAACAATATCAGTACAATGCTGATTTAGCTCCAACTCGGACGCAATTGCAAGGAATGTCTATGGGAACAGGTGAAGGTTTCAAAACCTATGCTAAAAAATGGAGGGATTTCGCAGGCAGAGTCCAGCCCCCTCTATCTGACAGAGAATTAGTGGATATGTTCCTAGGCACCTTATCAGGTCCATTATTCAACCACCTGATCGGAAGTTCTTCAGCTGGATTTATTGAATTGATCACGACTGGTGAACGGGTCGAAGCCGGTATAAAAAATGGAAAAATTCAAAAAGATGCATCTTCGAGCACAACGAAGAAACCGTTCACTAGTAAGAAGGAGGTCAGTGCCATTTATGACCCGAGAGATCGAAGCAGATCGGGATACCGTCCAACGGTAAGTGCTATAATAATACCTAGGCCTGCGGTTGCCCCACAACGCAATAATTAGCAAAGGGTAGAAAGACCATAAAGGCAATTCACCAGGATCAACATGACATTGACAGAGGTTCTACCCCATATGTTAAGATCCAACTTGGCAACTTTAAAAGAGGCTCCTAAGAATCCTAATACCTTTTCTCCTCGTTACAATCCGAATGCTAGGTGCGCCTATCATTCTGGGAGTCTTGGTCATGACACAAATGATTGTTGGACTCTAAGAAATAAGGTACAAGACCTGATTGAAGCTAAGGAGATTGAGTTTGACGCTCTGGCGAAGCCCAATGTCATAACTGCTCCCATGCCTAAGCACAACCATGGAGTTAACGCCATTGATACTAATCTATTTGTAACCTCAGTGGATGAGGTTTCTACTCCTCTTGTAACTGTTAAGAAGAATTTACTGTCGGCCGGTTTATTTCCGGGTTATGGTGAAGGTTTCCACATGTGTTCATTCCTACCTTCTGGTTGCCATTTGCTGAGGTCAGGTGTTCAACGCCTGATGGACAGTAAAGAAATTTTGTTCGAGACAACTCTGGTTCCCGTTATTCCATCTGAAGACATTGCTATTATAACCATTTCCGCCAATCCTTCCAAGGCCTCCTCGAGAAGACCTGTTAGGATTACACCCACTACGAGAATTGCTCCGCTGATAATCACATGTCCTGGTCCTATCCCGTACGCCTCGGACAAAGCCGTCCCTTGGCATTATGGCGCCGATATTTACTATCATGGCGTTAAATAAAACTTGAAGGCCGAAGAAGTTGATCCTGATATCGGTAACAGTGTCGAGACCAGCAAGATTACTAGAAGTGGAAGGGTTTTCTCTCCTGAGATTTCCCCTAAAACTGTCAACAAGCCTATTATCATTCCATCTGTTGTTCCTGCTAGCACATCAACTACTATTCCTGTTCTCACTCCAGCTGTCACCCCTGCCGATAAGTCATCTGGGACTCGCGGCAAAGAAGTTGTAGGTGAGCCTGCCCAAACGGAGGCACCTAGAAAGATTGTTGTGGAAGCCTCTAAGCAAGAGATAGAGGAAATTTTGAAAATAATAAAAAAAAGTGACTACAATATGGTCGAACAGTTGGGGCTGACCCCCTCAAAGATATCCATGTTATCCCTGCTGTTGTGCTCCGAGGCCCATGCAAAGGCTTTGATTGCATTCCTCAAAACTGTGCATATGCCACAAAAGACTTCAGTTAATCAATTCAAAGATTGCGTGGCTAGCCTGACTGCCGACAATGGGCTGGGCTTCTCAGATGCCGACTTGACACCTAAGGGAAGAAAGCATAATGATGCTCTACATGTCTCAATTGAATGCAGAGGCACCACTATGGCTCATGTGCTGATAGATACTGGGTCTTCATTGAATGTTCTTCCAAAGAAAGCGTTGGACCGGTTGGATTGCGAGGGTTTGACTTTAAAGCCTAGTAACATTGTGGTAAGGGCTTTTGACGGCTCGAAGAGAGAGGTGCATGGAGAGGTGAACATCCCTGTCAAAGTAGGCTCTCAGACGTTTGATTCCACCTTCTATGTGATGGATATCAGGCCATCATACTCCTGTTTGTTGGGTCGTCCTTGGATCCACGAAGCTGAGGCTGTTACTTCCACACTTCACCAAATGCTGAAGTATCCGGTGAAAGGAAATATTGTCACAGTACGGGGTGAAGAAGAATACATGGTGAGCCACCTCAATTCCTTCCGCTATGTAGAGATGGACGAAAAATTTATAGAGACTCCTTGTCAAAACTTTGAAGAGGTTCCCCAGATATTAGCGTCAACTGAGACCACTACCAGTACCAAGTCTTCTCTGAAGATGGCTTCTCTCAGGGACGCAAGAGCAATAGTTGAAGAAGGCGGGAATACCAATTGGGGATAACTTCCTGAGTTTATTCACAAAACTGACAAGTTTGGCTTGGGCTTTACTTCAGGAGATTAGAGGGTTGTTCGACGCACTCAAGTTGGAGGACCTCCCCTATGCATCAGCAATCGAGAGGTCAATTCTATTGAAGACAGTGAAGAAGACTCTAATTTTGATAGCTGGATTTACCCGACTACCAACGGTGGACCGAGTAATTGGACGACCATAAATTTCATGCCAGTTTCTTTTGTTCCACAATAATTGTCTTATTTGTTTTTAAATTTGTAATGAACAATTTAAATTTTATAGCCTTGTGTCTTACCCGAGGCACAATGGCTCTATCAGTGAGGGTTATTATATGTCATCTCATATATCATCAATGAAACATTAGACTTTCTTTGCATACAAATTTCACACTCTCTGTTTCTCTTTTTTGCCTTTGCTTTATCAATACAGCTATGCTCTTACACACACTCACATATCAAACCGCAGATCCATATCCACTCTGGATCCCATTGATAACAATCCTGCTATTGCCAGTTATGACTTCGAAAACCCGATCAACCAAGCCGAGGACGAAGATGAGTACGATTGTGAGGTACCTGGAGAACTTGCTAGACTACTACAACAAGAAGAGAGGGCTATACAGCCTCATGAAGAGCCAGTTGAGACAATAAACTTGGGTACAGAAATAGACAAAAAAGAGGTTAAAATAGGTGAAAATCTGGAGCTTAGCATCAAACAGAGGTTGATACAAATGTTGCACGACTACGTTGGGATATTCTCCTGGTCCTATGAAGACATGCCTGGTTTGGACACTGATATTGTGGTACATCGCCTTCCGACTAAGGAAGACTGCCCGCCAGTTAAACAGAAGGTCCTCCTTATGCGCCCTGAAATGTCATAGAAAATTAAGGTAGAGGTTATGAAGCAGTTCGACGCAGGATTCTTAGCTGTCACCTTCTATCCGCAGTGGGTTGCTAACGTCATTCCTGTGCCTAAGAAGGACATCAATGTACGGATGTGTGTGGATTACAAAGATCTGAATAGGGCAAGCCCCAAGGATGACTTCCCGCTTCCTCACATTGACGTTCTCGTCGACAACACCGTGCAACACAAAATCTTTTCCTTCATGGATGATTTCTCTGGCTACAACCAGATCAAGATGGCTCCCAAAGACATGGAAAAGACAAATTTCGTTACACAATGGGGCACTTTATGCTACAAGGTGATGCCTTTTGGGTTGAAGAATGCTGGGGAAACCTATCAACGAGCCATGGTCGCTTTGTTCCACGATATGATTCACCATGAGATCAAAGTCTATGTTGATGACATGATAGCCCAATCTCAGACTGAGGAAGATCACATTGATCATCTCCAGAAGTTGTTCGACAGGTTAAAGATATACAAGCTAAGGTTGAATCCGAACAAGTGCACCTTCGGGGAAAGGTCTGGTAAGCTTCTGGGTTTCATTGTCAGCGACAAAGGCATTCAGGTAGACCCTGCGAATGTAAAAGCTATACGAGAAATGCCAGCTCCCCGTACAGAGAAGGAAGTTATAGGTTTTTTGGGACGCTTGAATTATATCGCCAGATTCATTTCACATTTAACTTCTACTTGTGAGCCAATATTTAAGCTTCTAAAGAAAGATCAAATGGTAAAGTGGAATGATGAATTCCAGGCTGCCTTCGAAAGAATCAAGGAATACCTTCAAGAACCACCAATTCTGATGCCTCCAGTTGAAGGAAGACCTTTGATATTATACTTGACAGTACTAGATAATTCAATGGGGTGTGTGTTGGGGCAGCATGACGAGTCTGGTCAAAAAGAGCACGCCATTTATTACCTTAGCAAAAAGTTTACCGACTGTGAGACACGATACTCACTGCTCGAGAAAACTTGATGCGCTTTGGCATGGGCTGCTCGCCGACTGAGACAATATATGCTGACTCACACTACCTTGTTGATATCTAAGATGGATCCGATCAAGTACATTTTTGAGAAGCCCCCTCTCTCCGAAAGAATAGCAAGGTGGCAAATGATCTTAACTGAATACGACATACAATATACAATCCAAAAAGCAATAAAGTGGAGTGTATTGGCTGATCATTTGGCTCATCAGGCCATGGATGACTACCAGTCCATGAATTTTGAGTTCCCAGATGAGAATATCATGTTAGTAACCAACTGTGAAGAACCTGGACCGGATGAAGGACGTGAGGAAGGATCCCAATGGTCTATGTACTTTGATGGAGCCTCAAACACATTGGGCAATGGCATCGGCGCTGTAATCATATCTCCCGAGGGCTGTCATACTCCATTCACTGCCCGATTATGTTTCAACTGCACCAACAATATGGCGGAGTATGAAGCCTGCATCATGGGTCTTCGAGCTGCCATTGACCTAAGGATCAAGTTCTCGAGTGTATTCGGGGATTTGACTTTGGTGATAAGTCAGATCAAAGGCGAGTGGGATACAAAACATCTGAATCTCATCCCGTACAAAGAGCATGTACTGACGTTGCTCCCACACTTCGAGGAGGTAACCTTTGAACATTTCCCACGAGAGGAGAATCAGTTGGCGGACGCGCTAGCTACCATGTCTTCTCGTGCATTTACCATTTATTGAGTTGAATTAAACTCACTTAATTATTGTGTTTTGAAAGGATCAGGAATATTCGAATGACCAAGCTATACAACTTGTATCTAAAATTCAAGGAAAAGGTAGGACATACATCCATCTCGCCCGTCTAATACGCTCATTAAGAAAAATATTTTACGTGTTTTGATTTAAAATCGGGAAAAGAAACTTGGTGTTGACCAAGCCTTTGATTCGCCTTCGCATCAGAATTTATTTAAAAAATAACTTGATGTTGATCAAGTGTTTTAAATTCTTATAAAATGTTGATTTGAAGACTAATCTTTACTAATCCTATTATTAATTATGTTAATGTTTAATTAATAAAAATTATCAAAAAAAGTTAAAAATAAAATCAAGAACAAAAATTGAAATAAAAGGAAAAGAAATAAAAAAACCAAATGGGCCAAAAGAAAAAAAAGGAAGACAACACCCACAAAAACAAATAATTAGAAGGGTGCAAGAAGCAAGCCCATGGTGCGCTGGAAGCAGGGGGCGAGGCCTAAAGACAATCCATTCAAACCCTAGAGTCAAACTAGTTGACTCAACAAGAGGCGCTTGATCTGAATACCTTGGTGGCCAAGGGAGATCATAGGGATGCAACATGCACTCACATGGCTAAGGGTAAGGATCACATTACAAGATCCTTTGTTGACTCAAAGTCAACCTCTGATTAGATGGTTGGGGAAGCGCCAAGTGGCGAAATCAAACAAAGATATGAGAGAGTATTTAAGCGCATTTGGCCTCAGAACCACCTCATTTTATTCTCAACTTTCTCTTTCTTACTCCCCCTTCTTTCCTTGGTTCTTTACCATTACCTGAACCAAAACCTTTGGTCTCCCTAGCCTCACCCTAAACCACCACCAAACACCCTAACTCTTATGTCTGTGATTTTATGATTGTCAACAATTTTGGTAAAACATATTTCATTTGGAAAAACATGTACCACAACCTGATGTTGAGCAAGATGTCATGACATCCTGACCAACTGTCATGACAGGTTCTGCTGTCATGAATCTCAGACAGATGTTGAGCCAAATGTCTTGACATCTTACAGCAGGTGCTGCTATTATTTTCTTGACATATTTGATTTGTTTTTGTGAGATTATATTGGATATATCTCACTTATTTTTGCAGATCAAGAAGATTTTATTAGGAACAATGCATATTTTATTTGGTTTCATAAAAAGGATCTTGGATACTTTTTAGGAAACTTTGAAGATTTATTCCTATTTTTATGGACAAGATTTTGCAGATGATTTATAACTGGAAGATTAGATTTGATTGAAGAGTCCAAACCTGTTATGCTAGAGTCTATATATAAGTACTTATTAAACCTAAAAAATGCAAGATATTTCATCAAGAAACCGTGTGTGCATGAGATAAGGGATTAGGGCTTTGAGAGTACTTTAGGTGCTTTTTTTGTTTTTTTATGTAACCCATGCATCTTCTGATACATTGAGGTAGACTATTGTTCATTGTTACTTGCCAATCACTCATGAGCTTTTATGCAAAGAGTAGATTGTGTGCCAAGTTATTGTTCTTAATTAAAAGCTTTTAAGCAAAACTGTGTATTGTAATTGGAAGTGTGTTCTTCTGCTTTTGCTATTGTCATTGAGGTGACCATGGGAAGTGAAAGGGGAATCTCATATCTAGAAGGTTTCTGTGTAGAAGTAGCACAAGGTATTTATTAGGAGATAAGTTTTAAATTAGGGTGGTTTAGATTTGAACTAATACTATCATAGTGGATTTCCTTCCTGGCTTGGATGCCCTCAGAGTAGGTGAGTTTCACCGAACTGAGTTAACAATCGATTGTGACTTTTACCTTCTGCATAATTATTGTTTTGGTAAAAAAAAATTTGTTAGCAGACAATGTCTTAACATCTGTATTGACATTGTATTTTGGTGTTGAGACATCAATCTTGACATCTGTTTTTAAAGTGTCAGAACTTCACTAACGAACACCACACACTTGTAAATTCCAATTCATCTTCACCGGTTTCATCACGATGAAGATGAATTATCATCCTCTACCTCGGTCCGAAACCTTATAAACCCAAAAACAACGTAAATCACCTCCAAACCCTAAACATCTAACATAAACCCCCAACCAAATTGTCTTCTGATCATATATCTCACAGCAAAAACCTTTAGAAAACACTAGATCAATACCTTTAACAATCTAAAATCCTAACCCTAAATCTTGCAAAATTCAACCAAAAATGAACCTAAACATTCATATAAACACAAATACATCAACAAAAATAGACAACAACTAACATCAACCATATTTACACAACAAAAATATGAAAACCTAAAATCGTAAGAGTTCAATCTGGTTCCAGAATTACACAATCAATCATGGAAAACAACAATAAACACTATAAAAAACTAAAACTTTAAGCAAACATGGAGGTCATGAGGTTACCGATCTGGATGTTACCGGAGTGAAATTCCACACAAGTAACTTCGTCTTTTTCCTCTTTCTATTTCCTTATATTATGCTTCTTCTACTATCTTCTTATTTTCTTATTATTGTTGGTATTATTGTTGTGTTTCTATGTGTTATTACTTCTTTAGGTTAGGTTTATCTCACTATATTATATCTTTATTTAGAGCTCTAGTGAAGGGTAAGATATAATTTTGGCAGGGTTTTGACAGCGAGATTATTGATGAAATTGAGTGAACAAGGTAGATTTATATATAGTGAGTGAGGTGAGAGTCATACGAGTGGGATCTGAAATATTTTGTGTAGTTTATTTTGAAATCGTGTGAAGAAGTTAGGATGAAAAGGCATGAATCATAAAATGGAGGGAAGAGTGAATTAAAGGAATGAAGGGTTTGGATTCACTTGATTAGTGATCCGTGTGAGAACTTCTGTGGATGAATGGTTGAGATGGATTATGAGTGTGTTTGTTAATTGTGCTTTATGAGTTCGTTATTGTGAATTTGGCTTTAAAGAGTTTTGTTGTACCCCAAAATTTTCCCTCTCATTTTACTCAATACATACTCTGAAAGGTCCTCAATTTGCTCAAGTTTGCCCAAGAGTTGACCAGACAAACTCTCTCCTAAGGCAGTGTGTCTCAAATTAGGGTTTCCACTTTCATCAAGATGTGTGGATCACAAAGGCCCCAAATGCTTTCCAAGGTCCTAATATGTTCCCAAGATTCTCCATGTCAAATTTCAAGCCTTGCACAAGAAGTTTGCTCAATCAACTGCTCAGATACTTGAGAATCAACTAAACTAGGTCAAAAGTCAATTGTGGCCCACATACAGTCAAACCTCAAGATTTTGGGTCAACATCAACATTTTGAAGTGACTTCCATCATTTGATCAAGGTTTGATCATGATTCCTCAAGGAATGCTCCAAATTCATCAAAACCCAAAAGTTGCTAAATTAGGGTTTCTTAGTAAAAGTCAAGCCAACTTTGACCAAGCATAACTTCTTCATACTTTATCAGGAATTTTCCATCCAAGGCTCATTTTAAAGAGGATGCAATTCCCTGCAATTCATCTTCAGCGCTCAAGTTCAAAATATGCACTCATAAAAAGATATGAATTTTGACATTATAGGTCCTTTTGAAAAGTCAATAAAAATACCTTTTGGGTCAAAGCTTCATACATTAAAATGGAAGATCCAATTGAGATGAAACAAAAAGGTTTGTTTAGAGTACATCCTAAGCTTTCTAAAAAGTCCAAGAACACCCTCCTAGGGTCAAAATTGAGAGAGTTGTGCATTGTCAAAGTTGGCAATTTTTGGAAAATGGTCAAAAGTCAACATTGATCAAATTTGCATTTTTTCCAAAGGGGCCCATGTTTTCTTGTTTGAAACATGTTTCTAATAGGACCCACGACCCCTGAGCTTTTACACCTATTATTTTATTATTTTTCATTTATTTTGATTTTTTATTCATTTAAACCAAAACAAATAAAATTAAATGGTAAAATAATAAAAGCAAATCAAATCTTGGGATTTTTGTGCACATTATGAGTCCATATACAGATAGCATGGCATGCAATTCGTTCAAGGATGATTTAGATTGAAAAAGTCATGATTGGAGCTATTTTGGAAAAAAATCATACAAGGCCAAAATCAAATCAAATCTTCATAATTCCTCAAGATACCATGAGATTTCTTCCATTATTTTTTACCTAAATTCCTCCTCTATATAAACACAACACCCTCATACACTAGGGAACACAAAATTGGATGCCCAAGAACGCTCTCTAAAAACCTCAAATTCTGTCAAAACTAGTGCAAAGTCAAAACCAAAGATCCAGCCACTTTCAGTCCAAGCCATCAATTACAAATCATTCCTGAGGTATCTAAGGGTTAGAATAGGTCGAAAGTCATGGTCATTGATGCTTGAAACAAGCATACTCATCTTCTCCGATTTTCTTTTCTTCCAAACATTCATATAATTAATTTCATGCATTGCTAATGTTTATTAACTGTCCAAATGAGTTCTTGTTGTTACGTAGAACAGGTTTGAATCACAAATAATAGCTTGGCTTGGTGGATGAGGCGCATAACTATGACCCAAGGGGCATGGGTTCATCATCCACCCCATGCATTTTTAACTTTTTTGACTATTTTCTTTTCTAACCCTTTTCATTTATTTATTTTTCACTTAATTTGTTTTCTATCATTAATTTAATTAACATATAAAATCACAAAAAAATCATTAAATATTAGTTTTAGGCTTTCAATTAATTAAAATAATTTTTGACATAAAAGTTGTTTTGATTTAATCAATATTGATTTTATTTCATAATTAACTTGTAAATTAATCAGAGTTAGATTTTTAATTATTAATTCACACTTTTATTATTTTCCTAACAATTTACTGCAGATTCAGTACATCACCATTCCATGCGTCCATCATACGCTCACAAATCCTACCCTTTGGATCATCCCGTGGTCCAGATCTAGCGTCCAACCACAGCAGCCCATGGTGCACTCTCTGAAGCTAATCCACATGAGATCACACACAAGGAAAATGGGCCAAACAATTTGTGCCTAACAATTTGGCAATGCACCCCCGAGTCTGCATTCTACCATACAAGCCCAATCTTTTCTTTTTTTATTTTATTTCAATTCTTTTTATTGTTTTAATTTATTTATTTTATTTATTTTCCAAAAATCATTTTTAATCAAAACATAAAAAATCAGAAAATCACAAACAATATTAGGTTTAGTCTTTTTTTTCATAAAATATTTAATTACATTAATTAGTTTAATTAGGTTAACTTAAATCTTTTTTTCATAATTAAAATCAAATAGAAATTAGGTTTAATTCTTAATTTTAATTCCTTCTCAAAATAAAAACACAAAAATAGGTTAATTGTTTTTTTTCATAATTAAAACTTAATTAGTGATTAGGATATTTTTCAATTTATTCTTTATTTCCTTAAATAAAAATGACAAAAAATGATTTTTTTCTTTAATTAAATTCAATTTGGTTTTCAAGGGTCAAAACCCTAATTTCTCACATTTACGTTTGTCGTACGTACTTTTCATTAAATTTTTGTAATTGCTCCGAGGTTGTAACAGTCTTTTGAACTAGGGTTTTATTTACTGTTTAATTTCTCCCCAAGTTTTGGTTATGTAATCCCCATTCCTCGAAGCCTTGTAATAATTAGATTTACTTTTCCGCTTTTAATTTCTGCAATCTTTAACTGTCTAGATGTATGGATAATAGGATTGTATGGCAAGAATGTCTGGAAAATTAAAACGGTAGATCACCTAATATGCAAAGATTAAATAAATGAAACAAATCATATGTGTGATCGATGGAAATAGAACTGACAGTTTTTTAGCTGGTTTCGCGAAATGTCGCGGTAAGCAAGAGTCGCCACCGTCTTTTATGTTCTCCAACATGGAAAGGACAAAAGCACAACAAAATTCCTTATTCGAGAATGTTTCTCGGTTCGGGAGGTAGATTTATAGAAAGGGAAGGTGTTAGCACCCTTTCTATCCGTGGTTATCCACGGGCTCTTAGGTACTTGCTCTTATGTTTTCAAAATTTGTTTGCTTTTCAAGTGTGTGTGGGTTTTGAAAAAGTTCGTTTGAAAACTTCCAGGTAACTCTTGTATCTGTCCTCAAGAGTGTATGAAGTATTGTTTGAAAACTTTTTTGAAAGTGTGAGGTGTGAAAAGTATTTTATTTGTTTTGAGAAAGAGCAATTACCTATGAGAATCTACCTACCCTAAGGAATTAGGCTGTGTAAGAGTCCTTTAGATAGTGCTATCCCACCATTGAGAGGTAGGTAGCACCATCGTTGGAGGTGTTCGGGTCAATTCGATTATCAGGACAGTGTGGTCACCGAAGCAACGGTAGGACACCTTAGAAGTAACCCTAATGTCCTAGATCCTTTTTTTATCTGAGGCAACCGTTTCGAGGCAACTGGATCTTTAGACAAAGGGTGACCTCTAAGACGTCCTATACTTGATGACCACGTTTCGAGGCAACCAGTGAGGCGTACCCTAAGAGTGGCATGTGCATTGTGTGTTGTTTTTCAGTTAATTGTCTTTGTACATGTTATTTGTGAGCTACGGGTTAATTTTATTTACATACATTCTTTCATGCATATTAGCAGTTAGGAGTGCGGAAAATTAAAGTGCGGGAATGTAAAGCTATGCTATTACAAGGCGCGGGTCTATACATCGCCAAAAAACAAAGACCCGTTTTGATAAAGTGCGAAAAATAAAGAAAGCGGTAAACCTAATTACTATTACATTCTTGAAGCTGTTACATAATAATCAGAATAAAATAAATGCGCGCGAATAAAAAATTAATCGGGAACGTCCTAAGGGTTTTGACCCTTTTTGAATAAGAATTGAATTTTTTTTATCTTTTTGTGATTTAAATGAAATTAAAACTAATGATTAAACTAATTAATTAATTATTAAAAGAATTTTTTTTTTGTGTTTTTATGAAAATAAAATAAAAGGAAATAAAATTAAAAGTTAATAAACCTAATTCTAAATTTATTTTGGTTATTAAAAAAAAAGGTTAAAGTTGCCTAATTAAAACTATTTTATTTACAAAAATAAAATGAAATTAATAATAATAATAATGTTAGTTCTTTTTTTGATTTTTTATGAAAATATTAATTAAGTTAATAATACTAATAATTAATAATAAAAAAAAGGTTATAAAAGAAAAGAAAAATAAAGAGATAAAGAGAAATAATAAAACCAAAGGGAGGTATGGGCCAGAAATGGGGTGTTCTGAATTGAATTGTGAGGCCCATTTGAATCCAGCTCGTTGACTTTCTGGACTGCCTGCGCCTGTGTTGACTTATGAGCATGGTGCTCATCATTTTCTGGCCCTTGGATCTGCTTCTGAGGCCACTTGGCGCCCTCCTGGGTGAGGTGTATGATATGCCTTCTTTGGAATGCTGCACAAGAAAGCGTTAGAAAAAACAACATGGAATTATGGGGGGACCTGGGAATCGAACCCAGGTCCCAGTGATGCCTAGCCACGTCTCCAACCACTGAACCAAGCGTGCGCGTTTGTTAGAGTAATAAGAAAAAAACATAATATCAAACAAACGCATTATATGCTGAACCAAAAGAAAAAACGCGCGCCCATTTGAATGTACCAACCAGGCATGGACACCTCATCATCGTCTTCGTTCCTGAAACAAAAAAACAGACAAATAACGGGGGTTTTAAACCCCCACAAAATGCCAATGTCCAAAATAGCGATTAGGCGTAGGTGCAAGATAAATTGGGCGCGAGGTATGTTTCATGTTCGTCTCATCAAGCCGGTTTTAACCATGGGCATTTGGAGTTCTGATTTTACAGTATGGGAAAAGCCCCAAATCATAAGCTTTGAAAACCTAGAACTTAACAATGGCAACTTTCATGTTAGAGCATCATAATCAAATTAAATTATATAGAAAGCTTCGTATGAATGTCAGCAATGCAAAACAGTAGTCAAAACGTATTAAGGATGCGTAAAAAATAGATTTCGATCATGAAAAAAATGGTGAACCGTGTGACTGTATGGAGGCGATTCTTGAAGGGCTAAGGCTTGTTCTTGATGGCAAAAGGTTCCTGGGAGTGTTGGGAACGCGTTTTGATCCAAAGAGAGGTTTGAATTATGCTGGAAAGTGGTTTTCAGTTTGCAAATTTTCTTCAAGTTTTTGGAATGTAGTTTGGCCGTTTGAGAGAGTTCTAGGTCGTGAATGATGTATGAGAGGCTTGCATATATGTCTCTGAATAAGAATCAATCAATAATGTGAGCCTTTAAGCCTTGCAATGAAGTTTTGAGATTTCCTCTTTATCACCATTAAAGCATTTGCCATTTTTGTCCAAATTTGAATTTCATGCTTGAAATGGACTGTACACGAATTTGGTATGTGATTCATGACATATCAAGGTCATTCAAACCACAAGATATCCTTGAATTAATTTTTTTTGATTTGTATTTGAATTTTATGGATTTAAAATGAATTAAATCAATAAAATTAAATAAAAAATAGAAAAATTAATTTTTAATCTTGAAATAAATCATGGGACACGTGGGTGGCATGGCAAAGCTGAACCAAGTGGGAAAAGTGGGCCCTTTTGTAAAAAAATGAAGTTTCAAGGATAGTTGACTTTGGCCATTTCACAAAAATTTCCCAACTTCTCCAATGCATATCTTGCTCAATTTTAATCATATGAACATGTTCTTGGACATTTTGGAAAGGTCTTGAAGTCCTCTAACCAATGCCTTTGGTCCCATGTCATTTTGATTTACCAATCTCAAGTTATGGTCTTTGACTTAAAGTTCCTTTTTGTTGACTTTTGAAAATGACCTATAATGTTGAAATTGATAACTTTTTGTGAGAGCATTTCTTGTACTTGGAATGTGAAGATGAATTGTAGGAAATGTCCTCCCCTTCAATATGAGCATTGGATGGGATTTTTCTGATGAACCATGAAAAAGTTATGCCTTGGTCAAGTTACAGTTGACTTTTCAGTTGTCCAAAAATAGAAACTTTTGCATCTTGATGATTTTTGAGCCATTCTTATGGAATCATGATCAAGACTTGATCAAATGATGATTTTGGCCTCAAAATAAGTTGTTGGCCAAAATTTTTGACTTTTGACTGCCAAATGTCCATTTTGCCCCTACAGTTGATTGTGAAGCAATTAGGGTTTTTGACTGTGCAACTTGATGCTGTGAGTCTTGAAACTTGACATGTGGATGCTTGACAATGTGTATGAGCATATGGGACTTGATTGAGCCCTTGAAAACCTCAACTTCCTTGCAAGAACCAAAACCCTAATTTGACTGGCTTAGGAGGATGGTTGACTGTGTAGCCCTTGAGTAGACTTTGAGCAAATTGAGATGATGCTTGTCAAAACTTTGAAGAATATGGGAGGGCAAATTTTGGGGTACAACAGTTGCCCCTGTTCAATCTTCTTAGACCTGAGGATGTAGATTGGCTTGTGTGCCTTTCGTGATCCGAGGGTGGAAGATGATTGAACACTAGAGTGCCCAGAAATTTGCACTCACATAGTAGAGTATCAGCAGTGTGATAGCGGGAATGGGCTTACAGATGCCATTTGGAGAGATGGTGGATAGGAGGATGGGCTTATAGATGCCATCTAGAGATGTGACAGAACCTTGTCGGGAATGGGCTTATAGATGCCATTTGGAACTGTGATGGATAGTTGTGGAGATGGGCGTATAGATGCCATCAGGAGATGTGACAGAACCTTGTCGGGAATGGGCTTATAGATGCCATTTGGAACTGTGATGGATAGTTGTGGAGATGGGCTTATAGATGCCATCTAGGTGTCGATCGCGTAAGAGATTCCTTAGCGAGAACTTGCGTACCTGAGAAAGAAAGATAATTACCTGGCCTGTTACAGGGGTTGATCTTCAAACTCTTTATGCAGATATGCCCTGGCTGGATATAGGTGTCGAATCTACAAACTCTTCAGACGTGCCCTGGCTGGATACAGGAATCGAATATGGAATTAGTCGTCAACAAATATTCCCTGGCTGGATACAGGAATCGAATCTTCAAACTCTTCAGACGTGCCCTGGCTGGATACAGGAATCAAATATGGAATTAGTCGTCAACAGATATGCCCTGGCTGGATACAGGAATCGAATCTTCAAACTCTTCAGACGTGCCCTGGCTGGATACAGGAATCGAATCTGGAATTAGTCGTCAACAGATATGCCCTGGCTGGATACAGGAATCGAATCTTCAAACTCTTCAGACGTGCCCTGGCTGGATACAGGAATCGAATATGGAATTAGTCATCAACAGATATGCCCTGGATGGATACAGGAATCGAATCTTCAAACTCTTCAGACGTTCCCTGGATGGATACAGGAATCGAATCTGGAATTAGTCGTCAACAGATATGCCCTGGCTGGATACAGGAATCGAATCTTCAAACTCTTCAGACGTGCCCTGGATGGATACAGGAATCGAATCTGGAATTAGTCGTCAACAGATATGCCCTTGCTGGATACAAGAATCGAATCTTCAAACTCTTCAGACGTGCCCTGGCTGGATACAGGAATCGAATCTGGAATTAGTCGTCAACAGATATGCCCTGGCTGGATACAGGAATCGAATCTTCAAACTCTTCAGACGTGCCCTGGATGGATACATGAATCGAATCTGGAATTAGTCGTCAACAGATATTCCATGGATGGATACAAGTATCGAATCTTCAAACTCTTTAGACGTGCCCTGGCTGGATACAGGAATCGAATCTGGAATTAGTCATCTACAGATATGCCCAGGCTGGATACAGGAATCGAATCTTAAAATCTTCAGACGTGCCCTGGCTGGATACAAGAATCGAATTTGGAATTAGTCGTCAACAGATATGCCCTGGCTGGATACAGGAATCGAATCTTCAAACTCTTCAGACGTGCCCTGTCTGGATACAGGAATCGAATCTGGAATTAGTCGTCAACAGATATGCCCTGGCTGGATAAAAGAATCGAATCTTCAAACTCTTCAAACGTGCCCTGGATGGATACAGGAATCGAATCTGGAATTAGTCGTCAACAGATATGCCCTGGCTGGATACAGGAATCGAATCTTCAAACTCTTCAGACGTACCCTGGCTGGATACAGGAATCGAATCTGGAATTGATCGCTCACAGATATGCCCTGGCTGGATACAGGAATCAAATCTGGAATTGCGTCAGTTGATAGTAATTATCTTTGGATTGACCTTTTTCCTGAAAAGGCAAAACATCAGTTGTATGCAATGTCATGATGTATGAAATGCATGAGGTCATGATGTTCTCAAAAATAAATGAGATTTGTGTTGTATGATGCGTATGCATGCTATAATGTATGAAGATGTGATGTTTATGAATGTGTTTTCGTCTAGGAAAATAAATCCTTGACGAATGCCGGGAAGTTAAATCCTGGGCTGATGTTGAAGAGTAGAATTCTTCATTTCCGCTGGGGATTATGATTGCAAGAATAAACCGGTAAGAGAAGATGACTCCGTTGGGGAATAAACTTGTTAGAGAGATTCTCGGCGGGGAATTACTCTGTGGGAAATTACTCTGTGGGTAGAGATACTTCGCTGAGGTTCTAATGATAACTCCGCTGGGGATTCTGTTGATAAGTACTGTTGGGGAATTTTGATGAACTCCGCTGGGGGTAGGAAGGACTTTGCCGAGGACGATCTTTCCGTGGTAATTAGCTGAGGATAACCCAGTTATAAGTTCTGGTGAGGAATAATCTTTGAATAAAGCTGGGGAGACGCGTTCGTGCTCTGCAGGGGATAAGCTTCCAGAATATACTGGGGATAAGCTTCCAGAATCTACTGGGGAGATTAATTCAACTTTCCTGGGGAGACTTTTGACTGCACTGGGGAAGTGGCTCCACTGGGATGTCTGGTGTTCCGCCGGGGAACAATCTTATATTAAGATTGCCGAGGATGCTTGCTTAGGAACATCTGTATACTCCGCTGGGGAACATTGAGATTTTCTGGGGATACCCAACTTCCTTAAGGCTGACAGTAGACTAAATCTGCTTGGGGCGAGTGTCGCTGACTTGCTGGAGATATTGTGCCTTTTCAGGGCTGATGGGAGACCAACTCTGCTCGGAGAGAGTGTTGCTGAATCTTGTCTTACTCTGCGTGGAGTGGAGGTAACTTGGTTATGTTCTTCAGCCGAACCTACCTTGGTACCTTGGTGGACAGATCAACTAGATCGTTTAGACAACTCATTATTGCCCCTGTTTCTGATGTCACCTGTAATTAATCCTTTGTTTCGTATGCAAATATTCATGAGTTAGCAATTAGTGTCAAATGCATATATCAAAAATGAACATTGGACGTTCTTTACAAAACAAAACAGAAAAAGGAAAAACAATTGGCAATTGGTCTGAAAAGTGAATTTGTATTGATTTTTGAATTTGCCTGTAAATAGGCGTTTATGTACAACAGGCTGACATCCTAGTAAGAGAACGCCGCCGAACAACAGAGTTTATACAACTTTATGAAAGGAAAACAAAACAGCTATGTGAAAAATCCCACTGGGTTCCAACTCTGCTATCGCCTTTATGTCTTCAAGCGTCTCATCACTTTGCTGCTTAGTGGAAGATGAAGCTGATTGATTGGTGCCGTGTGAACCTGATAGTTGATGCCGAATTCTGGATGCAAGGTGATCCAATGAGACATAGTATTACGCTTATCCCTAACTTTTGCTTGGACCGCCCTTTCGGGTTTTCAGTCCATCGGGATACCCATTTTTGCCCAAGCCGCCTTTTCAGGTTTTCGACTTGCCGGGTGTACAGATTTTTTCATTTCATCCCTTATTTTTGCCCGAACCCTTTTGGTTCGCCGGGAAGCCCTTATTTTTGCCTAGGTGTGTCAACTTAGCGGGTCTTTAGTTCATGCGTAGTATCTTTTTACTATGTCTGCATTGGCAGGGTGAGGAAGGTCGTCACCATCCATGGTAGTTAGAATCATGGCTCCTCCTGAGAAGACAAGTTTAACCACAAATGGCCCTTCATACGTAGGGGTCCATTTGCCCCTGGGATCACTTTGAGGAAGAATGATGCGCTTGATTACTAGGTCTCCGACTTGATACTCTTGTCGTCTGACTTTCTTGTTGAATACCCTGATCATCCGTTTTTGGTACGTTTGACCATGACAAATAGCAGTGAGTCTCTTTTCGTCAATTAGGTTTAATTGATCAAGTCGAGTCTGGATCCAGTCATCTTTGCTCAAACCTGCGTCCTTCATTATCTAGAGAGAGGGTATTTGGACTTCAATAAGCAAGACTGCCTCCATGCCATAGACCAAGGAAAAGGGTGTTGCCCCTGTTGACGTTCTTGCTGAGGTACGGTACCCATGAAGAGAAAACGGTAACATCTCGTGCCAATCTTTGTAGGTCACTGTCATCTTCTGCACGATCTTCTTGATATTCTTATTAGCTGCTTCGACAGCCCCGTTCATCTTCGGCCGGTAGGGAGAAGAGTTGTGGTGCTGTATCTTGAACTGCTCGCAGAGCTCAGTGATCATCTTATTGTTAAGATTGGTACCATTGTCCATAATGATCCTTTCTGGGAAACCGTATCGACAGATCAGGTTATGCCGAATGAACCGTGCCACGACGTTCTTGGTTACCGTAGCGTAGGAGACTGCTTCAACCCACTTTGTGAAGTAATCAATTGCTACTAGGATGAAACGATGCCCGTTGGATGCTGTTAGTCTGATCTCACCGATCATATCAATGCCCCACATTGAAAAAGGCCAAGGTGCTGTCAAGACATTCAGAGGAATTGGAGGAACATGCACTTTATCTGCATAAATCTGGCATTTGTGACACGTCCGAGAATGTTGGTAACAGTCGGATTTCATTGTGGACCAGAAATATCCTGCCCGAAGGATTTTCTTTGCCATAGTATGTCCACTGGAATGTGTCCCGAAGGTACCCTCATGTAGTTCTGCCATGATCTTTTCTGCTTCAATCTTATCCACACAACGCAGTAAGGTCGAATCATGGTTTCGCTTGTACAGAATGTCGTTGCTGAGGAAGAACTTTGCTGCGAACCTTCTCAGGAACTTCTTGTCATTAACAGATGCACCCTCAGGGTATTCTTGAGCTTCCAAGTACCTCTTCACTTCATGATACCAGGGTTTTTCTGTTACCTCTTCAGCCTCAAGGTCACAATATTGTGCAGGTTCATCCAGTTTCCAGATAATGATCCGGGGAGCCTCGTTGTCCCATTCGACTTTGAACATAGAAGACATCATAGCCAACACGTCCGCCAACTGATTCTCCTCTCTTGGGAAGTGTTCAAAAGTTATCTCTTCGAAGTGGGGGATCAATGTCAACACATACTCCTTGTAAGGAATAAGATTTGGGTGTTTCGTATCCCACTCGCCTTTGATCTGATTGATCACGAGAGCGGAATCTCCGAAGACACTCAGAAACTTGATCCTTAAGTCAATTGCAGCTTGAAGACCCATGATGCATGCCTCATACTCCGCCATGTTGTTGGTGCAGTTAAAACACAGCCGGGCAGTAAGTGGAGTATGAGTGCCTTGAGGGGATATGATCACAGTGCCAACACCGTTACCCAAAGCATTTGAGGCTCCGTCAAAGTGCATAGACCATCGAGATCCTTCCTCAGGTCCTTCATCAGGTCCAGGTACTTCACAATCAGTCACTACCATGATGTTCTCGTCTGGGAATTCAAAGTTCATCGACTGGTAATCATCCACTGCCTGGTGTGCCAAATGGTCTGCCAATACACTTCCCTTGATTGATTTCTGAGTCGTGTACTGGATGTCATATTCCGTCAAGATCATCTGCCATCTTGCTATTCTTTCGGACAGAGCAGGCTTTTCGAATATGTACTTGATGGGATCCGTTTTTGAAATCAACAGAGTAGCGTGAGTTAACATATACTGTCTCAGCCGGCGAGCAGCCCATACCAAAGCACAGCAAGTTTTCTTGAGCAGTGAGTATCAGGTCTCACAGTCGATAAACGTTTTGCTAAGGTAATAAATGGCGTGCTCTTTTTGTCCAGACTCGTCATGCTACCCCAGCACACACCCCATTGAGTTGTCCAGTACTGTCAAGTATAAGATTAGAGGTCTCCCTTCAACCGGTGGCATAAGAATGGGTGGTTCTAGGAGATACTCCTTGATTCTGTCGAAAGCGGCCTGACATTCATCGTTCCAACGTACTACTTGATCTTTCTTCAGTAGCTTGAAGATTGGTTCACAGGTAGCAGTTAGGTGCGAGATGAATCGGGCAATGTAGTTCAGCCGTTCTAGAAAGCCTCTGACTTCCTTCTCTGTCTTGGGAGCTGGCATCTCTTGTATGGCTTTCACCTTGGCAGGGTCCACTTGAATACCTTTGTCACTCACGACGAAACCTAGCAGTTTTCCGGATCTCACCCAAAAGGTGCACTTGTTTGGGTTCAACCTTAGCTTGTACAACTTCAGACGGTCAAACAGCTTCTGTAGATGGTCAAGGTGTTCCTCCTTTGTTTGGGACCTTGCAATCATATCGTCGACATATACTTCAATCTCATGGTGGATCATGTCATGAAACAAAGCAACCATGGCACGTTGGTAGGTTGCCCCAGCATTTTTCAACCCAAAAGGCATGACCTTGTAACAAAAGGTGCCCCACTGAGTAACAAAAGTGGTCTTCTCCATGTCTTCAGGAGCCATCTTATTTTGATTATAACCTGAGAACCCATCCATGAAGGAGAATACTTTATGTTGAGCAGTGTTGTCAACCAGAACGTAGATATATGTTAGAGGGAAATCATCTTTAGGGCTCGCCTTGTTCAAATCCCTGTAATCAACACACATTCTGACCTTACCATCTTTCTTCGGTATTGGAACCACGTTGGCAACCCATTGAGGGTAAGAAGTCACTGCTAGAAACCCGGCGTCGAATTGTTTCATAACCTCAGCTTTGATTTTCTCGGACATCTCCGGACGCATACGGCGGACCTTCTGTTTAACCGGAGGACAGTCTTCCTTGGTAGGCAAATGATGGACCACAATGTCAGTATCCAACCCAGGCATGTCTTCGTAAGACCAGGCAAAGATTTCCACATATTCATGCAACATCTGAATCAAACGTTGTTTCACACTGAGCTCCAGATTGGCACCAATCTTGACTTCCTTTCTGTCTGTCTCAGTACCCAGATTTACCGTTTCCACTGGCTCTTCATGTGGCTGAATGGCCCTCTCTTCCTGGAGTAGTAGTCTTGCAAGCTCACCAGGCACTTCGCAATCATCTTCACCTTCGTCTTCGGCTAAGTTGATCGGATTTTCGAAGTCATAACTGACAGTAGCATAGTCGTTACCAGTGAGATCCAGAGTGGATTGGAACCTGTATAAGTGAGTGTGTGTAAATATAGCTATTTTGCAATATATATAAAAAATAAAGGGAGCGCAAGATTTGAAATGTGAAAAACGTTCAATGCTTTTATTCATGATATATGGAAGTGACACACAAAAGCCCTCACAAATAAAACCACGGTGCCCCGGGTAAGACACCGGGCCATAGAGTTTCAAATTATTGTTCGTTACAAATTTAAAACAAAGGAGTTCATTACTGGGTGACAAAAGTAATAGGTGTAAAGTCTTTTGCAGTCCAGTTGCTAGGTCCACCGTTGGTCGTTGGGTAGATCCAGTTGTCAAATTCGGATTCCTCCACGTCTTCCTCGATAGCATTCACTCCCGGGTTGGTGATGAGCACAGGAGGTCTTCCAATCCTTGCCTTGCGCACAGCCTTCTGAGCTTCTGCAGTGAAACCCAAGCCAAATTTGTCAGTCTTTGGAGTGAAATCGGGAAGTCTGCCCCAGTTTGCGCACTCACCCTTCTCAATCACAGCCCATGCATCCTTCAAGGAAGCCATCTTCAAAGGAGAGTCTTCTGCAGTCACTGTCTTTGCTGCTGCCAATGTTTGAGGCACCTCTTCAAAGTGTTGAAAGGGGGTCTCAATGAACTCCCCATCCATTTCTACGTATCAGAACGAGTTGAGGTGGCTGACCATGTATTCCTCTTCCCCTTGCACTGTTACGATCTTCCCTCTGACCGGGTGCTTAAGCTTCTGATGCAACGTGGAGGTCACAGCTCCTGCCTTGTGGATCCAAGGACGACCCATCAAACAAGAGTAGGACGATCAGATATCCATTACATAGAATTTTGAATCAAAGACTTGTGAACCAACCCTGATTGGGATGTCAACCTCACCATGTACCATCCTTTTGGACCCGTCAAAGGCCCGGACAACAATGTTACTTGGTTTGAGCTCTAAACCCTCACAGTCCAGCCTGTCTAGAGCTTTCTTGGGTAGTACGTTTAATGAAGAACCAGTGTCAACCAGCACATGAGCAAGAGTAGTGCCCCTGCATTCAATGGAGACATGCAGGGCATCATTATGGTTCTTCCCCTTGGTCGTCAGATCAGCGTCAGAGAAACCCAGACCATTATCCGCAGTTAAGTTGGCCACACAGTCGGTGAATTGATCAGCAGACGTTTCTTGTGGCACGTGGGCCGTCTTCAGGAAAGCAATCAGAGCCTTGGCATGGGCCTCTGAACACAGCAACAGTGATAGCATGGAGATTTTAGAGGGGTGTGCCCCAGCTGTTCAACGACGTTGAAATCACTTTTCTTGATAATTTTGAGGATCTCTTCCATCTCCTGCTTGGAAGCCTCAACAGTGGTCTTCGGTGCCTCCGTCCGGGCAGGCACATTAGCAGCAATCCCCTTGCCCCGAGCTTCAGATGACTCGACAGTGGGGGTAGAAACTTGATCAGGGGGGGAAACAGGCACACTGGCAGGTGTGATGACAAGAGGCCTCTGAATTGCTGGAGGTGCAATGTCTGGTGAGAACAGTCTTCCACTACGAGTGACCTTAGCAGGCCCGGTGATGTTGGTGACACCAGTACTAGTATTGAACTCTTGTTTCACTCCCAGAACATAAAAATCTTCCCCATAGTGCCACGGGACAGCTTTATCAGACTTGTAGGGGATGGGTCCCGGAACAGTAATGGTTATAGGAGCAATCTTGTGAACATGCATAATTTTGATAGGCTTCTTTGAAGGAGCCTTGGAAGGGTTGTTGAAAATGGTGACAATTAAAACTTCTTCAACAGGGGCAGCAGGAATGACAATCTTCTTGAACAAGATCTCTTTACTATCCATCAGGTTTTGGACGCCTGACTTCAGCAAAGGACAACCGGCAGGTGAATTAGCACATAAATGGCAACCTTTACTACATCCCGAAAATAAACCGGCTAGCAACAGGTTCCTCTTGACGGTCAGCAGCGGAGTAGCAACATCATCCACAGAAGCTACATACAGATCCTCCTCAACAGCATTCACTCCATGCTGGGGCATGGGAGCGGTCACAACATTTGGCCTTTCGGGCGCCTCGAACTGTATTTCCTTAGCATCAATAAGGTCCTGAACCTTATTCCTTAGGGCCCAACAATCATCAGTAGAATGTCCCGGGCTATCAGAGTGATAAGCGAAACGGGCGTTGGGGTTGTACTTTGGAGATGCTGTGTTTACCACCTTCGGAGCTTCCTTGACAGTTACCAGGTTGGTTGACAGCAGTTGCGGTAATATCTGAGAGAGAGTCATGCTGAGCCGAGTATAATGCCTTTTGGGCCTCTTAACTCTTGGCTGGTTGTACTGCTGAGGAGCAGCAGTAGGCTTTGAAATTACTACCGCGTTGACAGCTTGGCGGCGTTCTGGTTTATTCTGTCTCCTGGGTCCATACACAGCACTGGCCTCCTTCTTGAAGGGCTTCTTTTCAGTATTTGAGGAGGCACCCTTCTGTATCTTTCCCGATTTTATACCAGCTTCGATCCTTCCACCAGTCAGGATCAGGTCAGTAAACCCAGCAGAGGAATTACCAATGAGATGGTTGAAGAGTGGACCAGATAGGGTCCCCAAGAACATGTCTACTAGTTCACGATCCGTCAACGGTGGCTGCACCCTGCCAGCCAGGTCTCTCCATTTCTGTGCGTACTCCTTAAAACCTTCGCCCGTTCCTAGTGACATACCCTGGAGTTGGGTACGCGTGGGAGCGAGGTCGGAATTGTACTGATACTGCTTATAAAAAGCAGTGGCCAAGTCCTCCCAGTTACGAATGTTGGTTCCATCCAGCTGATAGAACCATTCGAGATGAGTCCCTGAAAGACACTCCTAGAAGAAATGGATCCATAAGTTCTTATCTGCAGTGTAAGGATGGATCTTCCTTACATAAGAGCGGAGGTGCATCTTAGGACAGGAAGCATATTGCTACTGTTCTATGGCCAAGTTGGGTCACATTAGGGTTCTAAGGTCGGTTGGTTCTTAATGACTCCTCAGAAGACCCATATTCTCCTCGTTGCAACACAAGGGATATCGGTACAGACCAAGGTGCCACTCCAATGTAGCCACTGCTTCACCCGTGTCGATCTACGCCGGACAGGTCCCTCACAGCTTATGCTACCTAAAAGGGTATCCCCAGATCCGGGTTAGGATCTATGAAACTCTGATGCAAAGCCCACAAATATAAAGCAATCAAAGCAAAGAAATTGAAAACATAAGTATGATCTAATCCTAAGGTACACCTCACTTTTATAGTCCCCAGCAGAGTCGCCAGTTCTGTGATCGGTGGAAATAGAACTGACTGTTTTTTAGCTGGTTTCACGAAATGTCGCGGTAAGCAAGAGTCGCCACCGTCTTTTATGTTCTCCAACATGGAAAGGACAAAAGCATAGCAAAATTCCTTATTCGAGAATGTTTCTCGGTTCGGGAGGTAGATTTATAGAAAGGGAAGGTGTTAGCACCCTTTCTATCCGTGGTTATCCACGGGCTCTTAGGTACTTGCTCTTATGTTTTCAAAATTTGTTTGCTTTTCAAGTGTGTGTGGGTTTTGAAAAAGTTCGTTTGAAAACTTCCAGGTAACTCTTGTATCTGTCCTCAAGAGTGTATGAAGTATTGTTTGAAAACTTTTTTGAAAGTGTGAGGTGTGAAAAGTATTTTGTTTGTTTTGAGAAAGAGCAAGTACCTATGAGAATCTACCTACCCTAAGGAATTAGGCTGTGTAAGAGTCCTTTAGATAGTGCTATCCCACCATTGAGAGGTAGGTAGCACCATCGTTGGAGGTGTTCGGGTCAATTCGATTATCGGGATAGTGTGGTCACCGAAGCAACGGTAGGACACCTTAGAAGTAACCCTAATGTCCTAGATCCTTTTTTTATCCTAGGAAACCGTTTTGAGGCAACTGGATCTTTAGACAAAGGGTGACCTCTAAGACGTCCTATACTTGATGACCATGTTTCGAGGCAACCAGTGAGGCGTACCCTAAGAGTGGCATGTGCATTGTGTGTTGTTTTTCAGTTAATTGTCTTTGTACATGTTATTTGTGAGCTACGGGTTAATTTTATTTACATACATTCTTTCATGCATATTAGCAGTTAGGAGTGCGGAAAATTAAAGTGCGGGAATGTAAAGCTACGCTATTACAAGGCGCGGGTCTATACATCGCTAAAAAACAAAGACCCGTTTTGATAAAGTGCGAAAAATAAAGAAAGCAGTAAACCTAATTACTATTACATTCTTGAAGCAGTTACATAATAATCAGAATAAAATAAATGCGCGTGAATAAAAAATTAATCGGGAACGTCCTAAGGGTTTTGACCCTTTTTGAATAAGAATTGAATTTTTTTTTTAAATCTTTTTGTGATTTAAATGAAATTAAAACTAATGATTAAACTAATTAATTAATTATTAAAAGAAAAAAATGTTTTTTTGTGTTTTTATGAAAATAAAATAAAAGGAAATAAAATTAAAAGTTAATAAACCTAATTCTAAATTTATTTTGGTTATTAAAAAAAAAGATTAAAGTTGCCTAATTAAAACTATTTTATTTATTAGTATTTTATTTACAAAAATAAAATGAAATTAATAATAATAATAATGTTAGTTCTTTTTTTGATTTTTTATGAAAATATTAATTAAGTTAATAATACTAATAATTAATAATAAAAAAAGGTTATAAAAGAAAAGAAAAATAAAGAGATAAAGAGAAATAATAAAACCAAAGGGAGGTATGGGCCAGAAATGGGGTGTTCTGAATTGAATTGTGAGGCCCATTTGAATCCAGCTCGTTGACTTTCTGGACTGCCTGCGCCTGTGTTGACTTATGAGCATGGTGCTCATCATTTTCTGGCCCTTGGATCTGCTTCTGAGGCCACTTGGCGCCCTCCTGGGTGAGGTGTATGATATGCCTTCTTTGGAATGCTGCACAAGAAAGCGTTAGAAAAAACAACATGGAATTATTGGGGGACCTGGGAATCGAACCCAGGTCCCAGTGATGCCTAGCCACGTCTCCAACCACTGAACCAAGCGTGCGCATTTGTTAGAGTAATAAGAAAAAAACATAATATCAAACAAACGCATTATATGCTGAACCAAAAGAAAAAACGCGCGCCCATTTGAATGTACCAACCAGGCATGGACACCTCATCATCGTCTTCGTTCCTAAAACAAAAAAACAGACAAATAACGGGGGTTTTAAACCCCCACAAAATGCCAATGTCCAAAATAGCGATTAGGCGTAGGTGCAAGATAAATTGGGCGCGAGGTGTGTTTCATGTTCGTCTCATCAAGCCGGTTTCAACCATGGGCATTTGGAGTTCTGATTTTACAGTATGGGAAAAGCCCCAAATCATAAGCTTTGAAAACCTAGAACTTAACAATGGAAACTTTCATGTTAGAGCACCATAATCAAATTAAATTATATAGAAAGCTTCGTATGAATGTCAGCAATGCAAAACAGTAGTCAAAACGTATTAAGGATGCGTAAAAAATGGATTTCGATCATGAAAAAAATGGTGAACCGTGTGACTGTATGGAGGCGATTCTTGAAGGGCTAAGGCTTTTTGTTGATGGCAAAAGGTTCCTGGGAGTGTTGGGAACGCGTTTTGATCCAAAGAGAGGTTTGAATTATGCTGGAAAGTGGTTTTCAGTTTGCAAATTTTCTTCAAGTTTTTGGAATGTAGTTTGGCCGTTTGAGAGAGTTCTAGGTCGTGAATGATGTATGAGAGGCTTGCATATATGTCTCTGAATAAGAATCAATCAATAATGTGAGCCTTTAAGCCTTGCAATGAAGTTTTGAGATTTCCTCTTTATCACCATTAAAGCATTTGCCATTTTTGTCCAAATTTGAATTTCATGCTTGAAATGGACTGTACACGAATTTGGTATGTGATTCATGACATATCAAGGTCATTCAAACCACAAGATATCATTGAATTAATTTTTTTTTGATTTTTATTTGAATTTTATGGATTTAAAATGAATTAAATCAATAAAATTAAATAAAAAATAGAAAAATTAATTTTTAATCTTGAAATAAATCACGGGACACGTGGGTGGCATGGCAAAGCTGAACCAAGTGGGAAAAGTGGGCCCTTTTGTCAAAAAATGAAGTTTCAAGGATAGTTGACTTTGGCCATTTCACAAAAATTTCCCAACTTCTCCAATGCATATCTTGCTCAATTTTAATCATATGAACATGTTCTTGGACATTTTGGAAAGGTCTTGAAGTCCTCTAACCAATTCCTTTGGTCCCATGTCATTTTGATTTACCAATCTCAAGTTATGGTCTTTGACTTAAAGTGCCTTTTTGTTGACTTTTGAAAATGACCTATAATGTTGAAATTGATAACTTTTTGTGAGAGCATTTCTTGGACTTGGAATGTGAAGATGAATTGTAGGAAATGTCCTCCCCTTAAAAATGAGCATTGGATGGGATTTTTCTGATGAACCATGAAAAAGTTATGCCTTGGTCAAGTTACAGTTGACTTTTCAGCTGTCCAAAAATAGAAACTTTTGCATCTTGATGATTTTTGAGCCATTCTTGTGGAATAATGATCAAGACTTGATCAAATGATGATTGTGGCCTCAAAATAAGATGTTGGCCAAAAATTTCGACTTTTGACTGCCAAATGACCATTTTGCCCCTACAGTTGATTGTGAAGCAATTAGGGTTTTTGACTATGCAACTTGATGCTGTGAGTCTTGAAAATTGACATATGGATGCTTGACTATGTGTATGAGCATATGGGACTTGATTGAGCCCTTGAAAACCTCAACTTCCTTGCAAGAACCAAAACCCTAATTTGACTGGCTTAGAAGGATGGTTGACTATGTAGCCCTTGAGTAGACATTGAGCAAATTGAGATGATGCTTGTCAAAACTTTGAAGAATATGGGCGGGCAAATTTTGGGGTACAACAATATGCACATATTCACTCTTAGGGTTTACCTTACTTGGTTGCCTTCGGTAAACAATCATTAAGCATAGGAGATTTTAGTGGTTTCCCTCCAGTCTAAAGAGATCAAAGTGTCCCATTCGAATGTTGCCTCGGAAATTTTTCCTCGGAAATGTTGCCTTGGAAAGATCTTAAGACTCTAGGGTTGCTACTAAAGTTTTCTAACTATTGCTTTAGTGATTGTACTTGTCCCTTTCGAATGTCCCTTACAACTCCAACGACGGTGCTACCTACTCCTTAATAGTAGGATTGCGCTGTCTAAAGGAAATAGAACGAACAATCTTTTTTTCGAGTAGGTAGAATCTTAAGTACTTGCTCAATAAAAACTTTTCACACAAACACCTTTCAAAACAAATTCGTCACACCCTTGAGGACTGATATAAGGGTTATCACGAAGTAAAACATTTTCAAAGCAAGCACACACACAAGCAATTTTAAAAAGATGAGCAAGTGCCTAAGAGCCCATGGAAAACCATGGATAGAAAGGGTACTAACACCTTCCCTTTCTATAATCTACCCCCCCTCCCCCGTACTCAGAATATCTCGAAAAAAGGTTTTTTCTGTTCTTTTCCCTTTTCCATGATTGGATGAAATAAAAGTCGATGGCGACTCTTGCTTACCGCGACATTTTACGAACAAAAAACGCAAAACACAAACCATTAAAAACAGTCGGTTCTGCCACCACATTACAGAACTGGCGACTCTGCTGGGGAAATAACAAGTGGGGTATACCTTAGGATCTAAGTTATTAAATTGCTTCTCTTGATTGTTTTGATTGCTTTATTTTTTGAGGGTTTGTTTGGGGGTTACTATAGATCCTACACCCGGATCTTAGGGCACTTATTAGGTAAACAACAATAGATCTTGGAGACTGTACGGCGTAGACCGATATGGTTTAAGCGATGGCTGTGTTGGTGTGGCACTTTGGTTGATACCGATATCCTTCGTGGGGAAACGAGAAGAATACGGGGCCGCTGCACGGTGTCGTGAAGCACTAACGGACCTTAGAACCTTAGTTGAACGACTTGGCCATTAGAAAGTAGTGAGATAGTCGGATGGTCAGTGATATTGAGAATCTCTAGAACCCGGTTACTTTTTAGGACAGGTTTGAACCAACTAAACTTCAAGAGGGTACTACCTTTGACCTCATTCAAGCCTTAAACCTAAGGACTTTGTGTGATTTGACTGTGCTTGCTACTTGTGTTTTCTATACATGTGGTTTATCATGACATCATGCATCATAACATGGCATCCATGATTATTTCACTAACCATTTCAAAGACCAAGGGAATTTATCTTTGTTCTGTTTTGAAGATCATGGCTTTCGTTCGTAGAAACACTATCCGAATCAGCTTTGTGAAGATACCTTCCCAACTCAAAGAGCTAGAATCAAGGGTTTCTGAAACTTATGCATTCACTAAGAGACATGGTCAACTTCTCAACCTGGTTACTTCAAACTTTGATGAAAAGATAATGAGTGTACTCTTTTAATTCTTTGATCCCAAGTACCACTGCTTCACCTTTCTAGACTATCAGTTGGTGCCTACCTTGGAAGAATTCTCTCAGCTATTGGATATACCCATTCTTGAATAGGTACCCTTCACAGGTCTAGAAGAAGTTCCTAATCCATAAGTCATTGCCTTAACTTTACATCTAAAACGGGCCGACGTGGTATCAAATTGGGAAACGAGAAGCGGAGTCAAGGGTTTTCTAGCTAAGTTTCTGATAGATAAAGCCCAACTGTTTTGGGATGATATGGATTTTCAGGCTTTTGAGGAGGTCTTGGCGCTTCTTATCTATGGTTTAGTTCTCTTTCCTAATCTGGACTCATTCATGGATGTGAATTCTATTAAGATCTTTCTCTCTCGCAACCTGGTGCCTACTTTTCCCGGAGATATTTTGCACACTCTCGATACTCGTACCATGAGGAGAAGAGAGATTCTTGTGTGCTGCATGCCATTGCTATCGAGGTGGTTTATTTCTCACCTCCCTAAGTTCATACTGAAGAATGAAGAAGGTCTGGTTTGGTCACAAAGGATAATGTCACTCGCTCATACGGATATTCTTTGGTGTTCTCGATCTACGGAAAACATTGCTATCATTGACCGCTGTGGGGAGTACCCTAATGTCCCACTGCTTGGTATCAGAGGGGGTATAACCTACAATCCTGGTTTAGCTCTGTGACAATTTGGTCACGCTCGAAGGGATGGTTCCCATGAGTTACTTATCGAGGGTATTGTATTTAACTATGAGGATGATATTCAAGAGTATCGTCAGAGGTTCATACGAACTTGGGGCATGGTAAACAGATCGAGCGTCAGGGCTTTGGGGCCAAAGACTTCCATTCCAATGGAACCTTATCTACAATGGGTACGAGCTCGTGCTCAGCAGCTTATGATGCCCTATGTGGCTGTTTTGCCCGTGATTGTGGAACCCACTACTGAAGAAGGCATTCCTTACACATTTCTCTATCCTTACATGCCCACTGATCTTGGGGAATTGCATAGGTCTTGGATTCAGTTGATGAAAGAGCGGGATACTTACATGGATCACTTCCATGCTCAGGAGAGGAAGGCTTCAGATCTCACAAAGCAACTCCATGAGGAAAAGGACTGAATGATTATCTCGGCCCAAAGAAGAAGCATCCATGGGACTTTTGATTTTTCTTTCTAGTTTTAGATTTATTTTTAATTGTAACGCCTAAAAGGCATTTGAACTTCAAATTCAGCTAATAAAGTTTTTATTTATTTTGGTTTGCAAATTTAAATTTTCCGAAGTCTTTGAAATCATTGCATACGCATCCCATTATCATACACATCATTACATGTACCATTACAGGTTTCTCATCTCCTTTGCTGTTTATTTTAGTAGAAATGTATTCCGAACAAAGCATTAAGGACCAGCAGGCACAGAACGCCCAATTCCAACAAATGTTCATCAGTCTGGCAAAGGGGCATGAGGATCTGAAAGCCCTCATCCTGAAAGAGAAGAAGAAAAATAAGAAGGCTACTGGTATTCTGAACATGGGCCGAAGGTTTGGAGAGCGGTTGAAGGGACAAGTCGACCTGACCTCTTCATCTAAGGAAGGGGAGAACCAAGAAGGAGATAAGGACCCTAGTCCTGCAGTCTCTGACAATGATACTGATTTTAATGATGAGCAATATCCTCCTGCTGAGAAAGATACAAACAATTGGAAGATCGTCTGAGTGCCAGGAAGTTTAGAGGATACCTGGATTGGATTTTGAAGAATTGGGTTTGGTGTCGGGAGTGGTCATCCCGTAGAAGTTCAAAGCTCCAGTTTTTGCCAAGTATGATGGGGTGTCCTGCCCAAATCTCCATCTTCGTTCCTACGTCAGGAAAATCAAGCCCCACACCGCTGATAGAAATTTGTGGGTTCATTTCTTTCAAGATAGTCTGTCAGGGGCTCAGCTTGAATGGTTCTACCAGCTGGAGAGAGCCCATGTCTGAAATTGGGAAGATCTGGCTGCTGCTTTCTATAAGCAGTATCAATACAACGCCGACCTTGCTCCTACTCGTACTCAACTCCAGAGTATGTCCATGGGGGCAAGTGAAGGCTTTAAAGACTATGCCCAGAAGTGGAGAGACTTGGCTGGAAGAGTCCAACCCCCGTTGTCTGATAAGGAATTTGTTGATATGTTTATGGGTACGCTATCTGGTCCATTCTTTAATCATTTGATCGGTAGCTCGTCAGCCGGTTTCACCGAGCTGATTCTGACTGGAGAAAGATTAGAAGCTGGGATCCGGAGTGGCAAGATCCATAAAAATACCTCTTCGAGTACAGAGAAAAAGTCATTTGGTGGCAAGAGGGAAGCTAATGCTGTGCACAACCAGAAGGGGCGTAGCAAGGAAGACTACCACTAATCTGTAGGGGAAGTGTTGATCTCTAATTCGGCATGCACACAACGACCACAACAATGAAACAATCAGCCAAGGGTGGAAAGACCTCCAAGGCAGTTCACCCAAATCAAGATGCCATTGTCACAAGCATTGCAACACATGTTGAAGATGAATCTGATTACGGTGATAAACCCTCATCTGAACCCTAAGACTTCTTCTCCTAACTACAACCCGGATGCAAGGTGTGCTTATCATTCAGGTAGCCCGGGGTACAATACTAACGATTGTTGGGTGCTGAAATACAAGATTCAGAATATGATTGACGCCAAGGAGATCGAATTCGACCCACCTGAGACTCCCAACGTGATCACTGCTCCCTTGCCAAAACATGGCTAGGATTGAAAGCATTTTTGTTCATTTAAATTCTGAAGTTGTATTTTCTTTGCTTATTCGAACAATTATTGTCATGTCAAACTCTATTATTTAATTAATGCATTACACATGTCTGTCTTGAATTAATTTGTTTTCATTATGCTTAAATTGCTTTATATTTCCTTTTAGTGATATTCAACTCTCGACTAAAAAACTGTAAGCCTTTAGAGGGAGGATGACGAAAATGATACCACAATCTCTACAGTATGCTTTTAAACAGACCTTGTTGACGATGTACAAGCGTTGTTTCAAATCCTAAATAGTGGAGTTATAAGGAAGACAATCCCTAGTCAACCCGTTCGAGCCAAAGAAGTGGGAGTTTTTCTTTTCACACATATTAAAACCCTTAATCATAACCTGGGGCAGGGTAGTTTTCTCAGTTAATTCAGAAGCGCATTCAGTCACAATCTGCCGCTTCGTACACAATGAATGGCATCAAAGACGTCCTTCCAAAATAAAAGACAGTGATGGTTCCCTATAATCATCAAGACATGCAGTCATTATCTCTCGAAATAAAAGCCCATTAAGTCAAAACCTATGAAGGAGACTTAAGAAAAAACACTGGGGCATCCCGTTGACTGTAATCACAAAAAGAAACAATTCAGGAAAAAGACAGGGATAATAAAATCAAAAAGAAAGAGGTCCTACAAATTCTCAACAAAAAAGAAATGACTGCCTATTCAAAATAAACTATCAGTATCCGAACCATCACTGGAATATCAGAGCAAAGACTCAAACGGGATCTAAATGCACAATTAGATGAGTTTAAGATTGAAGAACATCACGAAGAACGGGTGGGTACAGATAAAATTTGAGCCTTTATCCTTTGTTTCTTAAACCGTGAACCAGGCCACGTTATAACCCTTAAAAGTCCTAGCTGAATCATGGGTTAGTTCGAAAGCATACTATTACAAAAGGTATCATGACTCCTGAAGGTCCATTACAAATCCTGAGTTGATATCACATCTTTGTAAAATTCTATTTTTTCTATAAAAAAAGCTGCATTGTCAAAACTTCAAGACAGACGTAAGCTTTGCATTCTTAAAATAACATTGTTTGCATATGACTATTTGTTCAATAGCAGAGAAATTCGCTTGACGAATATCTAGTGAACAAAAACCTTCTCAATAAAAAGGATCCCCTAAAGTGGAAAAACACTTCCAACCAAGGGGCACGACATGATCATTGTCCATCATATGGGGCAGTCAAGTCAAGATTCAAGGAATCTTTCAAAGATTCCAAATAGCCAGGGGTAGATCTCCATCTGAATCACTTGGGGGCATTGGGCATGAATTCCAGCAACGAATCCTGTATGATCAAACAAACATCTTCTGGTAGTGTGGCAACACAACAATACCGACAGTTACAACTCCCTACACGCTGAGAGTGTGGACATAGTGTTGTACCCCAAAATTTTCCCTCCCATATTTCTCAAAACATTTCAAGAAAGATCCCTAAGTTGCTCAAGATAGTCCAAGAGTTGGTCAGACAAGCTCTCTCCTAAGGCACTATACCCCAAACTAGGGTTTCATGTTGCATTAAGATTCTAGATTACAAGTGACTCCAAGTGCTCACCAATGTCCTAGTATGTTCTCAAGATCATCCATGCCAAGTTTCAAGCCTTGCAGAGGAAGTTTGCTCAGTCAATTGCTCAAAAGGCCCAAAATTCGACTGTGTTAGGGCAAAAGTCAACTGTGACCCACATATAGTCAAACTTCAAGATTTTTGGTCAACATTCTCATTTTGAAGTATATTTCATCATTTTATCAAAGGTTGATCATGATTCATCAAGGATTGCTCATAATTCATCAAGACTCAAAGGTTGCTAAATTAGGGTTTTGTAGGAAAAGTCAACTCAACTTTGACCAAGCATAACTTTCTAATAATTTATGAGAAATGACCCATACAAAGCTCATTTTTAATAGGATGCAATTCCCTACAATCCATCTTCAGCTCCCAAGATCAAAATATGCACTCACAAGAAGTTATGAGTTTGGACATTATAGGTCATTTTGAAAAGTCAACAAAAACACATATTTTGTCAAAGCTTCATACATGAGCATGGAATATCAAAATTAGATTAGACTATAAGGGTTGCTTAGAGGACATCTCAAACTTTCTAAAAATTCCAAGAACACCTCCAAAGAGTCAAAATTGAGGGATTTATGCATTGTTGAAGTTGACCTTTTTTGCAAAATTGCCAAAAGTCAACTATCGCTAAAACTTCAAATTTTGCCAAATGGGCCCAATCGTTTTCACTTGTTTTGAGTTGGCAACATAGCCCACGTGCTCTAGCCCTTTCCACTTGTCCATATCTTATTTTTATTATATATTTTGATTTTTATTTGAATTAATTTAATTTAAATCAAAGAAAATCATATAAAATCCAATACATTGATAACAAGGGATGTGGTGCTTGTTTCAAGCTTTATTACACAGCTAGCCATCATTCAAATTTGCATCAAGGCTTGTGTGCACAAAAAGATTGGAAATAAGCCAAATTTGGAAGGTTTTCAAAGCAAATCAAATCAATTCAAAAGGCATTGAAAGAGAAGGATTTTGATTAGTTTTGCAACCCTAATTCCTTCTCTAAGACATATAGACTGCGTGCAGATCAAAAGGAAGGTTGGAAAGAGGCGCTAGAACAAGAACCAGTTTTGAAAAAAAGGCAAAAAAGTGTGAGATCAAATTGATAGTTAGATCCATCCTCAAGGCTTGTTATTAATCCCAATCGCTTCCTGGCACTCTCAGCAACCTAAAGCTATCAAGAACAAGTCCGTTCCGGTCTCTAAACGCGTTGTAAGTCCATCACGATGCACCCCTGTTCTTGAATTCGCATTTTGTAATTTAGGCATTGTTAACATGAATTGATGACATATTCTTAATCTATAGAGCATTTGCAAACTTTTTGCATTACTCAATTTCATTTATATGGTCTGTAACGAAATCCACCATTGTTAGGTTTTCGAGCTTGGTTTTAGGGTTTTTGTTTTCAGGAACAATTGGCCTTCATGAGTGGTACCTTTAGGTTCACGAGGACGAGACGAACGCAACCATGGTGTTAGGTTTCATTTATGTTGCCTATAGAAGATTTTGGAACGGACATGGCCTGTAGCGACGGACAAAACGTCCGTAGGTAAAAGTAGTTTACTTTTACCCACGGAGTGAGGAAGGAGACGATTAGCTGTCATCCCTCCATTGGCTTGTTTAAACGTTGGCGCGCGTTTTCGTTTTGTTTCCATTAATATTTGTTTGCTTATATTATTATTATTATTATTCTATAATTGTACAACAAGCAACAAGTGATCCAGTGGCAAGCGTAGCAAGGAATTTGCCTTGGGGCCTGGGTTCGAATCCCAGGTCCCCCTATTTCTCTATATCATTTTATTTCACGAGATCCAGTGCACGCATGAGCCTGAGATCCACCATGGATCTTCATCATCAACGCGCCAGATAGCCAGATGGCCAAATCTGGTGGCCACCATTGAGAGTGCACCATAGGCCAAGTCAACGCATATGCACTGGAATCAAAAGTCAACATGGATCTACATCATTTTGGGCCCAAATTCCTGCTATTGGCACCCCTTAATTTCAGACCCATCTCTCATCTTTTTTATTTATTCTATTTAATTTATTTGCTATTTATTTTATTAACCAAAAATTTTCTTTTTTTTTTATCAAAAAAATCACCAAAAACTATTTTTATGTCCAATCAAAATTAGAATATTAGTTTTCTTCAATAAATGCAATTAATTTAATTAGGTTTGATTAAATTAGGTAACTTTAATTTATTTTTCAAATAATTAAAATTAATTAGAATAACTAGGTTTTATCACTAACTTAATTATTTTATTTCTTACCTAAAATAACAAAAAACCAAAAATATGTCATTTAATTATTATTCATTAATTTATTTAATAACCAGTTAATTTAGCATTTAATTTAGAAAAACTTATTTCTTTTATTAAAAACAACAAAAAAACCTTTTTCTTTTAAATTAGGATAGAAGGGTCAAAACCCTAGTTTCGCATTCGATCTAATTTTCTCGCGCGCTTTATTTTATCCAATTATTGTATCTGCTCCCGGTTTGTAATAATTAAATTAGGACATTTATTTATTTTTACCACTTTTAAATTTCAAAGGGTTTGTTTTTGGCTATGTAAATACCCGAAGCATTGTAATAGTTTAGTTTAAATTCCGCACTTTAATTTCTGCAAATATTCAACTGTTAGATGTTTGATAATAGGGTTTGCATGACAAGAATGTATGACTAAATTTAAAACAGTTAGATCACCCTAAATGTGTAAAGATAAAATAATCTGAAATTGAAACACTCGCACATGCACACTCCTAGGGTACACTCCCACTTGGTTGCCTTCATAAACGGTCATTGAGTATAGGTTGTTTTAGAGGTCGCCCTCTTGTCTAAAAGATCATAAGTTGTCTCTGAAAGGTTGCCTCAGATATTGTTGCCTCGAATAAATGATCTAAGACATTAGGGTTACCACTAAGACGTCCTAACATTACTTTAGTGACCGTACGTCCCTTTCAAATTAACCCTCAAAACTCCAACGACGATGCTACCTACTCACTAATAGTGGGATAGATTTGTCTAAAGGAAACGAACATAGAACGATTTTTTTTTCCGAGTAGGTAGATTAGTTCTTAAGTACTTGCTCAATCAAAACAAAATTTTCACACTTACACTCCTTTTCAAACATGTTTTCAAAAACACTTCATTACACTCTTGAAGACAGAAGCAAGAGTTAAATCGAAGTTAAAATAAAAACTTTTCAAAACCCACAAACACCAAGAAAACAATTTTTGAAAATGATGAGCAAGTACCTAAGAGCCCGTAGATAACTACGGATAGAAAGGGTGCTAATACCTTCCCTTTTTATAATCTACCCCCGTACTCAGAAATATCTTGAAAAAGGAATTTTTCTGTGCTTTTTTCCTTTCCTTGTTGGATAAAATAAAAGACGGTGGCGACTCTTGCTTACCGCGACATATTGCGAAAACAAACGCAAAACGCAAACCAGCAAAATTTCCTTAACGAAATAGGGAAACCACGTCCCCGTTCTGGCCACCGTATCCCAAAACTGGCGACTCTGTTGGGGAGTTATAAGTGGGGTGTACCTTAGGAATACTTCATCATATTGTTTTCAATTGCTTGATCTGTTTGCTTTATCTTTGTGGGTTTGAATCGGAGTCACTATAGATCCTAACTCGGATCCAGGGATACCTTTTAGGTAAGTAGCAATAGACTGTGAGGGAACTGTACGGTATAGACCAACACGGTTGAAGCAGTAGCTACGTTGGTGTGAAACTTTAGTTTGTACCGATATCCCTTGTGGAGGAACAAGGAGAATATGGGGCTGCTAAGGGGTCATTAAGCACCAACTGACCTTAGAACCTATAATTGACCAACTTGGCCATAGAAAAATAGCAGTATGCTACACTCATTGAGACCATACTCTCGCGATGATTCCGGCCGCAAGAAAAGGTTGCTAAACTGGAATTATGACCGATCAAGGATGGTCAGTGATATTGAGAACCTCTAGAACCCGGTTACTATTACTAGGATAGGTTGAACCAACTAAACTGCAAGAGGGTAGTACCTAAACTCCATGCCAGCCTGAAATTTAAGGGTTATTGTGTGACTTGTGTGCTTTCAACTTGAACTACTTGCACATGTTTGTTATCTAACAACATGAGTTCTTTGCAGGTTTTGTTTACGGTCCTTATCCAGTGACTTGGATTTCTCGCCGGATTTACTTACTTACATTACCTCGCATTTGCTTAAACGCATAGCATACACATCATAACATCATACCATAGAATTTCCTTAACCATTTCAAGAATCTCAAGGGTTTGTGATGCAGGTTATGGTAAATCAAACATCTAGCAAGGGACAAAGGGGATTTATTTTCCTCTAGCAAGGTTGTCTAGAAATCAAAACACGATAACTTGAGTTAGTGGCTATGACCCACTCGATATAGTGAGCTTGACTCTTGAAGAAGGACTCTTGATGACATGAAGTTTCTTCAATCAAAGCTGCAAAATTCAAATTCTAACAGTTTTTTGTTTACCCCGCGATATCCTTGAAAACATTGCATACATATATCATACATATCGTTGTATAACAGGTCTCCCAGTACAAGTCTCTCATGTTCTCGCTCTTTATTTCAGCAATGGCTCTCCAACAAGACAACCAAGATCTTCATACTCAAGAAACCCAGTTCATGGAAATGTTCCTAAACCTATCCAAGGGGCAGGAAGAGTTGAAAACACTCATCGTTGGGAACCTGGTTAAGAAAAGTCCTGAAGACAATAAGGACGAGCGGATGGAAAAACTGCAAGTTGAGGTAGATGCAATAAGAACCCAAATGCTGGGGTAGATGACTCCTATCCAAGGCTTAGCCCGGGAACAAGAAGAGATGAGAACCATTATCAACCAGCTTCATCAAGACAAATACAACAGTATGAAGCAAACAATCGAGGCCGGGGACCAAGTTATTGATCAGTCTCCTAAAAGACAAGAGTTTGGTTTGGTGAAGAATAGACCTCTCCAAGTTTCTACTACCTCACGGGTCCAACAACAACCTCGCCATAAACAACCGGTTAATCAGAGTAAGTCGGATAGGCCCAAGAGGCAGTTTACCAAGCTCAACATGCCGCTGTCCCAAGATTTGCAACACCTGTTGAGATTGAATCTGGTGACGTTGGTAGAACCTCATCCAAGTCCCAAGACTTCTTCACCTAACTACAATCCTGACGCAAGGTGTGCATACCATTCCAACAGCCCGAGGCATGATACTGACGACTGTTGGAAGTTGAAGTATAAAATTCAAAACCTGATTGATGAAGGAGCATTGGAATTCACACAAGATGGTCAACTGGAATGTTTCTGTCAATCCTCCAAGTCTCACCATTTGAAGTGACAAGTTCTGACAAGAGAGGGCTTTTGTTCATTACAATTTTCAATTTGTAATTTTCTTTTGATCATTCGAATATTTTATTCATGTCAAACTTTGTTACTTTATCAATGCATTGCATATGTCTGTTTTGAATCAATCCATTCGTATTCACTATATTTAAATTGCTTTCCTTTTTGTGATGTTCAACTCTCGATTAAAAAACTCTAAGCCTTTAGAGGGAGGATGACGAAAATGATATCAAAATCTCTACAGTATGATTTTGAACAGACCCCGTTGACGATGTACAGGCGTTGTTTCAAATCCTAAACAATGGAGTTATAAGGAAGATAATCCCTCGTCAACCCCTTTGAGCCAAAGAAGTTGGAGTTTTTCTTTTCACCCGAATTAAAACCCTTAATCACAACCTGGGGCAGGGTAGTTTGCTCAGTTAATTCAGGTGCACAATGAATGGCTTTGAAGACGTCCTTCCAAAACAAAAGACAATGATGGTTCCCTATAATCGTCAAGACAGACAGTCATTACCTCTCGAAATAAAAGCGCATTAAGTCAAAACTTATGAAGGAGACTTAAGAAAAAAACTGGGGCATCCCGCTGACTGTAATCACAAAAAGAAACATTTTAGGAAAAAGACAGGGATAATAAAAATCAAAATAAAGAGGTCCTACCAAACTCTCAATAAAAATGACCGACTGTTCAAAACAAATTGTTAGTATCTGAACCATCACTGGAATATCATAGCAAAGACTCAAAAGGGATCTAAATGCACAATTAGCCGAGTTTAGGATCGAAGAACATCACGAAGAACGGGGGGGTACAAATAAAATTTGAGCCTTTATCCTTTGTTTCTTAAACCGTGAACCAGACCACGTTATAACCCTTAAAAGTCCTAGCTGAGGCATGGGTTAGTTTGAAAGCACACTGTTACAAAAGGTATCCTGGCTCCTGTAGGGCTTGCTGTAAATCCTGAGTTGACATCACATTTTACAAAATTTTCCTATCTTACTGAAAAAATGCATTTTCAAAAACTTCAAAACAGACATAAGATTTGCATTCTTAAAATAACATTGTTTGCATATGACTATTTGTTCAAACAGCAGAGAAATTCGCACGACGAATATCTAGTGAACAAAAAAACCTTCTCAATAAAAAAGATCACCTCAAGTGGAAAAATACTTCCAACCAAGGGGCACAACATGATCATTGTCCACCATCTGGGGCAGTCAAGTCAAGATTCAGAGAATCTCTCAAAGATGCCAAATAGCTAGGGGCAAATCTCCATCTGAGTCACTTGGGGCATTAGACATGGATTCCCGCAACGAATCTTGCATGATCAAACGAACATCTTCTGGTAGTATGGCAACACGACACTACCGACAGTGACAACTCCCTATGCTCTGAGAGCATGGACATAGTCAGAAAATACTGCGCATGAACAAAGACCCGCTAGGTTAACACACCTAGGCAAAAATAAGGGCATCCCGGCAAACCAAAAAGGTTCGGGCAAAATTAGGGATAAAAACAAAAATATTTTTACACCCGGCAAGTCGAAAACCTGAAAAGGAGGCTTGGGAAAAAAAGGGTATCCCGGTGGACTGAAAATCTGAAAAGACAGTCCAGGCAAAAGTTAAGGATTAAAAGTGTACGACTATGTCCCATCATCTTGTCACTTGCCTACCAGAAGAAGATTTGTCATTTAAATCGGAAATTACCAAGCACCTCATAGGTTGGAATAAATACTCGATCCACAAGGCCTCCGCAGGTACCTTCTCTCGCAGATACAAGGGCAGAAAAGTATCGATGCAAAGTCATTGTCATATCCTCAGCCTACATCCCAGTAACATCTACACTCCCCGCAGAGTAAGAGAAAGATAGTGGTGTTAGCTCTCTCCAACTGAGACTCGCAACTGTGAATGAATTTGTGATATTCTCCCCAAAGCAGAGTTTATCTACCATTAGCACTAAAAAGCCTTAATATCCCCAGCGAAATATAAAAATTATCCCCATTGGAGTTTGAAGAATTGTCCCCCAGTAGACTCTAGAAGATTGTCCCCTGTAGAATCTAAAAGGTTATTTCCCGTGAAGTCGCAACTGGAAAGTCATCCCCAGCGGAGTTCTTTCCTGTCACAAACAGGAATTCAATCCCCAACAGGTTTCATTATTCAAGCAACGGTAATTCATCCCCAGTTGAATTTATCAGCAGAATCCTCAGCAGATCATCTCTTCCCCACAGAGTCATTTCCTCTCAGTTAATTCCCCAGAGGAGTTATCCTGTCCTGCAGGTTTATTCTCACAATCATCTTCATTCACTATCCCCAGCGGAAACAAAGGATTCAATTCTTTTCTCCAGCAGCAGTCCGGGATTTTTTTTCCTAGCTAAAAACATCACATTTCCATACATCATGACATGCATATACACATCATACAAACATAATCTCATTTATTTTGAGAACATCGTTGCTTGATACATATCATGCATTACATACAACTAACCTTTACCTTTCAGGAAGGATACAGTTAAATTCTCACAAAGTTCAAGCTATGAAGCTTTTACCTCAGTTGAATTATGGACAAGCTCCTAAATCTCGACGAAGATGTTTCCTCAATTGAATTACGGACGAGTTCCTAAATCTCAGCAGAGATGTTTCCTCAGTTGAATTACAGACAAGTTCCTAAATCTCAGCAAAGATATTTTCTTAGTTGAATTACGGACGATGTTCCTAAATCTCAGCAGAGATGTTTCCTCAGTTGAATTACGGACAAGCTCCTAAATCTCAGCGAAGATGTTTCCTCAATTGAATTACAGACAAGCTCCTAAATCTCGACAGAGATGTTTCCTTAGTTGAATTACGAACGAGTTCCTAAATCTCAGCAAAGATGTTTCCTTAGTTGAATTACGGATGAGTTCCTAAATCTCAGCAGAGATGTTTTCTCAGTTGAATTACGGACGATGTTCCTAAATCTCAGGAGAGATGTTTCCTCAGTTGAATTACGGACAAGCTCCTAAATCTCAGCGAAGATGTTTCCTCAGTTGAATTATGGACAAGCTCCTAAATCTCAGCGAATATGTTTCCTCAGTTGAATCACGGACGAGTTCCTAAATCTCATCAAAAATGTTTCCTCAGTTGAGTACGGACGATCGAAGTTCCTAAATATCAGCAGAGATGATTCCTCAGTTGAGTACAGACGATCAAAGTTCCTAAATATCAGCAGAGATGATTCCTCAGTTGAGTACGGACGATCAAAGTTCCTAAATATCAACAGATAGGACTCACCATCATAATAACGGACGAAGAAGCTCCTAAAATTCTACTTCTCTCAACAGAGATCAGCATTCCCCAGCAGAATCTTCCTCAACAACAATTATACAAGCTCTCGCTAAGGAATATCTTATGCGGTCGACACCCCTTCAGATGGCATCTTTAAGCCCATCCCCTCGCCAGCAATTTCCAAATGGCATCTGTAAGCCCATTCTCGACATCACAAGACAATTACCACTTCATGCGAGTGCAAATTTTTGGGCACTCTAGTGTTCAATCCTCTTCCACCTTTGGATCACGAAAGGAACGAAAGCCAATCTACATACTCAGGTTTAAGAAGATTAAACAGGGGCAGCTGTTGTACCCCAAAATTTTCCCTCCCATATTTCTCAAAACATTTCAAGAAAGATCCCCAAGTTGCTCAAGGTAGTCCAAGAGTTGGTCAGACAAGCTCTCTCCTAAAGCAGTCTACCCCAAACTAGGGTGTCATGTTGCATCAAGATCCTTGATTCCAAGTGATCCCAAGTTCTCACCAATGTCCTAATATGTTCTCAAGATCATCCATGTCAAGTTTCAAGCCTTGCAGAGGAAGTTTGCTCAGTCGATTGCTCAAAAGGCCCAAAAATCGATTGTGCTAGGGCAAAAGTCAACTGTGACCCACATACAGTCAAACTTCAAGATTTTTGGTCAACATTCTCATTTTGAAGTATATTCCATCATTTGATCAAGGGTTGATCATGATT
Source organism: Vicia faba (assembly GCA_948472305.1). NCBI lineage: Eukaryota > Viridiplantae > Streptophyta > Magnoliopsida > Fabales > Fabaceae > Vicia > Vicia faba. The sequence goes on along the minus strand of OX451736.1, from coordinate 811,354,932 downwards.
CATCAAGGATTGCTCATAATTCATCAAGACTCAAAAGTTGCTAAATTAGGGTTTTGTAGGAAAAGTCAACTCAACTTTGACCAAGCATAACTTTCTCATACTTTATGAGAAATGGCCCATCCAAAGCTAATTTTGAATAGGATGCAATTCCCTACAATCCATCTTCAGCTCCAAAGATCAACATATGCACTCACAAGAAGTTATGAGTTTGGACATTATAGGTCATTTTGAAAAGTCAACAAAAACACAATTTTTGTCAAAGCTTCATACATGAGCATGGAATATCAAAATGAGATGAGACCAAAAGGGTTTCTTAGAGGACATCTCTATCTTTCTAAAAAGTCCAAGAACACCTCCAAAGAGTCAAAATTGAGGGAGTTATGCATTGTTGAAGTTGGAATTTTTTGCAATATTGCCAAAAGTCAACTATCCCTAAAACTTCAAATTTTGCCAAATGGGACCAATCTTTTTCACTTGTTTTGAGTTGGCAACATAGCCCACGTGCTCTAGCCCTTTCCACTTGTCCATATCTTATTTTTATTATTTATTTTGATTTTTATTTGAATTAATTTAATTTAAATCAAAGAAAATCATATAAAATCCAAGACATTGATAACAAGGGATGTGGTGCTTGTTTCAGGCTTTATTACACAGCTAGCCATCATTCAAATTCGCATCAAGGCTTGTATGCACAAAAAGATTGGAAATAAGCCAAATTTGGAAGGTTTTCAAATAAAATCAAATCAAATCAAAAGGCATTGAAAGAGAAGGATTTTGATTAGTTTTGCAACCCTAATTCCTTCACTAATACATATAGACTGCGTCCAGATCAAAAGGAAGGTTGAAAAGAGGCGCTAGAACAAGAACCAGTTTTGAAAAAAAGGCAAAAAAGTGTGAGATCGAATTGATAGTTAGAGGCATCCTCAAGGCTTTTTATTGATCCCAATCGCTTCCTGGCACTCTCAGTAACCTAAAGTTATCAAGAACAAGTCCATTCTGATCCCTAAACGTGATGTAAGTCCATCACGATGCACCCCTGTTCTTGAATTCGCGTTTTGTAATTTAGGCATTGTTAACATGAATTGATGACATATTCTTAATCTATAGAGCATTTGCAAACTTTCTGCATTACTAATTTCATTTATATGGTCTGTAACGAAATCCACCATTGTTAGGTTTTCAAGCTTAGTTTTAGGGTTTTTGTTTTCAGGAACAATTGGCCTTCATGAGTGGTACGTTTAGGTTCACGAGGACGAGACGAACGCAACCATGGTGTTAGGTTTCGTTTATGTTTCCTATAGAAGATTTTGGAACGGATATGGCCTGTAGCGATGGACAAAACGTCTGTAGGTAAAAGTATTTTACTTTTACCCACAGAGTGAGGAAGGAGACGATTAGATGTCATCCCTCTATTGGCTTGTTTAAACATTGGCGCACGTTTTTGTTTTGTTTCCACTAATATTTGTTTGCTTATATTATTATTAGTATTATATAATTGTACAACAAGCAACAAGTGATCCAGTTGCAAGCGTAGCAAGGAATTTTCCTTGGGGCCTGGGTTCGAATCCCAGGTCCCCCTATTTCTCTATATCATTTTATTTCAGGAGATCTAGTGCGCGCATGAGCCTGAGATCCACCATGGGTTTTCATCATCAACGCGCCAGATAGCCAGATGGCCAAATTTGGTGGCCACCATTGAGAGTGCACCATAAGCCAAGTTAACGCATATGCACTGGAATCAAAAGTCAACATGGATCTTCATCATTTTGGGCCCAAATTCCTGCTATTGGAACCCCTTAATTTCAGGCCCATCTCTCATCTTTTTTATTTATTCTATTTAATTTATTTGCTATTTATTTTATTAACCAAAAATTTTCTTTTTTTTTTTATCAAAAAAATCACCAAAAAATATTTTTATGTCCAATCAAAATTAGAATATTAGTTTTCTTCAATAAATGCAATTAATTTAATTAGGTTTGATTAAATTATGGAACTTTAATTTATTTTGCAAATAATTAAAATTAATTAGAATAACTAGGTTTTATCACTAACTTAATTATTTTATTTCTTACCTAAAATAACAAAAAACCAAAAATATCTCATTTAATTATTATTCATTAATTTATTTAATAACCAATTAATTTAGCATTTAATTTAGAAAAACTTATTTCTTTTATTAAAAACAACAAAAAAACATTTTTTTTTTAAATTAGGATAGAAGGGTCAAAACCCTAGTTTCACATTCAATCTAATTTTCTCGCGCGCTTTATTTTATCCAATTAGTGTATCTGCTCCCAGTTTGTAATAATTAAATTAGGACATTTATTTATTTTTACCGCTTTTAAATTTCAAAGGGTTTGTTTTTGGCTATGTAAATACCCGAAGCCTTGTAATAGTTTAGTTTAAATTCTGCACTTTAATTTCTGCAAATATTCAACTGTTAGATGTTTGATAATATGGTTTGCATGACAAGAATGTATGGCTAAATTTAAAACAGTTAGATCACCCTAAATGTGCAAAGATAAAATAATCTGAAATTGAAACACTCGCACATGCGCACTCCTAGGGTACACTCCCACTTGGTTGCCTTCATAAACGGTCATTGAGTATAGGTTGTTTTAGAGGTCGCCCTCTTGTCTAAAAGATCACAAGTTGCCTCGAAAAGGTTTCCTCGGATATTGTTGCCTCAGATAAATGATCTAAGACATTAGGGTTACCACTAAGACGTCCTAACATTGCTTTAGTGACCGTACGTCCCTTTCGAATTGACCCTCAAAACTCCAACGACGATGCTACCTACTCACTAATAGTGGGATAGCATTGTCTAAAGGAAACGAACATAGAACGATTCTTTTTTTGATTAGGTAGATTAGTTCTTAAGTACTTGCTCAATCAAAACAAAATTTTCACACTTACACTCCTTTTCAAACAAGTTTTCAAAAACACTTCATTACACTCTTGAAGACAGAAGCAAGAGTTAAATCGAAGTTAAAATAAAAACTTTTCAAAACCCACAAACACCAAGAAAACAATTTTTGAAAATGATGAGAAAGTACCTAAGAGCCCGTAGATAACTACGGATAGAAAGGGTGATAATACCTTCCCTTTCTATAATCTACCCCCCGTACTCAGAAATATCTCGAAAAAGGAATTTTTCTGTGCTACTTTCCTTTCCTTGTTGGATAAAATAAAAGACGATGACGACTCTTGCTTACTGCAACATTTTGCGAAAACAAACGCAAAACGCAAACCAGCAAAATTTCCTTAACGAAATAGGGAAACCACGTCCCGGTTCTGGCCACCGTATCACACATAGTCAGAAAATACTGCGCATGAACAAAGACCCGCTAGGTTGATTACCTAGGTAAAAATAAGGGCATCCCGGCGAACCAAAAGGGTTTTGGAAAAAATTAGGGATAAAAACAAAAAAGATATGTACATCCGACAATGTCCCGTCATCTCGTCACTTGCCTATCAGTAGAAGACTTATCATTTCGATCGGAAGTTACCAAGCACCTCATAAGTTGGGATAACACTCAATCCATAAGGCCTCCGCATGCACTTTCTCCAGCAGGTACAGGGGCATAAAAGTCTTGATACGAAGTCATTGTCGTATCCTTAGCATGCGTCCCAGTAACATCTACACTCCCCACAGAGTAGAAGCAACCAAAGTTTTGATCTCTGCTTCCTCAAACAAGAGTTACTTTCCCCAGCCAAGCTCTTTCGGAGAGCCGACGTCTATATTCCCCAGCCGAATTTTGTAATCGCAAGCGGTTCATATAGTTTTCTCCCAAGCAGAGTTTATTTCTCTAAATACGGAAGCTCATCCCCAACAGAGTTATTCTCCCGCATAGTTATTCTCAAACAGAGTCTCTCCCCCGGTAGAGTAGCTGTAAACAAGGGTCAAATCCCCAACATAGTCATCTTTGGTTCACCATCTCCAGCGGAAGTAGAAGAACCACTTTTTCTACGACAGTCAGGAACTCAATTTCCATTACTCTCCAACAGCAGTTAGGGATTTATTTTCCCAAACTCGGACGTGCCACAATAGCATTTCATGTTCATATATCATGACGTGCACATACATATTTCATACGACATAATCTCATTTATTTTGAGAACATCATCATACAATGCATGTCATGCATCATATATGATTAATCATGTACCTTTTCAGGAAAGATGGTTATCATCAACAACTTCCAGCAAGTTCAAGATTAGCTCCTAAAACTAAACAGAGTAATTATCTGCACGATCAAATGCAGCTTTACACAGGTTCGTCACGAAGCAATCTTACATGGGATTCTCCTAAATGCAGCTTCACACGGGTTTATCCTGAAAAATCTTACACGGGTCTTTTTTCATACATTTCCAAATAAAGTTTTACACGAACTTATCACAAAGTAACCTTACCCAGGTTCCTTCTGAAGTTTTACACGAATTTATCACAAAGTAACCTTACCCAAGTTCCTTCTAAAGTTTTTACACGAACTTATCCCGAAATAACCTTACCCAGGTTCCTCCTGAAGTTTTACACAAACTTATCACGAAATAACCTTACCTAGGTTCCTCCTGAAGTTTTACACAAACTTATCACAAAGTAACCTTACCCAGGTTCCTCCTGAAGTTTTACACGAACTTATCCCAAAGTAACCTTACCCAGGTTCCTCCTGAAGTTTTAGACGAACTTATCCCAAAGTAACCTTACCCAGGTCCCTTCTGAAGTTTTACACGAACTTATCACAAAGTAACCTTACCCAGGTTCCTCTTGAAGTTTTACACAGACTTAGCCCAAAGTAACCTTACCCAGGTTCCTGCCAAAGTTTTACACAGACTTATCCTGAAGTAGCCCTACCCGGGTTCCTCCTAAAGCCCTACACAGACTCATCACGAGCAACCTTACCCAGGTTCCTTCTGAAGTTTCACTCAGACTTATCCTGAAGTAACCTTACCTAGGTTCCTTCTCGGTTCAGATGCAGTTTTACCCAAACTTCTCACAAAGTAACCTTACCCAGGTTCCTTCTCAGTTCAGATGCAGTTTTACCCAAACTCCTCACAAAGCAACCTTACCCAGGTTCCTTCTCGGTTCAGATGCAGTTTTACCCAAACTCCTCACAAAGCAACCTTACCCAGGTTCCTTCTCAGTTCAAATGCAGTTTTACCCAAACTCCTCACAAAGCAACCTTACCCAGGTTCCTTCTCGGTTCAGATGCAGTTTTACCCAAACTCCTCACAAAACAACCTTACCCAGGTTCCTTCTCGGTTCATATGCAGTTTTACCCAAACTCCTCACAAAGCAACCTTACCCAGGTTCCTTCCCATAAGCCCTACTATCCAGGTTCCTTATCATAACCTTACCATCCAGGTTTCTTTTCTCTTATCTCTAGACAGCAGTCCACAACACTGTAATACCTGGACCTGATCAAACACGATTGGTTTCACCTTTCCCAAGTAGGTCGCGATGCAGCCTATACACTGACCAGATATGCAGTTCACCTCCAGAGTTAATTCCCCAGTAGAGTAACGGACAACTAAAGCTTCTAAAATTCTATTTTTCCCAAGACAGATACTGTTGTACCCTAAAATTTTCCCTCTCATATTATCAAGATTTTTCCTCACAAGATTTCTTGGACTCCATACAGGATTAGGGTTTGCTCAACTCAAGACCTCCTCTTACACTGATAGCCTGAAATTAGGGTTTGAGTTTGCACAACGATTTTTGGACCATCAATGCCTCATGTGACTTTCATACACCATCTTGGACCCCTAAGATTTCTCATGACAAGTTTCAAGCCTTGAATCACATTTTTGCCCAGTCAATTGGACAATTGACCTAAAAATGAGCTATATTAGGGAAAAAGTCAACCATGGCCAATTTACAGTCCAACTTCATAATTTTTGATCCACAACAACATTATAGGCTCCTATGTACCATTTTATCATGTTTGGATCACAACTCCTCAAGAAATTTGATCAAATCATCAAAAGGGCAAAATGGTCAAAATTAGGGTTTTGACTAAGAAAGGGCAATTTCTGATTTTTGACCTAGCCAATGACCAATTGGGTTCAAGCATGATTTCAAGGACTCAATGGCATCATCTTGACCTAATCACATAGTTCAAAAGATCTCAAATGCATTGAATTGACAGATGGATTTTGCAGTCAATTGATCAAAAGTCAACTGTACACTGAAAAATCAAACTTTGACTTTTTGGTCAAAATCAAGTGCCAAGGGTCATAATTCATCAAGATATGTCAAAATGTGAAACTTGTTGATCAAGAAACCCAAAATTGAAAATTAGGGTTTTAATTTGAAATTTTTCATAACTTAGAATTTTTCTAAGTTATGGAAATTTCTTATTTTTTCCCAACTTTCCATAACTTTTTCACCATGATGAAAATGGATTCAAACAAAACTTCTAACATGAAAGTTGTAGACCTCCATGAAGTCTACAACTTTTATTCATAAATTTTTCCAAAAATATGCTTGGATCTCAAGTTATGATTTTGTGAATAAGGGTCCATAAAGTTTTTAACTTAGTGAAATTTTGCCCTAGTTTAGGCATATTTTTGACCTAACTTCATGGAAATTTTTCATCTAGTTCCAAGAGGTATCTCAAAATTCATTTCAAAGATTGATTGTAGATCATGTTACAAGCTTTCCAAAATGTCCAAGAACTCTCCAAGATCATTTATGGTTAGGGAGAATCGAAGAAATGAAAATGGAAAATTATCACTTTTGTGCAAGGCATTTTCACAATGTTACTAGTTGCAAATAAGTTTCAAACATGCTTGTACTTGGTATTACAGGTCCTAATCCTTTCTACACTCCATAATTGAATGCTAATTCAGTGGAAAATGGCTTTATTTTGATCTTTGAAGCATTGCACAATGAATTAATCCAAAAATGGCATAAAGTGCATAATACCATTTTGATAAAGCATGCTTTTTGCAATTTTGTAATTCTTGAGCCATGGACCTGATCTTTGGTTGCAAGCAAGATCCACAAACATCAGAAAAAGCTTACCAACTCTATGCAGTCCATAAGCTAGCAAGTACAGGCCTTTGGCTTTGTCACTTCACTCTTTCTTCAAAAGCAAGCAAACTTGCAAAAGTCAAGTAAGCTTGTGTATATGATAAAGGCAAGATTTTGTATCATTTCAAACAAGCTCAGAACCTTGTAACAAGCCTAAGCATGAATTTCTAACATCCAAAATATCCTCAAACACAAAAAACACCATTTTCTTCCCAAACAGGGAAGTCTCTGCAAATCACTCGCCAACTTGAAATTACTCGTGCGTTTTGCCTTCCAACCCTTGAAATACATTCCATACCTCCTACCTAAACTATCCAGGCCTTTGTCTTGCAACTGTAACCCCTGTTTCAAGCTTCACCATTTTCATTTTGAAGGTTTGTAGGTTGACTTCTACAAGGAGTTTCAGGTAACTCCAAGGCAAGCTGAGCATTGGGATAACTTGAGGGAACTTCAAGGATGCTCACACGATCTTCAGGCCTCACTCAAAGTTCCCATATTTCCATATCCAAACTCAACTGAACAAGGTATTTGTCAAGTTTATATCTCTCTATTTAGGCATCCTTAAGCTTAGGTTTGTGAAGCAAAAATGTAGTCTTTAACATGCTTGAGCTGTACATATGCATAGTTTCCATTTATATTAACTGAGCTAAGAGTATTTGGTTGTTGAACATGCTGGAAAAACTAGGTCAGAAATTAGGGCCATTAAAATTCTCCTTGGTCTTTTAGAGTTAGGTCATGAATTTTATATCATTGGAATCGTGAGTTCATAAGCTACATTTTTCATGTTATAAGTTTTTGATTTTATGCAAAGAATAGCAAGAACAGGATTTTAAGGCAGAACACGCGCGTTTGGTGTTGTCTGGAGGTCAGGGATGAAGCTGGCTGGGCCTGGCGCCTTGGACTTGCTTCTTTTTGCACCCCCCATTTTACTTCTGCACCCCCTGACTTATTATTTTGTATTTTTGTATTTTTTTTTTGCATATCTTTATTTTTTGTGCTTGCATTCATTTTTTCCAAATGATAAAAAATACCCAAAAATATTTTCTTTATTTTTTGCATTTTATTATATTTTTATTATATTTTTTTTGCATAATAAATGGTTTATTAAGATTTTATACTTTATTTTCTTAAATAAAACTTGTAAATAATTTGAAAATACTATACATTTTATTTTTATTATTTTTCCACATAAAAATAATTATTTTCATACATATTTTATTTTTTAAACATTTGTACATAATATTATTATTATTTTCTTAAACAAAAAAATGAATAAAATAATAATAGAACATATTTTCTATTAAATACAAAATTAGGGTTTCCCCTTTCAAAATTAATCACAATATTTTTTTCTTATTTTAGACTTAAATAATTTATTTTTACATACATAAAAATAAATACAAAAACATTTTTGCATATTTACATTTTATTGCATATTTAAATAATTGTTTATTTATTTATTGTACAATAAATTCAATTGGGTTGTAATAGTGAATTAGGGTTTTATTTTGTGCAAATACCCCCCATTCAAAAATTGTATCCCCCCTCCCATAATATTGTTGTAATAGTGTAGATTTACTTTACGCAATTTACCGCATTATATACATGTTTAGTAAATTAGGGTTTGTATGATAAGACAAAAATCAAACAAATAGTATGACCTAATTCAAGACAAACAAAATGCATGAAAAATGAAAACACCTTGCACACAAGCATATGTAGGGTTTCACCCACTTGGTTACCTTAAAACATGGCTATGGTATGCATGCTAGGTATCTTGGCAAAACAAAATAAAACAAAAGATCATAGTCCCTCGATGACACTATCAAAAGGTTGCCTAAAAACAAATGATCTTAGTCCCTCAAACAAGTTAAGATACTTGGTACCATTGCTATCATGGTCATACGATGACCCACGCCCGTCCCGTTTAACATCCAAAGATAGGGTTGTCTACTAAAACAATAGTAGGTCAACAATGTCAAAGGAATAAAAATGTACAAGAAAGACTTTTGAGTAGATAGATGCTTCTAGTTACTTGATCATTTCAAAAACAATCCTTGCTATTTTCAAACAAACACACACACATTTCAAAATAATTTCCAAAAAACTTTTAAAACATTGAAACATTTTTCAAAAGACAAACATTTTTGTATACATTCTTACAAACAAGAATCATTACAAAGATTGCCTAAACAAAGGCATCTTTTCAAAATACTTTCAAAACCACACAAAACACCATTTCAAACAATTGAAAAAGCAAAGCAAGTGATCTAAAACAAGTAACTAAGAGCCCATGGATAACCATGGATGAAAAGGGTGCTAGCACCTTCCCTTTTCATAATCTACCCCCCGAACCTAAAAACAATCTCAAAGGTCTTTCCTGTGCTTTTTTACCTTTCCTTTTGGATAAAATAAAAATCGGTGGTGACTCTTGCTAAACCGCAACATTTGCAAACACAAACGCAAAACCTCAAGTCAGTTCTCCCACCATATCACAGATACCAACATTCCTCAACAGATTCCTCCTCAAAGACAGGAGCAGGGATTCTCATCAAAGGAATATCTCAGGAAATCAACATCCTCTAGATGGCATCTTTAAGCCCATCTCCGACGGTACTCCATCACGTCTTGGATGGCATCTTTAAGCCCATCTTCGAAAATTCTCTAGAAACTTACAAATGGCATCTATAAGCCCATTCCCGATATCACAAATCAAGTATCACTTCATGCGAGTGCAAATTTCAGGGCACTCTAGTGTTCAATTATCTTCCACCTTCAGATCACGAAAGACAGACGAGCCAATCTACATACTCAGGTTTAAGAAGATTGAACAGGGGCAGCTATTGTACCCCAAAATTTTTCCTCTCATTTTACTCAATACATACTCCGAAAGGTCCTCAATTTTCTCAAGTTTGCCCAAGAGTTGACCAAACAAACTCTCTCCTAAGGAAGTGTGTCTCAAATTAGGATTTCCACTTTCATCAAGATGTGTGGATCACAAAGGCCCCAAATTCTTTCCAAGGTCCTAAAATGTTCCCAAGATTCTCCATGTCAAATTGCAAGCCTTGCACAAGAAGTTTGCTCAGTCAACTGCTCAGATGCTTGAGAATCAACTAAACTAGGTCAAAAGTCAATTGTGGCCCACATACAGTCAAACCTCAAGATTTTGGGTCAAAATAAACATTTTGAAGTGACTTCCATCATTTTATCAAGGTTTGATCATTATTCCTTAAGGAATGCTCCAAATTCATCAAAACCCAAAAGTTGCTCAATTAGGGTTTCTTAGTAAAAGTCAACCCGACTTTAACCAAGCATAACTTCTTCATACTTTATCATAAATTTTCCATCCAAGGCTCATTTTGAATAGGATGAAATTCCCTACAATTCATCAACAGCGCTCAAGTTCAAAATATGCACTCATAAAAAGATATGAATTTTGACATTATAGGTCCTTTTGAAAAGTCAACAAAAACACCTTTTGGGTCAAAGCTTCATACATGAACATGGAAGATCTAATTGAGATGAAACCAAAAGGTTTGTTTAGAGGACATCCTAAGCTTTCTAAAAAGTCCAAGAACACCCTCCTAGGGTCAAAATTAAGAGAGTTGTGCATTATCAAAGTTGGCAATTTTTGGAAAATTGTCAAAAGTCAACATTGATCAAACTTGCATTTTTTCCAAAGAGGCCCATGTTTTCTTGTTTGAAACATGTTTCTAATAGGACCCACGATCCCTGAGATTTTCCACCTATTATTTTATTATTTTTATCATTTATTTTGATTTTTTATTCATTTAAACCAAAATAAATCAAATTAAATGGTAAAATAATAAAAGCAAATCAAATCTTGGGATTTTTGTGCACATTATGAGTCCATATACAGCTAGCATGGCATGTCATTAGTGCAAGAATGATTTATATTGAAAAAGTCATGATTGGAGCTATTTTGGAAAGAAATCATACAAGGCCAAAATCAAATCAAATCTTCATAATTCCTCAAGATACCATGAGATTTCTTCCATTATTTTTTACCTAAATTCCTCCTCTATATAAACAAAACACCCTCATACACTAGGGATCCCGAAATTGGCTGCCCAAGAACGCTCTCTAAAAACCTCAAATTCTGTCAAAACTAGTGCAAAGTCAAAACCGAAGATCCAACCACTTTCAGTCCAAGCCATCAATTACAAATCATTTCTGAGGTATCTAAGGGTAAGAATAGGTCGAAAGTCATGGCCATTAATGCTTGCTAATGTTTATTAACTGTCCAAATGAGTTCTTGTTGTTACGTAGAACAAGTTTGAATCATAAACAATAGCTTGGCTTGGTGGATGAGGCGCCTAACTGTGACCCAAGGGGCATGGGTTCATCACCCACCCCATGCATTTTTCACTTTTTTGACTATTTTCTTTTCTAACCCTTTTCACTTATTTATTTTTCACTTGATTTGTTTTCTATCATTAATTTAATTAACATATAAAATCACAAAAAAATCATTAAATATTAGTTTTAAGCTTTCAATTAATTAAAATAATTTTTGACATAAAAGTTGTTTTGATTTAATCAATATTGATTTTATTTCATAATTAACTTGTAAATTAATCAGAGTTAGGTTTTTAATTATTAATTCACACTTTTATTATTTTCCTAACAATTTACTACAGATTTAGTACATCACCATTCCATGCATCTATCATACGCTCACAAATCCTACCCTTTGGATCATCCCTTGGTCCAGATCCAGCGTCCAACCACAGCAGCCCATGGTGCACTCTCTGAAGCTAATCCACATGGGATCATACGCAAGGAACATGGGCCAAACAATTTGGGCCTAACAATTTGGCAATGCACCCCCCAGTCCCCATTCTACCACACAGGACTAATCTTTTCTTTTTTATTTTATTTCAATTCTTTTTATTGTTTTAATTTATTTATTTTATTTATTTTCCAAAAATTATTTTTAATCAAAACATAAAAATCAGAAAATCACAAACAATATTAGATTTGGTCTTTCTTTTCATAAAATATTTAATTGCATTAATTAGTTTAATTAGGTTAACTTAAATCTTTTTTCATAATTAAAATCAAACAGAAATTAGGTTTAATTCTTAATTTTAATTCCTTCTCAAAATAAAAACACAAAAATAGGTTAATTGTTTTTTTTCATTAATTTAATGACTTTTCATAATTAAAACTTAATTAGTGATTAGGATATTTTGCAATTTGTTCTTTATTCCCTTAAATAAAAATGACAAAAAATGATTATTTTTCTTTAATTAAATTCAATTTGGTTTTCAAGGGTCAAAACCCTAATTTCTCACATTTACGTTTGTTGTACGTGCTTTTCATTATATTTTTGTAATTGCTCCGAGGTTGTAATAGTCTTTTAAACTACGGTTTTATTTACTGTTTAGTTTCCCCCCAAGTTTTGGTTATGTAATCCCCATTCCCCGAAGCCTTGTAATAATTAGATTTATTTTTCCGCTTTTAATTTCCGCAATCTTTAACTGTCTAGATGTATGGCTAATAGGATTGTAGGGCAAGAATGTCTGGAAAATTAAAATGGTAGATCACCTAATGTGCAAAGATTAAATAACTGAAACAAATCATATGCACATATTCACTCCTAGGGTTTACCTCACTTCGGTTGCCTTCGTTAAACAATCATTAAGCATAGGAGATTTTAGTGGTTGCCCTCCAGTCTAAAGAGAACAAAGTGTCCCATTCGAATGTTGCCTCAAAAATGGTTCCTCAGAAATATTGCCTCGGAAATGTTGCCTCAGAAAGATCTTAAGACTCTAGGGTTGCTACTAAAGTTTTCTAACTATTGCTTTAGTGATTGTACTTGTCCCTTTCAAATGTCCCTTACAACTCCAACAATGGTGCTACCTACTCCTTAATAGTAGGATAACGTTGTCTAAAGGAAATAGAACGAACAATCCTTTTTTCGAGTAGGTAGAATCTTAAGTACTTGCTCAATAAAAACTTTTCACACAAACACCTTTCAAAACAGTTTTCAAAACAAATTCGTCACACCCTTGAGGACTGATATAAGGGTTATCACGAAGTAAAACATTTTCAAAGCAAGCACACACACAAGAAATTTTAAAAAGATGAGCAAGTGCCTAAGAGCCCATGAAAAACCATGGATAGAAAGGGTGTTAACACCTTCCCTTTCTATAATCTACCCCGTACTCAGAATATCTCGAAAAAAGGTTTTTTTGTTCTTTTCCCTTTTCCATGATTGGATGAAATAAAAGTCGGTGGAGACTCTTGCTTACTGCGACATTTTACGAACAAAAAACGCAAAACGCAAACCAGTAAAAATAGTCGGTTCTGCCACCGTATCACAAGTTTGTTAGGGCGTAATGTGCGTGTGTGAAAAGTGGTCCCCAATTGTGTGATCATGTATGAATGTATATGATGGTGTATGCTGATAACAAACTAATTTTATCTTTGTAGTTTTTATATGGGATATATGATATGGAGTCGAGCATGACAAATATTGTACTGATGAAGAATGAAGCAAGGCATAATGGATGAAGTTTGATGATGAGGCTCGGGTACAAGATTAGAGCTTGATGAAACTCGTTTCTCTTTTTTGTGCTTTTGTGTAATTAGTATGTAATGTATGGAATATTTTAAATGGAATGTGATGCTATGATGTACTAAAAATAATAAAAGTGCAATTTGTTTTCATTTGAAATTCATTTTAGTTTTGTCTTATTCAAATGAAACTCTACATTTGTCTTATTTAAAAATAGGGTTAAATAAGTTTTTGGTCCCTCTAAATATCTCAAATTTCATTTTTAGTCCCTCTAAATTTTTCCTTCAAATAATGGTCCTCCTAAAAAATTAAGTTTTATTTTTGATCCCTCCTGACAATATCGTAGCTAAAATGGTCTCTAATTTTGTCACTAAATAAAAATCATCGCTAAGTTGTAAAAACTGTCGCTAAATTGCAGGAGAGACCAAAATTTAAAATTTAATTTTTTAGGAGGACCATTCTTTGAAGAAAAATATTAGAGGAACTAAAAACAAAATTTGTGATATTTAGAGAAATCAAAAACTTATTTAACCCTTAAAAACAAAACAAAATGGAAACTCTTAAATGTAAAACATGATTAAAATGAGAACAAAATAAAAATAAATTGAAAACCAAAAACTTTAATAACTTGAAGATGAAGTTATTTAGAAAATAAATGCAATTAACAATGATAATGGTTAGGTAAAAAAGTCAAACTTTTTACTTTTTGTCATGTCCTCAAATGTATGCTAATGAGTGGTTTAACAACTAATAATGCAAATTAAAAAACAAACAAAGTTTAAAATTAACAATGCAAGTGAAAAATAATAAAGTCAAAAAGTCAAACTTTTGATTTTTTTTGTCCTTTGTTCAAATGTATACTAATAAACTATGAATGAAGGACTAGATGAAAAAGTCAAACTCTTTAACTTTCCCTTTTGCTCCTTATGCATGAATGATAATTAAATCCACAGAGAACAGATAAAACAAGTCAACTCTAGCTTTTTACCTTCTTGACCTTTGAGATTTGAAATGATAGTGCACTATGACCAAGAAGTAAAACTTTTGACTTCTTGTTATGCAGATGGATTATGAATGAATGTCATCAAAATCAGATGAAATGTCAAACTCTTGACTTTTCCTCTTAGGCCCTGATGAATGATTTTGATTGATGAATGCATGACCAAATGAAATGGTCATGATATGGTGATGCATATGAAAAGAACTTAAAATTCTAGGGTAATATTTAGGGCATGACATGTTAAAACTGTTGGATTTAAGGGTTCTCACACACAAATGAAGAAGTTTTACTGGAAACACAGAAATGGCAAGGTCTGAAGCGTATATGACTCAAAACCCGTCTGAAGCCATATTTTCGTATTTTATATTGAATCGATACTGATTTCTGGAGAGAGCATCTGACATGTCATCATTGTTTCTTTATTCTGATCATGTTGTTGCTTGTATATGGAACACAAGTAAACATTTAATCAAATTTTGATGTATCATTTATATATTTACCCATAAAGTATGTATTGATTAAGTAATCTCTTGTTAGTTTCGTGACACTCTGAAGCATGTCGGTTATGGTCAAAAGATATTTGCACTACATCAACCCGACGAAATATGGTTTCAAGAAGTATTGATAGCATATGGTCTTAAAGATGTAGCACTACCAAATTATACAAATATAGAAAATGGAGTGCTATCAATTAAGATATCACACACTAAGAATTTTTTTTCATTTACCTATTGGTGAAATGATTCATACTCTAGACACCGTGTCATATTTATTGCAAATGAGAAATATTACAACCAAAGGAGAATACAAATATATTCTTTCTTTTACCTATGTTCTAATACAACAAGGCTCTTTTCGAAGAGGTTTTTGTATCTTATAGTCATGTAGTTAATTACTTCCAAATCCTTGCAAAAATCACATTTACTATCTCATAAATATTGTTTCAACCTACCAAGTGAAGATTCAATCATAATGTTGTGTTACAAAAGTATCTAACCCTACCACTCTAAGTTTGAATTGTTTTCTCCTTCATCGGTTCCAATATGGTAGTTTCAACATATTTCAATTTTTTGACAAATTAGTGTTGTGGAGTCCTGGGAGCCCCGAAAGTGTCAATAGGCTAAATGTTTAGGATCTAAGATATCTTGACGCCACATATCCACAAAAAAACCTTAAGGCATTAGGGGTGTGGGTCATTTCTCTTGTAAACCAAACTTTATCTCCATATCTAACTGATGAGGGACTTAATCACTCACACTTGAATCCCAATAATCTCTACCACAAGTGTGAGTCACCCACATCACTAGCCTTAATCCATACTAGGATCCCACTTCCACTCCCCCACCAAGGCTAACCAGGTCTCTAATACCACTTGTTATGGAGTTCAGGGAGCACTGAAAGTGTCAATGGGCTAAACGTTTAGGATTCAAGAGATTTTGACACCACATATCCACCAAAAACCTTAAGGCATTGAGGGTATGAGTCATTTCTCTTATATATCCAATATTTCTTCCATTTATTGTTGACGTGGAACTTTAACCATTCACACTTGAATCCCAATAATATCATCCACAAGTGTGAGTAACCAACATCACTATAAGAGGATTCAACATCGGATCCAACTCTCGCTCTCCCACCAAGCCGAACCATTCTCTAATGCCACTTATTAAGAATACCAGAGAAGGCAGGAGCACTAACGAGTGCCCAATGCTCCATGACCACAAGAGAGGGAGACACCACATCTTCACCCATGGTTAGGCTCAATGGAGAAATGAAATTGGGGTCCTATTATGGATCAAGGCTAGTGATGTGGGTGACTCATAATTTTGGGGGAGATTGTTGGGATTCAAGAGTGAGTGACTAAGTTCCTCATCAACTAAAAATGGAGGAAATATTGTATATATAAGAGAAAGGATTCATACACCATTTCCTTAAGGTTTTGGATGGATATGTGATGTCAAGCTCTCTTAGATCCTAAACGTTTATCTCATTAACACTTTTGGTGCTTCACTCTTTGTACTCCCAAAAAGTGGTATCAGAGTCATGTTTTAACTTTATGGAGGAGTGATAGCTTTATCCGGTGTTGAATCATGTTATAAGATGTCGAGACTCACACTAGAGAGGAGATTGTTGGGTGCAAGTTTGAGTGGTTAAGTCCTATTTCGGTTACAAATGGATGAAATTTTGGATTTATAAGAGAGAGAATCCATATACCAAGTGCCTTAAGTTTTGGATAGAGATGTGGTGTCTCCCTCTCTTGTGATCCTGGAACATTGGGTGGCCATTGGTGCTCTTGAATTCCACAGACTCCCCAACAATTAGAACACGCGTTTATGAATTGCACAACATATTCAATACGACTCATTTCTATAAGAGTTTCCTACAACTTTTCATGCTCCAATTATGGTATTCACATTTGTTTTGGTTTGATGTTTTTTGCACTTATGTCTTTAGCCTTGAGATTTTTTATTTTTACATCCAACTTACATCTAACTCACATTTTTATTATTACGTGATACTTACACAATAAGTAAATTGAAGTATAACTCACACTTTTATTATTGTTATACTTACATAATAAAGTAATTAAAGTCTGTGATACTTACGAAATTAAGTAATTGAAGTCAATTTTTTCAACAACATTCATTATTATTGAAACACCATGATTAATTAAAATAATCGGCGGCGTGTTATCTGGATCCCTGAATAAATTACAACACATTTATAGTCCAAGTAACATTATCATTGTTTTAACACTCAATAAAAGCAAATGCAATTGAACATGTCATATATGCATAAGTAACACTAACAAATTTAATCGAATTTAATTTTCATTTGTTGGCCTTGAACGTTAAATCCATGAGTAATACGATGAAAAAAGTATTAAAAATGTTATGATCGACATCTTAAGAATCTTCTAACTCACGGCCTAAGTCATAATTGTATTCTCCATAAATAATCGAAAGAGTCACCCTTGTAGTTGAAATGAAAAACCATATTTCCTATTCCCGTGTCATCACATTTCAAATTTCTATTAGTTTTTTTATAATGATAAAGTCTAACTTAACAACATCACCATAAATCCATTTAAATTTATAAACTCATGTGGTAAACTTATATTTAGTGATAAAATATTTACTAATACCAATTTCAAAACATCGATTACATATGCATCATCTTCAGCAATATCAAGTTGCTTAATTGGGTTGACAACATTCGGTGAAACCGTGTTCATAATAGTTACATGAGATCCAGTCTTCTTAAAAATAAGTTGCGTTGCTATCCCTTTTTGGATGACACACCCAATATTCTAAAAAAATTATATTTATTGTCCTATGAGACACAACATATGCTTTGCATGAGTCTTGACACTCTCTGTAAAATATCCACGACTTTTGGTATTAGAAAACTAAAAGTGTGAAAGAAAAATAGTATGAAAGTATGTTTATTGTCGGAACATGCTTTCTCATAATTGACAAATTTACTTGAAGCAATATTGAGAGTTGTCTGTCATACAGTAAGACCTCCGGTTCTCAATCCCACAAGTGGAAAAACCCAACTCGAGTCTACACATGCATGTTTTCCTCCTACCCACATGTATATCTGAACATCTGTTAGCGTAAGTGTTAATCTCCCCTCATGTGGGTCAGTCAAGAAATTCTCAGGCGTTTATTTCTTGATAGATATCTCGACATGCCGAAATACATCAATAAAAAATCATTAAAAATTCATGTTGGCATTTGAATCCTAGAAGCTACTTACAATGAATGACGTGTTTCCTAAGTGTATCAAAGCGTGCCTTACAGCAAACAGGACAAACCTCATCAACAACATATAAGGGAATCAGAAACCATTATTTAAGGATGGTACAATACTCTATCGAAGACATATATTGGCCTTGACCATCAATAAGGATAGCAAGCAGAAAATCTTGAGCATGTTGTCATACACCAATTTTTCTCCAGGGTCATTCTTTCATCGCATTTGTGCCATTAGTCATTCATTCATTCATTAGGATGACCAAAAGTCAACTTAGGTCAACATCCGTATCATTGAAAAGCCAAAAATAACCTAAATTGTATTTCATGCATTTTTATTTACTTACACCGCCTCAAGCATTGTGCAAAGTTGATCAAAATCCAATAAGAATAAAATTTTGGTTCTACAGGCAAGCCGGTAAAAGCAATTCGACACTATGCGTAAAATTGGTGGGCAAAATATTTCGAGTTTGACATGTACCAGACTCTTTTATGAAACTCCGATGCGAGTAAGTCGTGTTGGTGTGCTCGTTTTATTTTTCTAACTCTGTTTGCAGTCGCACTTTGATCAGTCATAGCATGTTTATCCGAGTATTTTTTTTAATTGAGATTTTGATCATTTTTGGTCTGTTTTATGAAACTATTTTGCATGTAGATAATTTTAATGTGTTCGTTTTTATTTTTCGATTTAGTACGCGTCTGATTTTATTCGTTTTCGGTTCATTTCGGTCCCTTTTCTTTTTTCATTTATATTAATTGAATAAAAAAATTTCTTTTCTTACTTCTGAGTTGTTCTTAATTTCATTTTTATTAAGTAAATAGATCAATAAAAAAGGGTAAGGTGATCATTTGAATGCAATTTGGAGAGCCCTAAAATTCTATATATAAATAGAAGCTTGTGGGTTGATGGAAAGGGAGCTAATATCATTCGGCCTCCTTCTCTCAATTTAGGACCCCCTCTCATGAACCTATCCACATATGTCATACTCTCTCTCAAGAACCAATAGATCATGACCACTCATACTGTTATTACCATGGTTGTGCGATTGACAACAATTTTGCTAAAATATGGTTCAAAACAAATATGTTATGGGAGATATTCTAACATGTTAGGAAGGTGCATTGAAGAAATATGTTCTGTCAGATATTGTGATATTTTATACCAGAACATGTACAAGCTATTTTAAATCTTGACAGATTCAATTGGATTCAGTGATATTCCTTTTGGATATACCTCAGTAAATTTTACAGGTCAAGAAGATTTAATCTGGAACAAGTTTTGTATCTGAAGCTGTACATAAGTTAGTAAATTGGGCCTTGAGACAATTTAGGAAACTTGGTGTTGTTTATTCCAAGATTTAAGGAGATTTTACTGCACAATTGGTGAATCACTCAGCTTGTGGATTAAGAAATATTTGTATGCAGACTTCGAAGCCCATAGACTGCAGAGGTGTATTTAAAGAGAAGACCTAAACCTAATAAATTAATTCTTTCAACCAAGTTTTTCATAATTTGTAAATTAGAGAAAGTTTAGAGTCTTAGGTTTTGAGAGTCTCTTGTGTGGGTGTAAGTCACCCTTGTATTTTTTGATACTTCTAGTATATGTAATGTTCTTACTCAGAAGCCTTTAGGTAATGAGTTGAGTATTGTTCTTGGATAAAGCTTTTAAGCAACACCAAGTATTTTTGTATTGGAAGTGTAATCTTCTTGTTGAGTTGTTTTTGATACAGTCACTGAGATTAGGACTGTTAGATATCACTGAGGTGATTTAGACAATGAGATGAGATTTCACATATCTAGATGGTGATTTCTAGGTAAAAGTTGCCCTGGGTAGGGATTAAGTGAGAAGTTGTAAACTGAGACTGTTTAGGCTTTGAATTGATACTATTAATAGTGGATTTCCTTCTTGGCTTGGTAGCCCACATAGTAGGTGAAGTTGAAACGAACTGGGTTAACAACTCTATATGTTATTTATCATTCTACAATTTAGTTTCAGTACCACTTGCATCTTGATAAATCTGTTTAGTATGTCAACAGATGTTGTAACATCTGTCGTGACATTATTCTAATGTTGGAACATCAATATTAATATGTTTTTCCTGTACCAGAAATTTCACATGCCATTCTCTTTTAACCCATGACCAATCAAAGGAAAATTCTTAGATAGACACAATCATAAGAAGTAGTTTTACACAAAACCAATCACAAAATTTTAATTAATTAAAAAATAAATATAATATTTTCTCTCTCCTTCGTAATCATAATCACTCCATGAATCCAATTAAAAATAAATTAAAATTTAAATAAATTTAAATTTTTCTCTATTCTTATTAGTTGTTTCTAATAAAGTTGATATACAGTTGTTTTCATGTAAGAATTCATCCCAAATCGGAACTCTCTATAATCTCAGTGCCAATAAAAATGAAGAAAGTTGCATCACCAATGTTTATCTTTCTTCTCCATGTAAACCAAACATCACATAACCTCCACCTTGTAATACCCCCAATTGTCGAATTCCCTCCAACCTTCAGACCTACTTCAACAACAAATTTGCATCCTACCATCACCATCTTACCATCCACCGGATACACTAACACTTCTATTAACGGATCCACCCTTCTATTAAACATATTACGTCGTGCTGCTGTATTTTGGTTTTGTTGCTATTACGTAACGATTTCGGAAGTGTTCGAATTTTGTTTTGAATCTGAACCCATAATAGATGCATATATTATGTTAGTCGCTCTATGATTTGATATGATAAACGCGTGGTGTATAAGTTGTTTTGCTGAATTTTTTAGTTCAGTTATGATTATTGACGCTGTAAATACTTGCTTGGTCGCTGTTATTACTTTTGCTTATTTTATGGAAAAGTTAATGAACATTTCATTTTGTATGCTTAGGTTCTGATTGCAATGAACACTTTGTGTTAGCAACTCGATAAATTGTCTTCTACTCACGTGTGACATTCCATTTTGTTGTCGTTGCGTCTCATTAAATGTTAAGCATTGTTAGTGGCCTTGCGTTGCATTTCTCCGCTTTGAGGTTACTTGATTCTATCTTTATGTTACACTTATGCTACCTCCCTTTTGGCACATTTATGTTTTGTTATAGTTTCTGCTCCATTTGAGTTTACCGCTCCTATGCTTATTTGGTTGCAATGATCACGCTTCACACTAGCAACATGCGATTAATTTGTGATCGATGCAATACCACAATGCCATTGTGTTTTTAATTATGATTTAAATCTTAGTAGATAAATTTGAAGTCGCGTCTTTGCGTTACGTGAGTTTAATTTGCGTCCTTGTATCATATGAATTTGATTTGTGTCCTTAGGCGACAATTCACGTGGGACATATTTCCTTGTATTTTTATCGTGTACATTGCAATTTCATTTTGTTTCATCATCCCATGTAACAAATGTATCCCCTCTCCTACTTGTACTTTATTTCACTTTGATTATCGCTTTAGCTAGTTTAGGTAGCTTGAATAATGGAATAATGCGACAACTAAAATAAAGCCTTTTTCCAAAATAAAAATGCTTGATCAACATCAATCCATTTTCAAAATTAAAAAAATGAACTTAGGTCTTTAGTTCAAAAGCTTTGATCAACATCAAGGGTATTTTATAAAACCAATAAGTCAATTGCTTTTGCATCCACTCAATTTGAATAAATCGCTTTCGCATTGCCATTCAAAACCTTTTTCAACTTGAACCAATTTCTCAATTCAATTCAATAAACTCTTAGTCAACACAAAGTTCTTTTCAAACTCTTTTCATAATAAAAAATGTTCAAAACATATTAAATTATCGAATCTAGTTCAGTCTTTAATGGATGAATAAATAATGGTTTGGACGTACTTATACCCTCAGTTCTCTAAAGCCTTTGGATGATAGCCATACTTAGCTTACCGTTTGAATGCTTGGATTCCATCAAGGTCCCTTAAAATTGATTCGCCTCACTGTTTTCACAAAAAATAATTTGGTAGAAAAATGAATGGTTAGGACATACTTATCCTTTATATTTCCCGAGTATTTGGGTGATAGTCGTACTTAGCTCCCCTATCGAATGCTTGTCACCACCTTAAAAACAATAAACTCATCAAATCATCTTTTTTGCCCAAGTGTTAGTCTTTTTAAAACATATTTCTCCGTCCAAGCGCAAGTCTTCCATCGCCCAAGCGATCTTTTAAACAGGTCTTTTTGTCCCCGAGTGCGTCTAAACCTGATTTTACAATAAACCTAGCTTACTTTTCACCAAAAACCATATAGCCTTGAGCTCTCCATAGCACCTGGATATACGTAGGAGCGAGATTCAACATCTCGTCAGGCCCCACCTTAAAAATCTAAAAAAAGCATCTTTCGCCCAAGTGTGAGTCTTTTTCATCTTTCGGCCAAGTGCAAGTTTTTTTTATCAAATCATCTTTCGCCCAAGAACGAGTCTTTTTTACTTTTACCCCAAGTGCGAGTCCCTTTTCAAACACCTTTCTTCGCCCAAGCGCGAATCTTTAAATCAATCAACACACTCATGGTTTGTTATCGCGAACTATGAAGCTCTAAATTTCCCATTGCACCTGGAAATACATAGGCAGCAGATTTTGAAATCTTGGCGAGCACAATAATAAAAATCCCCAAAAAAAAATTTCTTTCTTTTTTTCTTTTATAATAAGTAGAAGATCACAAGTAGACATCACACTAACATTCATTCACAAAACTAACTAAATGGGTCCTGTTGAGTACAACAAATATGAGGGGTGTTAATACCTTCCCCTTACATCCGACTCCTGAACCCTAATTTGGTTGCGATGACTATATCGTCGTTCTTTATGGGTTTTTACCGATGTTTTTCCTTTCTTTTTGAGGGGCGACTTTGTTGTATTTTGAGCGTTCGATGCGCTCAAGTATTTTTTACGCTGCAACACATGCGCTCCATGCAAACATCCCAAAATTGTTTGTTGTCATGTGCTTGCATCAAAATTCATATCTATGTTCCAAATACTTACTAAAATTACATTCGCCAAAACATATTGTGCTTTAGGAGGGAAATGTCATTTATAGTAAAATCTCAAAGGTCAAAATCTGGAATCACAACATTAAGACCATTTAAAAATTTTTCTAAATCAAGGTTCATATTATGTACATAACTTTCTCTCAATATATGATCTTGTAAAACCTAAGATTGATCCCTAGAAGTCACAAATACGTATGGGGCCGTCTATAACACCCTATTTCCCCAACACATAATTATAATTAAATTAGTGATTTTTCACAACATTCTCATATAGGATGTTAGACATCTCGAAACAACACACACCTGCTGATCATATAACACTTAATTTAAATAAACATTCAACACCTATTGTCACATGCTCACCTCCACTTAGGGTATCATCGCAGCGAAAATACTCAATTAAAATACATCAATTTAAATCTCATACTAAATTTCATATCATAATTAAAAAGCATTGACTCATAAGTATTCTCCAAATGCTTATCACACCAAAACAAAAAAATATGAGAATATATATTGTCTCTTAGAAACCTCAAAATAAAACAAAGAAAATGCTTCCCAGTGTTACATATCAGAGCATAACCAAAGCTGAAACAAAGAAACTAAAATAAATAGCCCCAGGAAATAACTTTCACTCACAACAACGACTCTACTCTTGAGTATTTGCATGATACCCATTTAAAGGTAACATTCAAACAAAAGGGGTGAGAAATCACATTCACTAATAATAGACATATACTGCAAGGTAGGATACTTAATATATAACATACTCTTACACAATCTCAATCATAGTAGATTAAATATGTTCTCACACCAACTCATCAGTCACACCTCATTCACATACCAATCACACACCAATTACATACAACATCAATATCATATGTATTTATCTCATTATGTAACTCATACTCAAAATGCAACTCGATGCAAATCTATGCATATGGTACCAACTCAACAATGGTTCACTCAAGAACCGGGCCCTCTCCCTGAAGCCATGAGTCCCCTCTTTGAGTTCCAAACCCCTCTCTGAGCTAGGGACAAGCCCCTAGTCCCTGAACTAGCAAACATGCTCTTGACACAACTCAAATGATGCATGATCATATCATAAATATGAATGCATTAAGACCCCTTTCTGATCCTAACATAAGGCATTGACAACTCTCGTAATCCCATCTCTGGATTACCATGCAACAATAATCAGATATGTTCTACACAAACATAACTCAAAATAATCCATATTCACAAAATGTACAATATCAATTAATAGTTTAACCCAAGCATACCATAATTCATCTTAATCGAACTATATCTCAAACTTAAAACAATACAACCAACATTACTCAATACAACTCAAGTATTCAATAGTTCATCTAGAGCGGACTATTACTTCATACACACAACAACCACTCTCAACATGTATAATGCATCAATTCATACTCCTAACTCATAAACATATTCATCATAACATTCATCACCAACAACACGTCAACGACACATGTAATTCTCATCAATTAATCATATTATTACAACACATTTAGTCTCTGATTACATTATCAATTAATTTGAAATAAAGTTAGCTTTCTAATGCTTCAGACAGGATCTCGTTAGGATTTACAGATTAAAAGTTATGGCAAAAACAATCTCAAAATACAAAATCCTGAGAGCTGCTACAACCATCCGTAATAGCTGTTATGACCCATAATGCTTCCAGTCTAGAATTTCACTTTGGGCACGCCACTGATGCAAAAATCTAGGGGGTGTAACGACTGTTACGACCCGTAATAGAGCTCAAAAAACCCTTTTTTCACGTAATTTTGTGTGATCACTCTTATTTTTCATCCTTGCACAGACCCTAAACTCTAAGTTTTGACCTCTAACAATCCCAAAACATATTATATCATACGATACATGAATCAAGGGAAATGAACACCTTACAACATTAAAATTAACACATACGACCCCTTAATCCATCAAAATCAAGTTTTCCCTAAAAACCGTAAAAACCTTCATTAATGGTGGAAAGCATATCAACAATCAAAACAAAATATCAAGCACATATGTTCACACGAAAATCATCATCATCCCAACCGACAATCATCACAACATCAATTAATTTTAGAGTTCATCATATTCACAATTTTTATTGGAGGTTAGGGACTCCTCTACCTACCCCTCATACATATACCCTTATTAAAGGTTACTCCCCCCTTACCTTTGATTTCCAGCAGCAATCAAGCTACCTAATCAAGTTCGATTCTTCCCTCCTTAAGCCTTAGACATGTGTTGGGTTTGGGTTCCCTTCTTATTTGGAGAAAGAACCAAATATGAATATCCCATTTGTCTAACTTATTTAAGTGGAGAGTATTAATTTAGGGTTAAGAGATATAGAGAGAAAATAAGGATTCAAAAGAGAGAAAAGAGGAGAGAAACTTATTCCTGTTTATCTGCACCAGACACTAAATCAACGATCCCCTATTCGTTAGTCGTCAGATCGAGCTCAAATTTTGAGGGAAGATTCACAACACCTATATCTAGATTTTGACCATTGGGATCTTTAAAACAAAGTTTGATATGAGAGATAATTGCTTCACACTGAAGATGCAGATTTGGTTAATTTTTCATATTTTTGGATTCTTATTTGTAAGCTAGTTTGCTTTGTGATTTGCGGTTGTTATCATTATTTTTTGAATCACTTTAATACTCTATTGTACCCTAAATTTATTATAGTGGAGCTATTTCTTTGGTCTAGACGAATAGTGGTTTTTACTCTCATATTGAGGGGTTTTCCACGTTAAAAATACCAGTGTTTTGTGCCTTTATTTTAGGTTTTTGTTGTCTTATATTAGTTATTGATCCTCAAAGTTTCTACAAGTGTGGGGAATTTTATATCCGTTGCGTATTATTATGTTATTTTGTCTTAATTTCCTATTACAGTGGTATCAAAGCTCTTGGTCAAGGGCTATTTCCCCTGTTCAATCTTCTTAAACCTGAAGAGTTAGATTGGCATGCTCGTCATTCGTGATCTGAAGGTGGAAGAGGATTAAACACTTAAGTGCCCAGAAATTTGCACTCGCATGTGCATGAAGTAACATTGTTGGTTGATTGTATTGCTTGAATGGGCTTAAATATGCCATTCGGAAAGGTGACGGAGTGTCATTGGAGATGGGCTTATAGATGTCATCCAAAGTAACTGTTGATAAGAGTATCATAATGAGTCTACATTCGAATGTATCTGATAAGTATACTAGAATGAGTCTATGTCCGACAATATCTAGCGGATGTGCTAGGGAGTGTCAGAATGAATCTTATGTCTCGATTGTATCTAAATGATGTCCTAGAATGAGTCTGGGTCTTGACTGTATCTATAAGTGGACCAGAATGAGTCTTCGCCCGACTGTATGAGATCTGTATTAGAATGAGCCTACATCTGGCTGTATCTGAGATCTGTGTTAGAATGAGCTTATGCTTGGCTGTATCTATGAGGATCAAAATGAGTCTTCACCCAACTATATCCAAGGTCTGTATTAGAATGAGCCGATGCTTGGCTGTATCTAAATATATACCAGAATGAAAACTAGAATAGATCTATGTCTTGATCGTATCTAAGATGTATCTGGAAAGATGTACTAGAATGCGTGTCATAATGGATCTATGTCTTGATCGTATCTGAATTGTTTCTAGAATCTGTGTTGGAATGAGTCTACGCCTGACTATATCCAAAAGATCATTAGAATGAATCGTCGATTGATTGTATCTGAAGGATGAGAAATTGTTGACAATGTTTATCTGTTTTGCGAATTAACCTGAAAGAAGACAAAGTTAGTTTTTATGCAATGTCATGATGTACGTAATGCATTGCATAATGATGCTCTCAAAATAAATGAGAATGCTATATGCGTTTCGTATGCATATGCTATGAAATTTTATAAATGATGTATGGGTGCAATATGTCACTGGAATGTATCGGTATCTTCGTATAACATCCTTGGTTGGGGAAAATAAATCTCTGACTGTTGCTGGAGATGAAGAGTATGCATCTTCAATCTTGGCTGAAACGTCTTTGCTGGGGATTCTCACTGTCTGTTTGGGGAAACTCCATTGGGGAGGTTCGACTTTGCTTGGGGATAGAAGAAATCCAGGAAATCTGGTCGTTCATCGTTGGATTCTTATGTACCCTGACTGGGGATAAAAGAGATGGATAATCCTCTGATGTGTTGTCTAACAAAGTTTCAGATATGGATGTCCACTCTTCTGGGGAGGACAAAAGTTGAATGACATCTAGCCGGGGAAAAGAATCCTGTCGGGGAACTGCGATAATTAGATAAATAAACTCTGTTGGGGAAACAAACCTTGCTGGAGAAGAGAATTATGTCGGGGATCTTACGGAGTTGGAGAAATAAACTCCGCTGGAGAATTAAATTCCTGTAAACTGTATTGAGAAAATAATTTCTAACGGGGATCGGAATTTCATAGGCTGCACTGAGGAAGTTTTCGCCGTTTGATGAGAAAATGATCAAATTTCCTTATATGCTAGGGGACCTATTGAGGACGATGATCATGTCAAGATATCCCTCAGGGATAAGGAGGTGAACTGCTGGAAGATGCCCCAATTTTTGTCTGAAGGCATATTAGACTCGCTGGGGAATATATCTCTGTCTGGGATGAACTTGTGATGGTAGCTCTGTGGAGATTTCTCTGTGGGGATTTGTGGATGAATTGAACATTATCTCAACTCCTAGAGTCTTTAGAAAATGCTAGTCCTGTTTTTATGCATATATTTTGTTAACAGTAATCATGTTCAAATCCTGTTAGTAAATGCAAACAAAACAGAGAGAGTAAAACAATTTTGAATTTTTAATTAGACTTTGTTGTACCCCAAAATTTGCCCTCTCATTTTATCAAGATTTCCCCTCACAAGACTCTTTGGACTGCAGACAAGATTAGGGTTTGCTCAGCTCAAGACATCTCCTTGCACTGTTGACCTAAAATTAGGGTTTGAGTTTGCACAGGAATTTTTGGACTTCCAATGCTCAATATGACTTTCATAATTCATTTTGGACTTCTAAGATTTCTCATACCAAGTTTCAAGCTTTGAATCAAATTTTTGCCCAGTCAATTGGACAGTTGACCTAAAAATCAACTGTATTGGGGAAAAGTCAACTGTGGCCAATTTACAGTCAAACCTCATAATTTTTGATCCACATCAAAATTATAGACTCATATGAACCATTTGATCAAGTTTGGACCACAACTCCTCAAGAAATTTGATCAGATCATCAAAAGGGCAAAATGGTCATTTTTAGGGTTTTGACTGTAGAAGGGTAATTTCTGATTTTTAACCTAGCCATTGGAAAATTCGGTTCAAGCATGTTTCAAGGACTCAATGGCATCATCTTGACCTAATCACAAGGTTCAAAAGATCTCAAATGCATTAGATTGACAGATGAATTTTCGAGTCAACTGATCAAAATCAACTGTACACTGAAAAGTCAAACTTTGACTTTTTGGTCAAAATCAAGTGCTAAGGGTCATTTTTCATCAAAATGTCACAAAACATGAAACTTTTTCACCAAGAAACCTAAATTTGAAAATTAGGGTTTAAAATGGAAAATTTTCATAACTTAGAAATTTTCTAAGTTATGAAAATTTCTTATTTTTTCCCAATTTTTCCCAACTTCTTCACCATGATGCAATTGGATTCAATGAAAACTTCAAACATGAAAGTTGTATTCCTCCATAATATATACAACTTTGATTCACAAAGTTTTCCCAAAAGATGCTTGTATCTCAAGTTATGATTTTGTGAATAGGGGTCCATGAAACTTTTAACTTAGTGAAATTTTGCCCTAGTTTAGGCAGGATTTTGACCTATCTTCATGGCAACTTTTCACATAGTTCCAATTGGAATCTCAAAATGAATTTTAAATATGGATTATAGAGCATGTTACAAGCTTTCCAAAATGTCCAATAACTCTCCAAGATCATTTATGGTTAGGGAGAATCGAAAGTTTGAAAGTGGCAAATTATCACTTTTGGCCAAGGCATTTTGCACCATGTTACAACTTGCAAATCAGTTTGGATCATGCTTGTACTTTTTTTACAGGTCTTAATCCCTTCCACACTCCTTAATTAAATGCAAATACATTGGACAAAGGCATTGTTCTTAGTTATGGAGCATTACACATTAATTTATTCCAAAAATGGCATAAAGGTTGCAATACCATTTCCATAAAGCACACTTTTTGCAATTTGGTTTATCTTTTGCCATGGACCTGATCTCTTTGTACAAACAACATCCACAAACATCAGGAAAAGCTCATCAACTCTCAGCAAGCCTCAAGCTAGCTTGTACAACCTTGGCTTTTGTCAACTCACCTTTTGCTTCAAAAACAAGAAACCTTGCAAAAGTTCCATAACTTGTGCATTTGATAAAACCAAGCCTTGTGAACATTTCAAACAAGTTCAGCATAATCTACCAAGCCAGAAACACGAGCTCTTAGCATCTCAAACACCCTTAAGCACAAAAATCACAAGTTCTTGCAAAAACAGGGCAAGTTCTGCAGATCCACTTCCAAAACAAATTTGCCTCGTGCGTTTTGTTTGAAACCACTTCAGACACATTCAATACATTCCATCTGAACTATCCAAGCCCTTCTCAAGCATCTGCAACTCCATTTTCAAGCTTCACCATTTTCAATTTCTGAGTTTGCAGGTTGAGTTCTATAGGGAGATTCAGGCAAGTTCGAAGCAAACTAAGCATTGGGAAAGCTCAAAGGAACTTCAAGCAAGCTCAAAAGTCCTTCTGGCCTCACTCACAACTCCCACATTGCCATATTCGAACTTGACTGAAACAGGTATTTCTCAAGTTTCTAACTCCTTATTTAGGCATCATTAAGCTTAGGTTTGTGAAACAAAAATGTAGTCTCTAAGTTGCTTGAGCTGTACATATGCATAGCTTCCATTTATATTATCTGAGCTAGGAGAATTTAGATGTTGAAGTTGCTGAAAAAACTAGGTCATAAATTAGGGGCACTAAAATTCTCCCTGGTTTCTTAGATTTAGATCAAGTTTTTTATATGGTTAGAATCGTGGTTTAAAACTCTATAAGTTTCATGTTGTGAGTTTTTGATTTCATGTAAAGAATAGCAAGAACAGGTTTCAAGTTCAGAAGCGCGCGCGTTTGGTCGTTGGCTAAAGGACAGGGACGAAGGACATTGGGCTTGGGCTTGTTTGCTTCTGCTTTTGACACCCCCTAGCTTACTTTCTACACCCCCTTGGCCCATTTGTTTTATTTTTGTATATTTTTCATTTCTTTTACATTTCTGACTTTTATTTATTTTTTTCTAAATATTAAAAATCACCAAAAATATTTTCTTAAATTTTCACATTTTATTTTATTATTTTTATTATTTTTTTGGCATAAGAATAGTTTATTAAATAATATATACTTTTATTTTCTTAAATAAATTAATAAATAATAAAAAATATTATATTTTTCATTTTTATTATTTATACACTTAAAAATAATATTGACATACATATTTTATTTTTTAACATTTTTTGCACATATTTTTATTTATTTTCTTGTACAATAAATAATAATAATATATATATGTTCTCTCAAACCAAAAATTAGGGTTTTTTACCCTTTTCAAAAAATAATCATTTTTTTATTTTTAGACATTAAATAAATTTATTTTACATACATAAAATAAATACAAAAACATTTGTTTGCATATTTACATATTTACTGTACATTTAAATATTTGCTTGTTTATTTATTTGTACAAATAAATTCAATATGGTTGTAATAGTTTTAGGGTTTTATTTTGAGCAATATCCCCTTATTCAAGACTTGTATCCCCCTCCCCATAATAATGTTGTAATAGTCTTAGATTTACTTTTCGCATTTTATTGCTTTTATATGCATGCTTAGTAAATTAGGGTTTGTATGCAAAGACCAAAATAAAATAAATAGCATGACTAAACACAAGACAAAAATGCATGAAAATGACAACACAATGCACACAAGCACCCCTAGGGTTTCATCCACTTTGTTGCCTTAAAATGGCCATGGTATGCATGCTAGGTATCTTGGCAAAACAAAACAAAAACAAAAGATCATAGTCCCTCGATGACGCTATCTTGGTTGCCTATACAAAATGATCTAGTCCCTCAAAAAACTTGCTAAGATACTTGGCAATATTGTTATCATGGTCATACGATGACCCACGCCTGTCCCGTTTACTATCCAAATACAATGTTGTTTACCAAATGCAATGGTAAAACAACAATGTCAAAAGGTTAAAAATATGTAGGAAAGATCTTTGAGTGGGGTAGACAACTCCTAGTTACTTGATAAATTTGCAAACATCCTTGCTATTTTCAAAAACACACACACAATTTCAAAATAATTTCCCAACAAACTTTCAAACATTGAAACATTTTTCAAAAGACAAATACATCTTTGTATACATTCTTCAAACAAGAATCATTACAAAGATTGCCACAACGATGGCCTCTTTTCAAAATACTATCAAAACCACACAAAGCACCATTTCAAACAATTGAAAAAGTAAAGCAAGTGATCTAAACAAGTAACTAAGAGCCCATGGATAACCATTGATGAAAAGGGTGCTAGCACCTTCCCTTTTCATAATCTACCCCCCGAACCCAAGAAAACATCTCAATGGTCTTTCCTGTGCTTTTTGACCTTTCATTTGGATAAAATAAAAAGTCGGTGGCGACTCTTGCTAAACCGAAACATTTGCAAACACAAACGCAAAACCTCAAGTCAGTTCTCCCACCGTATCACAGAACTCGCGACTCTGCTGGGGAAAATTCTAAAAGTGGGGTTACCTTAGGGTTTAGATAACCTTTACATGCTTACCTTGTTTGCTTTGATTGCTTTACATTTGGTTCTATTGTTTGGGTTTGAATCCTCTACCCGAATTTGGGAAACATTCATAGGTAAATAGCAATACGTTGTGGAAACTGTGCGGTGTATACCGACACGGTCTAAGCAATAGCTATATTAGTGCGACATATTTGTGGGCACCGGTAACGTTTGAGTTAATCAAAGAGAATACGAGGCCGCTGAGTGATGTCATGAAGCACTAATGGACTTTTAGAACCTTTACTTGACCATCTTGGCCTTTTAGGAAGTAGTGAGATGACCGGCTTTGGTGCAGTCCGTAGTTGGTAGATACTCGATACTACACTCATTGAGGATTGTTTTCTTGGAATATTTCGGTCGCCAGTAAAGTGGCTAAACTGAAACAATGAACACAAAAAATAATCCAGTGATATTGAGCTCCTTAGAACCCGATTACTATTTATAGGACAGGTTGAGCCAACTAAACTTCAAGAGGGTACTTACCTATGAAACCCCATGCAAGCCTGAAACTAGGAACTTGTGTGATTTGCTTGTACATATATACTTGTGCATAACATCATGAACATCATGAAGCATAATTTGCATCCACTAACCATTTCAAGGATTTTGGATCTTCATCTTTGTTCTTGTTTTGTAGGTTATGGATTCCCTTCGCAGGAAAACTATTCAGGTCAACCTTGTGAGAATTCTTCCTCAACTCAAGGAGCTTGCTTACAAGATTTTAGAGTATTCTCCATTCACTGAGAGACACAGTCGACTTCTAAACTTGGTCAACTCCAACACAGAGTAAGACATGGTGAAAGTTCTCTTCCAGTTCTTTGACCCCCTACACCACTGCTTCACATTTCCTGATTACCAGCTGGTGCCTACTTTGGAGGAATTTTCTCAACTCCCGAGGACTCCTATTCTCCATCAACTACCTTTCAACGGTACAGAAAGAGATCCAAAGCCTGAAGATGTTGCTCAAGCCCTACACTTGCAACCATCTAATGTCATAGGCCATTGGGAAACCAGAAGTGGTGTCAAGGGTTTCTTGGCAAAGTTCCTGTTTGAGAAAGCTCAAAAATGCTGGAATTCTCTAGACCTGCAAGCTTTTGAGGAGATTGTGGCTCTTCTCATCTATGGGTTGGTCTTGTTCCTAAACCCTGACCAGCTTATAGATGTCAATGCTGTCAAAATCTTCATGGCTCGCAACCCGGTGCCTACATTGCTTGGAGATATCCTCCACTCTCTTCACACTCGAACAATGAGGAAAAGAGGTGTTCTCATGTGTTGTACTCCTCTTCTAGCAAGGTGGTTTATTTATCACCTTCCCCAATCAGTCTTGAATAATGAGCAAGGCTTGAGGTGGTCACAACTATTGATGACTCTTACACATTCAGATGTTCATTGGTGTTCTCGGTCCAGAGAAAATGTTATCATCATCGATCGTTGTGGAGAATTCCCTAATGTCCCACTACTAGGCATTAGGGGAGGCATCACCTACAACCCCTTATTGGCTCTGAGACAGTTTTGGTATGCCCGAAGGGATGGCCCACATGACATGCTGATTCCAGACTTGGTTTTTGACTTCGACAACGACGATCAAGGACTTCGACAAAGGTTCATCCGAGCTTGGAGGATGCCCAACAAAGTAGATAGTAAGACCTTGGGACACAAGAATTCCATCCCCCTTGAGCCTTACCTCAAGTGGGTACGAACCCGCTCCCAAAGTCTTATGATGCCTTACCCCTACATTCTCCCTGTGATTAAAGAGCCTGTTATGGAAGGAGAGGTTCCATACACCCTCCTACATCCTGATATGCCAACATCATTGGAAGATTTACAAAGGAGTTGGATACAACTCAAGGGAGAACGCGATACGTTTGAAGCCCAATTCTACGCCAGCAATAAGAAGGTTTTAGAACTTACTCGTCAACTTCACGAAGAGCAGACTCTCAACACCTACATCGCACCAAAAAGGATGCGCAACATATTTTTACATTAGAATTCTGTATTATTTTTCCCATGGGGCATCGATGTACTAACAAATTCTATCTTATTAATATGACGTTTGTTCCTTTTTGTTTAAACAAATTTGAATTTTCTGAATCCTTGAATGCATTACATAAATACATATCATTCATCATATGCATAAACAGGTCTTCACACCAAGTTTCCTCATCTCTCTGTTGTTTATTTCAACAAGATGGATATTGAACAAACGATCAAAGATTTGCAAGCGCATAATTCACAATTCCAACAGCTACTAATGACCTTGGCAAAGGGTCAGGAGGAGCTCAAAGCTCTGTTAGAGAAGGAAAAAGAGAAAAAGAAGAAGAAGAGAGTTGGTGTGGCTACTTTGGGAAGAAGATTTGAAGGTCAAGCCAGAAGGGTCCTAGATTTCCTATCAACATCTGAAGAGGGAGGTAAAGGAGCTGCAGTACCATTTGAATCTGAGGCTGAAGAAGAGGAAGATGAGGATTACTCAGAACAACAATATCCTCCTGCAGATGAGAAATACAAGAATCTGGAAGAACGTCTGGCAGCCATGGAGATACAAAGAGTTCCTGGGCTGGATTTTGAGGAGTTAGGGTTGGTTTCTGGAATTGTTATCCCTCCTAAGTTCAAGGTGCCACTGTTTTCTAAATACGATGGGGTGTCTTGCCCAAAGATGCACCTACGGTCCTATGTCAGAAATATTCAACCACATTCTTCTGACAAAGACCTGTGGGTCCATTTCTTCCAGGAAAGTCTTTCGGGGACGCAGTTGGATTGGTTCTACCAGCTAGAGAGGTCTGACGTGCATAATTGGGAGGATTTAGCTGCTGCCTTCTACAAGTAGTATCAGTATAATGCGGACTTAGCACCAACCCGTACTCAATTATAGAGTATGGGCATGGTCTCCAATGAAGGCTTTAAGGAGTATGCCCATAAATGGAGAGACTTGGCAGGACGAGTACAACCACCTCTATCTAAGAGAGAGCTGGTAGATATGTTCCTGGGTACACTGTCAGGTCCTTTTTTCAATCACCTAATAGGAAGTTCGTCTGCGGGGTTCACCGAGTTAATTCTAACTGGTGAGAGAGTTGAAGCTGACATCAAGAGCGGTAAAATTCAAAACGATGCATCTGCTTCCGCTGCCATCAAAAAGACTTTTCCAGCAAAGAAAGAAGTCTCAAGTGTCTACTCCCAAAGAGGTCAAGATATAGTTGAGCGTCGGCCAGCGGTGGGGTCCGTAATGATTCAGAAGTCTGCAGCTGATCAGCCCAGAAACAATCAACCCAGAACCAACCAAGCAAGGGTGGAAAGGCCTATACGGCAATTCACCCAGATAAACATGACTCATGCTCAGGTTCTACCCTATCTATTGAAGTTAAACCTTACAACCTTGAAAGAGGCCCCGAAGAATCCGAATACAACTTCTCTGTACTACCATTCAAACGCCAAGTGTGCTTATCATTCAGGGAGTGTAGGGAACGACACTAACAATTGTTGGGCCCTGAAAAATAAGATTCGGGATTTGATAGATGCTAAAGAAGTGGAATTCGACGCCCCCTGAAAAGCCAAATGTGATCTCTGCTCCAATGCCAAGGCATGGCCCCAATGCCCATGCTGTTGAAAAAGACCTTTTTGTTGCTACTGTTGATGATTTGATGACTCCGTTACCAATAATTAAGCTGAATTTGTTGAAGGCTGGGATTTTCCCAGGTTGTGAAGAAGATTGATGCCTTTGTTCATCCTTACCAACTGATTGTCTGTTGTTGAAGTTAGGCATCCAGCGCCTAATGGATAACCAAGAAATCCTTTTTGAGAAGACTCCTGTTACACCGACTCCTGTCAATGATATTTCAATAATTACCATATCCGCCAATTTTTCCAAGGTCTCCAAAAGACCTGTTAAGATTACATCCGATCCAAAGATTGTACCTTTGAAGATAACCATGTCGGGGCCCATCCCGTACAAGTCCAACAAATCAATACCGTGGAACTATGGTGGAGAGATCTTCTACCAGGGTATTAAACAAATTGAATCAACTGAAGAGAGTTCTGATGAAGAGACTTCCGACATTGGAAACATTGCTGGAACGAGCAAAATCACCCGCAGTGGAAGAATTTTCTCTCCGGAGATTGCCCCTCCAAAGGCAATCTTCGGACCCTCAATTGCTCCTAAGGTTACCCCTGTGTCGATCAACATATCTGCAAGAACTCCAATTATTGAAGAAATTGTAACTCCTGTGGTTGTCCCCTCTACTGCTACTGATGATAGAGGGAAAGGGATCCAAGAAGTGCCCGTCAGGACGAGGGCTCAGCCATTGGTAATCCCTGAGACCTCTCAAAAATAAATGGAAGAGATTTTGAAAATAATCAAGAAAAGCAATTATGATGTTGTGGAACAACTGGGGAAAACCCCCTCAAAGATCTCTATGTTGGCCCTGCTGCTTTGTTCCGAAGCTCATGCTAAAGATCTGATCATATTTTTGAAGACGGCCCACGTGCCATAGGAAACCTCCGCGGATCAGTTCCAGGAATGTGTAGCTAGCTTAACAGCTGACAATGGTCTAGGATTCTCCGATGCCGATTTAAAATCTAAAGGGAGAAAGCATAATGACGCTTTGCATGTCTCGGTGGAATGCAGAGGGACTACTCTAGCTCACGTCTTGGTTGATACTATGTCGTCTTTAAAAGTCTTGCCGAAGAAAGCCTTGGATAGATTGGACTGTGAAGGCCTAACCCTGAATCCCAGCAATATCATTGTCAGAGCCTTTAATGGTTCTAAAAGGATGGTCCACGGGGAGGTGGACATCCCGATTAAAGTGGAAACTGAAACCTTCAACTCCACATTCTATGTCATGGACATTCGTCCTTCATATTCTTGCTTGTTGGGAAGACCCTGGATTCATCATGCTGGAGCCGTCACTTCAACTCTGCATCAAATGCTCAAGTACTCTGTCCAGGGGAAAATTATAACAGTTCATGGCAAAGAGGAATACATGATAAGCCATCTAAATTCTTTCCGCTATGTAGAATTGGATGGTGAATTCATAGAGACCCCTTTCCAACACTTTGAAGAGGTTTCTCCTGAAATTGCAGCGACCAAGACAGTGTCCCCTGTGTTAGAACATAATTTAGTTCTACAGCCCAGCAAGAGTTTTGATGATAACAAACACATGATATAAAGAACAAATATGCTTGCTAATAATAACTATCTTTACATGCAGAAGTTCTGATGTGAAAAAGATGTTCTAATGCAACCGGAAGATCTGCCAGAACATCATCAGAAGTTCTGATTACGCAAGCACAGAAGCTGAATGGACTATGAAAGATTCAGCAGCATCAAATATGCATAACACGCTTATGAAGAAGTTCTGGTTGAACTTCTGAATGCATCAGCGCAGCAAAACAGAATATCTGATACTGTCTCTCAAGCGTTACAACTCCATCAATGCAAGATCATATGCAACGGCTATAATCAGACAAGTATCTCCTGTTTTGGAAAGCTCATTAAACGCGTGTTATGGACATACCAAAAGTATCTTCTTATGTCTCTATTGCAAAGCCTATATAAAGAAGACTAGAAGAAGAATTCGAAGAGATGAAAAGCAACGCACAAAACCAGTAAAGCTACAAACATTATTCATCTTCATCAATCCAATATTAATCTGTGTAATACATCACAAGTTTGTGATACTATTTATTTAGAAACATCTCTGTACACTTTTATATACAATTATCTGTTTAGTGAATTTCCTTGAGGAAACCGGGTTGTGGTTTCGGACTCAAGAAGGCTTTAGCAATTGCTAAAGCAGTTGTAATATTCAGTTGAATATAGTGAATTAAGTCCTCGTTGGAGAGAGGCGAAATCACCTTGGCGGGTGGACTGGAGTAGTTTGAGGTCA
The DNA here is from genome assembly GCA_948472305.1 of Vicia faba. Classification (NCBI taxonomy): domain Eukaryota; kingdom Viridiplantae; phylum Streptophyta; class Magnoliopsida; order Fabales; family Fabaceae; genus Vicia; species Vicia faba. Next base: position 811,316,807 of record OX451736.1, on the reverse strand, counting down.
AACGAACCAAGATAAAAATATCGTGTTCATTGCATTAAGTTTCAGTTTTACAATTCAACCCCCCCTTCTTGTGTTTTTCACTTCTTCAATTGGCATCAGAGCGCCTGGTTCTGAGCTTAAACTCTTAACCGTGTCAGTACAAGATCCAACGTAAGAAAAACACTATGGCAGGAACGAGTCAGAACATCAGCATTAGTCCTCCAATATTTGACGGTGAAAATTTTTACTACTGGAAGGATATGATCAGAAGTTTCTTCCTAGCCTATGATGCTGACCTCTGGGATGTGGTAACTGATGGATACATACATCCTGCTGCTGAAAGCGGTCAGAAGATTGACAGGAAAGCAATGTCTGATCAGCAAAAGCGTGATTTCAAAGATCATCACAAGGCCAGAACGATTCTCCTGAGTGCCATCTCATATTCAGAGTATGAGAAGATCACAAACAGAGAAACAGCTAAAGACATGTTTGATTCTCTAAGAATGACGCATGAAGGCAACTTGCAAGTAAAAGAAACCAAAGCCCTTGCGCTCATTCAGAAGTACGAAGCCTTCAGAATGGAAGAAGACGAAGACATTGAAACAATGTTCTCTAGATTCCAAACTCTGGTGGCAGGGCTAGAGGTGCTGGACAAAGGGTACTCAACTGCTGATCATGTAAAGAAGATCATCAGAAGTTTACCAAAACAGTGGAGGCCAATGGTCACAGCGCTGAAGCTTGCTAAAGATCTCAACAAAATCACTCTGGAGGAACTTATCAACTCCCTCAGAAGTCACGAGATAGAGCTTGAAGATGATGAGCCTCAGAAGCAATGTAAGTCTCTCGCTCTGAAATCTAACAAATATAAAACCAAAATTTTGCAGGCAGAAGCAGAAAACTTAAGAGAATCCTCATCAGAAGAAGAACTGTCCTCTCTATCTAGAAGAGTCAATCATCTATGGAAGCACAGGCAGAAGAAGAAAAGCCTCATGCCAACATGGGACGATTCGAACACCTCTAAAGCTGACTCAGAGTCAGATAATGAAAGAGAAAACATAGCTCTCATGGCAAACATATCAGAGGACACTGAAGCCTCTGGTTCAGACCCAGAATCACACACTGAAGAGGTATCCCCTAACTCTGCTGTTAACTTTTCTAAAACTGATCTTGCAGAAAGTCTGAGCGAGATTCTGGAACGATATCAACAGCTCGGAGTCAAATGCAAGAACCTGAAAAAGGATATTGCTTCTGACTCTGAAGAAACTGAAAATCTGAGATTAGAAAACTCTAAGTTAAAAGAAAATATTTCAAAACTAGAAAATGATTTACAAAACTCTCAGAAGGAAATAATCTCAGAGGATCCCATTAGTACTGATAAGATCATAAAAGAACATGATCAAAGCTTTCAGAAGTTTATGACTAACAACATAGATAGAAGCAAAATGGCTTCAATGATCTATGGAGTCAGCAAGAATTGCAGAACAGGTATAGGATACAAAGGAAAAGAATCCCAACCTAAGAAAGTTAAGGATTTGGTTATCAAACGCACTTTTCTCTATTATCACTTCACCACTGAACAAACACATGATATAAAACATGTTGGTAAGGCGTTTTATACTAAACCAAAATTCAAACAGAATTTTGGAAACTCTAACAGTCATGGACCCAGAAAGATATGGGTACCAAAAGACAAAATCATCTATGTTGCAGGTATTTTTAACAGTAAGGTTGAAACTCCAGTATTAACACCTGGACTCTGGATGTTGTCTACACATAAAGGAAAGAAAGCATATGTTCCAAGGCCTGGAATTTAAAAGATTCGCAGGTTTCAGAGGCAAGCAGAAACAGAAGATTACTGGCTCTGAAACTATTTGAAACAGGAATGGATATACAACATCAGAACAAACCAATAAGAGTTCCAGGGAGAGACTACCACTTTTTGATAATTGACAAAAAGGGGGAGAATGGAGAATATTTTGTGTTGACTATTAATCAGAAGATCTTCTCAGGGAAGTATTTTATTTTATTTTATTTTATTTTATTTTCGAGATCACTGAGTACTCTACTCAGGGGGAGCCTTCCTGTTAATTCTTGTTCTTTATTTTCCATCAAAATATACTAGTTTTCGTCATCATCAAAAATGGGGAGATTGTTAGAACATAATTTAGTTCTACAGCCCAGCAAGAGTTTTGATGATAACAAACACATGATATAAAGAACAAATATGCTTGCTAATAATAACTATCTTTACATGCAGAAGTTCTGATGTGAAAAAGATGTTCTAATGCAACCGGAAGATCTGCCAGAACATCATTAGAAGTTCTGATTACGCAAGCACAGAAGCTGAATGGACTATGACAGATTCAGCAGCATCAAATATGCATAACAAGCTTATGAAGAAGTTCTGGTTGAACTTCTGAATGCATCAGCGCATCAAAACAGAATATCTGATACTGTCTCTCAAGCGTTACAACTCCATCAATGCAAGATCATATGCAACGGCTATAATCAGACAAGTATCTCCTGTTTTGGAAAGCTCATTAAACGCGTGTTATGGACATACCAAAAGTATCTTCTTATGTCTCTATTGCAAAGCCTATATAAAGAAGACTAGAAGAAGAATTCGAAGAGATGAAAAGCAACGCACAAAACCAGTAAAGCTACAAATATTATTCATCTTCATCAATCCAATATTAATCTGTGTAATACATCACAAGTTTGTGATACTGTTTATTTAGAAACATCTCTGTACACTTTTATATACAATTATCTGTTTAGTGAATTTCCTTGAGGAAACCGGGTTGTGGTTTCGGACTCAAGAAGGCTTTAGCAGTTGCTAAAGCAGTTGTAATATTCAGTTGAATATAGTGAATTAAGTCCTCGTTGGAGAGAGGCGAAATCACCTTGGCGGGTGGACTGGAGTAGTTTGAGGTTAAACGAACCAGGATAAAAATATCGTGTTTATTGCATTAAGTTTCAGTTTTACAATTCAACCCCCCCTTCTTGTGTTTTTCACTTCTTCACCCTGTACCTGCAATTACCAAACCTGTGCCTCGGATGTCATCCCTCAAAGATGCAAAGGCTGTGATTGAATAAGGAGGAAGCACAATCTGGGGTCAGCTACCAGACTTTCCTTTCAAATCAGATAAATTCGGCTTGGGTTTCACTACTTCTGCTCAAAAGGCTGTACGCCGCACCCGGGCTGGGGGGCCACCAGTGAAGATCACCCATCATGGAGTCAATGCTTTGGAGGATGGTGAAGAGGAGAGCAACCTGAAAGACTGGGTTTTCCCTACTATTGACGGAGGACTATGGAACTGGGAGGCGAAAGACTTTGTTCCGATTACTTTCATAAATCAGTAATTTATCTTTCAAACATTTCAGTTGGTTTGTAATAATTCTCAAACAATCCGTACACTTTTAACCTTGTGCCTTACCCGAGGTACATAGATCCATTTGTAAGGGTTTGATTTTTCATCTTCATATGCCATTTTAATGAATCATGGACGTTGTCAAATATAAACTTTTGTGTTCGTTTTCTTTATTTTTACATTTTATTTGTTTAAAAGTGGATATCCCTTACACACACCCACACTCACAAATGCAGGTACCCTTCCATTCCGGATTCCATGGGTAACAATTTTTCTATGACCTTCAGTGACTCTGAAGATCTGGTCTACCATGTCGAATACGAAGGTGATGAAGACTGTGAAGTGCCGGGAGAATTGGCTAGACTGCTACAACAGGAAGAAAGGGCTATTCTGCCCCATGAGGAGCTGTTAGAGACAATCAACTTGGGTACTGATGAAGACAGAAAAGAAGTCACAGTGGGTGCCAACCTAGAGCCAAGTGTCAAAGAGCGCTTAATTCAGCTGTTAAATGAATATGTTGAGATCTTCGCCTGGTCCTACAAGGACATGCCGGGACTCGACACAGATATTGTGGTTCACCGCCTCCCTACCAGAAAAGACTGTCCACCAATTAAACAGAAAGTCCACCGAATGAGGCCCGACATGTTAGAAAAGATCAAAGCCGAAGTTATGAAGCAGTTCAATGCTGGATTTCTTCCTGTTACTTCCTATCCATAATGGGTTGCTAACATTGTGCCCGTGCCTAAGAAGGACGACAAAGTGAGAATGTGCATGGATTACAGAGACTTGAACAGGGCTAGCCCTAAAGATGACTTTCCACTTTCGCACATTGACATCTTGGTTGACAATACAACTCAGCACAAGGTATTTTCTTTCATGGATGGATTTTCATATTACAACCAGATTAAAATGGCACCTGAAGACATGGAGAAAACTACTTTTGTTACACAGTGGGGTATGTTCTGCTATAAAGTGATGCCATTCGGACTGAAGAATGCCGGGACAACCTATCAACGCGCCATGGTAGCTTTGTTTCATGACATGATACATCATGTAATTGAAGTCTATGTAGACGACATGATAGCCCGTTCACAGACAGAAGAAGAACACCTCGACCATTTACAAAAGCTGTTTGTCAGGTTGAAGGAGTACAAGCTTAGACTGAACCCTAACAAGTGAACGTTTGGAGTCAGGTCCGGTAAACTCTTAGGTTTCATAGTCAGCAACAAAGGCATCGAGGTTGATCCTGCCAAAGTCAAAGCTATACAAGAAATGCCTGCCCCTCGCACTGAGAAGGAGGTCAGAGGTTTCTTGGGACGCCTAAACTACATTGCAAGGTTCATCTCTCACCTAACATCTACCTGTGAGCCAATCTTCAAGCTGTTGAAGAAAGATCAGGTGGTTAAATGGAATGATGACTGTCAAGTTGCTTTCGATAAAATCAAGGGGTATTTGCTAGAACCTCCTATCTTGATGCCTCCCGTCAAAGGAAGACCGCTAATCATGTATCTGACTGTTTTGGATAACTCAATGGGGTGTGTACTGGGCCAACATGACGAGTCTGGCCGAAAAGAGCATGCCATTTATTACCTTAGCAAAAAATTTACCGACTGTGAAACTCAATACTCATTGCTCGAGAAAACTTGCTGCGCTTTGTATGGGCTGCTCGCCGGCTAAGGCAATATATGTTGACTCATACCACTCTACTGATATCTAAGATGGATCCGATCAAGTACATCTTCGAAAATCCTGCTTTGTCTGGATGAATAGCTAGATGGCAGATGATCCTGACTGAATACGATATCCAGTACACGACCCAAAAAGCTATAAAGGGAAGTGTACTAGCTGACCATCTAGCTCATCAAGCTGTCGAAGATTACCAATCCATGAAGTTCTACTTCCCCGACGAGGGCATTATAACCTTGGATAACATTGAAGATTTCAGACCATATGACGAACCTGAACAAGGATCCCCATGGACCCTGTACTTTGATGGTGCCTCCAATGCACTTGGCAACGACATCGGTGCGATACTCATCTCTCCAGAAGGTTTCCATACACCTTTCACAGCCATACTCTGCTTTCACTGCACCAACAACATGGCCGAGTATGAAGCTTGTATCTTTGGTCTCAAGGCTGCAATAGACTTGGGAATCAAATCTTTGGTTGTGTTTGGAGACTCAGCTTTGGTCATCAGTCAGATCAAAGAAGAGTGGGACACTAAGCATCCCAACCTCATCCCTTACAAAGAACATGTCTTGAAATTGCTCCCTCATTTCAAGCAGATTACCTTCGAGCACTTCCCGCGAGAAGAAAATCAGCTAGCAGATGCTCTAGCTACAATGTCATCCATGTTTAAACTTAACTGGGATAATGAGGCTCCCCAAATCACCATTGAACGGATGGACGAACCTGCACATTGTCACGAGATTAATACCGAAGAAGTAGTGGACCAACCTTGGTTTCACGAAGTCAAAAGGTATCTCGAGGCTCAAGAATATCCTGAAGGGGCTTCACTCAACGACAAAAATTTCTTGAGGAGGTTCTCTGCCAAGTTCTTCCTAAGAAATGGTATCCTCTACAAGCGCAATCATGATTGAATTCTGCTCCGCTGTGTGGACAAGGTTGAGGCTGAGCAAATCATGGCTGAACTGCACAATGGTACCTTTGGCACTCACTCTAGCGGAGATACGATGGCTAAGAAGATTCTACGGGCAGGCTATTACTGGTCTACCATGGAAGCTGACTGCCATCAACATTCCCGTACTTGTCACAAATTCCAAATCTATGCGGACAAGGTACACATACCTCCAGTTCCGCTAAATGTCTTAACAGCTCCTTGGCTATTCGCTATGTGGGGAATCGACATGATTGGAGAGATCAAGCCTACAACATACAATGGACATCGCTTCAATTTGGTGGCCATTGATTACTTTACCAAATGGGTCGAAGCAGCTTCCTTCGCCTCCGTTACAAAGAATGTGGTTGCCCGCTTTATCAAGCAGAACCTCATTTTTCGGTATGGCATCCCCGAAAGGATCATCATTGACAATGGTATAAACCTTAACAACACTATGATCACCGCCTTGTACGAGCAGTTCCAGATTCAACATCACAATTCATCTCCGTATCGGCCAAAGATGAATGGTGCTGTCGAAGCTGTGAACAAAAATATCAAGAAGATCATACAAAAGATGACAATCACTTACAAGGACTGGCATGAGATGTTACCGTTTTCTCTACACGTGTATCGTACCACGGTGCGTACATCAACTGGGGAAACACCCTATTCTTTGGTATACGGCATGGAAGCTGTTTTACCCATTGAGGTTCAGATTCCCTCCTTGAGAATCATGAAGGATGCTGGTTTAAGTGAAGACGATTGGATTCAGACCCGGCTTGATCAACTTAACTTGATTGACGAAAAGCGACTTACTGCTGTTTTCCACGGTCAGACGTATCAAAAACGGATGATCAAGGCTTTCAACAAGAAAGTCAGACGCCAGGTATATCAAGTCAGGGATCTTGTAATCAAGCGGATCATCTTGCCGCAAAGTGATCCCAGGGGCAAATGGACTCCTACCTACAAAGGATCATTTGTGATCAAGAATATATTTTCTGGTGGGGCAATGATATTAACCACCATGGACGGCGATGACTTGCCGCACCCTGCGAACGCAGACATAGTCAAAAGATACTACGCATAAATGACCCGCTAGGTTGACACACCTAGGCAAAAAAAGGGCATCCCGGTGAATCGAAAACCCGAAAGGGCGGTTCAGGCAAAAGTTAGGGATAACAAAAAAAATCTGTACACCCGGTAAGTTGAAAACCCGAAATGGCGACTTGGGAAAAAAGGGTTTCCCAGTGGATCGAAAACCCGAAAGGGAGGTCCAGGAAAAAGTTAGGTAATTAAAGCGTATGACTATGTCTCGTCGGATCACTTTAAGGACAATCTCTTCACAAACAAGCTCCAGGCTTCTGATAAACTCAATCATCTTCGGACGAAGCAACTAATGGACAAGATATTCGGAGTTACGAAGGCTATAGCAGAATGGGAACCCCATGGAATTTTTACACATAGCCATCTTTCTTTGTATAAATTTTTTCTCATTTTTTATGATAACATTCTTTTACTAGGATGTATGTCTCCTTTGTACAATATACTTACACAAAGTTAATACAAATATACTTCAAAGTTTAGAAAACTATTTGCCTTTTCCTTTTTACATTCGTGTTTTATTTGAAAACGTCCAATGATTTATTAAATGAGCATATGCATTTGAATATAATCACATGTTTACAAATAAACGAAATGAGAAATAATAATTACTGATAGGATGAAAGTATAGGAAAACGTCTTTAGGCTATTCAAGGAGAAATCCCCTGCAGTACATCATCTAGATCCCCAGTGGAGCTAAAACCTTGAAATACATATCCCCAGCGGAGCTAAATTTCAAAATCCCCATCAAAGTTAAACTTCAGACTCCCAATCTCCAGCGAAGCCAAAACTTTAAACTACAGACCCTCAACGAAGATGAAACCTTCTTCACCAACGGAGTCAAATTTCCAACTATCAATCGTCAGCGGAAACCATACAGTTTTCCCTAGATTCCCCAGCAAGTTGTCTTAAAATCTGAGAATCAACCAGATAACAGTTAACTTTTGCTTTATCCCCAACAGAATGAAGATTCTCATTCTTGAGTCCCCAATAGATTGACATACAATCCAAACTCCTGAACTTTTTCCAAACAAGAATAAGTTTTGTTTCCCCCAGAGTCTTGAACTTACTTCCCAGCAGTATAGCTACTCCCCACAGAGTTTTTCATCCTCTAGCAGAATGAAGATTCTCATTCTTGTTTCCCCAGTAAAGTTGCCATAGCCTTCTTTACTCCCCAGCATGAATTTGTCAGAATTTTTAGTCCCCCGCAGGTAAAAGATTCTCATTCTTGACTCCTCAACATGAAGTCCCCAAGGATTCAAATTCTCCTAGCAGAATGAAGATTCTCATTCTCAGTTCCCCGCAGAAGCCGCCAGATCAAGGTTTTCCTTCGTTTGATCCCCGGTAGAGATCGCCAGAGTTTTCCCTATTCCCCAGCCGAGTAAGGATTCCCATTGTGTAATCCCTAGGAAAGTCATGAAGGATTCTCACATCCCCAAGCAGTCAGCCATGATTTCTCATCCTCAGCAATCAAAGATTTTTGAAGCTCTAGCAGCAGTCAAGGATTTACTTTCCCCGGCAGCAGTCAAGGATTTTATTATCTCCAGCTATCAAGGATTTATTTTCCTCAGCAATACAGCAAATCAGCTTACATGCGCATACATTACATTCATATATCATAAACATTGATAAAACACACTTATTGCATCATACATTACATGCAATATAACTTTATGTTTCAGCTAACATTTTACCCTTTTCAGGATAAGATTAAAAGCTATCTTTAACAAATGTTCAAAGATTTCAGATATAGTACGGATACACTCCAGACACGGAAGTCATTTTGTTACTCATTCAGATTCTATTTCAGATACACTCCAAACACGAATGCCGTTCTGGCTGTTACACCAGAAGTTCGATTCTCCCCAGTGCAGTCGCCACGAAAGTCATTCTGTCACTTATTCAGATCCCAATTACAGTTTCAGATACACTCCAGACACGGAAGTCATTCTTCTACTCATACAGATCTCAAACTTCAGATACAGTCCATATACGCTCCATACACGGTATCCATTCTGTCACTCATTCAAACTTTTTCCCCAGCTCAGAGATGCTCCAGACACGGATGCTATTCTGTCGCTTATTCAGATTTCAAGATTCAGATGAAATACGTATACACTCCAGACACGGAAGTCATTCTGCTATTCAGTCAAGATTCAAATACAGTTACAACTCGGATACGCTCCAGACACGGACGCCATTCCATTGCTCATACAGTTTCAGATTCAGATAAAGCTCAGATACATTCCAGATACGGATACCATTCTGATGTTCATTCTCCTGATTTTCAACAAACATTCTTGATGGCATCTACAAGCCCATCTCCGACAAGATTCTGTCACCTCTCCAAATGGCATCTTTAAGCCCATTCCCTCAACTACAATTTGACGAGTGAAAATTTACGGGCACTCTAGTGTCCAATCATCTTTTACCTTCGAGTAACGAACGACCAAACTCGCCAATCTAACTCTTCAGGTTCAAGAAGATTGAACAGGGGAAGCTGTTGTACCCCAAAATTTCCCCTCTCATTTTATCAAGATTTCCCCTCACAAGACTCTTTGGACTCCAGACATGATTAAGGTTTGCTTAGCTCAAGACATCTCCTTGCACTATTGACCTGAAATTAGGGTTTGAATTTGCACAGGGATTTTTGGACTTCCAATGCTCAATATGACTTTCATACTTCATTTTGAACTTCTAATATTTCCCATACCAAGTTTCAAGCTTTGAATCAAATTTTTGCCCAGTCAATTGGACAATTGACCTAAAAATCAGCTGTATTGGGAAAAAGTCAATTGTGGCCAATTTACAGTCAAACCTCATAATTTTTTATCCACATCAACATTATAGACTCATATGAACCATTTGATCAAGTTTGGACCACAACTCCTCAAGAAATTTGATCAGATCATCAAAAGGGCAAAATGGTCATTTTTAGGGTTTTGATTGTAGAAGGGCAATTTCTAGTTTTTAACCTAGCCAATGGCAAATTGGGTTCAAGCATGGTTTCAAGGACTCAATGTAAACATCTTGACCTAATCACAAGGTTCAAAAGATCTCAAATGCATTGGATTGACAGATGAATTTTCCAGTCAACTGATCAAAATCAACTATACACTGAAAAGTCAAACTTTGACTTTTTGGTCAAAATTAAGCGCTAAGGGTCATTTTTCATCAAAATGTCACAAAACATGAAACTTGTTCACCAAGAAACTTAAATTTGAAAATTAGGGTTTAAGATGGAAAATTTTCATAACTTAGAAATTTTCTAAGTTATGAAAATTTCTTATTTTTTCCCAAATTTTCCCAACTTTTTTACCATGATGCAATTTGATTCAATGAAAACTTCAAACATGAAAGTTGTAGTCCTTCACAAAATCTACAACTTTGAGTCACAAAGTTTTCCCAAAAGATGCTTGGATCTCAATTTATGATTTTGTGAATAGGGGTCCATGAAACTTTTAACTTAGTGAAATTTTGCCCTAGTTTAGGCAGGATTTTGAGCTATCTTCATGGAATTTTTTCACATAGTTCCAATTGGAATATCAAAATGCATTTCAAAGATGGATTGTAGATAATGTTACAAGCTTTCCAAAATGTCCAATAACTCTCCAAGATCATTTATGGTTAGGGCGAATCGAAAGTTTGAAAATGGAAAATTATCACTTTTGGCCAAGGCATTTTGCACCATGTTACAACTTGCAAATCAGTTTGGATCATGCTTGTACTTGTTTTACAGGTCTTAATCCCTTCCACACTCCTTATATAAATTCAAATACATTGGACAAAGGCATTGTTCTGAGTTATGGAGCATTACACATTGATTTATTCCAAAAATGGCATAAAGGTTGCAATACCATTTCCATAAAGCACACTTTTTGCAATTTGGTTTATCTTGAGCCATGGACCTGATCTCATTGTACAAATAACATCCACAAACATCAGGAAAAGCTCACCAACTCTCAGCAGGACTCAAGCTAGCTTGTACAACCTTGGCTTTTGTCAACTCACCTTTTGCTTCAAAAATAAGAAACCTTGCAAAAGTTCCATAACTTGTGCATTTGATAAAACCAAGCCTTGTGAACATTTCAAACAAGTTCAACACGATATACCAAGCCAGAAACACAAGCTCTTAGCATCTCAAACACCCTTAAGCACAAAAATCACAAGTTCTTGCAAAATCAGGGCAAGTTCTGCAGATCCACTTCCAAAACAAATTTGCCTCGTGAGTTTTGTTTGAAACCACTTCAAACACATTCAATACATTCCATCTGAACTATCCAAGCCCTTCTCAAGCAACTGTAACTCCATTTCAAGCTTCACCATTTTCAATTTCCAAGTTTGCAGGGTGAGTTCTATAGGGAGATTCAGGCAAGTTCAAAGCAAACTAAGCATTGGGAAAGCTCAAAGGAACTTCAAGCAAGCTCAAAAGTCCTTCAGGCCTCACTCACAACTCCCACATTGCCATATTCGAACTTGACTGAAACAGGTATTTCTCAAGTTTCTAACTCCTTATTTAGGCATCATTAAGCTTAGGTTTGTGAAGCAAAAATGTAGTCTTTAAGTTGCTTGAGTTGTACATATGCATAGATTCCATTTATATTATCTGAGCTAGGAGAATTTGGATGTTGAAGTTGCTGAAAAAACTAAGTCATAAATTAGGGGCACTGAAATTCTCCCTGGTTTCTTAGAGTTAGATCAAGTTTTTTATATGGTTAGAGTCGTGGTTTAAAACTCTATAAGTTTCATGTTGTGAGTTTTTGATTTCATGCAAAGAATAGCAAGAACAGGTTTCAAGTTCAGAAGCGCGCGCGTTTGGTCGTTGGCCAGAGGACAGGGACGAAGGATATTGGGCTTGGGCTTGTTTGCTTCTGCTTTTGACACCCCCTAGCTTACTTTCTGCACCCCCTTGGCCCATTTGTTTTATTTTTGTATATTTTTCATTTCTTTTACATTTCTGACTTTTATTTATTTTTTTCTAAATATTAAAAATCACCAAAAATGTTTTCTTAAATTTTCACATTTTATTTTATTATTTTTATTATTTTTTTGGCATAAGAATAGTTTATTAAATAATATATACTTTTATTTTCTTAAATAATTTATAAATAATACAAAAATATTAAATTTTTCATTTTTATTATTTATACACTTAAAAATAATATTGTCATACATATTTTATTTTTTAACATTTTTTGCACATATTTTTATTTATTTTCTTGTACAATAAATAATAATAATATATATATGTTCTGTCAAACCAAAAATTAGGGTTTTTTACCCTTTTAAAAAAATAATCATTTTTTATTTATTTTTAGACATTAAATAAATTTATTTTACATACATAAAATAAATACAAAAACATTTCTTTGCATATTTACATATTTACTGTACATTTAAATATTTGCTTGTTTATTTATTTGTACAAATAAATTCAATATGGTTGTAATAGTTTTAGGGTTTTATTTTGAGCAATATCCCCTTATTCAAGACTTGTATCCCCCTCCCCATAATAATATTGTAATAGTCTTAGATTTACTTTTCGCATTTTATTGCTTTTATATGCATGCTTAGTAAATTAGGATTTGTATGCAAAGACCAAAATCAAACAAATAGCATGACTAAACACAAGACAAAAATGCATGAAAATGACAACACAATGCACACAAGCACCCCTAGGGTTTCATCCACTTTGTTGCCTTAAAATGGCCATGGTATGCATGCTAGGTATCTTGGCAAAACAAAACAAAAACAAAAGATCATAGTCCCTCGATGACGCTATCTTGGTTGCCTATACAAAATGATCTAGTCCCTCAAAAAACTTGCTAAGATACTTGGCAATATTGTTATCATGGTCATACGATGACCCACGCATGTCCCGTTTACTATCCAAATACAAGGTTGTTTACCAAATGCAATGGTAAAATAACAATGTCAAAGGGTTAAAAATATGTAGGAAAGATCTTTGAGTGGGGTAGACAACTCCTAGTTACTTGATCAATTTGCAAACATCCTTGCTATTTTCAAAAACACACACACAATTTCAAAACAATTTCCCAACAAACTTTCAAACATTGAAACATTTTTAAAAAGACAAATACATATTTGTATACATTCTTCAAACAAGAATCATTACAAAGATTGCCACAACGATGACCTCTTTTCAAAATACTATCAAAACCATACAAAGCACCATTTCAAACAATTGAAAAAGTAAAGCAAGTGATCTAAACAAGTAACTAAGAGCCCATGGATAACCATGGATGAAAAGGGTGCTAGCACCTTCCCTTTTCATAATCTACCCCCCGAACCCAAGAAAACATCTCAATGGTCTTTCCTGTGCTTTTTGACCTTTCCTTTGGATAAAATAAAAAGTCGGTGGCGACTCTTGCTAAACCGAAACATTTGCAAACACAAACGCAAAACCTCAAGTCAGTTCTCCCACCGTATCACAGACTTGTATTGATAATTTGCCTATAAACAACCGGCTTTGTACAAAGAGACAGAAATCCTAGTAAGAGGAAATCACCGTAAAATGAAAAAAGTACAAAGTAAAACATAGAAAAACAACTATGTGGAAGCGATCCCATTGAGTTTCAACTCTGCTATTGATCCTATGTCTTCAAGAATCTCATCCCTTGTTGTCGGAAGAAGTTGATGGAATTGATCTGTACCATTTGAAATTCATGTTGATAACAAGGCTTGCTGTTTGTAGGTGATCCAACGGGATATAGTCGTATGCTTTAATCCATAACTTTTTCCTGGACCGCCCTTTCGGGTTTTCAGTCCACTGTGATACCCTTTTTTTACCAAGCTGCCGTTTCAGGTTTTCGACTTGCCGGATGTACAATTTTTCATATATCCCTAATTTTTTCCCGATCCCTTTTGATTCACCGGGATGCCCTTATTTTTGCCCAGTCTAGTCTACCTAGCGAGTCTCCTTTATGCATAGTATTTTTTGACTATGTCTGCGTTTACAGGATGCGGGAAATCTTCACCGTCCATGGTGGTAAGTATCATAGAACTGCAAGAAAATATCTTCTTGATCACAAATGGCCCTTTGTATGTGGAAGTCCATTTGCCCCTGGGATCACCTTGTGGTAGGATGATGTGCTTTATTACCAAGTCACCAACCTGATATACCCGATGTTTGACTTCTTATTAAAGGCTTTGATAATATGCTTTTGATACTTCTGACCATGACAAACAACCGCAAGCCTTTTCTCGTCAATCAAATTTATCTGGTCCAGCCGAGTCTGAATCCATTCGTCTTCATCTAAACCTGTGTCTTTCATAATCCTTATGGAAGGAATCTGGACTTCGACAGGTAAGACAACCTCCATGCAATAGACTAAAGAGAATGGGGTTGCCCCAGTTGACATACGTACTGAAGTGCGATAACCATGGAGATACAATGGTATTATCTCATGCCAATATTTGCATGTCACCGTCATTTTCTGCAAGATCTTTTTGATATTCTTGTTGGGATTCCACCGCGCCATTCATCTTCGATTGATATGGATAATAATTTTGATGTTTAATCTTGAACTGCGTGCAAAGTTCCATAATTATAGTATTGTTAATATTGGTACCATTGTCCGTGATGATCCTTTCGGGGATGCCATACTGACAAATAAGGTTATATTTAATGAATCGGGCGACAACATTCTTGGTAACAAAGGAAAATGAGGCTGCTGCAACCCACTTCGTGAAATAATAAATAGCGATGAGGATGAAACGATGCCCATTTGAAGCAGTAGTCTTAACCTTTCCAATCATATCAATGCCCCACATTGCAAACGGCCAAGGAGCAGTCAAGACATTCAGAGGAACTGGAGGCACATATACTTTATCAGCATAAATCTAGAATTTGTGACAGGTTTTGGAATGATGATGGTAATCAGCTTCCATGGTCGACCAATAATAACCCGCTCTTAGAATCTTCTTAGCCATCATGTTCCCACTGGAGTGAGTACCAAATATACATTCGTGCATATCTTCTATGATCTTCTCAGCTTCCTTCTTTTCTACATAACGAAGCAGAGTTGAATCATGGTTGCGCTTGTACAAAAATTCGTTGCTCAGAAAGAACTTGGCCGAGAACCTCCGTAGAAATTTCTTTTCATTGATAGACACCTCTTTAGGGTACTCTTGAGGCTCGAGGTATTTTTTCAATTCATGAAACCAAGGTTTTTCTTCTACTCGATCAGTATCAACTTCGTAGCAATGTGCCAATTCATCTAGTCTTTCAATGGAAATTCGTAGAGCTTCGTTATCCCATCTAACTTTGAACATAGATGATATGGTAGCTAATGTGTCTACCAACTGATTCTCTTCTCGTGGGATATGCTCAAAAGTGACTTCCTCAAAGTACGAAATTAATGTTAATACATGTTCTCGATAAGGAATGAGATTTGGAAGTTTCGTGTCCCACTCTCCCTTAATCTGACTGATCACTAGGGCTGAGTCCCCATATACATCTAAGAACTTGATTCTCATATCGATAGTAGCTTTAAAACCCATGATGCACGCTTCATATTCGACCATTGGGAGAGATAATCACAACACCTTTGGTGAAGGGTGTATGGAAACCTTTGGGAGAGATAATCACAACACCAATCTCGTTACCAAGCGCATTCGAAGCTCCATCAAAAACCAAAGTCCATCGGGATTCTGGATCGGGACCTTCATACGTTCCAGGTTCTTCACAATCTGTAACTAGCATAATATTCTCATATGGGAACTCGAAATTCATAGATTGATAGTTGTCTACAGCTTGATGATCCAAATGATCTACCAGTACACTTCCTTAAATTGCCTTCTGAGTGGTGTACTGAATGTCGTATTCTATCAAGACCACTTTCCATCTTGATATTCTTCTGGAGAGAGCGGGTTTCTCGAATATGTATTTTATCGGATCCATCTTAGAGATCAACAAAGTAGTATGGGTCAACATATATTGTCTTAGTCGGCGAGCAGCATATGCTAAAGCGCAACAAGTTTTCTCGAGCAGTGAGTATCTTGTTTCACAGTCGGTAAACTTTTTTCTAAGGTAGTATATTGCATGCTCTTTTCCATAAGACTCTTCATGTTGCCCCAATACACACCCTATTGAGTTCTCTAACACTGTTACGTACATGATCAGAGGTCTTCTTTCAACTGGTCGCATCTGAATTGGAGGTTCCTGGAGGTACTCCTTGATTTTTCGAAGGCTATTTGACAATATTCATTCCACTTCACTACTTGATCTTTCTTTAGTAACTTGAAGATTGGCTCATAAGTAGCGGTCAAATGGGAAATGAATCTGGAAATGTGGTTTAATCGTCCCAGGAAACCTCTGACTTCCTTCTCAGTACGAGGAGATGGAATTTCTTTAATGGCTTTAACCTTGGAAGGATCAACTTCAATACCTTTACCACTAACGACGAAACCTAGGAGTTTACCGGATCTTACCCCAAAGGTGCACTTGTTCGGATTCAGCCTCAACTTATATTTCTTCAACCTCTCAAACAACTTGTGAAGGTGGTCGAGATGTTCTTCTTCAGTCTGAGATCTGGATATCATGTCAGCAACATAAACCTATATCTCATGATGGATCATGTCATGGAACAAATCTACCATAGCACGCAGATATGTTGCACTGACGTTCTTCAAACCGAAAGGCATAACCTTGTAACAAAAAGTGCCTCATTGTGTGACAAAAGTAGTATTTTCCATGTCTTCAGGTGCCATTTGATTTGATAATACCCAGAGAAACCATATGTCGTACCCTAAATTTTCCCTCCTGTTTTCTCCAAGACATCTTCTCACGCTTCTAGGGTTTTCATTTGCTCAAGGTTACTCAAGAATTGATCAGATAAATTCTCCTCCTAAGCAAATAGCCTACAAGTAGGGTTTCACTTTTCTCAAGGAAAATTAAGTTTATAATGCCTCAAGTTGATTTCATGGTTCCTCATATGTCTTTAAGAATGCTCATATCAAATTTCAAGCTTTGCTTCACAAGTTTGCTCAAACAATTGCTCAGATGATTGAATTTCAACTGTGTTGGATAAAAATTAAACTATGGTCAACATACAGTCAAACCACAATATTTTTGGTCAACATCAATATTTTAGAAGTCATATTCATCATTTGATCAAGGGTTGATCATGATTCATCAAGAAAACTCAAGATTCATCAAAAAGTCAAAAGTTGCTAAATTAGGGTTATCTTAAGGAGAAGTCAACTGAACTTTGACCAAGCATAACTTTTACATGTTTCATCATATTTGTCTCAACCAAAGCTCATTTTGAATGAAATTCAATTCTCTACAACTTTTTCTCTCTAAGCTCAATCCAAAAATGCTTCATTTAAGAGATATGAGCCAAAACATTATAGGTCATTTCAAAAGTCAACAACAAGACACTTTTTGTCAAGGCAACTTACATTAAGATAAATTCTTCAAATAAAAAATTGTTCAACATAGATATTGTATAGGACATCTTGAGCTTTCCAAAAAGTCTAAGATCACATTCATATGATAAAAATTGAGAGAGTTATGATTGGTGGAAGTTGGAAAATTTTGAGAAAATGCATGAAACCTAAATTGATCAAACTTGAAATTTTGGGGTAATGGGCTTATGTTTCAAGGTCCAAACGAGTCTTAAACCTCATAGTGAACCTATGAATCCTTCATACACCCCTTTGATTTTTATTCCATTTATTTTGGTTTTATTTATTTAAATTCAAAATAAATTAAATAAATAAGAGGCTTTCATACAAAGGTCCAAGCCCACACTTGTTTGACCTAATTCACACTCTATATATTCTATTCATTCAGATAGCAAGACCACACGAACCCTTTCACAAGATCACCATTCCAAAAATTCCCAAAAAATTATCAAAAACTAGGGCAAACTACAAACTCTGTTTGCAGTCTCTTTCAAAGCAAGGAAACCACCCCATTCGACTTCAGGGACACCATAGGGTAAGAATGGATCGATCGTGATGATCCAAAGAGCCTGAGACTCGTGCCATGCATCACCGGTTTTGTTTTTTTCTCCATAAAATTCATATTGCCGTTTTCATATTGTTTTAATACATACTAACTTTATTAACATGCTTCTGAGATGTCAATATGCAGGATAGACCCATCGTATGGTCCCCATGATAATCGAATCACGTTTGGCCATGTTTGAATCGTTTCATACTATTTACGTCGTATCTCTTTGTACAAGTAGAATCAACCAAAACCAATAGCACCATTGAATTCACAAGGCCCAAATTAGGAGGGTAGGGTACCTTTGGACCACTAACATTGCCTATTTTACATGTACAAGAGACGAAGTCGCCGGAGAAGACGATTGGAGATAGGGATCTAACGCTTCTCCGGTCCAGTAATTTGGTTTATTTTATGTTTAATAATTTCCATTAATGTACTGAATGACATAGCCACCCTAGTGGCAAGCGCGCGCATGATAAGACATTCATATACTAGGGCATGAGTTTGATCCCCGCCTTTTGACAATTTTTACATAATTTCTCAATTCTTGCAGGTTTGATACATGTTGTGTTAGAACATAGTTTGATTCTACAACCCTTGTAAGAGTTTTGATGATAACAAACACAAATAAAAATTATGCACTCTAAAATTTTATTCTGTTTTGTAGAGATGTTCTGATGGAAGAAGATTAGAAGATAAGCTACAAGGTTGTTCCTGCTGTGAATATATACAATTCTTAAAAAGCTCTGATGTAAGAAGATCATAAGTTGCGCTAAAAGAAAGATGTTTTAACTCTGATTACACAACTCTGGGAAAGTAAGTCTAACGTTGCAAACATGATCTTATGGCTCTGACCTTCAAAAGTCCTAAAGCAAGCAACAACGTATACTTCAATGTTCTAAAGCGTTACAAATCAAATATTTCCATTTCAAGAGTAACGGCTGGAAGGGAACAAGGATCTTTATTTTTGGAAAGCACCTTAACTGTCATTAATCAAGTTTCTAAATGATCATCCATGATGCGCCTATTTAAACAAGACTTGAGGATAAATCGTTTACGTTTTCACAACACTAAACAATGCTACAATATTTTCTAAACCTCAAACATACAATACTTTCAATTGTGTAAAACATCACTATACTGTGATACTGTTTTGTAAGAAACAATATTGTACACTATTTTATTCTCATGTTGTTTAGTGCATTTCCTTGAGAAAAATAGGGTTGTGGTTATACTCAAGAAGGCTTTGGCAGTTGTCAAAGTAGACTTGTAATCAATATTGATTAGTGGATTAATACCTCGTTGGATAGAGGCGAAATCACCTTGACAGGTGGACTGGAGTAGTTTGAGTTCAAACGAACCAGGATAAAAATCACCGTGTTCTTTCCATTGAATTTTAAGATTCCAATTCAACCCCCCTTCTTGTGTTTCTCCATTCTTCAATTGGAATCAGAGCGCCTGGTTATGAGTTCAAGCACTTAACCGTGTCAGTAAAAGGCCAAGCTAAGAAAAAAACTATGGTGGGACCAAGTCAGAACATCAACAATGACTACCATGATGAGAAAGACAAAATCAGAGGCAAACCTCCAATCTTTGATGGAGAGAACTTTGATTATTGGAAAGACAATTAAAAGCTTCTTTTTGGCCCATGATGCTGATCTTTGGGACATGGTGATTGATGGGTACATACATCCGGTTGATGAAAGTGGGCAAAAGATTGACAGAAAAAGAATGTCAGATAATCAACAGCGAGACTTCATAAATCATCACAAGGATAGAACTATTCTCTTGAGTGCCATCTCATATTCAGAGTATGAGAAAATCACAAACAGAGATAACAAAGCACATGTTTGATTCTATGAGAATGATGCATGAAGGAAACACGCAAGTAAAAGAAACCAAAGCCCTTGCGCTCATTCATAAGTATGGAGCCTTCAAAATGGAAGAAGATGAAACTATTGAAGCAATGTTCTCAAGATTTCAAATCATGGTTGTTGGGATGAAAGTTATGGACAAAGGATACTCAACTGTTGATCATGTAAAGATGATCATCAGAAGTCTACCAAAGAAATGGATACCCATGGACACTTCTCTCAAACTGCAAAAGATTTGAACAAAATATCTTTAGAAGAACTTGTCAGCTCTCTCAGAAGTCATGAGATAGAGTTAGAAGATGATGAGCCCCAGAAATAGGTAAGACTCTAGCCCTCAAATCTAACAAAAAATATGATTCTAAAGTTTTGTAGGCAATAGAAGAAAACTCTGGTGGTTCCTCATCAGAAGAAGACGAATTATCTCTTCTCTCCAGAAGAGTAAATCAGCTGTGGAAGCACAGGAAAAGGAAATTCAGAAATCCCAGAAGAACAGGGAATCAGTCTGAATCATTCTTTGGATATAGAAACTCTCAACCATCTTCTGAATACAGAAAGTCAAGAAACAGAGACATTGTATGCTACGAGTGCAATGAACAAGGGCACTAGAAAAGCGACTGTCCAAGGCTTCAGAAGGAGAAACCTAAAAAGAAGTTCGTTAAGGAGAAGAAGAAAAGTCTCATGGCAACGTGAGATGACTCAGACTCTTCAGAAGCAGACACTGAATCAGAAGATGAAAGAGCCAAAATTACCCTGATGGCCAACATATCAGAAGATACTGGATCATCTGGATCAGAATCAGACTCAGAGGCAGAAGAGGTATTTTCTAACTTTTCTAGATCTCAATTAGAGAAGAGTCTGTCAGAAATGCTAGAAAGGTATCAGAAGCTTCGAGTCATAAACAAGAACTTGAAAAAGGATCTAGTTTCTGACTACGAAGAAACTAAGAATCTGAGACTAGAAAACTCTGAGCTGAAAGAAAAAATTTTAAAACTTGAAAATGATTTACAAAATACTCAGAAGGAAACTGTCTCAAAAGTTCCTAGTAACCCTGATACAATCATAAAGGAATATGACCATAACAAAAGTTCCTCGCTAAAAACATAGATAGAAGCAAGATGGCTTCAATGATCTATAAAGTTAGCAGAAATGGCAGAAAAGGGATAGGATACAAAGGTAAAGTATCCCAACCTAAGAAAGTCAAGGATTTGGTTATTAAACGCACTCCTCTGAAAACTCACTTTACCTATGGGCACACACATGACTTAAAATATACCAGTAATGATTTCTCTGCTAAACCAAAATTCAAACAAAATTTTGGTAACTCTAACAAACTAGGACCCAAAAAGATATGGGTACTTAAGGATAAAATTGTATATGTAGCAGGTATTTTTGACAGTAAGACTGAAACACCAACCCTGGTACCTAGACTCTGGATGCTCTCGACACATGACGGGAAGAAAGCATATGTTCCAAAGCCTGAAGCTTAAATCTGGAGGCTACATAGGTTTTGGATGCAATAAAAAAGGGAAGATCATTGGCTCTGGAACAGTTGGTAACAATAATCTTCCTTCTATTACTAATGTTCTGTTAGTAGATGGATTAATGTATAACTTGTTATCCATAAGTCAATTAAGTGATAACGATTATGATATAATCTTTAATAAAAAATCGTGTAAAGTTGTTAGTCAGAAAGATGGATCTATCCTCTTTAATGGAAAGAGAAAGAACAACATTTACAAAGTAAAACTTTTTGAACTAAAAATTCAGAATGTAAAATGCCTATTATCTGTTAACGATGAGCAATGGGTCTGACACAGAAGATTGGGGCATATTAGTATGAGAAGAATATCTCAGATTAACAAACTCAATCTGGTCAGAGGACTTCCTAACCTGAAGTTCAACTCAGATGCTCTATGTGAAACACGTCAAAAAGGTAACTTTGCAAAACCCCATTTTAAAGCAAAAAATGTTGTTTCTACCTCTAGACCATTAGAACTTTTGCATATAGATCTATTTGGACCAGTGAAAACTGCATCCATTAGTGGCAAGAAGTATGGATTAGTGATTGTAGATGACTATAGCAGATGGACATGGGTAAAGTTCTTAAGACACAAGGATGAGTCATACTTTGTGTTCCTTGCTTTCTGTAAACAAGTCCAAAATGAAAAGGATCTTATAAATGTTAAAGTCAGAAGTGATCATGGTGGAGAATTTGAAAACAAAAAATTTGAAATATTTTTTAATGAGATTGGAATCTCTCATGATTTATCTTGTCCTAGAACTCCCCAACAAAATGGAGTTGTAGAACGAAAGAACAGAACTTTACAAGAAATGGCCAGAACCATGATCAACGAGACTAACATTGCTAAGAACTTCTAGGCAAAAGCAATTAACACATCATGTTACATTCAGAATATAATCTTCATAAGACCTATTTTGGATAAGAATTCATATGAACTGTGGAAGAACAGAAAGCCCAACATCTCGCATTTCTATCCATTTGGATGTATTTGTTTTATTCTTAACACCAAAGAACATCTGAACAAGTTTGACTCTAAAGAACAAAAGTGTATTATGTTAGGATACTCTGAATGCTCTAGAGGCTACAGAGTATACAACATAGAAATACAAATTATAGAAGAGTCAATCCATGTTAGATTTGATGACAAGCTTGGCTCCCAAGAGTCAAAGCAAAATGAATCTCTTGTAGATATAAAAGTCCAATTTACAGCTACTGAAGACACTGCATTAGAAGTTCCCAACAAAGGATCACATAAAACATCAGAAGGAGATATCACAAATATTACAACAACATCTGAAGAACCTCTCCATAAAAGACTATTCAGAAGCAGCCTAGCTCATCCTGAAGAAAAAATCCTGGGAAATAAGGAAGACCCAATCAGAACAAGATCCACATTCAGAAACTTTGAAGAATCTCTCATGGGATTAGTATCTCTGATTGAGCCAACTTCCATTGATGAAGCTCTTCTGGAAAATGATTGGATACTGGCTATGCAGAAGGAATTAAATCAATTCACCAGAAATGATGTGTGGGATCTGGTTCCCAAACCAAAAGGGTTCAACGTCATTGGAACAAAATAGGTATTCAGAAACAAGCTGAATGAACAAGGAAAATTCATCAGAAATAAAGCACGGCTGGTTGCACAAGGTTATAATTAGCAAGAGGGGATAGACTATACAAAAGCCATTTCTCTAGTCGCCAGGTTAGAATCTATCAGACTTTTAATTTCCTTCATTGTGAATAATGGAACCACTCTCTATCAGATGGATGTCAAAAGTGCATTCTTAAATGGATACATTGATGAAGAAGTTTACGTGCACCAACCCCCTGGTTTTCAAAATTCCAAACATCCAGAATATGTTTTCAAACTAAAGAAATCACTATATGGTCTAAAACAAGCTCCCAGAGCTTGGTATGAAAGACTAAGAAGCTTTCTGTTAGAAAATGATTTCACTAGAGGGAAAGTGGACACAACCTTATTCTATAAGCCATTTAAGAATGACATTCTAGTTTGTCAAATTTATGTAGATTATATCATTTTTGATCTAGTAAAGCCTCTATGGGAAGAGAATTTGCTAAGTCTATGCAGGCAGAGTTTGAAATGAGCTTGATGGGAGAACTCAAATTCTTACTGGGCATTCAGACCAATCAAACTCCAGAAGGAACCTACATACACCAGAGCAAATACGTCAAAGAACTTCTGAAGAAATTCGACTTATTAGAATGTAAGCCAGCCAAGACTCCAATGCATCCTACACGCATTCTAGAAAAGAAAGAGGTAAGTAAAAAGGTAGAACATAAGATCTACAGAGGTATGATTAGTTTTCTCTTATATCTTACAGCTTCAAGACCTGATATTCTATACAATGTATGTTTATGTGCCTGATTCCAATCAGATCCTAGAGAATCTCACTTAACAGCTGTTAAGCGAACTTTCAAGTAACTGAAAGGTACTACTAATCTTGGTATGTTTTATAGAAAAACCAGTGGATATAAATTAGTAGGGTACTGTAATGCTGACTTCGCTGGAGACAGAGTAGAAAGAAAAAGAACTTCTAGAAGATGCCAGTTTCTGGGAGAAAATATGAACTCATGGACCAGCAAGAGGCGATCCACAATTGCATTGTCAACAGCTGAAGCTAAATACATAACAGCTGATGGATGCAGCACACGGATGCT
Organism: Vicia faba; assembly: GCA_948472305.1. Taxonomy (NCBI): domain Eukaryota; kingdom Viridiplantae; phylum Streptophyta; class Magnoliopsida; order Fabales; family Fabaceae; genus Vicia; species Vicia faba. The sequence continues at coordinate 811,292,680 of OX451736.1, read as the reverse complement.
CTGGATGAAAAGTCAGCTTGAAGACTTCAATATATTTGAGAGTAACATTCCTATATTCTGTGATAACACTTATGCAATTTGTTTATCTAGGAATCCTATTTTACATTCTAGGGCTAAGCATATAGAAATAAAACATCACGTTATTAGGGACTATATTCAAAAAGGAATTATTTCCTTAAAATTTATTGACACAGACCATCAATGGGATGATGTCTTCACTAAACCACTTTCTGAAGATAGGTTTAATTTCATTCTGAAATATCTCAGCATGAAATTATGTCCAGAATAAGAGTTTTATCTATATATTCTTTAACCCTCAGAATTTTATGTTTTTTTTAACATCTGATCAATAATTTTTCAGAAGTTAGAAGGACAGTTGCATCAGGATCTATCCAAGAAGACCTGAATAGTCTCCAAACAGTTCTTTTCAAAGATAGAAGCATGCAATTCACATCATCAACATTTTTCATCCTCTCACAAGCGTGCTCCTAAGGCTGAACACGCGTTCAAATTCTGAAGGGATTAAAGCTTTTATTGGATGCATTGAGACGCATGTTATATTGGTAACTGTTTTATGTCCATGCCATCTCCCTATTTTCAGGACTCATTAATGCTATGTAATCATTAATTTTTTCATTTTCTTGATGATTAAGTTTTTAATTTGCTTATAAATACAACATTCACTTTCACTCTCACTTCTTCTCGCTACTATTTTCTCTCTAGTTTTTCGTTTGCAAAACCCTCTTTCAAAAAACCCTCAACAATCTGTGTGAACAATGGCTTCATCTTGAAGCGCTAAGAATCCTCAATGTGCTGCTGGTTCATCTTCGTCAACTGCAGAAAGATACGAAGAACCGTCAAGAACTCTTTTGACCCCCATTGATTCACTAGAGGTTCTCTACGAACTCATCATTGATTTTAAAAGCATGAAGGAAAGCGGCTATGATCTTACAGCAGTTGTGGAATTTCAAGGATGGACCAGATATTTTGATAGTCTTCTGGGTCCAGTTTTCCCAAAATTGTTCAAGGAATTCTGGATTCACGCATCCACATCAAATCATCAAGTAACTTCATATGTGATGGGTAAGAAGAATGCAATCACTAAAGATCTGATTGCGAGGTTGATTGGTCATAACGGCGGAGGAATATGTTGCAGCGATATGGCTGAAAAATGTTCTGACCTAACAACAATCTCGAGAGAAATTTTCACCTCTGGGAAGCCATCTAACAAAATCAAAGATCTGAAGGACTACTTTAGAATTTGGGCAAAAATTATTCTGGGCTGTATCAACCACAAGGAGCCAACAAGCTCTCCTGATTACATCAACATTGATCAACAATTTCTGTTGTACTTCATTGCAACAAAGGCAAAAGTAAACCTTCATCATCTGCTATTCAACCATCTGAGAACAAGTGTGAAGGAAACCAGAGAAGATGAAAGAACTCAGAGGGATTGGATACCTCTGGGTAGGCTAATATCAAATATTCTGACTGAAAACAAATTAGTAGAATATTTGACTGAAGCTCAGCAGATCAGCACTCTGGAGGCATGTGTTGGAAAACCTCTCAATGCTAAGAATCTGAAGAAGATGAAGATCATTGAAAGAATTAAGAAGGGTCCAACTATTGCAACAAAAGAAGTCATCACATCAAGAAGAGTCCTTCTGAAATATTTCCCTTTGTTCTCTCAAATAGATGCTTCACCAGAAATCATTGTCAGATATCTGGAAGCATGCAAGATGGATGGGACTAATCTAGGGTTAAACATTCATGATCTGCATCAACATGCTCCGGAAGTTGTCCTCAAGAAATCCATAAAAAGGAAAGCTACAGGAGAAGGATCTTCTCAGAAGACACCAAAAGCTGCTAAGAAGAAAGGTAATTCTTCTTTTATTTCTGTTGTAGAATCAGTGATTTTTCCAACATCTGAAACACCCTCCTCTCCAAAACTAATAAAAGACCCCTCACCACAAACCTTTGATGATTTTGATATAGAATTTGACCCTTTAGTAACTCTAGAAAACATTCTGAACGAACCACACTCTCCTAATCCACATCTTGAACAAAATCAACCAGAACTTGCTCAAGTTCTTTCTGATACTGATCAATTTGATCCAGAATTTCAAGCTCCCCACATAGAAAATCCAAATATTGACTCTGATACCACCACACCAATTCCTGGAATAACAGAACCTCTCATGGTTCGACAACCTCTCTCAATCCACGACATTCCAGAAATTCCATCACCTTATCATTCCACTCCACCAAACACACCTCCATCACCAATTATCATTTCTGATTCTCCTTCTCCCTCTCCTATTAATCCTCCAGAAGATTACCCAAGAACTGTAATAGAATTAGAAGCGTTTGATCACCTTGCCTCTAACTCACACAAAATTGCTATCCCAAAACCAAAACCAACTATCACCAAGGCATATGTTGGTAGAAATTTACTGATTTTTGAAACAGATAATTGAATAGGTTAACTCTTTGAATCTAGCTTGCTTAGAAAATCTGAATCCTGATGCTTCTGATTCTCACTGTAACCAGTTCAGAAAATGGTTCAATTCTAAATCCCAGAAACTGAAGGAGTTAAGCTATGAAATGGCCCAACAAAATTTCTGTGATCAGCTGAATGTTTTCAAAGATCAAGTTCTGCGTCACTGGGAAAAGAAACCAATTCTTCTGCTAGACAATGCTCCCTGGAAAGAGCGCCAGCCTTCAGAAGTTGATGAACCATGCTCTGATAAGCTTCCTCTGGTTATTGTTAAATAAAAAGGCAAAGAGTCTGAAGAAGCCATTGATTCAGAACCTGCTACAACTTGTTTTGAGAAGCTTGCACCTTCTTTGGATATACCTTCCTCATATCTGATTATGCAAACTCTGGAAGAGTTGAAGAAAGAAAATGCAGTGATCAAGGAAAGATTAGACAAGCAAGATGAAACATACAAAGAAATCAAAGGAATGTTGGGAAAACAAGAGGAATCAAACACTCAGATTAAGAGCTTGTTGGAAGCGTTGTTCACACAACTTCCTCCACCTCAGTCTTAGTTTTTTTAAAACTTGTTTTCTTTACTGTATTCATTTTTCTTGTTTTGTTTGCCTCTAAACGTTTTATTGCAATCAAGTTTAATACAACTCATCATTTAGCTCTGAATATTAGTGTTTATATTGCTTTTTGATTCTTGACAAAAAGGGGGAGAACATAAGATATTTCTAATAATAGTATATCGAGACATAATCTCAAACATTTTGAATATCATAACTTCTCGTTTTTTTTTTCTGAAAGCAAAACAGGAACAAAACTCTGATGAAAACAGAAGTAGATGCATCAAAAGCTCTGATCAGAATGAAATTCAGGGAAGTAATTCATCTCTATTTGAGTACTCAGCTCATGGGGAGACCCTATATTACTTTATGTTCTGTTTATTTTGATTGAAATATCCTAGTTTTTGTCATCATCAAAAAGGGGGAGATTGTTAAAACATAGTTTGATTCTACAACCCTTGTAAGAATTTTGATGATAACAAACACAAAGAATAATTATGCACTTTAAAATTATATTCTGTTTTGTAGAGAAGTTTTGATGGAAGAAGATCAGAAGATAAGCTACAAGGCTGTTCCTGCTGTGAATATAGACAATTCTACAAAAGCTCTGATGTAAGAAGATCAGAAGTTGTGCTAAAAGAAAGATGTTTTAACTCTGATTACACAACTCTAGGAAAGTAAGTCTAACGCGGCAAACAGGATCTTATGGCTTTGACCTTCAAAAGTTCTGAAGCAAGCAACAACATATACTTCAATGTTCTGAAGCGTTACTAATTAAATATTTCCATTTTAAGAGTAACGGCTAGAAGGGAACAAGGATATTTATTTTTGGAAAGCACCTTAACTGTCATTAATCAAGTTTCCAAATGATCATCCATGTTGCTCCTATTTAAACAAGACTTGAGGATAAACCGTTTACGATTTTCACAACACTCAACAACACTACAATATTTTCTAATCCTCAAACATACAATACTTTCAACTGTGTAAAACATCACTATACTGTGATACTATTTTGTAAGAAACAATATTGTACACTGTTTTATTCTTATATTGTTTAGTGCATTTCCTTGAGAAAAATTGGGTTGTGGTTATACTCAAGAAGACTTTGGCAGTTGTCAAAGTAGACTTGTAACCAAGATTGATTAGTGGATTAAGACCTCGTTGGAGAGAGGTGAAATCACCTTGACGGGTGGACTGGAGTAGTTTGAGTTCAAATGAACTAGGATAAAAATCAACATGTTCTTTCCTTTGAATTTTAAGATTCCAATTTAACCCCCTTCTTGTGTTTTTCCATTCTTCATGTTGCGTTGCGCACATTCTGCTAACTCCAACGCATCGTTGGCGCAGTGACAAGCTATGCGTTGTAGGAGGATAATGGTGTGGGTTCAACACCCACTCTTGAAATTTGTTTTCTTTTTTATCTCTAACCTTTTTGTCATTGTTTTCCTTCCTTAATTATTCTTTTTGGTAAACTAAATTCTTTTTTTCCTAATATTTTTAACTAACCCAAAAATAAACTTTTTCCTAAAAACCCTAATTAATTAGGTTTTGGGTTTTTTTAATTAACTTTTTTTCAAAATTAACTTTTTTTTTGTTAATTAAAATTAATTATATGTTTAGGTTTATTTAATTAATTATTATAAATCATTCTTTTCATAAAAAATCACCAAAAAAATTTTCTTTTCTATTTTTCTTATTTTTACATTTTCTTAGATCAAGTGTATAGGGTGCGTTTTATGTAATAGCGTGGCTTTATTTTCCGCTTTCCTTCATTATCATGTAATTGCCTCCTAGTATGTAATAGTTGTAGGATTTTCTTTTCTGCACTTTCTCTATTATGTATCTTCCCCAAAGCTTTGTAATAGCCTAGGTTCACGTTTCAGCCTTTATCTGTTGCAACTATATTCTATACTACTGCTTAGTAATTAGGATTTGTGTGGCAAGATAAAACCAAACGCTAGAAAACCTAATTTCAAAGATAAATAACTGAAACAACACACTTGCACACTTGCACACTTGCATCTCTAGGGTAGCCTCTCTTTGTTTCCTTCGGAATAAACTGTCATGTACCTCGAAAGTGGGGATGCTTTAGCAAAGAACCTCGATACAAAATATCATATTCCCTCGATGAACCTTCGACATTGCCTTTCGAAAAATGATCTAGTCTCTTACAGAACTGCTAAAGCATCCTTACAAGTTGCCTTTGATGACCGTACGATGACCCTTCGCCTGTCCCTTCATATCCAACAGATAGGGCTTCCTACTAACTAATGGTAAAGATAACACTCCCTAAAGGAGAAGGAAAAGTACAAGAACAACCTTGAGTGGGTAGAATACTATTAATCGCTTGCTCATAAATTTTACAAACAAAACATTCTCACATCACCACTTTTCAAACAATGAAATATTTTCAAAAACACTTTGTATACACTCTTGAGGAATCCTATAAGAGTCATTACAAAGTTCGCCTTACATTGGAAAAAATTTCAAATTATTTCCAAAAAACTTACATAAAAAATAAAATTTTCAAAGTGAGCTAAGCGATTAAGAGCCCGTAGATAACTACGGATGAAAAGGGTGTTAACACCTTCCCTTTTCATAACCTACCCCCCGAACTCAAAATATATCGAAGGTCTTTCCTATTCTTTTCACCTTTCTTAAATATTGGATAAAAGAAATGTCGGTGGTGACTCTAGCTATCCGCACATTTGGATAAAACCAAAAAGTCAGTTCTCCCACCGTATTACAGAACTGGCGACTCTGTTGAGGACTACTTAAAAAGAGGGGTTACCTTAGAGTCTTAGATCACCTTTACTTGCTTTGTATGCTTTGTTTGCTTTATCTATGAGGATTGCTCGATTTTAAATTCTTGCAAAGAACCTACACCCGGATCTAGGAATGCCTTAGGTAAGTAGCAATAGATAATGGATATTATACGACATAGACCGATATGGTTGAAGTGGTGGCTATGTTAGTGTAACGATTTGGTTTGTACCGATATTCTTTGAGTCAGTCGAGGATAACATTGGGCTGCCGCGTGGTGTCATTAGCACTAACTGACCTTTAGAATTTTAATTGACCCATCTTAGCCATTAGAAGGTAGTGAGATAGCCGACTTTTGTGCAGTCCAAGGTTGGTTGATACTCGATGCTATGCTCATTGAGAGTCGATTTTTGGGATATTTTGGTGGCAAGTCAGTTGTCGTGCTAAAATAAAACTTGCGAGAAAGATCAGTGATATGAGATTCCTAGAATCCGATTACTATTTTTATGACAGGTTGAGCCAACTCGACTTAAATAGAAAAGGGTATTTACCTACGGACCTCATGCAAGCCTTTAAACCTAAGGACCCTGTGTTCTTTGTTTGTGTTTGCTACCTCTTCAAACATGACATCATGACATCATACCATAACATTTTCACTAACCATTTCAACGATCTTAGGGACCTTTGGTGCAAGTTTATCATGAATCAGACTTCTAGCAAGGGGCAAGAGGATTTACTTTCCTCTAACCAGATGTTATCAAAGACCGAAGAACATTCTTTTGAGTCAAAAGATAAGACCCATTCGACATGGTGAGCTTAATTCCTATAGAAGGACGTTCATAAGCAAAGACGTGAAGTTCTTCGGTCAAAGCTGCAACTAAAATCAATTTCTGAAATTTCATTTTTATTTATCTCGCAAGATCCTTGAAAACATTGCATATGCATCTACATACCATATGCGTCATATCATAGCACGTATTTCCAAAGACAAGTTTTCTCATCTTCTTGTTGTTTATTTCAGTAAAAGATGACTCTCGAACAAACCGTCAAAGATCTTCAGGCCCAAAATGCTCAATTCCAACAAATGTTCCTGGACTCAGCCAAGGGGCTGGAAGAGCTGAAGACCCTCATCACCAAAGAGAGGAAGAAGAAGACTAGGAAGCCAGTCGGCATCGTCAACATGGAAAGAAGATTCAAAGGTCCAGCCAAGCAGGTGCAAGCTTTTTACATTCAATCAGATGAAGATAGAAATTAAGAGGAAGATGGTAAGAGTATCAAAGCTGAAAGGGGGAGCAACCTTGGTTCTAACAAGATTCCCGATGAAGAGGAAGAAGACTATTCTGATGAAAAATACAAATATCTAGAAGACAGTTTAAATGCTATGGAGATCCAGAGAGTGCCTGGGTTAGATTTTGAAGAGCTGGGCTTAGTCTCAGGAGTTATTATCCCTCATAAATTCAAGGTCCCTACTTTTGCAAAATATGATGGTGTTTCTTGCCCTAAGCTTCATTTGAGGTCTTATGTTCGGAAGATCCAACCCCACACTACTGATAGGAAGTTATGGGTGCATTTATTTTAAGAAAGCTTGTCGGGAACACAGTTGGAATGGTTCTATCAACTTGAAGGTACAAATATTCGTACCTGGGAAGATTTGGCTGCTGCTTTCTACAAACAATATTAATACAATGTTGATCTTGCACCAACCCGTGTACAATTAAAAAGTATGATTGTGATACGGTGGCAGAACCGACTGTTTAATACTGGTTTTGCATTTTTTGTTCGCAAATGTCGCGGTAAGCAAGAGTCGCCACAAACTTCTCTTTTATCCAACAAAGGAAAGGGTGAAAAGAACAGAAAAAGACCTTTTTCGAGATTTTCTGAGTAAGGGGGTAGATTATGGAAAGGGAAGGTGTTAGCACCTTTTCCATCTGTGGTTTTCCACGGGCTCTTAGGTACTTGCTCATTTTTGAAAACTGTTCGTGTTTGTGTGTTTTGAAAAAAAATTGTTTGCTTTATGGTAACTCTTGTATCAGTCCTCAAGAGTGTGATAACGTGTTTTTGAAAATAGTTTTTTGAAAAGTGTGTAAGTGTGAAAACTTAGGTTTGAGAAAGTACTTAAGAGTCATCTACCTACTCAAAAAAGGATGTTCTTTTCCTCCTTTCCTTTAGATAGTGCTATCATACTATTAGTGAGTAGCTAGCCCTATCGTCGGATGTTGAGGGAAAATCGAAAGGGACATTATGGTCATTGAAGGCAACATGTAAGGATATCTTAGTATTTAAAGGGACTGTCATCATATAGGCAACATCGAGGGACAAGATCATTTACCGAAAGGCAACTCGAGGGACGTTTAGGGATCATGATCTTTTATGATGACTTTTCAAGTTGAGGGTCGTTGCTAAGGTATCCCTATGTTCGAGGGACATGACCATTATTTTCCGAGGAAACCAAATGAGGTATACCCTAAGGGTGCAAGTGTGAGGAATGTGTTCAATTTTCAGATATTTATCTTATGTTAGTGATCTAAGGATTGATTTGATTAATCTTGTCAGGCACACCTACTTACTAGCAATTATATACAAGCATATGAGAATGTAAAAGCGAGAAATAAAGTCCTACAACTATTATAGGGCTTCAGGACAGTTACATAAAAGAGGTGCAAGAAAATAAAGTGTAGAATTTTAAATCTAGACTATTACATTCCATACTCAGTTACATTATTATTTAAAATGCGAGAATAAAAATAATGCACGCGAAATGGAATATTACGTCTAAAAAATTCTAAGAATGAAAGTCTTTTTTCTTCTTCTTGGTTTTAATTTAAGAGAACGATTAATCCTAAATTTAGTTCTAATTAAAAAAATAAAAGTTGAATGAAATGAATCCTAATTCTAATATTTTTGGTTTTTTTTTGTTAAGAAAAATAATTTAATTTAAAGAACATAAGTCTAATTTGATTTTAAAATCGATAAAATAACATTAAAATAATTAATTAATTAATTAATAATTTTAGAAAGAAACTAATCCTAATTATTATTTTTTTGATTTTTTATGACTTATTAAAAAATTACCTTTGAAAATCATAAACAAAAATAAAATGAAAAAAGAAAATAAGAAAAATGGGCCTAGTTAAAAAAACAAAAAAAAAGGGGGGTGTTGTTGTCAAAATGCTTGGCCCAAATCAGAATTCGCGATGAAATTCAGTGGGGAGCGCCTTTGATGGCTCATGGTACATCTGCGTATGGTGGCCTTCGATTCCTGCGTTAAAACTCAAATATAACCATACAAAAAGCTTGCAAATATAAGAGTGGTTAATAATGTATGATTCAAATGCGTTTATATCGTATGAATCAAGGAAATCAAGTAAAAACGCAAATCGTGGTGTGGTTGAAACGCGTTTCAGACAGCTTTAAGACTTGGGAATGGTTGGGAACGATCCAGGAGGCTTCCAGGAATACATTTGAGCCTTTGTTTTGGATCAAAACCATCTACAATTTGAAATTCAGTTTTAACAACTTTGGAATTTTTGAATGAAATATGCAGCAATTCTTTAGGCTTTCTGTAGAGCTTTTTGAAGAGCTTTAGGAGAGCTTTTTGAAGATATTTTTGAGAGCTTTTTGGAGAGTAATTTTGTGCTCCCTTTGGCTTATAATGTTATGTATTTATAGATGGAAGATAGGAGTGAACAAAAATGGTAAAGAATCAATGCATTCATGGCCTTGGAGACAAGGATAAAACACATTGAAAAATATCCATATTTGTGATATCTTTGCCTCTTTGTTCACTTGCATGAACCTGGTCCCTTTGGATATATCTTGCACGAAAATATGGGCCTTATAATAGATCAAATCAAACCCAAATGTCATGACCCATTATTCTTTGCATTTTTATTTAATTTATTTGATTTAATTCATATTTAAATGGATAAAAATTCAAATAAATAGAAATAAAAATAAAAATAGTGAATGGTTAGGTTTATATGTCCTTGGGTATGTCATAAAAATATTTTAACCCTAAAAGTTAGGTCCATTAACTTAAAAATGCAATTTTGCTCAAAGTTGACTTCATGCATTTTTCATAAATTTTCCCAACTTGTGTAAACCATAACTTGCTCAATTTTAATCTTTTGAAGATGATATTTGACTTTTTGGAAATCCTAAGATGTCTACTCCAATCCCTCTTTTAATCAATTTTGAATTTGAAGATGTTATCTTGATGTAAAAGGTCTTGGAAAAAAGTGGCTTTTGTTGACTTTCTAAAAATGACCTGTAATGTATGAACTTGTATATTTAAAATGATGCATTTCTTGAACTTTAGGGCTGAAGAGAAGTTATAGGACATTGTATTCTATTCAAAATAAGCTTTTTTTGGAAAATTTATGATAAATTATGAGAAAGTTATGCTTGGTAAAAGTTTGGTTGACTTTTCCTATAAAAACCCTAATTTGCCGTTTTTGACTTTTGATGGGTTAGGAGCATTTCTTGATCAAATATGGATATCACTTCAAAATGTTTATGTTGACCAAAAATTTTGAAGTTTGACTTTACATGGGCCACAGTTGACTTCTGACCTAGCATGTATGATTTTCCAATACTTGAGCATTTGACTGAGCAAACTTTGTTGAGCAAGGTATGAAGCCTGGCATGGATGATCTTGAGGACATATTAGGAAAATGGAGAACATTTGGGATCCTTGGAGCTCAACCATCTTGATGAAAATTGAAACCCTAATTGGGGGCTCATTGCCTTAGGAGGAAAATGGTCTGGTCAAATCTTGGTCAACCTAGGGCAAGTTGGGAACCTCTAGGAGTATGTCTTATGTGAAAATGGGAGGGAAAATTTTGGGGTACAACAATGATTATAGGCTCAAACGAAGGCTTTAAAGAGTATGCCCAGAAATGGAGAGATCTGGCAGGAAGGGTTCAACCTCCTTTGTCTGATAGGGAGCTGGTTGACATGTTTATGGGAACTTTGACAGGTCCTTTCTTTAATCATATGATTGGAAGCTCTTCAGCCGGGTTCACTGAGTTGATATTAACAGGGGAACATGTTAAAGACAGAATAAAGAGTGGGAAAATTTAGGTGGTTGCATCTTCAAGTACTGTGAAGAAGACGTTCAACACAAAGAAAGAAGTTAACGCTGTGTATGGCCATAAGGGTCGTGTTAGAGGTGACCACAACCAATCTGTGGGGGTTGTGCTAATTTCTAATCTTGTTTCAGTGCAAAAACATCAGCAAGGCAACCAACATCAGTCAGACGCACCCAAGATACAATTTACCAAGATCAACATGCCATTCTCTCAGGCATTGCAACACCTATTGAAAGCAGAGCTGATAACATTGAGAGATCCTCCTCAAAATCCCAACACCTCCTCTCCTCGGTTCAATCCTAATATAAGGTGTGCATATCACTCCAACAGTCTCGGACATGACACTAATGGCTGTTGGGATTTAAAAAATAAAATTCAAGATATGATTGACTCCAAAGAAATTGAGTTTGATCCTCCTGATACCCCCAATGTGATTACTGCACCTATGCTTAAGCACGACAAAGGCATTAATGCTATTGATGACGTTTCTTATGTTTCTTTCGTAAGTGACTTAACTACTCCCCTCCTGATTATTAAGAAGAATCTGTTGTAATCCGGTTTATTTCTGGGTTGCATTAAAAGATGCTACTGCTGTGCAGCCCAACCCAATGGCTGCAAACTGCTGAAAGAAGGTATTCAGCGTCTGATGAATAACCATATAATTATAGTGGAGAAGACTCCTACTATTGAAAATTTGTTTCAACACTTGGAGCTTGAAGAGGTATCTGTAATTTATAGCACTCCAGTAAGGATCATTGCCAAAGGCCATGTGAAGATTTTGGCTGCACCTCGAGTTGCTCCTCTGATAATCACTGCACCCGGACCAATCCCATATTCCTTTGACAAGGTTATCCCTTGGAATTATGGGGACGACATCTACTACCATGGCATCAAGCAAGAACCATTGACTGTTGAAAGTGAAGGTACTGAAGTTACTAATTCCAATGTTCACAATATTGTTGGGACCAGTAAAGTTACTAGAAGTGGAAGGGTTTTCTCTCTAGAAATCTCTCAGAAGAATGTTGCTACACTGGTTCGTGTTACTGCTACTGAGTCAACTACTGAGACTCGTGGCAAAGAACAGATGATTGAGTCTTCCCATACTGAGGCACCTAAAGAAGTTACCGTCGATGATACCTCCAAGCATGAGATGGAGGAAGTACTAAAAATCATTCGAAAAAGTGAATACAAGATTGTTGAACAGCTGGGACAGACTCCCTCCAAGATATCCATGTTATCCATGTTGTTGTGCTTTGAAGCCCATGCTCAGGCTTTGGTGAAGTTCTTGAAATATGCACATGTACCTCAAGAAATCTCCACTAATTAATTCGAAAATTATGTTGCCAGCCTGACGAATTATAATGGGCTAGGCTTTTCTGATGTTGATTTGACTCCTGAAGGAAGGAACTGTAACAAGGCCCTACATGTATCTATTGAATGCAGGGCACTACCTTAGCTCATGTGTTGGTGGCACAGGTTTATCATTGAATGTTGTACCGAAGGGTGCTCGAGACAGGCTTGACTGTGAAGGGGTTATGCTAAAACCCATTGATATTGTGGTGAGAGCCTTTGATGGTTCAAAGAGGATGGTGCATGTAGAGGTGGATATTCCGATCAAAGTAGGTTCGCATGTATTAGACTTTACCTTCTATGTGATGGACATTCGTCTGGCCTATTCCTGCTTACTTGGATGCCCTTGGATTCATGGGGCAGGCGCTGTCACCTCTACCTTGCATCAAAAGTTGAAATGTCCTGTGAAAGGAAAGTTTGTTACAGTTTATGGTGAAGAAGAGTACATGGTGACTCACTTGAACTCATTCAAGTATGTTGAGATGGACTGAAAATTCATCGAAACTCCCTGCCATACTTTTGAAGTTATTCCTCAGATAACTATCGTTACTGAAGATGCTTATGCTATTCCTAAGATTTCCAAGGCTCTGCCCAAAATGTCTTCCCTGAAAGACGCCAGAGCTGGGGTAGAAGAAAGTGGTTATACTACTTGCAATCAGCTTCCCAACATTCATTATAAGTCTGAAAAATTTGGTTTGGGTTTCACTATAGAAGCTCAGAGGGCTGTTCGTCGTGCTTGTGTTGGAAGACCATTATTCCGCGTCCGCAACAATAGAGTCAATGCGGTAGAAGATACTAATAGTGACTACGACCTAGACAGCTGGATTTTTCCCACCACTGGCAACGGGATCAACAATTAGAAGACTGAAGACATTATACCAATCTCCTTTAGTCAGGAGTAAATACTATTTTCTTGTTTCCTTGCTTTCAAGTTTATGGATATGTAATTTTTAAACAATAACTTTAAACCTTGTGCTTTACCCGGGGCACGACAGTCCATTTGTTAGGGTTGTCATTTTTCACCCACATATTTTCATTTAATAAATCATTGGACGTTTGCATTTAAATTTTGCGCTCTTTGTCTTTCTTTTATTTTATTGCTTTCAAAATAGCTATGTGTTCTTACACACCCCCACACGACAAATTGCAGATCCATATCCACCCTGGATCCCATTGATAACAATTCTGCTATTGCCACTTATGACCTCAAAAATCTGATCTACCAAGCAGAGGACGAAGGTGAGGAATATTGTGAAGTACCTGGAGAGCTTTCTAGAATATTAATGCAAGAAGAAAAAGCCATACAACCACATGAAGAGCCAGTCGAGGTTGTGAACTTGGGTACTAAAGAGGACAAGAAAGAAGTCAAGATAGGTGCCAACTTAGAACACAATGTCAAATATAGATTAACCCAGGTGTTGTGTGACTATGTTGAGACCTTTTCTTGGTCGTACGAAGACATGCCAGAGATTGATACTGATATTGTGGTTCATGGTCTACCGATGAAAGAAGGTTGTTCACCAATAAAGCAGAAGGTTCATCGTATGCATCCTGAGATGTCTAAGAAGATCAAGGATGAGGTTATGAAGCAATTAAATGCAGGTTTCTTAGCTCTTATGTCCTATCCTCAGTGGGTTGCAAATGTGGTGCCAGTACCTAAGAAGGATGGAAAAGTGCGTATGTGTGTAGACTACAGGAATCTGAACAGGGAAAACCCCTAAGATGACTTTTTCGCTTCCGCATATTGATGTTATGGTTAACAATACCGCTCAACACAAAGTATTCTCCTTCACGAACGGTTTCTCTAGTTATAATCAAATCAAGATGACACCTGAAGACATGGAGAAAACTACCTTCGTTACACAGTGGGGCACTTTCTCTTACAAAGTTATGCCTTTTGGTTTGAAGAACACCGGGGAAACATATCCGCGTTTTATGGTAGCTTTGTTCCATGATATGATCCATCACGAGATAGAGGTTTATGTCGATGACATGATATCCAGGTCTCAGACTGAATACGAACATCTCGACCACTTGCACAAGCTGTTTGAGAGGTTGAAGAAATACAAGTTGAGATTGAATCTGAACAAGTTCACCTTTGGGGTGTGTTGTACCCCAAAATTTGCCCTCCCATATTCTTCAAGATTTGGCAAGATCAAGCTTCAAAATCTCTCAAGGGTTGCACAGTCCAATTGCCTCCCAACACAGTCAAAATTAGGGTTTTGGTTCTTGCAAAGAAATTGAGGTTTCCAAGGGTCCAATCAAGTCCCACATGCCTACATACTTGGCCAAGCATTCATGTGTCAAGTTTCAAGACTCACAGCATCAAGTTGCACAGTCAAAAACCCTAATTGCTCTACAGTCAACTGCAGGGGAAAAATGGTCATTTGACAGTCAAAGGTCAAAATTTTTGGTCAACATCTTATTTTGAAGCCACAATCATCATTTGATCAATTCTTGATCATGATTCTCAAAGCATGGCTCAAAAAGTCTCAAGGTGCAAAAGTTTCTATTTTGGGACAGTTGAAAAAGTCAACTGCAAATTGACCAGGGCATAACTTCTTCATGGTTTATCATAAAAATCCCATCCAAAGCTAATTTTGAAGAGAATTACATTTACTACAATTCATCCTCATACTTCAAGTCCAAGAAATGCTCTCACAAAAAGTTATCAATTTCAACATTATAGGTCATTTTCAAAAGTCAACAAAAAGGCACTTTAAGTCAAAGACCATAACTTGAGATTGGTAAATCAAAATGACATGGGACCAAAGGAATTGGTTAGAGGACTTCAATACCTTTCCAAAATGTCCAAGAACATGATCATAACTTCAACATTGAGCAAGATATGCCTTGGAGAAGTTGGGAAATATTTGGGAATTTTGAGAAGTCAACTTTGCTTCAAAAGCTTCAAAATTGCTAATGGGCCACAAATTCTTCCATGAATCATTACCCAAAGGCTATGCACGACCCATTAAGCTCAAAGGGATTTATTTTCTTATTTTTAATTAATTAATTGAATTTTTATTCATATTAATTCATTTAATTAGATTTAAATCTGAAAAAATATCAAATAATACTTTTCAAATCTTTTTGTGCAGCAAATTCACTCATTATGAGCTAAATATTTCGTGCATCAATTAACAAGGCAATATCTTCCACAATTGGCAAGAGTTTCATGGCAAAGAGATTGAAAAAGATTGGATTTACATGATTGGAAATCAAATATCAAAATCATTAATTCATGGACCTTGGGCTTGGTTTTTTGACCTAATTCCATTCAGATACAAAGGCACAACTAAAACCTAATGCATTAGACACGAAAGCTGCTCAGAAAAAAAGAACCAATTTGCAATTTTTCATTGAAAACTTGAACACTGAAATCCTAGTTACAGGACGATTCAAGACTTGAAAAGCATTCCAATACATTGCAAAAACATCCAGGAAGCGTTTGCAATTGAGAACAAGCCAAAACTTGCAAGGAATTGAAGGATACAGATCACACGGTTTGCCAAAATTCCTTGAATTCCATATCATAATTCATGCACTTTTAGCCAGTTCTCTTGATTGATTTATACTAATACTAACCTTCTGAAGCTAATGATGTAATTCAATTGCATTATCAGGCCTTGTATCGTGATTCACCATTAACGTGTTCTAGGGTTTCAGGACTCAGAAATTGGGGCTTTCCTCATATGGAAAAATTAGACCACCAAACCTATGCCATTGAAATCGTGACATCCAAACGAAACGAACCATGACCTCACGCCCTTTTTATATTTGTCCATGTGATATTCGCTATTTTTGCAGGTTGCACTTAGTGGGGGTTTAGAACCCCCGCTATTTGGTTATATTTGCAGGTACAAAACGAAGAAGACGCATGTGTGTCATCTTATGGTTGGACAATTCAAAAATCTGGCGCGTTCTTTTGGTTGTGTATCATTAATTCTTGTTTTGTATTATATTATTTGTTTTCCATTCTATATTCAAAGCGCGCAAACAGCTCAACTGGAAAGGCATTCGCTTGGTAAACGCTGGGACCTGGGTTCGATTCCCAGGTCCCCCACATATTTCATATTTTTTCCCTTAACATGTTTCTGTGCAGTTTCCAGCCAAAGGTCCATCATACGCATTCACATGCTAGCTTGCCACATAAGCATGATGGTCAATCTGAAGGCTGTCAAAGGATGTCTACCATGTACCTCAGTCAATGGATCCACACGCAAGCACAGAAAGTCAAGCAGGCCTTTGTTATGATGGGCCAAGAATGCTTCAAACAAACCTCCTAAAAGGGCCAGACACCCCCCAATGTTTGTATATTTTTTAATTTTCTTTTCTTTTCTTTTTGTAGTTCTTTTAATCATTTTTATTTAATTCACTTCAAATAATTTTCTTTTCATAATAAAACCAGAAAATCAAAAACTAAAAATATGTTTAATTAATATTTAATTCACTATTAATTTATTTTGTAAATAAACTTTAATAATTAATTTAGTAAAATTAGGTTTTCAATTTTAATCTTTTCTTAAATAAATAAAATAGGTAGAATTAGGGTTTTTAACCTTTTCATCTTTTTTTTAATAAATAATTTCCTCATTATTATTATTATTATTAATTACTAAATATTTTGTAAATAAACATGTACATTAATTATTTAGTAAATTAAGTTAAACTTTAATATTTTTCATTAATAATTAAAAACAACTTAGAATTAGGGTTTCTCTTGATTTTCAATTTTCTTTATTTTCATAAACATCAAAAAACCTAAAAAATATTTCTTTTCTTTAATTTAATAATTAATTAACTTTTAATTCAATTTAATTTCAAAAGGGTCCAACGCCCTCGAACGTTCAACTTTAACTCTTTCGCGCATTTATTCTTATTTTCCTTTGTGAATATCATGTAACTGCTCAAGCCATGTAATAGTAACTAGGTTTTACTTTCCGCATTTTTACCAAACGGGTCTTTGTATTTTGGCGGTGTATAGACCCGCGCCTTGTAATAGCGTAGGATTTATCTTTCCGCATTTAAATTTCCGCACTTTTAAATTCTAATTGCATGAAAGAATGAATGGCTAATTAAAAACAAAGCGTAGCTCACCATAACATGTTCAAAGATAATTGCTAAACTGAAAACAACACACAAATTCACACACCACTTCTAGGGTACGCCTCACTGTTGCCTTACCTTTGAAACGTGGTCGTCGAGTATAGGACGTTTTAGTAAGTCCTTATGTCCATGATCCAGTTGCCTCGAAACGGTTGCCTCGGATTAAAAAAAGGATCAATGGCATAAGGTTAGCTTCTAAGGTGCCCTACTGTTGCTCTGGTGACCACACTGTCCCTACAAACAAATTGACCCGAACACCTCCAACGGTGGTGCTACCTACCTCTCAATGGTGGGATGGCACTACCTTAAGGACATTTACACAGCCTAATTCCTTAGGGTAGGTAGATGACTCATGGGTACTTGCTCTCTTTCAAAAATAAACAAAACAATCTTTTCACACTGACACTTTCTAAAAGATTTCAAAACAAACGCTTCACAACACTCTTGAGGACTGATACAAGAGTCGAATTAAAGTTTTCAATGAAACTTTTTTCAAACCCACGCACTTTTGAAAAGCAAACAAAGATTTTGAAAACATAAGAGCAAGTACCTAAGAGCCCATGGATAACCATGGATAGAAAGGGTGCTAACACCTTCCCTTTCTATAAATCTACCTCCTGAATCGAGAACTATTCTCATAAGGAATTTTGCTGTGCTTTTGTCCTGTCCATGTTGGAGAAAATAAAAGACGGTGGCGACTCTTGCTTCCGCGACATTTTGCGAACCAACGTTAAACAGTCAGTTCTAAATCCACCGATCACAGGGTGATATCTGGTAAACTCCTAGGTTTCGTCATCAGTGGTAAAGGTATTGAATTCGACCCTGCCAAGGTTAAAGCCATTTAAGAAATGCCAACTCCCTGTACTGAGAATGAAGTCAGAGGTTTCCTGGGACGATTGAGCTATATTTCCAAATTTATTTCCCATTTGGCCGCAACTCTTGAGCCAATCTTCAAGTTGCTGAATAAATATCAAGTAATGAAATGGAAAGATGATTGTCAGATAGCCTTCGATAAGATCAAAGAGTATCTTCAGGAACCTCCAATTCTGATGCCACCATTTGAAGGAAGACCTCTGATCATGTATTTAACAGTGTTAGAGAACTCAATAGGGTGTGTATTGGGGCAACACGACGAGTCTGGTCAAAAAGAGCATGCAATATACTACCTTAGCAAAAAGTTTACCGACTGTGAAACAAGATACTCACTGCTTGAGAAAACTTCATGTGCTTTGGCATGGGCTGCTCGCTGACTGAGACAGTATATGTTAACTCGTAATACTTTGTTGATCTCTAAGATGGATCCAATAAAATACATATTCGAGAAACCCGCTCTCTCTGGAAGAATAGCAAGATGGAAAATGGTCTTTACAGAATATGACATTCAGTATACTACTCAGAAGGCAATCAAAGGGAGTGTACTAGAAGATCATTTGGCTCACCAAGCTGTAGATGACTATCAGTCTATGAATTTTGAGTTATTGGATGAGAATATCATGTTAGTTACATATTGTGAAGAACCTGGGTCGTATGAAGGACCTGAGTCAGGATCCCGATGGACTATGCTTTTTGATGGAGCTTACCACACACTTGGTAATGGAATTGGTGCTGCGAATATTTCTCCCAAGGGTTTCCATATTCCCTTCATCTCTATATTATGCTTTGGCTGTACTAACAACATGGCCGAACACGAAGCGTGCATCATTGGTATCAAAGTTGTTATTGATATGAGAATCAGGTTCTTGAATATATATGGAGACTCAACCCTGGTAATCAGTTAGATTAAGGGAGAATGGGATACAAAGCACCCAAATCTCATTCTTTACCAAGAGAATGTGCTGACATTAATTCCATACTTCGTGGAAATCACTTTTGAGCACATCCCATGAGAAGAGAATCAATTGGCAGACGCATTGTCTACCATGTCATCTATGTTCAAATTCGGATGGGATAATGAAGCTCCTCGAATTACCATAGAGAGACTAGACAAACCAGTACATTGCTACAAAGTTGATACTGATAGAGTAGAAGAAAAACCTTGGTACCACGAAGTGAAAAGATACCTCAAAGCTCAAGAGTATCCTAAAGAAGCATATATTAATGATAAGAAATTTCTATGGAGTTTCTCTGCCAAGTTATTTATAAGCAACATAATTTAGTATAAGCGTAACCATGTTTTGAATCTTCTTCGTTGTGTAGACAAGAAGGAAGCTGAGAAGATTATGGAGGATATTCATGAAGGAATCTTTGGTACTCACTCCAGTGGGAACACGATGGCTAAGAAAATTCTGAGAGCGGGTTATTATTGGTCTACTATGGAAATTGATTGCCATCACTGTTCTAGGACTTATCACAAATTCCAGATTTATCCTGACAAAGTACATGTGCCTCTGGTTCCTTTGAATGTCTTGATAGCTCCTTGGCTGTTTGCAATATGGGGCATCGATATAATTGGAGAGGTTAAGCCTATTACTTCCAATGGACACCGTTTCATCCTGATCACTATTGATTATTTCACCAAGTGGGTTGAAGCAACCTCATTTGCCTCTGTTACCAAGAATGTTGTGGCCTAATTCATTAAGCATAACCTTATATGTCGGTATGGAATTCCCAAAAGGATTATCACAGACAATGGTATCAATCTCAACAATACTATGATCACGGAACTCGGCACGCAGTTAAGGATTAAACACCACAATTCTTCTCCATATCGACTGAAGATGAATGACACAGTGGAAGCCGCCAACAAGAACATCAAGAAGATCTTGCAGAAAATGACAGTAACGTACAAATATTGACATGAGATGTTACCGTTTGCTCTTCATGGATATCACACTTCAGCACGAACATCAACTGGGGCAACTCCGTTCTCTCTAGTCTACGATACATAAGCTGTCTTACCTGTTGAAGTTAAGATTCCTTCTGTAAGGATTATGAAAGATGCATATTTAGATGAAGACGAATGGATTCATACTAGGCTTGACCAAATAAATTTGATTGATGAAAAAAAACTTGCGGTTGTCAGCCATGGTCAGATATACCAGAAGCGCATGATCAAAGCCTTCAACAAGAAAGTCAAACATCGGGTATATTAGGTTGGTGAGTTGGTAATAAAGTGCATCATCGTACCACAAGGTGATCCCTGGGGCAAATGGACTCCCACATAAAAGGACCATTTGTGATGAAGAAGACATTTTCTGGCGGTGCTATGATACTTACCACCATGGTCGGTGAATATTTTCCGCACCCTATAAACATGCACATAGTCAAAAAATATTACACATAAAAGAGACCTGCTAGGTTGACTGGCCTAGGAAAAAATAAGGGCATTCCGGAAAACCAAAAGGGTACGACTATGTCCCGTTGGATAATCTACTTACAATAAGCTTTGTTATCGATGTCATGTTCAAATGGTACAGATCAATTCAGTCAACTTCTTCCGACAACAAGGGATGATATGCTTGAAGATATAAGGGCAATAGCAGAGTTGAAACTCGATGGGATCATTTCCACATAGATGTTTTTATTTGTTTACCACTTTGTACTTTTCATTTTACAACGATTTCCTCTTACTAGGATTTTTGTCTCTTTGTATAAAACTGCCTGTTTATAGGGAAATTCTCAATATAAATATGTTTAGAAATTCAAATACTTTCTCTGCTTTGTCTTCCAAAACCTCCAATGACTAAATTGAATGAACATGTGTATTTGAATATGATTATTGTTAACAAATATGTGCATACAAACAGGATTAGCATTTAATAAAGACTATAGGATTTAGGATAATGTTCAAGTCGTCCACAAATCCCCACAGAGAAATCCTTGCAGAGCTATTTTCACAAGCTCATCCCCGACATGGATATATTCCCCAGCAAGTCTAATATGCCTTCAGACAGAAATTGGGGCATGTTCCAGTAGTTCACCTTCATATCCCTAAGGAATAGCTTAACATGATCATCATCCCCAATAGGTCCCCTAGGATATTAAGAAGTTTGATCATTTCCCCAGCATACGTTAGAAACTTCCTCGACGCAGCCTATGAAATTTCAATCCTAATCATAAATCATTGCCTCGACATAGTTTACGGGAATTTAATTCTCCAACAGAGTTTATTTCTCCAACACCGTGAAATCCCCAACAGATTTCTTTTCTCCAGCAGGGTTTATTTCCCCAACAGAGTTTATTTCTTCGATTATCATAATTCCCTGATAGGATCTCTTCCCGGCCAGATGTCATTCAAATTTTTCCTCCCCAGAAGAGTCGACATCCATATCTTAAACTTGGTCAGATAGTACATTAAAGGGTTACTTATCTCTCTTATCCCCAAGCAGAAGTCGAACATCCACAATGGAGTATCCTCAAACAGAAAGTAGGAATCCCCAGCGAAGACGTTCTAGACAATATTTAAGATTCATATTCTTCATCCCCAGCAATAGTTATAAATTTATTTTCCGCAACCAAAGATGTTATACGAAGCTAACATTGTCGTCAACAACATCTTACGTCCATACATCATTTACAAAAATCACACAATATGCATATGAAACACATATAGCATTCTCATTTATTTTGAGAGCATCATTACGCAATGAATTAAATACATCATGACATTGCATAAAAACTAACTTTATCTTCTTTCAGGTTAGTTCGCAAAATAGATAAACATTGCCAATACATATCCTAGGTACATTCCAGATACGATCGAGATGTAGATCCATTCTGATACTCATTTCAGTATATCTTCCAGATACCTCCCATATACGATCTAGATGTAGGTCCATTCTAATATTCATTCTGATATATATTTAGATACAGCTAGGCGTAGGCTCATTCTAATACACATCTCTGATATAGTCAGGCGAATACTTATTATGATATCCTTATAGATACATCCAGACATAGGCTCATTCTAACATAGACCTCAGATACAGCCAGGCGTAGGCTCATTCTAACACAGATCTCGGATATAGTCGGACAAAGACTCATTCTGGTCCACTTATAGATACAGTCAAGACATGGAATCACTCTAGGATATCATTCAGATACAATCGAGACAGAAGATTCATTCTGACACTCCCTAGCATGTCTGCTAGATACAGTCATACATAGACTCATTCTAGTATACTTCTTAGATACAGTCGAACGAAGACTCATTCTGATACTCCTATCAATAGTTACTTAAGATGGAATCTATAAGCCCATCTTCGACGATACTCCGTCATCTTTCCGAATGGAATCTTTAAGCCCATTCAAGCAATATTATCAACCAACAGTGTTATCTCATGCACTTGCTAGTGCAAATTTCTGGGCACTTAAGTGTTCAATCCTCTTCTACCTTCAGTTCACGAATGGCGGACATGCCAATATAACTCTTAAGGTTTAATAATATTGAACAGGAGCATCTGTTGTACCCCAAAATTTTCCTTCCCATTTTCTTCAAGACATCTTCTCATGCTTCTAGGGTTTTAATTTGCTCAAGGTTACTCAAGAATTGGTCAGATAAGTTCTCCTCCTAAGCAGATAGCCTACAACTAGGGTTTCATTTTTCTCAAGGCAAATTGAGCTTATAATGCCTCAAGTGGATTTCATGGTTCCTCATATGTCTCTAAGAATTATCATACCAAGTTTCAAGCCTTGCATCACAAGTTTGCTAGTCAATTGCTCAGATGATTGAAAATCAACTGTGTTGGATAAAAAGTCAAATGTGGTCAATATACAGTCAAACCTCAAGGTTTTTGGTCAACATCAAGTTTTTTGAAGTCATATTCATCATTTGATCAAGGGTTGATCATGATTCATCAAGAAAACTCAAGATTCATCAAAAAATCAAAAGTTGTTAAATTAGGGTTTTCTTAAGGAGAAGTCAACTGAACTTTGACCAAACACAAATTTCACATGCTTCATGAGTTTTGTTTCAACCAAAGCTCATTTTGAAGGAAATTAAATTCCTTACAACTATGTCTCTCTAAGCTCAAGTCCAAAAAATGCTTCATTTGAGAGATATGGGCCAAAACATTATAGGTCATTTCAAAAGTCAACAAAAAGACACTTTTTGTCAAGGAAACTTACATCAAGATATATTCTTCAAATGAAAAAATGAATAACATAGAGATTGTATAGGACATCTTGAGCTTTCTAAAAAGTCCAAGATCACATTCATATGATAAAATTGAGAGAGTTATGATTGGTGCAAGTTGGGAAATTTTGAGAAAATACATGAAACCTAAATTGATCAAACTTGAAATTTTGGGCTAATGGGCTTATGTTTCAAGGTCCAAATAAGTTTTAAACCTCATAGTGAACCTTTGAATCTTTCATACACCCTTTGGTTTTTATTCCATTTATTTTGATTTTATTTATTTAAATTCAAAATAATTTAAATAAATAAGAGGCTTTGATACAAAGGTCCAAGCCCACACTTGTTTGACCTAATTCACACTTTATATATTCTCTTCACTCAGACAGCAAGACCACAGACCCTTGCACAAGATCACCATTCCAAAAATTCCAAAAAAATTATCAAAAACTAGGGCAAACTACAAACCCTATTTTCAGTCTCTTTCAAAGCAAGACAATAATCCCATTCGACTTCAGGGACACCATAGGGTGAGAATGGATCGATCGTGATGATCCAAAGAACCTAAGACTCGTGTTATGCATAACCGATTTTGGTTTTTTCATAAAATTCATATTGTTGTTTTCATGTTTTTTTAATGCATACTAACTTTATTAACATGCATCTGAGATGTCAATATGCAGGATAAACCCATCGCATGGTCCCCATGATGATCGAATCACGTTTGGCCATGTTTGAACGGTTTCATACTATTTATATCGTATCTCTTTGTACAGGGAGAATCAGCCAAAACCAATATCACCATTGAATTCGCAAGGCCCAAATTATAGGGGTAGGATATCTTTGAACCACTAACATTGCCTATTTTACAAGTACAAGAAACACAATCACTAGAGAAGACGACTGGAGCTAGGGATCTGATGCTTCTTCGGTCCAGTTATTTGGTTTATTTTATGTTTAATCGTTTCCATTAATGTACTGGATGACACAGTCACCCCAGTGGCAAGTGCGTGTGTAATACGGTGGGAGAACTGACTTGGGTGTTTTATGTTTTATCGCAAATGTTACGGATAGTAAGAGTCGCCACCGAATTTTATTTTGTCCAATAAAGGAAATGGTGAAAATAATAGAAAAGACCTTTTGAGAATTTTCTTGAGTTCGGGGGGTAGGTTATGAAAAGGGAAGGTGTTAGCACCCTTTTCATCTGTAGTTATCTATGGGCTCTTAGTTTCTTGATCACTTTGAAATGCTTTATTTGAAATGTGTTTTTGATTGGGGAAAGTTTGAAAATATTTTGAAAACGCCTTTGTTTTTGAAAAATTTGTAATGATTCTCGTCTCTATAAGAATGTATACAAAGTGTTGGTTTTGAAAATAGTTCAAAGAGATATTTGTTTTTTGAAGATGTTTTGAAAGTGTAAGTGTGGATATGGTTTTGGTTTGTGAGCAAGAAACTACGAGTGTCCTACATACTCAAAAGGTATTTGTTCTTTTCCTCCTCCTTTATATGTTGCTATCTTCCCATTGATTGGTAAGAAGCCCCATCATTGGATGTGAAGGGACGGGCGCGGGTCAACCGTATAGTCATAGAAATCAACTTGTGTGACGCTTTAGCAATTTTCGTAAGGGACTAGATCATTTACCAAAGGAAACATCGACGAACATCGAGGGACTACGATATTTTTTATCTAAGGGTGTTGTACCCCAAAATTTTCCCTCCCATATTCACTCAAGACATGCTTCTAGAGGTCCTCAATTGCTCAAGGATGACCAAGAATTGATCAGACAAATTCTCCTCCTAAGGCAATGAACCTCAACTAGGGTTTCAATTTTAAGCAAGATGTGTGAGGCTAAAGGATCCCAAATGTTATCCATTGTCCTAATATGTCCTCAATATCATCCATGCCAAATTTCATGCCTTGAACAACAAGTTTGCCCAGTCAATTGCTCAAATGCATGGAAATCAACTGTACTAGGTCAAAAGTCAACTGTGACCCAAATACAGTCAAACTTCAAGATTTTTGGTTAACATAAACATTTAGAAGTGATATACATCATTTGATCAAGGGTTGATCATGATTCCTCAAGAAATGCTCCTAGTTCATAAAAAGTCAAGAATTGCTAAATTAGGGTTTCTATAGGAAAAGTCAACCAAACTTTGACCAAGCATAAATGTCTCATACTTTATCAGAAAGTTTCCAACCAAAGATCATTTTTAAGATAATCTAATTCCATACAACTTCTCTTCAGCCCCCAAGATCAAGAAATTCACCATTTGAAATATATGAGCTCAGACGTTACAGGTTACTTTCAAAAACTCAACAAAAGCCACTTTTTGCCAATACCTTTTACATCAAGATAACATCTTCAAATGCAAACGTAATCAAAAGAGGGATTGAAGTAGACATTTTTGGCTTTCCAAAAATTTAGCAAGTTATGGCTTGCCCATGTTGGGAAAATTTTGGAAATTTTAAGAGTGGTGCATTGAGCAAATTTGAATTTTTGGGTCAATGACCTAACTTTTTAAGGTTCAAATATCTTCCTAAGGTCATAGAGGACCTCTAATCTTATTTTTGCATGGCCTTGCATTTTCTATCTATCTTTTACATATTTATATTAATTTATTTCAAATAAATATAAAATAAATGGTACAAAATAATTGGAAATGGGCTTAGGCATTTGGGCTGTTGTTTTGACTTGTCTTGAAGCCCAAGATTTCGTGCACAAGTGACCAGGTTCATTGAAGCAAGGAAAATGCATGTTTTGGCAAATTTGGAAGGCTTTGAATTTGTTGGATTCTTGTTGGAAAAATGAGTTATGGCCATGATATTTTCCATTCAATGGTGTCTCCTCCATCTACACTATAAATACATCACTTTGGCAAGCCAAACACACGCATATACACTGTAGAAGAGTGCTACCAAAAATTGCACAGTATTGTTAAAATCGTGAAAACTTAAAGTCACACTTCCAACCCTTTTTAGTCCAATCCAAGGACTCCATTATCCTCCCAAGACTTCCAGGAGTTAAACCCAGTCCGTATCCACGCCTAAGATACCATGAAAGTGACCAACCGGATCACTCATTTTTTGGTAAATTTCTTAAATTCGTATCTTTGATTTCATACTAAATTAACCATTCTCAATGTTTTATTCGTATTCAGGGAAATATATAGAGCAAGACCAACGAAATACATGTGAAAAAGGAGCTAGAATAAGATCGTGCCATTTTTAGGGCACAATCTGTGTTCTTCACTATATCTCACTTTACAGGTCGTTCCAGAGTGAATAGACCCCATAATCAGATTCAGTGGGAAATTTCGTATGGGGTAGAGATCTTTGCATCCATTTATATTCACGTTTGTTGATTTTTGCAGGTTTGAGTGATCGGAGAAGACGACCGGAGTTTGACTCCGACGTCCCTCCGGTCGAACACATTGTCGTTCCCCCATTGGCCAGTCAAAGCAGCACGCCCGTTTTTGAATTTCAAATAATAAAGTTATTTTCTTATATAATAATTTTGTTTCGTTATGAATAACAATTGAAACAATGGCTCAGCTGGAAATGAGGCGTGTGTATAAGGGAGAGGACCTGGGTTTGAGCCCCAGGTCCAACATATTATTTTTCTAACGTTCGTTAACTACAAATCTAATACGCGTTAGCTACGCCAGTCCAGCATGTGCCTCCAGATCACCACCACTAGATCTTGATTGATCTAGATAAAAAGGTTCCAGCATGCAAGCGCACCATGAGCCATCAAAACTACTCCCCACTGAATCCTAGTACAGTTTCTGGGCTCCCTCTGGATTGGGCCCAACGTTTTTACCAGCACACTCCCATTTTGTTTTTTTTATGCCAGGCCCATTGTTTTGTTTTTATTTTCTCGTTTTTATTTTATTTTGTTTATTGTTTTCAAAAATCATTTTTTAACAAGTAATAAAAAAAATACATTTAGGTTCTTTCTAAAATTATTAATTAATTAATTAATTAATTATTTTAATTCTGTTTTATCAATTTAAAATCAAATTAGACTTAGGTTCTTTATTAATTTAAGTCATTTTCTTAATAAAAAAATACCAAAAACATTAGAACTAGGATTTATTTCATCCAACTTTTTTCTTACTTCTCTAATTAAATTTTAGATATTTACTTCACTTAGTTATTTTATTAAAATCAAATAAAAAACAAACAAAAATGTGTTCTTGTTTACTTAGGATTTTATTAGGTTTTTAGACGTTTTTTTATTTCGCGTGCTGATATTATTATGTATCTGCCTATGATTTGTAATTTTATCGCGCACGCATTTTATTTCCTGATTATGTATCTGTCTATGGATTTTAATAACCCTAATTAGGATTTTTATTTTTTCCTCACTTTACATTTTAGTATGATATAATTGTAACTGTCCCGAAGCCTTGTAGTAGCTGTAGGACTTTATTTCTCGCTTTTATATTTCTTATATGATTGTATATAATTGCTAGTAAATTAGGTGTGCATGACAAGATTAATCAAATTAATCATTAGATCACTAACATAAGATAAATATTTGAAAAAAGTATTATTGCACACTTGCACCCTTAGGGTATTCCTCACTTGGTTTCCTCGGAAAATAATGGTCATGTCCCTCGAACATAGGGATATCTCAGCAAAGACCCTCAATTTAAAAGTCATCATAAAGATCATAGTCCCTAAACGTCCCTCGAGTTTCCTACGAGAAATGATCTTGTCCCTCGATGTTGCTTATATGACGACAATCCCTTCGAAATGCTAAGGTATCCTTACATGCTGCCTTCAATGACCATAACATCCCTTTCGATAGACCTCAACACCCGACGATAGGGCTACCTACTCACTAATAGTAGGATAGAGATATCTAAAGGAAAGGAGGAAAAGAACATCCCTTTTCGAGTAGGTAGACTGTTCTTAAGTACTTGCTCAAAACCAATTTCTTTTCACACTTACACACTTTCAAATTCCTTTTCAAAAACGCTTTATCACACTCTTAAGGACCAATACAAGAGTTACCATAAAGAAAACAAAAACTTTCAAAACACACAAACACAAATAATTTTCAAAAATGAGCAAGTACCTAAGAGCCCGTGGAAAACCACGGATGGAAAGGGTGCTAACACCCCCCCTTTCCATAATCTACCCCCTTACTCATAAAATCTTAAAAAAGGTCTTTTTCTGTTCTTTTCACCCTTTCCTTTGTTGGATAAAAGAAAAGTCGGTGGCGACTCTTACTTACCGTGACATTTGCAAACAAAAAACGCAAACCAGTATTAACAGTCGATTCTACCACCGTATCACAGAATTGGTGACTCTACTTGGGAAAATATAAATGGGGTTTACCTTAGGGTCTAGATCATTTTGCTTCTTTGTCTGTTTGTTTGCTTTACTTTTAAGGGTGCTGTTTGGGTTACTATATATCCTACACCCGAATCTGGGGAAACCTTGCAGGTAAGTGGCAATAGATCGTGGAAACTGTGCAGGGTATACCGACACGATTGAAATGATGGCTATGTTAATGCGAAACTTTGGTTGGTATCGGTAGCCCTTGAGTTAATTAAGGAGAATACGGGGCTGCTACATGGTGTCATGAAGCGTCAACTGACCTTAGAACCTTTAATTGAACAACTTGGCCATTAGGACGTAGTGAGATAGCCGTATTTGGTGTATTCCCAAAGTCGGAAGATACTCGATGCTACACTCATTGAGGTTTGACTCCCGAGTTTTGTTTGGTTGCAAGTCAGTTGCCTACCGAACAAAACTTGTGGGAATGATCAGTGATATTGAGATCCCTTAGAACCCGGTTACTATTTATAGGACAGGTTGAACCAATCCAAACTTCAAGAGGGTATGACCTTAAAACCCATGCAAGCCTTAAACCTAAGGTCTTTGTGTGATTTGCTTGTGCTTGCTATATATGTGATTTCTTAAGCATAATCATGACATCATAACATGGCATATCATACTAACCATTTCAAGGATTTTCTAGGGCTTATCTTTGTCTTGTTTTGTAGGACATGACATCCGCTCGCAGGAACACTATCCAAATCAACCTTGTGAAAGTACCTCCTCAACTCAAGGACTTAGCATCAAGGATTCCTGAAAGTTCCCCCTTCACTGAAAAACACGGTCGACTCCTCAACTTGGTCACTTCAAACCCCGATGAAGAAATGTTAAAGGTGCTCTTTCAGTTCTTTGACCCGTTGCACCACTGCTTCACTTTTCCTGATTACCAGTTAGTGCCTACTATGGAGGAGTTTTCTCAGTTATTGGGGGTACATATCCTTAATCA
This sequence comes from Vicia faba, assembly GCA_948472305.1. Classification (NCBI taxonomy): domain Eukaryota; kingdom Viridiplantae; phylum Streptophyta; class Magnoliopsida; order Fabales; family Fabaceae; genus Vicia; species Vicia faba. Next base: position 811,262,945 of record OX451736.1, on the reverse strand, counting down.
TCTACCATTCAACGGTACGGAAAGAGACCCAAAGCCTGAAGAGATTGCTCAAGCTCTGTCTTTATAACGGTCTGATGTAGTGGCAAATTGGGAAACCAGAAGAGGTGTCCAAGGATTTCCATTTAAGTTTCTATTTGAGAAAGCTCACTATTTTTGGGATAACCTGGATTTACAAGCTTTTGAAGAAGTGCTGGCTCTTCTCATCTATGGGATGATACTATTCCCTAACACGGACCAACTCATAGATGTGAATATGGTTAAGGTTTTTCTGTCTCATAATTCGGTGCCTACTTTACTTGGGGATATTCTACACTCTCTGCATACTCGCACTCTAAAGAGAAGAGGGACCCTTCTGTGCTGCACTCCTCTATTGGCTAGGTGGTTTATTTCGTACCTACCTCGGTCTATTTTGAAGAATGAGCAGGGTATGAGATGGTCTAATAGGTTGATGTCCCTTACACATTTGAATATTCATTGGTGTTCTCGGTCCTTGGAGAATGTCACCATCAATAATCACTGTGGGGAATTCCCTAATGTCCCTCTCTTAGGCATTAGGGGAGTGTTTACCGTGGTAATTGGTAAACAACCGCTGATCTTCCAAATGGTTACTTATTTGGTTACTCGCAGGATCGATCAGATTGATCCTAAGACATGGTTGATTTTGGGGTTTTGATTAAGTTTGATAATGGTTAAATGACAAGGAAATAAAGAAACTTTAGGTAAATTGCATGAAGAATGTAAATTGCATGAAGAAGTGGACTTGATAAAATAAAGGAAGGCTTGAAATAAAGGTTTTCGACAGGAAAAGTAAAGGAGAAAGCAAGTAAAGTTTCTGGAAAATAAATGACTTTGATTAATAAAAGTGGTGTTTCACACATACATTCTCAACAATTCTTTCTCACACGCTGGGTACTCGAATCTATATGAGTGACTTGTATCTAATTGTGAACACACGCGAAAAATTGCGTGAACTACTACTATTTATACTAAACACATCCCAAGTAACCGTTGGCAGTTACACTGCTTCGAGATGACTCCACTTGGCACGTTCTCAGCGTTCGACGCTCCAGATCTTTGCACGTTGTACCTGGTAACTGCTGGGAACCGTTTTCCCTCCAAACGTTTGAATTTCAAACCGTTCCACTCTGAACAATCGAACACTTTCATCGAGAAGCATCTTCGACGAGAAACACCTTCGACGTCGAAGGCAACCAAATTCTCCCTTGGAAGAAATCCTCTAAGTACACTGCCATCTTCTGATGGGTATTTCGACAGACCCAGCTGGTCGAAAACATCTTTCAGCTTTAATGGCTGATATTAATAAAACAAGGGTGTCGAATTTAGGAGCCAACAAATTGCCCCCCAAGAATGCCTTATTTCGACTCTGAAAAGAAAAAGGCATTCTTTGAAACTCCATTCGACACCTGTCTTTTCATTCTTAGTCACAAATTAAATTGTGCACTTTTTTGTCTTCTACCAACCACTGACAATCCCAAGGAAAAGCCATCATTTCATCCGTACCTAAGACGTCACCTCAGTACGGCGTGCAGCGTGCCAAACGTCTTTTCAAAAATTGTCATCATGACAATTCCCAAAAATGAGGGCGCACGCTGCACCCTTTCATTTCTGCAGAACGGCTATGTCAACAGGGGGACGCCACGTGTCCCACTACCTTCTGCAACATTAAATGGCATTAAATGGCCTCGAATTTTGGGAATTTCCCAACTACCATAAATAGCGTCAAGTACCCATTGTGGGACTTTTTCACGCTACCTTGCTTTCAAACTTCCTTGAACACAAACTCTCTGCAAAACTTTGCAAACAACTTTGTTCTTCACTTCATCTTCAACCTTAACATCAACAATGGCGTCCGGTTCTTCCACCGCTCCTGGTTCTAACATCCCCTCCAGAAATGCTAAACCCAAGATTTTCTCCACTGCCCCCGTAGTTGCTCCCACAGGCCAACGAAGGATCCCTGAGCCTCTAGACATCGCTGAACGTGACGCTTATTCACGCCAACTCATGATTCCGGTTGGATACTCCAACCAAATCTTCGCCATGTCTGGCCCGCTCAACCCAAGCATCGCTGAAGCCATGAAGATCAAAAGCTTCTTTCCAGTGCTTGAAAAACTCAAACCTGTTGGATGCTCTAAGAAAGATGCAGAGGATAACGAAGATCCCGCTAAGGAGAAAATTGATCTTCGCTTCTTCAATAGGGGTGTTAGGGCTTTTAGGTCTAGCCCTAGCCTCACTCCTGACTATAGTGATTGGCTGGAGAAAATGGAGAAAAGCCAGGCGTCGATCTGGAAAGACCTGGGGATATTCGACCTAGTTATGTTGTCGAAGACAGGTCTTAACTATTCCCCAGAAATGTTGATAGCTTCCTTACTCTTCTGGGATTACACTCATTTCACCTTCCACCTTCCCTGTGGAATGCTGACACCCACACTGTTCGACGTGGCTGCCATCACTGGCCTTCGACCCACTGGGGACTATTTCGACCCAGAGGAAATGTCGGAGGATCAGATTGGATTCTCTGCCACAAAACCAACCTACACCACCTACATCAATTATTACCACGATAAGTCGAGGGCCACTGTGTCGGATGTAGAGCATATCGCGTTTCTAGCCTTATGGCTGTCACGCTTTGTGTTCTGCACAAAGTCTTTACAGGTGACAAAGAAGATGGTCACCCTCGCCACTCAACTCCACCATGGCCAAAATATTTGTTTGGCAGAACTGATTTTGGCGAATCTGTACGAGTCGATTAGCAACGGAGCCACTCTTTTGAAGATCATCGAGAACAGAGCCAGACTGCTGCTTGCAGGACCTTTTTGGCTACTTCAGCTGTGGCTCAATGCCACCTTCGAGTCTTTCTTACCTCAGAAGACTCAAATAAATGAGCAAGCTCCGGAGATAGCAAATAGGTGCATCGAAGGCACCAGATTGGCTCTGCTGACCCCAACTGAAGATGGGTTGGAGTTTCAACAAACTTTCACAAACTTCGTCTTGATGTTTGCAAAAAGGAAAGAATTTGTTTCGACCATGGCTCCCTTTGCTCGACGAAAGGTTGGTCCAGAGTGGTTCACGAGGCCCCATCCTAAGTCGTCAAGTGGCCCTCAGGTCGAAGAACGTACAACAGTGTAGGAAGCATTTCTCACACCAAGAATAATGCCCCTGCGATTCAAGAGCTCCAAGACTCACTTGAGCCTGATCGCGTATCAACCAAACTTGGTGTCTCGCCAGTTTGGTATCATTCAAACACTTCCTTCTCCTATTTTTCCCAGGGAGAAGTCTATGTTATATTTTTGCAACGACTACACTGAAGAGGCTGCCACCAAGCATATCGGCAGGTATGCTGGTCGAACAGTCCTTTCGTTGTTCGACTATCAGCTTAACTTTCTCTGTTCACCATTGTTGTACCCCAAAATTTGCCCTCCCATATTCTTCAAGAATTGCAAAGAGCAAGCTTCAAAATTTCCCCAAGGGTTGCACAGTTCAAGAGCCTCCTAACAATCAAAAACTAGGGTTTTGGTTCTGGCAAAGAAAATGAAGTTTCCAAGGGTCCAATCAAGTCCCACATGCCTACAAACATGGTCAAGCATCCTCATACCAAGTTTCAAGACTTACAACACAAAATTGCACAGGAAAAACCCTAATTGCACTACAGTCAACTGTAGGGGTAAAATGGTCATTTGACAGTCAAAAGTTCAAATTTTTTGTCAACATATCATTTTGAAGCCACAAACATCATTTGATCAATGCTTGATCATGATTCTCAAAGCTTGGCTCAAAAAGTCTCAAGATGCAAAAGTTTCCATATTTGGACAGTTGAAAAAGTTAACTGTAACTTGACCAAGGCATAACTTCCACATGGATTATCAGAAATATTCCATCCAAAGCTCATTTTGAAGATAAACACATTTCCTACAACTCCTCTTCACACTTCAAGTCCAAGAAATGCTCTCACAAAAAGTTATCAATTTCAACATTATAGGTCATTTTCAAAAGTCAACAAAAAGGGACTTTAAGTCAAAGGCCATAACTTGAGATTGGTAAATAAAAATGACATGGGACCAGATACATTGGTTAGAGGACTTCAAGACCTTTCCAAAATGTCCAAGAACATGAGAAAAGCTTAAAAATTGAGCAAGATATGCCTTGTGGAAGTTGGGAAATTTTTGGATATTTTGAAAAGTCAACATTGCTTCAAATGTCTTAAAAATGCTAATGGGCCTCTTTTTCTTCCAAGATTCATCATCCAAGGCACGTGCACGACCATTTGGCCCAAAGGGAAGTTTTTCATCATTTTTATTTATTTATTTGAATTTTTAATTGCTAATAATTCATTTAATTAATTAAAATATATGAAAAATACCAAACCTAAGTTTTTAAATCTTTTTATGCATAAAATACACTCAATATTTCGTGCATGATCAGATTTGGAAAGAATCCATGTGATTGGACATGATTGGTATCAAGTTAGCATGAAAAAGATTGAAAATTGTATGCCATGAAAATCAAAGATCTTTCCATCAATGCAAAAGGTTTTTGGACCTCTTTTTCAACCCTAATCCATCACTCATATATACTGATCAAAACCCTAAAGCTAAAGAGATGAATGCTGCGCCCCATCTCAAGAACCAAACTTGCAATTTTATCAAAAAAGTCCAAAACTGAAAACCATATTCCAATGCGATTCAAGGCCAAACAATCATTCCATTGTGTTCCTGAGGCTTCAAGGAACGTGTTTGAATAAAAATCATCATCCCTAACATCAAGAATTGGTAATTATAAGTCAGACTGTATCCTTCTTTTTGCATAATCGTGTTTTATTATTCAGGCCATATCCATGCATTTTGATTCTTGATTTGTACTAATGAGTTGATTCTGAAGCTAGCAGTGTGATTTAATTGAAGAATCATTGCCCATACGCGAAACTACCATGGACGATTATTAGGGTTCTTCAAATTTCAAATTGGGTACTTTCACCTACTGTAAAATTGAGACACCTCAATACCATGTTTGAAATCAGGAAGCTTGGACGAATATAATATACCCCTCGCGCCTAATTTATATAACCATATGGCCTAATTGCTATTTTGGAAAAGAGTGTATTTTGGGGGGGGTTCAAAACCCCCGCTAACTCCTTTTATGTTTCAGGGACGATGAGGAAGATGATCATGTGGCGAAGCTGGATTGGTCACTTTGAATTCAAGCGCGCGATTTTTTAATTCTACATCACTAACGCCAATTGCTTCTTTTGTTATTTATTCAGTATTATATTTACAACATGCGTTGGTGGTTGAGTTGGTGGAAGATAGCATTCGTAAGCCATGGGACTTGGGTTCGAATCCCAGGTCCCCCTATTTTTTCTAATGTTATTCTATGCAGCTTGCTCCCTAGAGACCACCATACACTCATCAATTCAAGTGTGCCACACGCCTGCTGATCTCAATCCAATGGTCCAGAATCAAGGTCTATGGAATGTCCTGGTCAACGCACACGCATGCTTCCAGAAAAGTCAAACCAGGCTCTGAATATTGGGCCAGAATTGCTAGCCAAAGACCTCCAATTGGGGTCAACACCCCCAAGGGTTTGCAAATTCTATTCTTTTTATTATTTTTCATTATTTGTGCTAATTCAATTATTTCTTTTGGTTAATTCATTAAATTAATATTTTCACAATATAAAAAATAACAAAAAAATCAGAAAGTCATAAAAATATAAATATTTTTTATTTTAGTATTTTTGTAAATAAATCTCATTAATTTAATTTAGCTTTTTAAATTTAGGTTTAATTCAAATATTTTTCATGATAAATTAAAAAAGTGTAGAATTAGGGTTTCAAACATTTTTCATTCTTTTCCTTTTTCTCTCACCATAATTAATTATTTAATATTATTTTTTTATAAATCAAATTGCATTAATTAATTAGGTTTAATTTTAGGTAATTTTCATATCTTCTTAATAAATTAAAAAAATAGCTAGAATTAGGTTTAAATTTCATTTAATTCTCATAAAAAACCATAAATACAAAAACCAAAAAAATACAATCTCTTTTTCATTTTAATTTCATTAATTTAATAATCATAATTTTAAAGGGTCCAACGCCCTCGCTTGCGATTTTTTATTCTCTTCGCGCATTTTATTTATTCCTTCTTGTAAATATTTATGTAATTCTCCCAAAGCCGTGTAAATTTATATTTCTCGCACTTTACTTCTTTATTTTCTGTCAAATCGGGTCCTGGATTAAATTTGGCGATGTGGACCCGCGCCTTTGTAATAGTTTAGGAATTTTATATTTCTCGCAACCTTTTAAACTGCTAATAATTGCATGCAAGAATGAATGTCTAAAATAAAAAGAACGCGTAGATCACCCATGATATGACAAGACAAAAATAAATGAAAACGACACACGAATCACACACCACCCCTAGGGTACGCCTCACTGTTGCCTTGCCTCTCGAAAGGTGATCGTCGAGTAGAGGATGTCTTAGTAAGTCCTCATGATCCGGGAACCTGGCATGAGGGTAGCTTCTAAGGTGTCTTCCTATTGCTCTGGTGATCACTATGTCCCGAACCTCGAATTGACCCAAACACCTCCAACGGTGGTGCTACCTACCTCTCAATGGTGGGATGGTACTACTTTAAAGGACATCTACACAGACGAATTCCTTAGGGTAGGTAGACGACTCTTGATACTTGCTCTAATTTCAAAACAAATTCAAAACTACTTTTCACACCGACACCTTTTCAAAAAGCTTTCGAAAGCAACTTTTCAAACACTCTTGAGGACCGATACAAGAGTCGAACTGGAATTTTCAAACAAACTTTTTAAAACCCACAGTTGAAAAGCAAACAAACCATTTTTGAAAACACAAATGAGCAAGTATCTAAGAGCCCATGGATAACCATGGATAGAAAGGGTGCTAACACCTTCCCTTTCTATAATCTACCTCCCGAACCGAGAGCAATCTCTATAAGGAATTTTTTTGTGCTTTTGTCCTTTCCATTTGGAGAAAATAAAAGACGGTGGCGACTCTTGCTTCCGCGACATTTTGCGAACCAGCTTTAAACAGTCAGTTCCAGATCCACCGATCACAGAACTGGCGACTCTGCTGGGGACTACTTTAAAGTGAGGTGTACCTTAGGACTAAGATCACTTGTGTTTTCAATTGCTTTGACTCGTGTGCTTTAAATTGTGGGACTGTCTTGGGAGTTCTATAGATCCTAACCCGGATCTGGGGGATACCTTCTTAGAAAGTAGCAACAAGGCTGTGAGGGAACTGTGCGGGGTATACCGACATGGTTGAAGTAGTCTGCTACGTTGATGTGGCACTTTGGTGTGTACCGGTAACCCTTGAGTTCAGTCAAGGAGAGTACGGGGCCTCCGCGTGGTGTCGTGAAGCATCAACAGACCTTAGGAACCTTAATTGAACTATCTTGGCCTCTTTAGGGTAGTGAGATAACTGACTTTGGTGCAGTCCGAGGTTGGTTGATACTCGATACTACACTCAATTGAGGGTTGCTTTCCTGGAATATTTCGGTCGCCAGTTCAGTGGCTAAATCGAAACGATGAACAATGAAAGCAATCCCGTGATATTGGGACCCTTAGAACCCGGTTACTTCTAATAGGACAGGTTGAGCCCACCAACTTCAAGAGGGTAATACCTAGACCCCATGCTGGCCTAAACCCTAAGGGCTTCTCTTGTGTGACTTGTGTGCCTTCGTACGTGACTACTTGCATGCTTGTTATCTGACACTTGAGTTTCTTGCAGGTTTTGTTTATAGTCCTTAATTGGGACTCATAACAAAGTTTATTAAGTTTCTTGCAGGTTTTGGTTATAGTCCTTAATTGGGACTCATAACAGGGTATCCTAAGTTTTTGCAGGTTTTGTTTATGTCCTTAATTGGGACTTATAACAGGGTTTACCTACAGTATCCCATGCATAGCATGACATCATACCATTGCATACATCCCGCATAAGGATTAACCCATTTCAAGGATCTCAAGGGTCTGTGAGGCAGGTCAGGATGAACCAACTATCCAGCGAGGGGCAAAGAGGATTTATTTTCCTCTAGCCAAGGTTGTCAGGGGCTATGACCCACTAGACATGGTGAGCCTTTGACCCTTGAAGAAGGACTCTCAACAACATGAAGTTCTTTCCATCAAGATACCAAATTCAAGTTCTAACAAATTTCTTGTTTACCCCGCGAGATCCTTGAAAACATTGCATATATATACATATATGTCATTGCATTACAAGTATCCCTTTTTTACAGGTCACTTACCTTCTCCGCTGTTTATTTCAGCATCATCATGTCTTCTGCACCGTCCAACGAACAATCTATCAAGGCTCTCCAGGCTCAGAACGCCCAGTTCCAAGAGCTGATCATAAATTTGGCCCAGGGGCAACAAGACCTGAAGACCCTTCTCTTGAAAAAGAAGAAGAAGAGGACTGTTTGGTTCAACCCTAGACGCCGATCTGGGAATACACTGCAGAATGAGGCAGATCAAGCTACTTCATCTGTGGGCAAAGACAGTCCCCAAGGGAGAGAGGTTCCTAGTCCAGTGGTCTCCGACAACGAGACAGAATTCAATGATGAGCAATACCCTCCCGCTGAGGACAAGTACAAGCAGTTAGAAGACAGGCTAAGTGCAATAGAGATACAGAAAGTGCCCGGCCTGGACTTCGAAGATCTAGGTCTGTCTTCTGGGGTAGTAATCCCACACAAATTCAAGGCACCTGCTTTCGCTAAATATGACAGGGCATCATGTCCTAAGCTGCATCTCAGGTCTTACACCAGGAGAATCCATCCCTACACGGCTGACAAAAACTTATGGATCCATTTCTTCCAGGAGAGTCTTTCAGGGACTCAGCTCGAGTGGTTCTATCAACTGAGTGGAGCCAACATCCGCAGCTGGGAGGACTTGGCCACTGCATTCTACAAGCATTACCAGTACAATGCCGACCTCGCTCCCACGCGCACTCAGCTTCAGGGAATGTCTATGGGTGCAGGCAAAGGTTTCAAAGAGTATGCACAGAAATGGAGAGACCTTGCTGGAAGGGTACAACCACCCTTGATTGACCGGGAACTTGTCGACATGTTCTTGGGGACCTTATCCGGACCATTCTTCAATCATCTTATTGCTAATTCATCTGCAGGATTTACCGACCTTATTCTGACTGGGGAAAGAATTGAAGCTGGCATAAAAATGGGAAAATTCAAGAGGCCACATCTTCTGATACTCACAAAAAGCCTTACACGGGCAAGAAAGAGGCTAATGCTGCATACAGTCAAAAAAATCAACATGCAGGGGCAGTCATGATCTCCGGTTCTGCACCACGCCGCCAACCACAAAAGGGAAATCAGCGAAGGTCGGACGAGCCCAAGAGACAATTCTCCAACATTAACATGCCATGGTCACAAGCTCTGCAGCACATGTTGAAGATGAATCTGATTGCGGTGATCAACCCTCCTTCAAATCCCAAGACCTCCTCTCCAAACTACAACCCAGAAGCGAGGTGTGCTTATCATTCTGATAGCCCGGGGCACGATACTGAGGATTGTTGGGCATTGAAGTACAAGATTCAGAACATGATCGATGCTAAAGAGATCGAATTCGAGCCTGCTATGACTCCCAACGTGATCACTGCTCCATTGCCAAAACATGGCTAGGATGGAGAGATTTTCGCTCATTTGAATTCAAGTTGTATTTTTCTTTTCTTGTTCAGATAAACAGTTATCATGTTAAACTCTTTTATTTCATGAATGCATTACACATGTCTGTCTTGATTTAATTACGTTTACTATGCTTAAAACTGCTTTCGCATTTCTGTGATGATCAACTCTTAATTGAAAATTCCAAGCCTCTTGAGGGAGGATGACGAAAATGATATCACAATCTACAGTATGCTTTTGAACAAACCCCGCTGATGAGGTACAGGCATTGTTTCAAATCCTAAACAGTGGAGTTATAAGGAAGATAATCCCTCGTCAACCCCTCTGAGCCAAAGAAGTAGGAGTTTTTATTTTCGAAAATTAAAACCCTTAATCATAACCTGGGGCAGGGTAGTCTTCTCAGTTGATCCAAGTGCACAACGAATGGCACCAAAGGAGTCCTTCCAAAGCAAAAGACCGTGATGGTTCTGAATAATCATAAAGACAGGCAGTCATTATCCCTCAGAAATAAAAACCCATTAAGTCAAAACCTATGAAGGAGACTTACAAAACTGGGGCATCCCACTGACTGTAATTCCAAAAAGGAAACAGTTCAGGCAAAAAAATAGGGATAACAAAATCAAAAAGAAAGAGGTCCTACAAAAAGAAAGAGGTCCTACAAACCCTCAACAAAAAAGAAATGACTGCCCATTCAGAATAAATCATCATTATCTGAACCATCATTGGTATATCAAAGCAAAGGCTCAAACAAGGTCTAACGCACGATCAACTGAGTTTAGGTTTGAAGAACATCACGAAGAGCGGGTGGGTACAAATAATTTGAGCCTTTATCCTTTGTTTCTTAAACCGTGAACCAGGCCACGTTATAACCCTTAAAAGTCCTAACTGAAGCATGGGTTAGTTCGAAAGCATACTGTTGCGAAAGGTATCCTGACTCCTTAAGGCTCGCTGTAAAATTTTGAGTTGACATCACGTTTTACAAAATCCACTTGCCTTTCTTGAAAAAATGCATTTTCAAAAATTTCAAGATAGACATAAACTTTGCATTCTTAAGATAACATTGCTTGCATATGATTATTTGTCTGAACAGCAAAGAACTTTGCGCAACGAATATCCGATGAACGAAGATCTTCTCAACAAAAGAGTCACCTCCAGTGGAAGAAACACTTCCAATCAAGGGGCATGGCATGATCAGTGACCATCATCTGGGGCAGTCCAGTCAAGATCTGGAGAATCACTCAAGATGTCCAATAGCAGGGGCAACTCCCTACATTCTGAGAGCGTGGACATAGTCGGAAAAGTACTACGCATAATCAAAGACCCGCTAGGTTGACACACCTAGGCAAAAATAAGGGCTTCCCGGCGAACCAAAAAGGTTCGGGCAAAAGTAAGGGATGAGATGAAAAAAATCCGTACACCCGGCAAGTCGAAAACCTGAAAAGGCGGCTTGGGCAAAAATGGGTATCCCGGTGGACTGAAAACCCGAAAGGGCGGTCCAGGCAAAAGTTAGGGATTTAAGCGTATGACTATGTCCCGGCATCTTGTCACTTGTCTGCCAGAAGATTTGTCAATGACCTCCAAGGTATCTTCTCCCTTCACCTCAGAAACAGGGGCAATAATGAGTCGTCCAGGCGATCCAGTTGCTTTGTCAATCAAAGTACTAAGGTCAATATAAAGATGATTACCATCTACCTTTACAAATTCCAGATCAACATTGGTAATAAGCCAAGAAAAATCAGTGGACGACCGATCGTGGGTTAATATCCGAAACCAAACAGGACAATCATCCACTTGACCATCATCGGGCAACCCTACACCGGTTCCTTTTCCTTCTCAAACGAAGTCTTACACGGACCTACCATCTCAAATAACCCTACACCGGTTCCTCCCAAAGTCTTACAAGGACTTATCTCATGGTAACCCTACACCGGTTCCTCCCAAAGTCTTACATGGACTTATCGCATGGTAACCCTACACCGGTTCACCCAGAAGTCTTACACGGACCCATCCCAGGTAACCTTACCCCGGTTCCTTCAGAAATCTTACACGGATTTAAAGATGACCTTACCCCGGTTCATCAAGAAGTCTCACACGGACTTATCTCGAAGTAACCTCACCCCGGTTCCTCCAGAAATCTTACACGGATTTAAAGATGACCTTACCCCGGCTCATCAAGAAGTCTTACACGGACTTATCCCGAAGTAACCTTACCCCGGTTCCTCCAGAAGTCTCACACAGACTTATCTCAAGATGACCTTACCCCGGATCATCAAGAAGTTTTACACGAACTTTTTCTGCAGTAACCTTACCCCGGTTCCTCCAGAATTCTTATACGGATTCATTATCAGTAAACCCCACACAGGTTTCCCCCCTCCAAAGATGCAGTTTTACACGGACTCGTCATCAGAAACCCTACCCAGGTTTTACTTCTTCCAGGAGGCAGTTTCACACGAACTCTTCATCAGTAACCCTACACAGGTTCCTTCTCCAACTCCAGACGTAGCTTCACACGAGCTCATTATCAATAAACCCTACACAGGTTTCCTTCAATTCCAAGATGCAGCTTCACACGAGCTCGACCTCAAAGTAACCCTACGCAGGTTCCCTCTTTCAACTTACGAAAGGAACATCTCATAACTCCCCCAGGAGAGTCCAACCAAGATTTCCCCAGGAAAATTTGGGATCCATCTCCCCAAGCAGTAAGCTTATCCCCAGTAGATTCTGGAAGCTTATCCTCGCAGAGCGCGAACGCGTCCCCCCGGCTTTATTCAAAGAGTTATTTCCTTACCAGGATATAACTGGGTTATCCTCAGCCAAAAACCACGGAAAGAGCGTCCTCGACGAAGTCTTCTTATCCCCAGCGAAGTCTCTCAACACTTCCAACTCAACAGGGTACCCCTCTCCCCACAGAGTATTGCTTCCCAACAAGATCACTAGAGTACTTTTCTCCCCGCAGAGTAATCCATTCGCCAAGTTTATCCCCAACGGAGTTATCTTCTCCTACCGGTATTCTTGCAACTAGCATCCCCAGCGGAGACAAAAATCTGTTCTTCAACATCAGCCCAGGAGTGACTTCCTGGCATTCGTCAAGGATTTATTTTCCTAGGACGAAAACATACGTTCATAAACATCGCACTTCCATACATCATTATAGCATGCATATACGCATCATATATTACAAATCTCATTTATGTTGAGGACATCATTGCTTGATCCATATCATGCATTGCATATGACTGACCTTTACCTTTCAGGAAAGATCCGGTTAAGTTCTCAGCTATATTTCAAGACCTAGACCGGTTCAGTTAAATCGACCCTAAGATTTTTCTATTTCTTACCCCGTCAAAGGCCTTCTCTGGTTCAGTCAGATCGACCCTAAGATCTCCCTGTTTCTTATCCAGTTGAAGATTTCAAGACCTAGACCGGTTCAGTTAAATCGACCCTAAGATTTTTCTGTTTCTTACCCCGTCAAAGGCCTTCTCTGGTTCAGTCAGATCGACCCTAAGATCTCCTTGTTTCTTATCCAGTTGAAGATTTCAAGACCTAGACCGGTTCAATTAAATCGACCCAGCGATTTTCCTGTTTCTTATCCAGTCAAAGGCCTTCTCTAGTCCAGCTAAATCGACCCCTAATAGATTTTCCTGATAAAGACTCAGTAGAAGATATCCAAGATTCTCTCAATGATTACTGTTGAGGTTGAAGTCGCCCAAGATTCTCTCAATGATTACTGTTGAGGTTGAAGTCGCCCAAGATTCGCTCAATGATACTGTTGAGGTAGTAATCGTCCAAGGTTCTCTCACCGTTCCTGTTGAGGTAGTAACCATCCCTGGTTCATTCATCACCTTTTGAAGCTCCAGATCCAGCTCCTGTAACCAGTCAGGACACATCTATACAAAGAGTTTGAATACCAACTCTTGTAACATGCCAGGTACTCACTTTTCTTTTGCAGGTACGCAAGTTCTCGCTAAGGAATCTCTTACGCGATCAACACCCAGATGGCATCTGTAAGCCCATCCACCTTCCATCATCTCTCAGTATGGCATCTATAAGCCCATCATCCTACCCATCAATCTCCAAATGGCATCTATAAGCCCATTCCCCACATCACACTACTATGTGAGCGCAAATTTCTGGGCACTCTAGTGTTCAATCATCTTCCACCTTCGGATTACGAAAGGCACGTCAGCCAATCTGCATCATCAGGTCTAAGAAGATTGAACAGGGGCAACTGTTGTACCCCAAAATTTGCCCTCCCATATTCTTCAAGAATTGCAAAGAGCAAGCTTCAAAATCTCCCCAAGGGTTGCACAGTTCAAGAGCCTCCTAACAATCAAAAACTAGGGTCAAGCATCCTCATACCAAGTTTCAAGACTTACAACACAAAATTGCACAGGAAAAAACCCTAATTGCACTACAGTCAATTGTAGGGGTAAAATGGTCATTTGACAGTCAAAAGTTCAAATTTTTGGTCAACATCTCATTTTGAAGCCACAAACATCATTTTATCAATGCTTGATCATGATTCTCAAAGCTTGGCTCAAAAAGTCTCAAGATGCAAAAGTTTCCATATTTGGACAGTTGAAAAAGTCAATTGTAACTTGACCAAGGCATAACTTCCACATGGATTATCAGAAAAATTCCATACAAAGCTCATTTTGAAGATAAAGACATTTCCTACAACTCCTCTTCACACTTCAAGTCCAATAAATGCTCTCACAAAAAGTTATCAATTTCAACATTATAGGTCATTTTCAAAAGTCAACAAAAAGGGACTTTAAGTCAAAGGCCATAACTTGAGATTGGTAAATCAAAATGACATGGGACCAGAGACATTGGTTAGAGTACTTCAAGACCTTTCCAAAATGTCCAAGAACATGAGCAAATCTTAAAAATTGAGCAAGATATGCCTTGTGGAAGTTGGGAAATTTTTGGATATTTTGAAAAGTCAACATTGCTTCAAATGTCTTAAAAATGCTAATGGGCCTCTTTTTCTTCCAAGATTCATCATCCAAGGCATGTGCACGACCATTTGGCCCAAAGGGAAGTTTTTCATCATTTTTATTTATTTATTTGAATTTTTAATTGCTAATAATTCATTTAATTAATTAAAATATATGAAAAATACCAAACCTAAGTTTTTAAATCTTTTTATGCATAAAATACACTCAATATTTCGTGCATGATCAGATTTGGAAAGAATCCATGTGATTGGACATGATTGGTATCAAGTTAGCATGAAAAAGATTGAAAATTGTATCCCATGAAAATCAAAGATCTTTCCATCAATGCAAAAGGTTTTTGGACCTCTTTTTCAACCCTAATCCATCACTCATATATACTGATCAAAACCCTAAAGCTAAAGAGATGAATGCTGCGCCCCATCTCAAGAACCAAACTTGCAATTTTATCAAAAAAGTCCAAAACTGAAAACCATATTCCAGTGTGATTCAAGGCCAAACAATCATTCCATTGTGTTCCTGAGGCTTCAAGGAACGTGTTTGAATAAAAATCATCATCCCTAACATCAAGAATTGGTAATTATAAGTCAGACTGTATCCTTCTTTTTGCATAATCGTGTTTTATTATTCAGGCCATATCCATGCATTTTGATTCTTGATTTGTACTAATGAGTTGATTCTGAAGCTAGCAGTATGATTTAATTGAAGAATCATTGCCCATACGCGAAACTACCATGGACGATTATTAGGGTTCTTCAAATTTCAAATTGGGTACTTTCACCTACTGTAAAATTGAGACACCTCAATACCATGTTTGAAATCAGGAAGCTTGGACGAATATAATACACCCCTCGCGCCTAATTTATATAACCATATGGCCTAATCGCTATTTTGGAAAAGAGTGTATTTTGGGGGGGGGTTCAAAACCCCCGCTAACTCCTTTTATGTTTCAGGGACGATGAGGAAGATGATCATGTGGCGAAGCTGGATTGGTCACTTTGAATTCAAGCGCGCGATTTTTTAATTCTACATCACTAACGCCAATTGCTTCTTTTGTTATTTATTCAATATTATATTTACAACATGCGTTGGTGGTTGAGTTGGTGGAAGATAACATTGGTAAGCCATGGGACCTGGGTTCGAATCCCAGGTCCCCCTATCCTTTCCATATTATTTTTTCTAATGTTATTCTATGCAGCTTGCTCCCTGGAGACCACCATACACTCATCAATTGAAGTGTGCCACACGCCTGCTGATCTCAATCCAATGGTCCAGAATCAAGGTCTATGGAATGTCCTGGTCAACGCACACGCATGCTTCCAGAAAGGTCAAACCAGGCTCTGAATATTGGGCCAGAATTGCTAGCCAAAGACCTCCAATTGGGGTCAACACCCCCAAGGGTTTGCAAATTCTATTCTTTTTATTATTTTTCATTATTTGTGCTAATTCAATTATTTCTTTTGGTTAATTCATTAAATTAATATTTTCACAATATAAAAAATAACAAAAAAATCAGAAAGTCATAAAAATATAAATATATTTTATTTTAGTATTTTTGTAAATAAATCTCATTAATTTAATTTAGCTTTTTAAATTTAGGTTTAATTCAAATATTTTTCATGATAAATTAAAAAGTGTAGAATTAGGGTTTCAAACATTTTTCATTCTTTTCCTTTTTCTCTCACCATAATTAATTATTTAATATTATTTTTTTATAAATCAAATTGCATTAATTAATTAGGTTTAATTTTAGGTAATTTTCATATCTTCTTAATAAATTAAAAAAATAGCTAGAATTAGGTTTAAATTTCATTTAATTCTCATAAAAAACCATAAATACAAAAACCAAAAAAAACAATCTCTTTTTCATTTTAATTTCATTAATTTAATAATCATAATTTTAAAGGGTCCAACGCCCTCGCTTGCGATTTTTTATTCTCTTCGCGCATTTTATTTATTCCTTCTTGTAAATATTTATGTAATTCTCCCAAAGCCGTGTAAATTTATATTTCTCGCACTTTACTTCTTTATTTTCTGTCAAATCGGGTCCTGGATTAAATTTGGCGATGTGGACCCGCGCCTTTGTAATAGTTTAGGAATTTTATATTTCTCGCAACCTTTTAAACTGCTAATAATTGCATGCAAGAATGAATGTCTAAAATAAAAAGAACGCGTAGATCACCCATGATATGACAAGACAAAAATAAATGAAAACGACACACGAATCACACACCACCCCTAGGGTACGCCTCACTGTTGCCTTGCCTCTCGAAAGGTGATCGTCGAGTAGAGGATGTCTTAGTAAGTCCTCATGATCCGGGAACCTGGCATGAGGGTAGCTTCTAAGGTGTCTTCCTATTGCTCTGGTGATCACCATGTCCCGAACCTCGAATTGACCCAAACACCTCCAACGGTGGTGCTACCTACCTCTCAATGGTGGGATGGCACTACTTTAAAGGACATCTACACAGACGAATTCCTTAGGGTAGGTAGACGACTGTTGATACTTGCTCTAATTTCAAAACAAATTCAAAACTACTTTTCACACCGACACCTTTTCAAAAAGCTTTCGAAAGCAACTTTTCAAACACTCTTGAGGACCGATACAAGAGTCGAACTGGAATTTTCAAAGAAACTTTTTAAAACCCACAGTTGAAAAGCAAACAAACCATTTTTGAAAACACAAATGAGCAAGTATCTAAGAGCCCATGGATAACCATGGATAGAAAGGGTGCTAACACCTTCCCTTTCTATAATCTACCTCCCGAACCGAGAGCAATCTCTATAAGGAATTTTTCTGTGCTTTTGTCCTTTCCATTTGGAGAAAATAAAAGACGGTGGCGACTCTTGCTTCCGCGACATTTCGCAAACCAGCTTTAAACAGTCAGTTCCAGATCCACCGATCACAACCATCCTTCGAAGAGTGGTGGAAAAGTTACTACGCTGAAGAGTTTTTCGATGAGAAGGACTTCGTGGGCGAACTTCAGAAGTCTTTTGTTCTTGTCTTGGACAAAATAAAGAAATGTGAGTTCATTCTTCCAAATTATTTTGTCTTTCCCTTTCGACTGGTAGCCTGTTAATTATTTTGTCTCCTTTCAGTTGTTCGAAAGCCTGCAGCCAAGAAAGCTGCAGAAGGCCATCAAGGAGGAGGTCCCTTGCCAAAACCTCCACCAACGGCGAAGACTATAGCACCGACGAAGACTACAACGGGCCATCAGGGGGAAGGTCCTTCGAAAAAGCCTTCTGCACCGGTAACCAGACTTTTATTATTTTCTTCTGGCTTTAACATTCTGACTTTCGATGCAGCTTCTAAATCGAACTCCAATTGGTTTTTAGGCACCTTCACCCAAGAAACGACCAGCACTGACGGTCGAATCTGGGAGTGACGAAGAAGATGATTCTCCCCCTGCTCTTCTTAAAAGGAGAAAGCTGAAGAAGGACGTTCCTTCTCCTGAGACTCGAACACTCAGAATAAAGGTTGCTGGGAGAAAGCCCAGGCCACCTCCAGTAATTATTGAAGAGCCAACGGAGGAGGAACTAAATGTTCTTCTCAATAAACCTGTCGAAAGCGACAATTCCAGCCCTGGGGCTGAAGTTCCTCTGCAGGTAATCTCTTTGACCCTTTTTCAACTCAGGTGTCTATACCCACGTTCGATTATGTCTCTTTCTAACCTAGAAGATTCTTCTTCTTCTTTTCCCAGGAAACCACTGAAAGCTCAGCGCCAAGGACTTCTGAAACATTGGACTCTGCTGAACTCAGTAGGCCACAAGAGAAAGACTTGGCGAACGATGAAGCCAATGCTGAAACAAATGAAGCCAATGCTGAGACAGAGGAACAACAAACAGAAGATCCACAAACAGAAGAGCCACAACCAAAAGAGATTCAGGTGATTGATCTGTCGGAGGAACATCATGACGAAGGAGGTCATGCTGATGCTGGTACTGCTGATCTTCGGGTCGAAGAAAGTCAAGTCGAGGCAAATGCTACTCAACAGCCTCAACCCCAAGACAACGCTGCTGCAAAGGTTGTCACCTCAACAAAGCATAGGTCGAAAGAAGACTTAGAACTCTTGAAGCAAACTGATCCTGTTGGCTATCTGAATGCCATTATCGAGAGCAAGGGAAGTTCGTCTGATATTAGTCAGGAGGCTTCTACTCTGTCGGGGAAGTCCACTGAAACTTCTCCTCTCGATGAGGCTTTGACGAAGGTTAAGGCTCAGTTCTTCAAGAAAGATTTGATGAAAGCTTTGGAGGGGGGCCCTACTGCTCCATCGTATTTGGGGGCTGTTTTGAATGTTGTAGACTTGCTAGCTGTGCCTCCGGAGGTTTCAAGCTTTATCATGGAGTTACACTCCATTATCGATCAAGTCTCAGCAGACTATCAGCGACAAAGGGGCTTTAATAGCCAGCTTGAAGCGTTATATGGCAAAAGCTCTTCTGCATGGACTGCTGTAGCAGAGACGACTTCTCGAATTGCGGAGTTGTCGAAGCAAAAGGCATCTAAACAAGAAGAAGTTGATGCCATAGATCGAGAGAATGCTTCCATAAAGGCGCAAATCGAAGAACTAGAGGCCAAGATGAATGCCAATACTTAGCGCAAGGAGGAACTTCTCTCGACTGTTCCAGACACCGAGAGTCAAGCTGAGATCGCACAGGGCCTAGAATTTGCTGAAAAAGCTCAAGCCTTTGACGGCCAAATTGCCAAGCTTGCCCAGGCGAATGCCTTGTGCAACAAAAGATTGGAGTTGCAGCAAGCTAAATACCTTCGACTCAAGGATTCCATCCCCTTCTGATTGACTCAGCCCTTTAACCATATATTGTAATATGTATTTGACAATATTTCCATTTTGGCTAATTTATAAAATTTTCCATTTTGGCTTATTTATGGTTAATTTAGTCGTTACCTGCTATTTATTTTGATCTCTTGGAGTATAGGTTTATACTTTTTCAAATATTTTCCATTTACTCTCAAGAGTCTTTTATCTTCACCTAACTCTTCGACTTCATAAGCTCCACCAGAAAAAGTTTGGATAATTCTGAATGGTCCTTCCCATTTGGGTGACCATTTTCCCATGCTTCGATCCCTTCGATCCATGGGAAGAATCACCTTCCAAACTAAATCTCCATGCGAGAATGCCTTAGGCTTTACTTTTTTATTGTAAGAGTCTTCTACTCTTTTCTTCTGAAGCCTTAGTAGGTCAAGAGCGTGCAGTCTTTCTTCGTCTAAATCTACTAGTTCGTCCAACATCATATCCCAATAAATTTCAGAGGGAATATCATGGTGTCTCTGAACCCTTGCAGATTGAAGGCAAATTTCTGCTGGCAACACTGCGTCATGACCAAAAGTTAGCCTATATGGTGTTGTACCTATGGCTTCTTTTGGGGACGTTCGACAGGCCCACAAGATCTGGCCTAACGTCTTATGCCAATTTTTTGGCTTCTTCCCAACATGCTTTTTTATCAAGCCAATCACTACTTTGTTCGCTGCTTCGACTTGACCATTTGCCTGTGCATAATAAGGCGTTGATGTTAGGAGTTTAAAGCCTGTTTCTTGAGCGAATTCCTGCATCTTTCGACCGGTGAACACTGATCATTGATCAGTAGTTATAGTCTCAGGAATTCCATATCTAAAGATAATGTTCTTTTGAATAAACTCAATGACATTTTCATGGTCTACATTGACTAAAGGAATAGCTTCGATCCACTTAGTAAAATAATCAATGCCTACCAATATATACTTCTGGCTCTTTGATGATGCTGGTCGAATCTCTCCAATAAGGTCCAACGCCCATCCTCTAAAGGGCCAAGGTTTCACTATCGAGTGAAGTTCGCTTGCTGGTACATGCTGGATGCCTGTATGGACTTGACATTATTGGCAACCTTTGGCGAACTCGACACAATCTTTCAACATGGTGGGCCAGTATAGTCCTTGTCGAAACAACAACCATTTCATCTTATGGCCTACTTGGTGAGCCCCACATTCTCCAGCGTGCGTAGTCGAAAGGGCTATGTATGCTTCAGTTTCACTTAAGCATTTTAGCAATACCCCTTCAGGCGTCTTTTTAAATAACTCATTACCCATGAGTACGTAACTCAACGCCCTATACTTTGTTTTTCGTTATGTCGAAGCTACTGGATTTTGAAGATAGTCCACAATGGGTTTCCTCCAATCTTGCTCTGACAAATTGTCTATGAACGAAATTTCGAAGTTACTTTGATCAGCATATCCTAGTCTTGTCGACTCTAAGTCCGTTGGTGACAAACAAGTTGCTTTTATCTTTTCTCGAACTTCGATTGCTCTTTGTAATCTCGTTTTTGAAATTTTGTACCCAGATGCAATTTGTGCCAAATCGTTGGCTATTTGATTTTCCAATCTGGGTATGTGTCGAATATTGACCATTCCAAATTTTTTCAATAAACGATTTGCTATCACAAAGTACATAATGAGATTTTCTCTTATGCATTTATATTCTTTTGTGACTTGCTTAATGACTAACTCTGAATCTCCCATTATTTCGACTCGAGTTGCCCCCAATTCCAACAATATCTCAAGGCCAGTAATTAGAGCTTCATACTCAGCCTCATTGTTCGAACAAGAACCTAATATCTTGTACTTGAATGTTGTTGGAATTTTTTCTGGAGAAATAATCAAGACTCCTACTCCTGTTCCATCTTTATGGCTGGAACCATCGAAGTAGAATTTCCAAGGTTCTATCTCCACATAATTAATACTCTCAACTTGAATTGAGTGGTCGACTATAAACTCTGCAACCACTTGTCCTTTTACCGCCTTAAGAGGCATAAAGGTCAAGGAGTATTCAGTTAATGCTAGTGCCCACTTGCCGATTCGACTGTGCAAGATGGGTTTCAACAACATGTACTTGAAAACATCAAAATGAGACGAAACATACACATCAACTGGTTTTATATATTTCTTGAGTTTTGTACAAGAGAAATACAGACATAGACACAATTTTTCAACTTCGCTATATCTAGTTTCTGCATCGTTCAAAACTCTACTAAGATAGTAAATGGGTCTTTCGACTCCATTTTCATCTTCTTGGGCTAACATGCTTCCCAAAGTTTTGTCGGATGCAGCTATGTACAATCTCACACTCTTATTGCTACAAGGAGGCACCAAAATAGGTGGCTTTGTGAGGTACCCTTTGATTTTGTCGAAGGCTTCTTGTTTCTCTTGCCCCCATTCGAATCCCTCTTTGTTCAGTCGAAGTAAGGGTGAAAAGGCTTGAGCTTTCCCACTTAGGTTAGATATGAATCTCCTTAAGAAATTTATCTTTCCTAGCAGAGATTGCAGTTCCTTTTTGTTCGATGGCGCTTTCGCTTCCAGAATTGCCTTCGTCTTGTTCTGGTTGATTTCGATTCCTTTTTTGTGGACAACAAAGCCCAAGAAATCTCCAGCTTTCACACAGAATGCACACTTCAAAGGGTTCATCTTCAGACCATGTTCTCTCATTCTTTCGAATGATTGTCGAAGGTGGTCTATATGGATCTTCCTGGAAACAGATTTTATAACAATGTCATCAATATATACTTGCATAAAGGTGTTAATAAAATCATGGAAGATAGAATTCATTGCTCGCTGGTATGTTGCCCCAGCGTTCTTTAGGCCAAAAGGCATCACTACCCATTCGTAAGTGCCTAAAGCCCTAGGGCATCGAAAAGCTGTTTTCGACACATCCTCTTCAGCAATGAATATTTGATTATATCCTGAATAACCATCAAGCATACTCAGGTATTCATAGCCAGCGGCAGAATCAACTAGCATTTCCGCCACAGGCATAGGATATTCATCTTTGGGTGTAGCAGCATTCAAATCTCTGAAATCTATGCACACCCTCAATGTACCATTTTTCTTAATTACTGGCACAATGTTTTCAATCCATTCGACGTACCTCGTAACGCGTATGAATTTGCACTTCAGCAGTCTTTCGACTTCCGTTTTGATCTTCGACAATATTTCTGGAGCGAAGCGTCTTGGACTTTGCTTGATTGGCTTCTTCCCAGGTTTGATTGGCAACTGAAGTTCTACCAATCCTCTGTCGAGACCAGGCATGTCGTCGTAATCCCATGCAAAACTGTCCTTGAACTCTTTCAACAATTGGATTACTTCCAACCTAAGTTCTGGGTCAATTTTTGCGCTGATGTAAGTTGGCTTTTTCTCTGACCCTTCGCCCAAGTTGATTTCTTCTAAAGGATCTTGCGCTAACATTTTGATGTTGTTCGCCAAGGGGTCCTTTTCGAAGCCCAAAGGCTCATCGTCATAGATGGTGTCGAGCCTCTGTTCCTGCATCCCTTCTGGCATGATATCAGGAGGTTCTGGATCGAAGTCCTTTCCAGGACTTGTAGAAGATAACTGTTGATCATTGGCCTGTGTGGCCATATATTTTACTTCGGCTTCGAGAGCCGTTATCATCTTTGTTTCGGCTACGTAAGCCGAAATTCGCTTCAATGATTGTGACTCAGTCATTATCACTGAATTCACTTCCCCAACCAGTTGGTTGGATGTCAGTTAACCCACTGAAGTCAATGTGGGACAAGTCTTCTCTGTCCCATTGGAAACCATGCTCAGGGTGCATGTATAGGGAACAAAAAGTATTTGGCGCTGGCGCCAAGTCGAAGTCAGGTGTTGGACATGGCCCAATGTGAGCCAAGTTCTTGTCGAAGTCTGCCAGCCCTAGGTGATTCACTTCGCCCAGGTAATAGCTTTGGTCCGCCTCTATGTTTTCGACCATTCCATCAGGACGCCATAGCAGCAACCTCTGGTGCATTGATGATGGCACAGCTCCAACACCATGAATCCACTCACGGCCCAACAAAAGATTATAGTTAGGTTTGGTCGATATGACCATAAACATAGTTGGTCGAAGGATAGATCCCACCTTGATATCCAATTGGATCACTCCCATAGTGGTCCCTATGCCGCCTTCATAGTTCGACAGGACCATGTTGTGAGGCTTGATGTTCTCATCACTTTTGCCTATTTTCCTTAGCATAAAGTGAGGGATGATGTTGATGGTT
This sequence comes from Vicia faba, assembly GCA_948472305.1. NCBI lineage: Eukaryota > Viridiplantae > Streptophyta > Magnoliopsida > Fabales > Fabaceae > Vicia > Vicia faba. Next base: position 811,239,261 of record OX451736.1, on the reverse strand, counting down.
GCCCCACAATCCACCAAGATCTTATTTACTGTGGTTTCTTCGAGTTTAGCCCTTATAAATAAAGGCTTGAGGTGATTTTTCATCGCCTCTGTAGGTGGTTCGAAGAACCCATTCTACTCTTCAGTGGCGCCATTATCCATGACGAAATAGCACACTGGCCTATGCTTGGCCATTTCTTGCTCCACTTCCCAATCGCTTGTTTCGACCTCCACCTGGCGGTTGAACTCTCTGGGCAGAACTGAGACTATGTTCACCATGATGTCCAAAGTGTCATCAGATTCAGAACCATCTTCGTTGTCAACTTCACCTTGGTTAGGCCAAACTAGCCTATTGGTTACTGGTTCTCTTTCCAGAGGTTTCCTTTGCTTTCTTTGAGGAACATTTGAACTGGTTTCCGCCTTTGGTTCATTAGAAGCTTCCCTCTCAGCTTTTCGTCGCCTCTGGTATCTCCTCCATTGAGATCGAGACATGGGGTTTTTCCCTTTGTAGTTGCTTGACACCTGTGTTATTTTAGGGGTAGCAACCTGAGGCTCTTTCTTATGTATTAAAGACGAACCTCTTGGCACATCGAAGGAGTGCCATCTTTCCTCGCTTGGCCTCTTTCGACCAGATGTCTTGTACCAAGTGTCAACTGGCACATTAGTCGGAGGCCTGAAAGTCATTGGCCTCTTTTCTTGATTTGAACCTCTTTGGGAGGCTCTTCTGGGGTCATGTCGAGTATCAACACTTTCCCTTTTTCTATTAGCTTCTCTTACCCCTTGAATATGTTCAGCAGGTTTTTTGTCAAAGATCGAACTGCATCTTGGACACAGCATCACTTCTGACTTCTTTTTCTGGCATCTTTGCAGGAAATCTGCCAGATTTTCATTTTCCCGAGGGAAAGCAGTTTTGTTAGCTTGTTCTTGCCTCATGGCCTCCTCTGATGCTTTTGGTTCAGAGACTTCGACCATGTTGACATTCATGGTATCCTTGTTGGCAAGAGTCAACTGCTTCATTTGAATCTCCAAGTCCTCTGTCTGGCCTTGAACTGCAGCCAAGTGAGAACTGGGTGTTGTTCCAGATTTTTGGGCTCCAACTGTCTCCAGCTTTGGGCTTTCGACCGCCTTTTGAACCGCTTCAATTGTCTTTCTGGATAGGTTCCCAGAAAAACTGCCAAAGATTGGCATGTTGACATGGTCCTTTGAGACTTCGACCATTGTGATCCATGGCCTCTTCGACTGGCTTCTGGATGCCTCGATCACGTTCACCTCTGAAGGTTCAGCATAATGGGCTTCAGCCTGCAACGGATTAGAGTCCACAGTCATGGGGGTCTTGTCAGCAAACTTCAACCTCCCTTCTTCGATAGCGTCTTGCACAAGATTCCTGAAAAGAAAACATTGAGACGTTTTATGGCCCAGAAAATTATGATATTTACAAAAACCTCTCTTCTTTCTTTGATCAAGAGGAGGCGCTTTTACCCCTGGGGGTACTATCATTTGGCCATCTTTTACAAGCAAGTCAAAGATCTCATCACATTTTGTAATATCAAAACTATAAGTCTTTTTGGGGAACCTATCGTTGGTCCTTTCTGGACCAGTGGGGTTTTTCCCACTTGAGGGGACTAACAGTTTGCAAGAGTATGGTGGCCCTTGTTTTAGTTCCGCTAAATCGACTTCTCCTTCTTCGACAGTTATAGTTTCGTCGAAGGATTCTGGATCTTCGTCATCCATCTCAACATACGCTATCCTCTCTCTCTTATGAGTTTTCGTTGCCTTTGCTTTTTTAGCTTTGAGGCGTTCTACCTGTCGAACTCTATCGGCCAGTTGGGCCATGTCTCTCAGGTATTGAGTGTCTAACTTCTTCCTAATAGAATAATCTAAACCGCCTGCGGCTATTTCGACTAACTCATGTTCTGGCACTTGTGTAAAACATCTTGCTTTGAGCAACCTAAACCTATTTAGATATTCGTCTATAGGTTCAGTGAAATGTCTCTTTACACTGGCCAATTCTTTCAGGCTTATCTTGGTTTGCCCCATGTAGAACTGCTCATGGAACAATCTCTCCAACTGGGTCCAATGATGGATCGAATTGGGGGGGAGAGTTGTAAACCAAGTAAAAGTGTTCTTTGTTAAAGAACTTGGGAAGTACTTAATCCTCAGGTTTTCGTTGTTTGAAATATCTCCTGCTTCGATCAAGTATCTCGCCACATGTTCGACAGTAGATTCTGTCGTGTCCCCAGAGAATTTAGTGAATTTAGGGACTTTACATCTAGGAGGTAAGTCTGTTTGTAACACGTATTCTGACAGTGGGGATGTAAAGTTGGGCCTTCGAAAGCCCATGTTCATCCCATTTTGAGTCATGATTCTTTCGATCATGGCTGCCAGGTTATTTTCCAAACCCATGTTTTGGTATTGGATATGCTGAACTACTTCGTCAGCATTTTGGTTTCTGTTAACTAACCTTACCTTTGGGGTTATTACCCTAGGTTCTTCGACAGGTTGCTCCAATCGTGCCCTAAGGTTTTCTTCGACAGGCTGTTGGACTTGGTTGATAATGGTTTCTTCCTCTAAGAGTATACCTTGGTTTCCCCTTATTTGCGCCCTTTGGGGCTGTCGAATAGGTTGGGGTACTCCAAAGAAATCAGCCAAACGCGTCATTTGCGTTGTCATCTGCTGATTCGATTGGGTGGTGTTTTGTATTAGAGGGTTTAGCACTGTACTTAAAGTTTGTGCCAACATTTGAACCATATCATGGTTACTTTCGTCCATTTGTTGCCTCAAGACTGCTGTCGAGGCATTTGTAAGGCCATGTGCTACTTGGGACGTTCCTCCTAAGAGTTGGGTCCCATTTCTATTCGCCATACCTACTCCAGAACCTTGGAGTGGCGAAGAGGCGCTCACTAAAGGGTCTGAAAAAGTAGACACAACGTTCGTCAGGCTAGCCAAGTCAGAAGTTGGCATGCCATAGAGTGGTTCTCGATTATGACCGTCTGTCATAAATCCTGGGGGAACATAAGGCCTTGTGCCTAAATTTCCCCTTGGTGGGGGAGTTCCCAAAGACACTCTGGGGCTTGTGAACGGAGGTAATTTCCCCGTTGTTGTGACCGTTACTGCTGGTGTTGAACCAGCGGTTATCGCTTCACTTACGGTTGGGATAACCGTTGGTCCCACATTCGTTTGTGGGATTTCGTTATTGTTTGGCGGATTCGCCATTGCTTCTCTTCTTCTGGCAGTATTGGTATTGTTAGTGTATATTCTACCACTTCTCAATAACATGCAATACTTCTCGAAAAAGATGAGATTTTGTTTAAAAAGGTTAAACTTCAAAAATCAACACACAGTCCCACCGGGTGTGCCAATTTGTTTACCGTGGTAATTGGTAAACAACCGCTGATCTTCCAAATGGTTACTTATTTGGTTACTCGCAGGATCGATCAGATTGATCCTAAGACATGGTTGATTTTGGGGTTTTGATTAAGTTTGATAATGGTTAAATGACAAGGAAATAAAGAAACTTTAGGTAAATTGCATGAAGAATCTAAATTGCATGAAGAAGTGGACTTGATAAAATAAAGGAAGGCTTGAAATAAAGGTTTTCGACAGGAAAAGTAAAGGAGAAAGCAAGTAAAGTTTCTGGAAAATAAATGACTTTGATTAATAAAAGTGGTGTTTCACACATACATTCTCAACAATTCTTTCTCACACGCTGGGTACTCGAATCTATATGAGTGACTTGTATCTAATTGTGAACACACGCGAAAAACTGTGTGAACTACTACTATTTATACTAAACACATCCCAAGTAACCGTAGGGCAGTTACACTGCTTTGAGATGACTCCACTTGGCACGTTCTCAGCGTTCGACGCTCCAGATCTTTGCACGTTGTACCTGGTAACTGCTGGGAACCGTTTTCCCTCCAAACGTTTGAATTTCAAATCGTTCCACTCTGAACAATCGAACACTTTCGTCGAGAAGCATCTTCGACGAGAAACACCTTCGACGTCGAAGGCAACCAAATTCTCCCATGGAAGAAATCCTCTAAGTACACTGCCATCTTCTGATGGGTATTTCGACAGACCCAGCTGGTCGAAAACATCTTTCAGCTTTAATGGCTGATATTAATAAAACAAGGGTGTCGAATTTAGGAGCCAACAAGGAGGAATCACTTATAATCCTTGTTTGGAATTGTGACAGTTTGGTTATGCCAGAAGGGATGGTCCTCAAGACACACTCGTCCAAAGAATCACATTTGACTATGATAATGATGTTCAGGGTTATCGTAAGAGGTTCATTTGAGCTTGGGGCATGATAAACAGAGTTGATAGTAAGACACTGGGGCACAAGAATTTTATCCCTCTTGAGCCTTAACTCAAATGGGTGCGATCTCGTGCTCAATGTATTATGATGCCTTACCCTGCCATCTTACCTGTGATTATGGAGCCAATTGCTGAGGGAGACACTCCTTACATTGCTTTTCATCCTGACATGCCAACTGATTTTGAGGAGCTACGAAAGTCCTGGATCCAACTCAAAAAAGAATGAGATACTTTCGAAACCCAATTCTACGCCAGCAAGAAGAAGGTTTTAGAGCTCACCAGGTTACTTCACGAGGATAAAAGTATAAATGCTTACCTTGCACCAAAGAGGATGCGCTCGTGGGAAGCTTGAGTCTCTTTGTTTAGAGAGTTTATTCTACTTGGTTATCCCCTTTGTAAGCCCAAGAGGCATCATTGTGATCGATAAAACTTCCTAATGCAATTAACGTTTGTTCTCTTCCTGTTTAAGCAAATCCGAGTCTTAGGAATCTTTGAAAACATTGCATACATATATCATACATATCATTACATAGGCAGGTTTTAAAACAGGTTTCTCATCTTCTGCACAATTTATTTCAGCAATGGCTCTAGAACAAACAGTGAAGGATCTATAGACACAGAATGCTCAGTTTCAACAGATGATCATGACTCTGGCCAAGGGGCAAGAGGAATTAAAGCCCTGATTTTTAAAGAAAAGAAGAAGCCAAAGAAACCAGCTGGTGTGGTAAACTTGGGAAGAAGGATTATAGGACCAGTGCGGCGAGCCTCTGAACTGGTAACTTCATCAAAGGAAGGAGACAATCAAGAAGAGGAAACAAGAGAGGAAGACTCCAGTCCAAAAGAATTTGATGATGAATCTGACTATGATGAGGAGCAGTATCCTCCTGCTGATGAGAAATACAAACAACTGGAGGATCGTTTGAATGCAACGGAGGTCCAGAAGGTACCAGGTATGGATTTTAAAGAGTTGGGGTTGGTCTCTGGGGTTATCATCCTGTAAAAGTTCAAGGTTTTGGTGTTCGCCAAATATGATGGGGTTTCATGTCCCAAAATGCACCTCCGATGTTATGTGAGGAAGATCCAGCTTCACACTGCTGACAAGGACTTATGGGTCCACTTCTTTCAAGATAGTCTATCCGGAACTCAATTAGAGTGGTTCTACCAGCCGGAAAGGACCAACATTCATAATTGGGAAGACCTGGTTACTGCTTTCTACAAGCAGTATCAGTATAATACAGACCTTTCTCCCACCCGTACACAACTCCAAAATATGTCTATGGGTTCGAGTGAGGGCTTTAAAGACTATGCTCAGAAGTGGAGGGAATTAGCAGGAAGAGTCCAACCCCCCTGTCTGATAGGGAGCTAGTGAATATGTTTCTGGGCACCCTGTCTGGTCCATTTTTCAATCATCTGATTGGAAGTTTCTCAGCCGGCTTCACTGAATTGATTTTGACAGGAGAAAGGGTGGAAGCTGGAATTAGGAGTGGTAAGATCCAAAAGGATGAATCCTCTAGTACAGTAAGGAATCCATTTTCTGGGAAGAAAGAGGTTAGTGCTGTGTACAATCAACGAAATCAGAGCAGAACTGAATGCCGTCCAGCGGTAGGGGCTATTATAATCTCTAAACCTGCACCTACTCAACAAAGGAACAATCAGCCTCGAACAGAAAGGTCGGTAAGGCAGTTTACCTGGATAAACATGAATTTATCTCAAGTCTTGCCTCATCTACTGAAGTCTAATCTGGTAAACTATCGGGAAGCTCGGAAGAATCCCAACACTGCCTCTCCCCGCTACAATCCAAATGCTCGTTGTGCCTATAATTCAGAAAGTCCAGGTCATGATACAAACAACTATTGGGCTTTGAAAAACAAGGTGCAAGACCTTCTCGAGGCGAAGGAAATTGAATTTGACGCCCCTGAGATTCCCAATGTTATCACTGCTCCTATGCCTAAGCACGACCATGGTGTGAATGCTATTGAAGATGATGCATTTGTTACTTCTGTTGAGGAACCTGTTACTCCTCTTATGATTGTTAAGTCGAACTTGTTGAAAGCCGGTTTATTTCTGGGATATGGCGAAGGTTGCCACTTATGTTTATCTGTACCGACTGGTTGTCATTTGTTGAAGGCAGGTATTCAGTGCCTGATGGATTATAGAGAGATTTTGTTTGAGAAGACTCCCATTCTGTCTGTTTCTTGCAAGGATATTTCAATCATAACCATTTCCGCCAATCCTCCCAGGGTCTCCACCAAAAGACCCGTCAGGATTACATCTGCTCCAAAGTTGGCTCCACTGATTATCACTATTCCAGGGCCAATCCCATACTCCTCGGACAAAATTGTTCCCTGGAACTATGGGGGTGACGTCTACTACCACGACGTCAAACATGACTTGCTGGCTGTTGAAGACCAGGGTTCCGAAAATGCTTATCCCGACATTGGCAACATTGTTGGAACCAGCAAAATAACGAGAAGTGGAAGAGTGTTCTCCTCTGAGATTTCTCCTCCAAAAGTTGTTAATGGTCCTATGATCATTCCTACTTTTGTTCCTGCTGATACTACTACTGCAATTCTTGTGATTACTCTTGTTGACACCCCTATCACCAAGTCGGCCGAGACTCGGGGCAAAGACATATTGATTGAGCCTGTCCATACGAAGGCACATTCAGAATTTATCCCAGAGGCTTCCAAGAAAGAAATGGAAGAAATCCTGAAAATAATAAAGAAGAGTGACTACAATATGGTCGAACAGTTGGGGCAGACCCCTTCCAAGATTTCTATGCTATCCTTACTATTTTTCTCCAAAGCTCATGCAAAGGATTTGGTGAAGTTCCTTAAGACTACCCATGTGCCACAGGAAACCTCCGCTGACCAATTTGAAGATTGTGTGGCCAGTTTGACGGCTGATAACAATTTGGGTTTTTTTGATGTTGATCTAACACCTAGAGGGAGAAAACACAATGATGCGCTACATGTTTCCGTCGAATGTAGGGGAACTACTTTGGCCCATGTTCTAGTAGATACTGGTTCATCGTTGAACGTACTGCCCAAGAAGGCTCTGGACAAATTAGATTGTGAAAGTTTTACCTTGAAACCCAACAACATACTGGTGAGGGCTTTTGATGGCTCTAAGACAATGGTGCACGAGGAGGTGGACATCCCCATCAAAGTTGGTTCTCAGACCTTTGACTCCACCTTCTACGTGATGGATATCAGACCATCATATTCTTGTTTGTTGGGTCGCCCTTGGATCCATGGGGCGGGAGCTGTCACATCTACTCTGCATCAGATGATGAAGTACCTGGTGAGGGGAAAGATTGTCATGGTACATTGTGAAGAAGAGTACATGGTGAGCCACTTGAGTTCCTTCAGGTACGTAGAAATGGATGGCGAGTTCATCGAGACTCTGTTTCAAAACTTCGAAGAGGTACCTCAGACTACGGCTGCAATTAAAACTGTCACCAATCTGCCAAAAATCCCCAGATCTCCCTTGAAGATGGCTTCTCTCAAGGATGCAAAAGGAGTTATTAAAGAAGGCGGGTCTACCATCTGGGGCCAGCTCCTTGAAATCCCACACAAATCTGATAAGTTTGGTTTGGGTTTCTCTCTAGGGGCCCAAAGGGATGTTCGCCGTGCTCGTGCTGGAAAACCTCCCCTCCATATCAGCAATCACGGGGTCAACGCCTTAGAAGACAATGATGGTGACGATGACATGGACAACTGGATCTTCCCTACTACCAACGGTGGACCCAGTAACTAGACAACAAAAGACTTTGTACCAATTACTTTTATTCAGAAGTAATTGTCTTTCTTGTTTCTAGATATGTAATAAACAATATAAACTTTATGGCTGTGCGCCTTACCCGGGGCACAATGGTTTATTTGTGAGGGCTATCATGTTTCAATTTCATATGGCATTAATAAAAAATTGGACGTTTATGCATACAAATTTTGCGCTCTTTGTTTTTCTTTTCTGCTTTTTACTTTGTCTATACAGCTATGCTCTTACACACACTCACGTATCAACTGCAGATCCATATCCACTCTAGATTCCATTGATAACAGCTCTGCTATTGCCGGTTATGACTTTGAAAATCCGATCAACCAAGCCGAGGACGAAGGTGAGGAAGATTGTGAGGTACCTGGAGAACTTGCCAGACTGTTACAACAGGAAGAAAGGGCTATACAACCTCATGAAGAGCCAATTAAGACCATAAACTTGGGAACAAAAGAGTACAGGAAAGAAGTTAAGATAGGTGCAAATTTGGAGCTTAGTGTTAGACAGCGATTGATTCAGATGTTGCATGATTATGTCGAGATCTTTGCCTGGTCATACAAGACATACCGGGACTAAACACGAATATTGTGGTTCATAGTCTGCCAACTAAAGAAGATTTCCCTTCAGTAAAGCAGAAGGTTCGTCGTATGCGCCCTGAAATGTCGAAGAAGATCAAAGCAGAAGTTATGAACCAATTCAACGCTGGGTTCTTAGCTGTCACCTCTTATCCATAATGGGTTGCTAATGTATTTTCGGTGCCTAAGAAGTACAGAAAGGTATGGATGTGTTTGGACTAAAGATATTTGAACAGGGCAAACCCCAAGGATGACTTTCCTCTTCCCCACATTGACGTTCTGGTTGATAACACTGTGCAACACAAGATCTTCTCCTTCATCGACGGGTTCTCTGGTTACAATCAGATCAAGATGGCGCCTGAAGACATGGAGAAGACAACCTTCGTCACACAATGGGGAACTTTTTGTTACAAAGTGATGTCGTTTGGGTTGAAGAATGCTGGGGCAACCTATCAGCGAGCCATGGTAGCTTTTTTCCATGACATGATTCACCATGAGATAGAGGTCTATGTTGATGACATGATAGCCAGGTCTCAAACTGAGGAGGAGCACCTTGATCGTCTACAAAAGCTGTTTGATAGGTTGAAGACGTACAAGATGAGGTTAAATCCAAACAAGTGCACCTTCAGAGTAAGGTCTGATAAACTTCTAGGTTTCATTGTTAGCGACAAGGGTATTCAGGTAGACCATGCAAAGGTGAAGGCTATATAAGAGATGCCAGTTCTTCGCACTGAGAAGGAGGCTAGAGGCTTCTTGGGACGCCTAAATTACATTTCCAGATTCATTTCCCATCTAACTGCTACTTGCAAGCCAATCTTCAAACTCCTGAAGAAAGATCAAGTGGTAAAGTGGAATGACGAACGCCAGACTGCCTTCGAGAGAATCAAGGAATACCTTCAAGAGCCTCCAATTCCGATGCCTCCGATTGAAGGAAGACCTTTGATAATGTATTTAACAGTGTCAGATAATTCAATGGGGTGTGTGCTGGGGAAGCATGACGAGTCTGGTCGAAAAGAGCATGCGATATACTACCTTAGCAAAAAGTTTATCGACTGTGAAACAATATAATCACTGCTTGAGAAAACTTGTTGCGGTTTGGCTTGGGCTGCTCGCCGACTGAGACAGTATATGTTGACCCACACTACCTTGTTGATATCTAAGATGGATCCAATCAAGTACATCTTCGAGAAGCCCGCTCTCTCCGGAAGAATAGCAAGATGGAAAATGATCTTGACCGAATACGATATCTAATACACGACCCAGAAAGAAATCAAGGGAAGTGTATTGGCTGCTCATTTGGCTCATCAGGCCGTGGATGACTACCAGTACATGAATTTTGAGTTCCCCGACGAGAATATTATGCTAGTGACTGACTGCGAAGAACCTGGACCGGATGAAGGACTTGAGGAAGGATCCCGACGGACTATGGTTTTTGATGGAGCCTCCAATGCACTCGGCAACGACATTGGTGCTGTAATCATATCTCCCGAAGGCTGTCATACTCCTTTCACCTCCAGATTATGTTTCAACTGTACCAACAATATAGCGGAGTATGAGGAATGCATCATGGGTATCAAAGCTGCTATCGACCTGAGGATCAAGTTCTTAAACGTTTTCGGGGATTCAGCCTTGGTAATAAGCCAAATCAAAGGAGAGTGGGAAATGAAGCACCCGAATCTCATCTGTTACAAAGAACATGTCCTGACATTGCTTCCACACTTTGAAGAGGTCACCTTTGAACATTTTACACGAGAAGAGAATCAGTTAGCAGACGCGCTGGCTACCATGTCATCTATGTTCAAGGTCAAGTGGGACAACGAGGCACCTCAGATCACTATTGAGAGATTGGATGAACCAGCATACTGCTATGAGATTAACACTGAAGAAGTAGAAGACAAACCTTGGTTTCATGAAGTAAAGAGGTATCTCGAGGCTCAAGAATATCCTGAGGGGGCGTCTTTCAATGATAAGAAGTTTTTGAGAAGGTTCTCCGTAAAGTTCTTCCTCAGTAATGGAATCCTCTACAAGCGTAACCATGACTCTACTTTACTTTAGTGTGTAGACAAGGGCGAAACAGATAGGATTATGGCATATTTACACGAAGGTACATTTGGCACCCACTCTAGTGAACACACCATGTCTAAAAAGATCCTACGGGCAGGATATTATTGGTCCACTATCGAAGCAGACTGTTATCAACATTCCCGAACTTGTCATAAATGCCAGATCTATGCTGATAAAGTACATGTACCCCTATTTCCCTTGAACTTCTTAACGGCTCCCTAGACCTTTCCAATGTGGGGCTTTGACATGATCTGAGAGATTAGACCTACCGCTTCCAATGGGCATCGCTTCATCCTAGTGGCCATTGATTACTTCATGAATTGGGTTGAGGCTGCCTCTTTTGCTACTGTTACCAAGAATGTTGTGGCGCAGTTTATCAAGCATAACCTGATTTGTCGGTATGGTGTGCCAAAGACAATCATCACAGACAATGGTACAAATCTCAATAATACAATGATCACCGAACTCTGTAAACAATTCAAGATCCAGCATCATAATTCTTCCCCTTACCGGCCGAAGATGAATGGCGTTGTGGAGGCTGCTAACAAGAATATTAAGAAAATCATACAGAAAATGACAGTGACATACAAAGACTGGCATGAGATGTTACCATTTGCTCTTCATGGTTACTGCACCTCAGCGCGTACGTCAACAAGGGCAATGCCTTACTCTCTGGTATATGGTATGGAGGTTGTCCTACCTATTGAGGTCCATATCCCTTCTTTGAGTATCATGAAGGATGCAGGCTTGAACGAAGACGATTGAATCCAGACTCGATTTGATCAACTAAATCTGATTGATGAGAAAAGGCTTACTGTTGTCTGTCATGGTCAAATGTATCAAAACCGAATGATCAAGGCTTTCAACAAAAGGTCAGATGTCAAGTGTATTAAGTGGGTGATCTGGTAATCAAGCGCATCATACTGCCATAAGGCGATCCCAAGGGCAAATGGACTCCCACGTACGAAGGGACATTTGTGATCAAAATCATATTTTTCGGTGGAGCCATGATTTTGACAACCATGGATGGTGACGACCTTCCTCGCCATGTGAATGCGTACATAGTAAAAAGATACTACGCATGAATAAAGACCCGCTAGGTTGACTGGCCTAGAAAAAATAAGGGTATCCCAGCGAACCAAAAGGGTTCGGGCAAAAATTAGGGATAAATATAAAAGATCTGTACACCCGGTAAGTCGAAAACCTGAAAGGGCGGTTTGGTCAAAAAAGGGTATCCCGGTGGACTGAAAACCCGAAAGGGCCAGCTAGGCAAAACTTAGGGATTTGAAGCGTATAACTATGTACCATTGGATCATTTTGCGACCAGATCTCAGTATCAACTATTAAGCCCAAACGGTACCGACCAATCCAGTCAGCTTCGGATAAGTAGCAAAGTGATGAGACTCTCAAGGACATAGGGGAAATAGCATAATTGAAACTCAATGGGATTATCACACATAGCTGTTTTCTCTTTGTACACTGTTTTATATTGTTTTAATTTTCACGGTGGCGTTCTCCTACTAGAACGTCAGTCTCTTTGTACAAAATGCCGGTTATAGGCGAACTTCAAAAATCAATACAAATCATTCTTTTGAAAGTACAAAACAGTTCACTTTTCTTTTTTCTATTTTGGTTTTGCAAAAACGTCCAATGATTATTTTTGACATATGCATTTAAATGTGATCACTGTTCACGAATACTTGCATAAGAAATAGAAAGACAATTGCTAATGACTTTAAGAAACAGGGCAAAGTCTAAACAACAATTTGTAATCCCGACAGTTACTCTTTCCAGCATGGTATAGGGACAAAGACATTCTGAGACGATGTCACCATTACATACGACCCCGTGGCATCTATGTTCCCCACAGTGCAGAGACAACCTGAGTTTTGATCTCTCCTTCCCCAAGCAGGAATTATCTCCTCCAGCAAAGTACCTTCAGAGAGATGAAATCTATTTTCCCCAACCGAGTTTTATAATTGCAAAAAGTTTACAAAACCTCCTCCTGGGTAGATTTAATTTCTCTAACTGCGGAAGTTCAGGCCCCAACAGAGTTTATTTCTCTACATCGACAAAATCTTCCAATAAAATAATCTCTCTACACAGAGTTATTCTCAAGCAGGGTCAAGCCCGACAGAATAGCCTCAAATAGAAAGAGGGAATCCCCGAAAAATCATATCCATTCATCATCCCCAGTGGAAACAAAGGATTCGTCTTCATAATACTCTTCAACAGCAGTCCGGGATTTACTTTCCCAGACTAAGAAACATCACAATAGCATTCCATATTCATACATCATGGCATGCACATACACATCGCATACAAGATAATCTCATTTATTTTGAGAATATTATCACACAATGCATTTCATACATCATGACATCAAATATGACTAACTTTTTTACCTTTTTCGGGGAAAAGATCAAATCAACAAACACCGCTGACTACTTATGTGACCTGGTAGTCTTCTTAAAAGCAACGTCTGATGAAGGGCTATTTCAGTAATTTCCTCATAGAGATGTCCTCACAAGACCTTCTCTGGTTCAGTTAGATCGATACTAAGATCTCTCAGATTTCTATTCCAGTTGAAGATATTCCAAGTCTTTTGTCTGGTTCAGTTGAATAGATCATAAGATTCTTCTGATTTCCATTCCAGTCAAAGTTAATTAACGAACTTCTCTGGTTCAGTCAGATCGACACTAAGATCTCTCTGATTCCTATTCCAGTTGAAGATATTCCAAGACTTTTGTCTGGTTCAGTTGAATCAATCCTAAGATTCTTCTGATTTCCATTCCAGTCAAAGTTAATTAAAGATCTTTTCTGGTTCAGTCAGATCGACACTAAGATCTCTTTGATTTCTATTCCAATTGAAGATACTCCAAGACTTTTGTCTGGTTCAGTTGAATCGATCCTAAGGTTCTTCTAATTTCCATTCCAGTCAAAGTTAATTAAAGACCTTTCTCTGGTTCAGTTAAATTGACACTAAGATTTTTCTTATTTCTATTCCAGTTTAAGAAACTGCAAAGCCTGGAGCACGACCAGATAACAATTTAATCTCATTCCCCAATAAGTCGCTGTAAAGCCTGGAATACGACCAGATAGCAGTCATCCTTATTATCCTTAGCAAGTCATTGTGAAGCATGAATTCTGACCATATAGCAGTTCACTTCCGGTCTCTTAAATCAAGAGATAATTCCCCAATAGAGCAATGGACAACTAAAGCTCCTAAAATTTATTCCCCAAAATAGAAACCAACATTCCTCAGCGGAGTACTCCTCAACAACAGACATAGGGATTCCCACAAAGGAATATCTCATGAAATCAACATTGGTCTAGATGGCATCTTTAAGCCCATCTCTGACGACTCTTCATCATATTCTCCGGATGGCATCTTTAAGCCCATCCCCGACGATCTTACGTCATATTTTCCAAATTGCATCTATAAGCCCATTCCCGATATTATCTACACAGTCAAGTATCATTTCAGACGAGTGCAAATTTCTGGGCACTCTAGTGTTCAATCGTCTTCCCCCTTCAGATCACGAAAGGCAGGCCAGCCAATTTACATCCTCAGGTTTAAGAAGATTGAACAGGGGCAGCTGTTGTACCCTAAAATTTTCCCTCCCATCTTCACTCAAAACATGCCTCCAGAGGTCCTCAATTGCTCAAGGATGACCAAGAATTGATCAGACAAATTCTCCTCCTAAGGCAATGAACCTCAAATAGGGTTTCAATTTTAAGCAAGATTTGTGAGTCCAAAGGATTCCAAATGTTCTCCATTGTCCTAATATGTCCTAAATATCATCCATGCCAAATTTCATGCCTTGAACAACAAGTTTGCTTAGTCAATTGCTCAAATGCCTGGAATTTAACTATACTAGGTCAAAAGTCAACTGTGACCCAAATACAGTGAAACTTCAAGATTTTTGGTCAACATCAACATTTTGAAGTGATATCCATCACTTGATAAAGGTTTTATCATGATTCCTCAAGAAATGCTCCTAATTCATCAAAAGTCAAGAATTGCTAAATTAGGGTTTCTATAGGAAAAGTCAACCAAATTTTGACCAAGCATAACTTTCTCATACTTTATCAGAAAGTTTCCAACCAAAGCTCATTTTTAAGAGAATCCGGTCCCGTACAACTTCTCTTCAGACCCCAATATCGACAAATGCACCATTTGAAAGATATGAGCTCAGACATTACATGTCCCTTTCAAAAAGTCAACAAAAGCCACTTTTTCCAAGACCTTTTACATCAATATAACATCTTCAAATTAAAAAATGATCAAAATAGGTATTAAAGTAGACATCTTATGGCTTGCCCAATTTGGGAAAATTTTGGAAATTTCAAGAATGGTGCATTGAGCAGATTTGAATTTTTGGGTCAATGGCCTAACTTTTTAAGGTTCAAATATCTTCCTATGGTCATAGAGGACCTATAATCTTATTTTTGCATGACCTTGCATTTTCTACCTATTTTTCACATATTTATTTTGATTTATTTCAAATAAAGATAAAATAAATGGTACAAAATAATTGGAAATGGGCTTAGGCATTTGGGCTGTTGTTTTGACTTGTCTTGAAGTCCAAGATTTTGTGCACAAGTGACCAGGTTCATTCAATCAAGGATAAGGCATGTTTTGGAAAATTTGGAAGGCTTTGAATTTATTGGATTCTTTTTGGAAAACATGAGTTATGGCCATGATCTTTTCCATTCAATTGTGTCTCCTCCATCTACACTATAAATACACCACTTTGGCAAGCCAAACACACGCATATACACTGTAGAAGAGTTCTACCAAAAATTATAAAGAGTTGTTAAAATCGTGAAAACTCAAAGTCACACTTCCAGCCCTTTTTAGTCCAATCCAAGGACTCCGTTAACCTCTCAAGACTTCTAGGAGTTGAACCCAGTCTGTATCCACGCCTAAGATACCATGAAAGTGACCAACCAGATCACTCATTTTTTGGTAAGTTTCTAAAATTCGTATCTTTGATTTCATACTGAATTAACCATTCTCAATGTTTGATTCATACTCAGGGAAATATATAGAGCAGAACCAATGAAATACATGTGCAAAAAGGATATAGAATAAGATTGTGCCATTTCTAGGGCACGATCTGTGTTCTTCACTATATCTCACTTTACAGGCCGTTTCAGAGTGAATAGACCCCATAATTAGATCCAGGGGGAAATTTCGTGTGGGGTAGAGATCTTTGCATCCATTTATATTCATGTTTGTTGATTTTTCAGGTTTGAGTGATCAGAGAAGACGACCAAAGTTTGACTCCGGCGTCCCTCCGGTTGAACACGTTGTGGTTCCCCCATTGGCCAGTCAAAGCAGCACTCGCGTTTTTGAATTTCGAATAATAAATTTATTTTCTAATACAATAATTTTGTTTCGTTATAAATAAAAATTGAAAGAATGACTCAGTTGGAAATGAGGCGTGTGTATAAGGGAGAGGGCCTGGGTTCGAGCCCTAGGTCTAGCATATTATTTTTCTAACGTTTGTTAACTACATATCTAATACGCGTTAACTACGCCAGTCCAACATGTGCCTCCAGATCACCACCACTAGATCTTGATTGATCTAGATCAAAAGGTTCCAGCATGCAAGCACACCATGAGCCATCAAAATTACTCCCCACTGAATCCTAGTACAGCTTCTGGGCTCCCTCTGGATTGGGCCCAACGTTTTTACCAGCACACCCCCATTTTGTTTTTTTTATGCCAGGCCAATTGTTTTGTTTTTATTTTCTCATTTTTATTTTATTTTGTTTATTATTTTCAAAAATCATTTTTTAATAAGTCATAAAAAAATAAAAATAGATTTAGGTTCTTTCTAAAATCATTAATTAATTAATTAATTTAATGTTATTTTATCAATTTTAAATCAAATTAGACTTAGGTTCTTTATTAATTTAAGTCATTTTCTTAATAAAAAAATACCAAAAACATTAGAACTAGGATTTATTTCATCCAACTTTTTTCTTACTTCTCTAATTAAATTTTAGATATTTAATTCACTTATTAATTTTATTAAAATCAAATAAAAAAACAAACAAAAATATGTTCTTGTTTACTTAGGATTTTATTAGGTTTTTAGACGTTTTTTTATTTCGCGCGCTGATATTTTTATGTATCTGCCTATGATTTGTAATTTTATCGCGCACCGCATTTTATTTCCTGATTATGTATCTGTCTATGGATTTTAATAGCCCTAATTAGGATTTTTATTTTTTCCTCACTTTACATTTTAGTCTGATATAATTGTAACTGTCTTGAAGCCTTGTAATAGCTGTAGGACTTTATTTCTCGCTTTTATATTTCTTATATGCTTGTATATAATTGCTAGTAAATTAGGTGTGCATGACAAGATTAATCAAATTAATCATTAGATCACTAACATAAGATAAATATTTGAAAAAAGCACTATTACACACTTGCACCCTTAGGGTATTCCTCACTTGGTTGCCTCGGAAAATAATGGTCATGTCCCTCGAATGTAGGGATATCTCAGCAAAGACCCTCAATTTAAAAGTCATCATGAAGATCATAGTCCCTAAATGTCCCTCGAGTTGCCTACGAGAAATGATATTTTCCCCCGATGTTGCCTATATGATGACAGTCCCTTCGAAATGCTAAGGTATCCTTACATGTTTCCTTCAATGACCATAACGTCCCTTTCGATAGTCCCTCAACATCCGACGATAGGGCTACCTACTCACTAATAGTCGGATAGCGATATCTAAAGAAAAGGAGGAAAAGAACATCCTTTTTCGAGTAGGTAGACTGTTCTTAAGTACTTGCTCAAAACCAATTTCTTTTCACACTTACACACTTTCAAATTCCTTTTCAAAAATGCTTTATCACACTCTTGAGGACGGATACAAGAGTTACCATAAAGCAAACAAAAACTTTCAAAACACACAAACACAAACAGTTTTAAAAAATGAGAAAGTACCTAAGAGCCCGTGGAAAACCACGAATGGTAAGGGTTCTAACACCGTCCCTTTCCATAATCTACCCGCCTTACTCAGAAAATCTCGAAAAAGGTCTTTTTCTGTTCTTTTCACCCTTTCCTTTGTTGGATAAAAGAAAAGTCGGTGGTGACTCTTGGTTACCGCGACATTTGCGAACAAAAAACACAAACTAGTATTAACAGTTGGTTCTGCCACCGTATCACAAAGGGTCTTTGCTAAAGCATCCCACATTTGAGAGACATGACTATTTTCTGAGGCAACAAGTGAGGTTACACTAGAGGTGCACGTGCGAATAATGTGTTTGATTGCATGCATTATGTTTGAGATTAGGGTTTTCTAACTGTTGATTTTATCTTGCCATACACACCCTAATTACTAACAATTTATATTAAAGCGGTAAATTGTGGAAATTAAAACCCTAAGCTATTACATCACTTGGGGGATGGGGGTACAATACAAATGCGGATGAAATAAGTGTAATTATTACAACCATATTGAATAACAATGAAGAAAATATATAGAAAACATAAAAACAGTGTAAAATAAAGGAAACAAATGTTTTTTAAACCATTATGTGTCGACACATACATCTATGCATCGACACATAACTTTCCCTTCCCCTACCAAACCAAATCAACTCAGTATGAGTCGATGCATAATAGGATGTGTCGACTCATTTCCTGTTTGTGTCGACACATACGTGTTTTGTGACGAATCATGCCCCTTTTGTCTTTTTGTTTTGGGTCTGGATAGCAGTATGTGTCGACACATAAGTTCTTGTGTCGACTCATACCCTATTTTGTCACTAAAATAACTCAACTCATGTGAGTATGTGTCGACTCATGTTGCAGTTTTTTGCCTTAAATATTGTTTTATTATGTATATAGGTCAGTTCACAGTATATGATTGATAAAAAATGAATAGCAAATAAATGGTTAGCTCAAATAGGCAATGATTATTACATTTTATCTTCAAGAATAAATCATTAGTGATGTATGAAAAATGTAAAGTCAAGAAGACTTACCTTGAGACTGCACTTAATGTTTTGAGTCTGAATACTTTTCAAGAAGCTGTGAGGGCCTTAATGAACCTCCAGGAAGTTGTTCCAAGCTGTTTGAACCATACTGTGATACGGTGGGAGAACTGACTTGAGGTTTTGTGTTTGTGTTCGCAAATGTTTCGGTTTAGCAAGAGTCGCCACCGACTTTTTATTTTATCCTAAGGAAAGGTCAAAAAGCACAAGAAAGACCTTTGAGATATTTTCTTGGGTTCGGGGAGTAGATTATGAAAAGGGATGGTGCAAGCACCCTTTTCATCCATGGTTATCCATGGGCTCTTAGTTTCTTGTTTAGATCACTTGCTTTGCTTTTCAATTGTTTGAAATGGTGCTTTGTGTGTGGTTTTGAAAGATGTTTTGAAAAGAGGCCATTGTTGTGACAACCTTTGTAATGATTCTTGTTTGAATGTATACAAAGGTGTTTTTGTCTTTTGAAAATTTTTCAATGTTTGAGAGTTGGATTTTGAAATTATGTTGTGAAGTGTGTTTGAAAATAGCAAGGATGTTTTGCAAGCTTTTTATCAAGTAACTAAGAG